>OY755235.1:43756981-44374433 GCA_963576725.1 Azorinus chamasolen
AAGCAGCTACCTCATCCTGCCCTAAATACCAACTAATTAACACAATTTAGTGGCCGTTATAGAGAGGTTTTACTGTATATCAATTTAACAACGGAACCAGCTGCACACAATAAGAAAACAAACATGGAAAACATTAAACGATGTCCAATGTTTATTTGGACTGATATCAAGATTACAAGTACATCGACTGTTTTTTTTTAATATTTCCACAGTTTAGTATGCCAAAACTACTTCAACAATTTAAATGCTGAAGTTGCAAAGTACAATTTCCCTTCATTATCTAACTGTAGAGTCTGTAGCAACGTTAAATGTCGCACTGGCGCTAAATGTCGCACTTGACGTTATTGCAAGGCTTACGCTAAATGTCTGAACCAACGCTAAATGTCGCAAAACCTCCCGATGCTATATGTCGCATCTGTAATGCCAAATGTCGCACCCCTTTATAAGCACTCTTTCGTAGTATCATTGTCCTAGTTTAAGCTCCAGACGTAAGTCATATTAAACATTTTATTTAGTAAACAGTGGTGAACCGTGAATATTAAATCACATCACATTTAATATGTTCGGGAAAGGGAGGGGCCTCGACCAGTTTTAGAACTGTCTGTCTCTAATCCAATTGTTGTTAATCCTTGCTTTGCATATCATTGTGATATATCTTTCATGTATATAAGTTAAATGAAATAAAATATGTTTAAACTGAACCCCGGTTCTTCCCGGATCACTGAACTGGGATACACTGGCATGTCAAACCGGCACAGAAATACTGGGCCTTTACGGTCGTACCCGGTTCAACCCGGTAAACCTTGGATCACTGTTCCCAGATAGTCTGGAGTTCGAACTAGCGCAGTAATACTACAACAGCGTGCTTATAAAGGAGTGTGACATTTAGCTTTGATGTTGCGACATATTGGGGCAGTATAATTTGTTGCGACATTTAACGTCAGGATTTGCGACATTTAGCGACATATAACGTCAAGTGCGACATTTAGCGTCGGTGCGACATTCAGCAATAAGGTTAACATTGTTGTTGTTTTTGCCTATTATAATCGACTGATTCCTTCGAATAGAAAGTTAATACTCAGTGAGCCAGTGGGGTTTTGTGGATTTGATACGAAATAAATCGTTTTCGTCGATAGTTTCATTTCATGTTGTACAGACATAGCGGCCTATTTCGAACAGTTACGAGAATAAAACGTAACACGAATAGATACTACATGTAATACATAAAATCGGGGTTTTCGATATCAAACACATGAACGTTTGGCCTTCTTCAGCGTTTATTTGATCCGTTTTCTTGTGATAATATTTATTTTCATTATATAAATGATTTTTGTAAATTTTAGGCAATTTTAAAAACGTATTGCAAGTAGAAACTAGAAACTTTAACATGTTGCCATTGAAATAGTGAAAATATCTGAGAAAAGATTTAATCCAGATGAGACTCGTAAAACCTGTTCTCGTCTTGGGTTGTTTGTGTCAGCTCAACAAAAGGAGCTCTCTAAACAGGGTCTGCACTGTTTGCTCCACAATGTTTCCGGACAAGTTCTGCCATTTTTAAACTGTCAAACATTTACCCAATATGGTAGCCCTACGCTGTCAAATTCGCATCTGTGATTACCTATTTAAACAGTTTGGACCACGATGAGACTGTGTTTATTTAAGAAAATAGGAGAAAATTAAACAAACGTAATTGTAGCAGACCGCAAATTTCACAGACGACAATATTTGGCAGCGAAATATTTACATACAGTTAAACCTGTCTAACCCGCAGTATTAGCGCCAGATTTTAAGACATGAATCAGCGTATTGCTGGATGAAAGGCATGCAGAAAGCTCCTGAATGAGCTGTTTTTTTTGTATGATTTGCACCCTATATCAAGCAGTCAGCTGCTCCAAAAAGATATGGATTTGTCTTTATTAAAACTCCGGTAAGGCCTGCTTAGAACCAACATAAAAAATATATACGTGTGTGTATAAGACATTCTTTGAGAAAATGTGTCATTGTATTCCTAGCAGTGCAGACCAAGATCAGGAACCATGTCTATTTTGACGTATCGGATGAAGTTTTACGCAGAATGCAAATACGGAGAAAACATACAGTAAAACCTCTCTTAACCGGACGTTAAATTTAGAATAAATATTGGTCTTGGGGACAGGTGACAGCTTAATACAGTGTGGAAGACATGCAGAAAGCTCGTAGAGGAGCTTTCTGCATGACCTTCACCCTGCAGTAAGCAGTCACCTGCCTAAAATATCTAAATTCATCTCTACTAGAATTCCGGTTAAGAGGGGTTTTACTGTAGTACATTTGCAGAATAGAGTAACCCCCCCCTCTAAACAGGACCTTCAATTAAGTAAAAACATCGTCCTTGGAGATAGTTGGCAGCTTAATGCAGAATAAATGTCATACAGAAAGCTCCTCTAGCAGCCACCTGTTTAAGAATATCTAAATTCTTCACTACTATAGAATTCCGGTTTAGATGCGGTTTTATTGCAGAGAAAGACAATGCAAACACTGATCATACAACGTATTGGAGATGCAGCGGCTGGTATGATCTGGGTCTATAATGTTGACAGAATAATTAGACCCCTTTTACAGATAACGGTTCAATTTATTAGTTCTATATAACTTGCCAGCATCATTGTCTAGCACTCATTTAACGTAAATAGACCATGAAACCGTTGTTAGATATCCATAATAAATCAAGATTCTATCATGACATCTGATCTAGATCTTCACTTTTTGCCAAATAGCGAAAGTACTGATCCTTTATGATCCGGCACCTTTCTAAATTGGATCGTTATAGACTGGTCCTCCTGTACATGTACATTTACCGATTCCATTACCACACTACTGTACAACAAAATCCCTGTAAACCGGTAAAGAGGTATTTAGATCGGATTAGGCAGGTGACTGCTTAATGCAGGATGAAAGTCATACAGAAAGCTCCCTTTGGGAGCTTTCTGTACGACTTTCATCCTGCATTAAGCTACCACCTGTCTTATAGATCGTCAATGACACTAATTTAAAAGTTTGGTTCAGAGGGTTTGTACTGTACACACTGTACACTAAAGAATATTACGATAAACATTAACGTTTATTTTCCAGATAATTTTCAGGTCAAAGACTCCGCGTGGTTCCAAATAATTCGTCTGGAATCCAATTCTCAGATCCGCGAATTGTTTATCTGGGTCCTAGTAATGTTACCTGGTTACCCTTGCTGAGCCGAGTTCTTTGTGGAAACAAAATCAGAAAAACTGTAAATTGTGCCAAATCGGTGCTTAACGCTAAGCAGTCTATCTAATTGTCGTCTGCAACATAAGAAAAATACCGCCTGCTACAATTCTCAATTATTTCCCCCTCTGTTTCTGTACAAAACTACAATCAAAGAGACAAACGGTTTGGATCTTGATAAGACACGGACTTAAAACACCAGCGTCTCATCTGGATCTAAACTATTTACACAGGTTTACACGAACTTGCCGTCAGCGCGCAAATTATTTAACTTTTACTCTAAATCACTCTTATCATCGATAATAGCAGTATGCTTGAGAACATTTACATAACTCTTTCGCTGCCAATGTCGCATCGGTGATTGCTTATGCAAACAGTTTGGATCCAGATGAGACGCCGAGTAACTCGGCGTCTCATCAGGATCCAAACTGTTTGTTACTTTGGTAATGTTCTTGAAAGAAAATAAGAGAAATATTAAACAAACGGAATAATGTAGCAGACCTTTGCAGACGACAATATTTGGCAGTGAAAAAGTTTTTATCCATGAGAAATTCCATCTTTAACCTTTTGCATGTCTGGTAAAGTGCCATCTGCTCGACATGCCATTTGCACTAAATGCCTCTGTTTCAATATCGAAATGCTAGTTACCATTCATGAAACTTGAAGGTCCAACAGGATTGTAAAGAGATACCCAACTAATGCATGTACTTACTTGTTAATTTCAACCATTGTCCTCATACTGGCGGTTTTTATTTGACGTCTCTGTATACGTCACTTTTTGAAACTATTGTGATAAATAAAGCATTTGCTCCATAGGAGCAAATGCTTTATTTATCACAATGGTTTCAGAACTACACAATTCTAAACGTTTCCTTTTTTCTAGTAAATATCCCTTTTCAGTAGATTTATTCAAAGAGGTTGACTCTAAAATTAGCCTATGAAGGAATGGTTTAAACAAACTGTTAAAGCAAATATATTTTTCATTTTTGCTCGAGACTCATTTCTCACTAACCACATCCTGACTCGCATTTGCGGAGAGCCTGGATCCAGATAAGACTCCGAGTAACCCGGCGTCTCATCCGGATCCAAGCTGTTTGACATTCGGTCAATAGTTTCTCAAAATCTTGTTCGAGTCGGAAGTAGTCAAAATTGCACGACAGTAAAACCTCTCCATAACGGCCACTAAATTGAGTTAATTAGTTGGTATTTAGGGCAGGTGGCTTCTTAAAGCAAGGTGAAAGTAAACCTGAACGTTCCTATTGGAGCGTTCTGTTTTACTTTCACCTTGCTTTAAGCAGCCACCTGCCCTAAATACCAACTACTTAACACAATTTAGTGTCCGTTATAGAGAGGTTTTACTGTATATCTGTATTACATCATAAGCAAACAGAGCATACTCTATAGGAGCCGTCTTATCTAGGTCTACTCTTTTTACAAAGTCATATTTATGGATAATCCGGACAAGGGTTGTTTTCTGTTGTTTGTTGGCTGTAGTAAGATTTTGGCAATAGACATATGATCTACGATCTGCGGTAAATGCTATCTTGTTTCACGCGCAGGTGGAATTCAAACATTTGGCATTCTGTTGGGCATGTTGTGATATCATCATTATGCGAACCGTCTAGATCCAGAAGAGGCGCCGAATAACTCAGCGGCTCACCAAGATACACATAGTTTAAAACCTGTTGAATTTTTTAAATGGAAATGGGGATACATTGTGGAAAACCATGTGATAAGGAAGATAACTTCTGCAGAACATAATTGCAAAGTACGCTTATCTTAATCATGCTAAGCAGTAAACACTACTTGAATTTCTTTTGCAAACAACTTGGTTTCTGATGGGAAGCCGATTAAATCGTATTTGACACGTTGGCAACATTTTCTAAAAGAAAGACTTTGAAAGAATCTGAAGTAAGAAAAACTTGTCCCAAATTAGAGTTTTAGCAGACATACTGTTTACAGCATTATAAAGGTAAAACATTTAACCCTTTTAAAGTTGGATTTTCACAGAGGATCATTCCAAAATTGAAACAGGTCAGACTTGCCATGAATATTCAGGGAAGTTTTAAAGAAACTTGTAATTTAACAAACAGTGCAGATACCAGTTGATGAGAGGGCTCCTCTCCTCTAGGAGTCCTCTCATCTGGGTCTACATTGTGTGCAAAGGACATTAGTGACTCGTACTAAAAGGGTTAAACCTGAAACCTCGTGGGGTTGGTTTTGTTTTGTTTCAAGGGCTTCATAATGTACTTTGCAGATGTCAAACAAACCATTTGGTTCTACCTCGAGTACTGTCTGGCTCAGATTGTCTTAAAAAGGTTGGGCGTACTTTTCCTGTTCCAGAAATGTGGGAGGGCGTGTTTCATTATATCGGGACCCTAAGTTGTTACTGGCACCTTGAAGGAGCTCTGACCACTTGAAATGGCCTTGACCTTTTAGAAACGATTCCAAGTGTCACCATTTCGTTTCCAAGGGTGCTCTGAAACAAATGTAAAATAATATAATTGTTTTAATAAACTGTTAGCCTTAGACCTTTACTACATAGACGCGCCTTTGCAAATAGAGTAGATCCAGATCATATGACTTCTGTATGAATCGTCTTAACCCTTCCCTTGATGAATTTTAAAATACATTTCTCCTTCTTTACCCATGCCCTGTTGTATAATTACTATATCTTCACTGTGTACAAGTATTTCGCTGTGCAATCGCTGCTGTTGAGTGCACTGGTTGCACAATCAACTTGTAAATAGTGCAGACCCTGATGAGACAGCTCCTGCAGGAGCTGTCTCATCTGGGTCTACACTATTTACAGGTAGGTATATTGACGTGAATAGTAAGCGAAGGGTTAATCAGGTTCTGATCTGTTTGCTTATCGGATAATATAGATATGATTAAATCGAGTTATTGTAATGATCAGTTTACTGTGTGTACATGGCATTATAGAAATCAACCTGTCAATATGCATTATGTCATTATTTCTGATCTGGGCCTACATGGTTTGCCTATATTTAAACTATGTGTGGGTTAGTACTTTAACCCATAAATACGTCTATTAACGTTTTTTCAAACGTAGAAGATGCATTGGATTAGGTCTGCTCTGTCGAATGACATACAGTACAGTAGATTTATTTTTTATAGATATAAGCTGTTTTTATAATTGCATATGAACAAGATAATTTTGGACATGGTAGAAACTGTAGAATTCGGCCTACATTATTTCATATGCAAACAGAGCAGATCTTGATCAGATGATTCCTACAGGAGTCGTCTAATCTGGGTCCACGCTGATTGCAAAGGCGTTAAAAAGTACAATGCAGTATCTATGGATTAAAGGGCGGATCAATAAAATAATTTATACATTTTAATTCGCCTAATCATTTTTAACAGAAATGAGTTTTAATTTTCAAAGTCGTCTGCAATATCATTAATAAAAATACCTACCCTGATAAAATGCCTGGCAAGCCGCTTATCAGTCTGTTGGCAAACATTTTTTCTGGTGTTTTGTTGACTTCCTAGCTTGTCGTTTCATCGACTTGACTATCGTCCAAGTTTGTTCCGTTCCCACCCTCTAGGACGCTGGTCTGTGTAAAGCTAAGGCTTCCATTCATAATCCGTTCTCCTTCTCAAACGTTCAATATATCTTGCGTTCTTTTCATTAAATTGACAGATCTCATGGAAGAAACAAACATGAGTAATCATATCGTCGCGACGAAATGTTTATTTCATTCTTAACTCTTAAGAAGCGTTGGACGCTGACCATTGTTAACAGTTTGGATCCTGATAATACGTCATGTAACACGATCTCATCGGGATCCAAACTATTTGAAGCCCTAATTACATTGTATACCTTTGAAAGTTATTGGAAGAACACTCTGCGATAGGATTTGGTCCGATTATTATATTTTGATTTCAAAAAGTGCATTAAGAGGTGGAACTTGCACTTTAGCACAGAAAGTCGTCTCGCTTTCGTTCGTATTTCATTCAACATAGATCTATTCACCAATGACAATTGTTTACTCTGTGACTGGTTCCCTGGATGGATGGGAAAACCATTGTATACAAAACAAGATTTGTATTGTGCTCGGGATTATTAAAATCCTTGTCCAATATACAGGGTGATTTTTTCACCAGATAAGCACGTCCCATTTGTAAAAGGTTTGCCAAAGGCGGTGATAAATCAGTCCTGATTTTTTAACATGCTAGAAAAACAGATATTCTACCAATGATTATAATAGTTGCATTTTGTCACAACCTTTATCTAACGTTCGTGCTAAAATTATCTGTCTGTTTTACAAACAATAGTTACATCGAGTGACGCATTGCCTGATCTGTATTCAAACTGCTCGAGAAGTCTTCATTAATAAAAAACCCAACACGAGTATCTTCTCAAAGTCTGACCTGGTGTCATTTTTGACTACTTCCGACACGCTCAAGCTTTTGAGAAACTAATGAGTTGAGTGTCAAACAGCTTGGATCCTGATGAGACGCCGAGTTACTGTGTGTCTCATCAGGATCCAAGCTGTTTGTCAGTGATAGTCAGGCCGCGAAAAGCGGGAAATAATTAATACGCGGATTTAAATGATAAGGTAGCGGGTTTTCATTCAGGAACTGTTGCAGTCTAACCTTTCACCCTTTGTGTATGTTTCGTGCCTTGATTCGTCTAGCCCACAAATCAAAAATCAACTAATAAACCCCTCACCCAAAGATTTCTCAATGAAGTCCTATAATGTTTACAAAACTCCTTGACGACCCGTAAAATTAACCCTTTGAAAGGCAAATATTCAAACTGTAATGACCTGTCAATGTAAACGAGAAAGTTTATTCAGCATGAAAAACTGAAACTTGCAAGAGGATTTCGAATGACAAACAGTGCAGACCCTGGAGGAGCCCTCTGATCTGGGTCTACACTGTTTGCAAATGCCGTTGCATTCGTTTCCCATGTTTAAAGGATTAACTCATTTCATTCATGTAAGGTCACCCCACTGCCATTGACTCTCGGTCGTTATCAATGAATTATGCTGTCTCTGCAAAAAAAGAGACGAGATAAACTCGTAGTTTACTCAAGGTCTATGAATAAAAAACAACAAATTGAAGAACAGAGACAAACTTTGTAATCCTTGGAGTAAAGACGTCAGGATTTTATTACGAGTCGAGCTTGTAATCTATCAGACAGGCGTCTGCCTATACGGATAGGAGTCAGCGTAGCAAAACTATGAATACGGGAACACTTGCAAACAATATAGACCCAGATCAGAGGGCTCACAGAACAGAGCAGAACAATATTCAATTTCGTTAGGAGTTAAACATGCGATATCTCAAATTCCGGATTTTAAAACGGGTTGTATATTAATGCAGGGAAAATGTTGTTCAAAAGGTTATTTCAAAAGTTTCTATAGGAGCTTTTTGCATTACTTTTGCCCTGCATTAAGCAACCGTGCAGGGTGGAAGTCATGCAGAGAGCTCCTCTAAGAGCATGCCTTTAACTCTGTATTAAGCTGTCTCCTGTCTCCAAGACCGATATTTATACTAAAAACGTCCGGTTTAGAGAGGTTTTACTGTAGAAGCAATTCACTTTTACTGATTAACTAGCTGTTGGCAGTATCCGTGTGTCAATGTATCACTGTAATAAAATGAAATAATGAATGAACGCAGTTGAACTTTGAAATATGTTTTGAAGTAAACACTTTCTGGTTCACTAGCTGGCTTTATCAAATTCTAAATCACTGTATCTATGATCTTGTTAACCCTTCGCTTGCTATTCACGTCAATATACCTACCTGTAAATAGTGAAGACCCAGATGAGACAGCTCCTGCAGGAGCTGTCTCATCAGGGTCTGCACTATTTACAAGTTGATTGTGCAACCAGTGCACTCCACAGCAGTGATTGCACAGCGAAATTATACAACAGGGCATGGGCAAAGAAGGAGAAATGTATTTTAAAATTCAGCAAGAGAAGGGTTAACTATGACTGTGATATACAGTCACATCTCACTTAACCGGCGACCAATATAAGTATCGTTATCGGTCTTGAAGACATGTGACAGTTTAATACAGGGTGAAAGTCACGCAGAATGCTCTCAGTGGGAGCTTTATGCATGCCATTCATCCTGCATTAAGCAGGCATCTCTCTATATGTTCTCCATTCTTCTTTATTGCGAGTTCGGATTAGCGAGGTGTTACTGTATACCGTTCACTGTTTAATATTCTTGTAAGTAAATTCTGGCCTAACCCTTTCCCTAATCTATGTTTATTTCAATTTTTAATACCTATACTGAATATTCATGGACAAAATAGTGATAAAGAAATATGGCATGGGGAACATTGTAGCCATTTTAGAAAGTAAAAAGAAACATACAATGTAACTATCAAATTCCCTTTGCAAACAGAGCAGACCCTGTTCAGGCGGCTCATACAGGCTCCGTCAGATCCGGGTCTTTTCTGTTTGCAAATGCGTAAAAACACGTTTATATGAGGGAAAGGGTTAAGCGACCATGCAAACCTCCATATTTGTGAAAGAGTTTAAGCCAATCGGAACAAGGGAAGTTTTCCCCATGGCACAAACTGTCGACTGATCAGTATCATTCCATGTGCAAACAGAGCAGACCATGCATGAGTTGTCTGATCTGGATCTGCTCTATTTGCAAATTCGTAAAAATCGGTCTCTATGGGGTAAAGGATTAAAATTTATTGAAAAGTATTACTAGGGCTAAAACTTTAAACCACGGGTCTCAGTAGGGAGTCGCTCCCGCAGCCCTCCACTTTGAGTGGCTGGGATTAGCCATGACTTTAACCCTTATAATGCTGAAAATTCAAATGGACTATTCCAAAATTCAAACAGGTCAGTCTTATGGTGAATATTTAGGGAGTTTTCTCAAGAAAATTGTAACATGACAAACAGGGCAGACCCTGATGAGAGGGCTCCTAGAGGAGCCCTCTCATCTGGGTCTTCACTGTTTGCAAAACACATTAGTGACTCATGCCCTGCACTGTAAGGATTAAGTAATTCTCTGCAAAGTACTATCGTCTGCTAATATTGTCGTCTGCTTCAGTTCTCATTGTCAAAAATCCATCCTTTTTAATTTTAAAATACATCATCACAGTATCAAACAGTTTAGATCTTTAAGAGACGTCGAGTTACTCGGCGTCTCATCTGGATCCAAACTGTTTGCAAATGGCATTACATATTCGCCGATGGCAATGAAAGAGTTGGGTCTTAAGCGACGTCAATTAGAAATTTAGACTTGGTATACAGTAAAACCCCTGTAAACCAGAATTCTAATAGAGAAGAATTTAATAACATTCATGGGAGAAGAAAACAGGTGGCTGTTAATGCACATTGAAAATCATACAGAAACCTCTCGGAGGAGCTTTCTACATGACTTTCACCCTGCATTAAGCTGCCAGCTGGTTACAAGATCGATATTTATACTCAATTTAACGATCGGTTTAGAGTGGTTTCACTGTATTCGTATAAAGAGCGCAGACCCATGCTGAATCTTAAATCTATAAGTGACATTAGTTGTCATTCATACAGCACGTATAACATTTAACCCTTCACCATGGGAATATGCAGTAAAACCTCTCTATAACGGCCACTAAATTACATAAATTATTTTGTGTTAAAAGCCGGTGGCTGCTTAAAGCAAGGTGAAAGTAAAACAGAACGCTCCTATAGGAGCGTTCTGTTTTACTTTCACCTTGCTTTAAACAGTCACCTGCCCTAAGTACCAACTAATTAACACATTTTAGTGGTCGTTATAGAGAGGTTTTACTGTATGTACATATATAAGACTTCATAACTTAATGACTATTCATTAACTGACTTTGTTTTAAAACTGGTCAGTGAACAATATTAGTTATACAGTTCCTTCCCAGGGTACATGACGATTTATTCCCGGCTGAGGAAAATCATGTTGCCCGAGCCGTTAGGCGAGGGTTACATGATTTTACCAGCCGGGAATAAATCGTCATGTACCCTGGGAAAGAACTGTATAACGAATTTATTATACTGCAAAGTTTTACGATTCGGATAATTCATATAAATCCATTTTGGCATATTGAATCACTAAACACGCTAATTCCCCTAAAAGCGCCCCAAAACATTTATTTCTACCCAAAGGTATCCGAAGTGGTGTGTATTGTATTTCATCGGCGTTCGTGTTATTATAGATGGCTGGACGATATAATAACTCCTCTAAAAACTGTTTTATTGGTCATTTCAAACAATGATGTTTTTTAATTCATTCCTGCATTGTTTTCTTTACGTATCAATAGTTGTCTATTATGAATTTTGCTATTGTTTAGCCGAGTCGAGAAGTCGATCTTTTAGTTTCTGGCCATACTATGTGGGGCCTGCCATGGGGGATTTCTATGTACCCTGTCAGCTCACAGGGTACATGGACTCATGTACACGGCTAGTTAACCAATCAGAAGTGAGGATTTTACTTTGCAGTATAATAAGGGCTATTGTTTGACTATTCTAGAAGCTGAAGAAGCAGCTTTGACATGACTTTTTTGTGTTACTTGGATTATTTCACACGCATCCCTATCTTATCCGACATCTATTCTATTTTAGAGTTAAGAAGGGGGGGTTAAAGAGTAAAGGGTTATTATATAGCGATAGTCTCTACTTGCACCGCGTTTTAACCCTTTCCTCCATAGGCTATTTAGACCCAACCTCTTTGAATAAATCTACTGAAAAGGAGCATTAACTAGAGAAAAGGAAAATTTTAGAATTGTATAGTTCTGAAACCATTGTGATAAATAGTGCATTTGCTCCTATGGATTCATGGTTTCAAAAAGTTACCTTTTACAGAGGCGTAGAAAGGCGTATTTATGGAGTAAATGCTTAAAATGCCTAAATTACATAAGTCATTTGTTTAAAATGCTGAAAAGAAGTATATCACAAGGAAACCAATCGAATAAACACCCCAAAAGACAAAACTTTCATTATAGTATTCGCCAAAGTATTAGCATTAAAGTTTGTTCGGGTTGCGTTTTAGTTTCGTAATGTTCGCCATAAGCAGATAATTGTTTTAGTGCAAGAAATATAAATATCGACAAAAACGATTTGTTTTGTATCACAGAGGCAAGCTTCGATACAAATCTTCATAATAGTGATTGAACATAATTAATACCAAATCTCACGATGTTATTGAAAATATGCGTTTACTGTAGGTACTGACACTCTAAAATGTCGATGGTGCATGTTGATTGCTTAAAGACTTTTTAACCCTTCACTCTCACTCCATAAATACGCATTTCTACGCCTTTGCAAACAGAGTAGATCCAGATCAGACGGCTCCTGTAGGAGCCGTCTGATCTGGGTATGCTCTGTTTGCTTATAAAATGATATAGATATGATTCTACAGTTTCTACTTTGGTAAAGATTCCTGTTTCCATGTGCCATTATAAACTTAATTTAATTAATATTCATGATGTCACTATTACTTACATGAATATTCACGGAGTCAAAGGTTAAACTTTAGTACTCTATGGACATGCTTCCGAACGGTTTGGATCCAGAAAGGGCACCGAGTGTCCCAGTGTCCCATCTGTATCAAGTCTACTCCTGGAGTGAAATAGAGGAACCTTCTATTTTGGATTTTAAGGCGGACACTTTATTTCAAGCTTGATTTTGCCGAGGTTGCAGAAGATTAATTTATAACCCTTAGCGTGCAGTTCAAACACGATGATCAGCTGTATTTGGTCTTATTACCGATTCGATCTAGCCGTAACTCAAACTATTGACATATGGTCAAACAGTTTTGATCCAGATGAGACGCCGAGTTACTCGGCGTCTCATCTGGATCAACACTGTTTACACGTGTGAGTTATGTCGCGCTTTCAATGCGTATGATAAATGTAAACTGTTAGTTTTTTCATGACAGTATTCTATATAAGTTTTGGGTGGGCCTTACCTCTTTAGTCGATAATTTTCAACGGTAAAAATGATTTACGCTTTGAGCGCGGGACACGCAATCACTGATATTTGCAAACATCGTAGACGAAGATCAGTGTGCTCCCAGTGGAGCCCTCTGGTCAATTTCTGCACGGTTTGTCATTCAAAATCGTCAAGCGAGTTTAAGTCTTTCATGCTGAGAGGTCGCTTCAGTCTAGCAGTGGTGGGTTATTTCACTCTGAAAACTCAGCGTTGGACGGGTTAAAGGAAAGTGTAAAGTATGTCATGAATGCATTAATATTGATATACTCGCTCTATAGAAACAAATGCTCTTTTTATCGCATTGGTATCTAAACTTTATAAGTCTAAAACATTGAGGGATTGTGTTAACATTGCGTAGCGTTCATCTGCAGCTTTTGTAGTTTGTTTGAATTTCAAAAGTTGAACTTAATTTAGTTTACATCGAATATTAATATTAATCCTCTACTCTATAGAGACACCTTTGGAACCTGTGCAAACAGGGTAAACCCAGGTTAGACGGCTCATATAAAAGCTCCTATAAGTTCAAGTTATCCGATTTTTGATCTGGACAAATTCTTAAGTTCACAGCTATATAAATGCAGGTCTAAAGTAATGCTGAAAGCTCCTACAGGAGCTTTCAGCATTACTTTAGAACTGCATTAAGCTGTCACACGTGTTTCTAGACTTCTTCATCGATACATTTAAGAGCAATTCTGCATTGTAAGTTTCGGAAGGACCGAACATTTAGTTCGAGTTATCCGAGTTATCGAAGTTCAACTTATATTGCTACAGATTCTATCACGCTAAGAATTCCGCTGGTCATGATGCCAACACAAAACATGAGCTAATTAATATTCATATAGTCAGTATGAGTCATTATATCTGGCATGAATATTCATGGAGTGCATTGTGAAGGGTTAAACATATTACCATCTATAGAATATACTCTCGATGACTCGATATACTAGAGTAGTTATTTGTGTGGGAAGAAACAACAGTAACTTGAGAAAACACACGTGCCCAGGTGGGCAACCCCTGCGCCCTCTCGCATACTGCCCCGACCAGCGATCGAACCTGGACCTAGACGAGATTTATCTTTAACAATATTCATGTAAGAATTAATGACAATGTGAATATTTATTAGATGTATTATTTTTATAAAGACACATTAACACAGATCATGGTCATGGCAGAAACTATTGAATCATATTTATGTCATTTTATAAGTCATGGCAAAACTTGTTTGAATCATATCTGTATTATTTCATAAGCAAACAGTAAAGACCCAGTTCAGACGGTTCCTACAGGAGCCGTCTGATATGGGTCTACTCTGTTTGCAAATGCGTGAAAAGGCATATTTAAGGAGTAAATGGCCAAAGTGTAAACTACGGCCAAAGTGTAAAATAATTTAATCATTTGAATCTGATTGCTATTACTTGTACCTCGTTCGGTGTCTATATTAGTCCTCTCAACGTATTCTAAAAAGTCAAAAGCTTAACCCTAACCCTTTATTTCTTGATAATTCATGTAACAAGAATGCGTTCATGGATATTGTTATTAATTAACTGGGTTTTATATTGGCATATGACCAAGGGAATGTTTGGCCGCGGCCAAAATCTGTATTATTCTATAAGCAAGAGAGCAGACCCTGATCTAACAGCTCCCTATATGTGTAGCAGCTGCAAAAGGGGTTAAATGGTGTCTCTATCAGGTAAATGTTTGCAACCTATCATGTCCCTTTTTGCAAGGATCAGCAGTTTCGTGAAAAACAAAAACATTTTTTTGCCCATGGTGAATTAGGTACCTGTATGTTGCCTGGGTTTCCATAACTGCCTGCATGCTAGTGACGTCAGTTGTGGTCTGTGACGCAAACAGTTTGGATTCAGACGAGACGAGTAACTCGGCATCTCATCAGGATCCAAACTAATTGCAATTTTTATCATATTTTTAAAGAGAACATAAGGAAAATTTAACATTGAGAATTGCAGCGGACGATTTTTATATTCAGACGAACCATTCCTTTTATCACGCAAGACCTAATGAACTTTTTCAGAAAAGCATATGAACGTCTCTTTGATCCTGAATCACATGCCGGTCAGTATGGAGGACGATTAACGCCAAAAATCTTCAGCACAGTGCATGCTTTGCGATATCTTACTCCGGCAATATACTGTTGAATTCAGGTTTCGTTACTAACAAATAAATGATACAGTAAATTCCTCACTAATACGACCGCTAAAAGGTTTTAAATATGTGCTAGTTTTAATACAGGACAAACAGCTCCTATAGGAGTTTTCTGCATTGCCATGACCCTGTATACAGCAACCACCTGCTTTTACAGTCATAAATGACGTGGTCACATTAGCGAGACTCTACTGTACAATAGAACCCCTCTAAACCGGACGTTCAAGATGTATTATGCGCATTTTTCGTATTAATCAATTAACACCAGAAGCTGTACACGTATACAAATAATGAAACAATGCTTACAACCCATTTTCCAACAGGATATATTTGTTCAGTTAAATATTATCGCTATCCGAATACTGCTAAATTCTTTAAAAGGAGCCTCCTTTTTAGAAACGTAGATTTTGTACGGAAATCAGCGGACATCTTCGGCCAAGTTCTGAATGATTCCGATTCTATTTCGGAACATGCTTTGAATATTAATTACGTTCTTATCACATGTACAGTGGCTGACACTGGTTGTCGGCCTACATATACATCGAATGGTTATTTCCGGTTTGTAAATTTGAATCTTACGACAGATTCCGGACAATGGCGAACGCTGTTCCGTTGGTTTCCGCTTCAATCCATTTTTCTAATTTTTTCGACACAAACAACCATTTACTAACCATACTGTTTAGTGTTAAACAAGTGTTAAGGTACATAGATTCCGATTCTGAAGTCAGTTTGAAACGCAAAATTTGCGGAAATTGCGCAGTATACATTTTTAAATTCAGTATAGTTATCGGTTTTGGAGACAGGTGGCAGCTTAATGCAGGGCGAAAGTCATGCAGAAAACTCCTCTAGGAGCTTTCTTCATGACTTTCCCCTTGCATTAAGCAGCCATCTGCCTAAAAGTATAAAAAATCTTCTCTACAAATTCTATAATTTCCAGTTTACAGTGGTTTTACTGTATTTGTTTTTAGGTTTTAGAGGATATCAATGTTAAAAAACATTGCTGAATTGTGATTTCTGACTAGCATTTACATCCACGTGCCTCGCAGCAAAGATGTTTGCCACTTAACCCCTTCCTTGCTGTAAAAATGAGGACTAAATAAAATCCGACCCGTAACAATTTCAGTTTACTACCCAGTTGTCCAATCTACATTGTATATATTGGGAAACCATTGTCCGAGTGTTAAACAGTTTGGATTCCGATGAGACGCCGAGTTACTTATCGTTTTATCCGGACTTAAGTTGTTTTAAAATGTTAGGCAGGTTGTGCATAGCAGGAAGAAGGTTAAACTTTCTTATCTGAAATGATATAGGTAATTTATTGCCCAGGTAAATCCCCTTTTAGGCTTAAAAAAGGAAAAACAATAACAAACACTCGTCCTTTTCCGGCAAAACTCGTGTTTTTTGCCATACATGTACAGTTTGAGCGACCGCATAATTTATTAAAATAGGAGTCTGTAAAAGCATATGGTAGCTTAATGCAAAGAAAATATTATATAAAGCTCCTCTATGAGCAGATGGTTACTTAATGCAGGGCAAAAGTAATGCAGAAAGCTTCTGTTGGAGGTTTTCTGTATTATTTTTGTCCTGTATTAAGCTACGATCTGTCTTGCAAACTTATAATTACAGTAAACCCCCGCTAATGCGACCACCTAAAAGAGGTATAATTCTGGGTGCTAGATGCAGGTGGTAGCTTAATGCAGGACAAAAGTAATACAGAAAGCTCCTAGAGGAGCTTTCTGTATTACTTTTGCCCTGCATTAAGCAACCACCTGCTTGTAAAGACATCCATGTTTATTAATTAAGTGGTCGCATTAGCTAGGTTCTACTGTATATGACAAGTTCTACAGTATATATGGGGGTAACACTATAATAATACAGAAAAAAACTTCTCTATAACGACCACTTTAGATATGTCTAATTACGCACAGGTTGTATTTAGCTCCGCTCGTGCCGATAAATTAATGTATATTAATGTATGATCTCATGAAAATACTGACGCCCGATTTGTACAAGTCTTTGAGAAACCACTGGCCTATTTTCATATACATTGTATCCTGCATGGTGAGACCGTCTAGCAAGTATATACGGACGTTTTTGAACCCTTTACTCCATAAACTAATGTACGTATGCATGTTAAATCAGTTCAATGTTTATAATGACATATGAAAAAGAAATGTTTTTGTCCTGGTAAAAACATATCTATATTGTTCCATTAGCAAGCAGAGCATAACCTGATCAGACGGCTCCTATACAAGAACCGTCTGATCTTGGTCTACTCTGTTTGCAAATGCATGTGTATAAAGAGGTGTGTCTATGGAGTTAAAGGTTTCACCCTTCACCTCATATAAACGCCTTTCTACGTCTTTACAAACATAGTAGAACCAGATCAGACGGCTCCAATAGGAGCCGTCTGATCAGGGTCTGCACTGTTTGCTTATGAAATACATGTAATGTAGATATGTTTCTACAGTTACTGTATCCATGTGCTATTATAGTAATTAATCTAATAAATATTCACGATGTCACTATTACTTGCATGAATATTCATGGAGTAAAGTGTTAAAGATAAAGTCAGAACAACAGTGATGCAGAAAAGTCCTGTGCAAGCTACCACCTTCCTCATAGATCAATACTGATATTTCTTTTGAATGCCTTAACTGTATATGGGCAGCAACTAGAATTAATATATAGATTGAGAATGCGCCACATGTTGATAAATATTACCTCTCTCTGGTAAAAAATAGTCTTATTGTATTGCAAACAGCGTATACCCAGACGCGGTGACTGGTCAGGATCTGTCCTGTGCGACACTTATCAAAATATGTAGAATGCATTCTCTGTCTTCCTACATTGTACAAAATTTAGCGAGATACCTTGTCATAAACAATATATCTGATCTGGGTCTGCACTGTTTGCAAGACAGCAAGATTATCATTTTCCTATGCATTAAGATTTAAGTATCATTTATCGCTTGATCGATATTGATAACTTTCATTTACCTCTGTATAGATTTAGATAAACAGGTCAGGCTATACTAATTTTACGCACGAACGGGCACGGTAAATCACAGTGGTGGTCTCTGACCCAGATCATAGGTGGTCTCTTGTATTGTTAATTCATCAAGCGAACCGTTGTTCTTAATACTTAAAGTGCAGGAATCAATCATATTACACATTTGTAAACAGTGAAGACCAAGATCAAAGGGCTCCTTAGGGAGCCCATTGATCAGGGTCTGCACTGTTTGTAATAAAATCATTTTCTACAGAGATAATTGTTGATATATTTTTTGTTGAATTGATATTCAGAAAGGGAAAAGCCAGGTTGAATTATTCAGCAGGTTCGGGTTTAAACATCATAATGTCTTTTTGATTGAGCAAAACACGAACTCGATACAATGGGTCAGGTTCAATGAAAACTTTCACCCAATTAAAACTGATAGGTTTAGGTAACTTAATACTCTCTGAAATCCTTATTTAATTTTCATTGTCATCTTTTTTTTCTTTCAAGTAGACTTTTATTCCATATCATTTTAATGTCAACTTGCATCTTGCAATAAATACTGTATATCCTGATCATATATTCATATACTTAGGCGTCTAAAGTATTCATTAATAAATGTACTAATCCTATACAGTAAAACCTCTCTATAACGGACACAAAATTGTGTTAATTAGTTGTTATTTAGGGCAGGTGACTGCTTACAGCAAGGCGAAAGTAAAACAGAACGCTCCTATAGGAGTTCTGTTTTATTTTCACATTGTTTTAAGCAGCCACCTGCCTTTAACACAAAATACTTGATGTAATTTAGTGGTCGTTATAGAGAGGTTTTACTGTACTCCATAAATACACCTTTCTATACGTCTTTGCAAACAGAGTAGACCCAGAACTAATGACCGAGTATCAAATAGCTTCGATCCTGATGAGATGCCGAGTGACTCGGCGTCTCATCAGGATCCAAGCTGTTTGAAAATGCCGATCTGATCAAGCTTAGCAGGATACTGCACAATTAAGTTTTAGTCCATATTGGATACCGACCAATTGTCATAATAGCAAATAATTTTGAAATAATGAGATTCACGCCATGGGTTTATCTGATTGACATTTTTCACCGAACACGTCGTTATTGACAGGTCAAGTGTCATAAAAACCTGGAGGAAACAAAACAGTGTTACAGTAAAACCTCTCTATAACGGCCACTAAATTACATCAAGTAGTTTGTGTTAAAGACAGTTGGCTGCTTAAAGCAAGGTGAAAGTAAACCAGAACGCTCCTATAGGAGCGTTCTGTTTTACTTTCACCTTGCTTTAAGCAGCCACCTGCCCTATTTACCAAATAATTAACATAATTTAGTTGCCGTTATAGAGAGGTTTTACTGTAGTGTGTTTACCTTTAACTTGTTCCTCTTTTCTCGCTAACCAAGTGTTGTCTGTAAAGAATATCGTTTGTTTCATTTCTCTAACGTTGATTCCTCAGTTACTTTTCAATCAACTTGCGAAACAGTGTGGATCCTGATTAAACGACGGGCTACTCGGCGTTTCAATGAGATCAAAACTGTCGCTGCAAAAAGGCAAAATTCTGGTTGAGATATTTACAACCGATCGCCCCATTTCTTTTCATTCTCTCTTCTTTTGTATTAGTATGTTTGTTTCACTTGTCACAAATTAGGTCAAAGAAAACCTGCGGCACACTTCGTGTCACACACTCGGAAGACAACAACTATTTGCTACGAACTCTGACGGAATAATACGATCTTCATTTCCTTAACCCGCAAACTGTTGAATATTCATGTAGGAAATAATGACGTAATGAATACTAATAAGATTATTTTTTATAGTGGCATATGAACACAGGACATTTTGGCTCAGACAAAAGCTGCAGAATCAGATCTTTAATACACAATAAGCAAACAGACCAGACCCTGATCAGACGGCTCCTATAGGAGCCGTCTGATCTGGGTCTACTCTGTTTGCAGATGCGCGAAAATGCTCTTACATAAGGGAAAGGGTTACATGTAACCCTTAAACAGCTGTAAAATTTATGTCTGCAGTATATTTCTATTTTCAGTTAATTATGACTCGTTCAGCGTTTTAGAAAATATTGACCGACTGTCAAACGGATTGGATCCTAATGAGACGCCGAATTACTCGGCATATGGTATTGGTCCAAACTGTTTGCAAATTTAAGACAGGTCGCTAATAGCGGGATAAGGGTTAAGGCATGCTTTCAAAACAGAATATCTTGGGAGTAAATCGGTGCCTAATCTAGATCGAAGCTGTTTGCAATTCCTCTAAACCGGACTTCTATTAGAGAAGAATTTAGATACTTTTAGACAGGTGGCTGCTTAATGCCGAATGAAAGTAATGCAGAAAGTTCCTGTGAGCATGACTTTCACCCTGCATTACGCTACCTTCTTTCTCCAAGGCCGATATTTATATCGAATTGAACGTCTGGTTTAGACAGGTTTTACTGTATATGTGTCTCATGCTGATATTTTTCACTAAAAGGAAGTAAGGAAGGAAAAAAAATAATATAGTTCATTTTCGTAACTTTTATTTCAGTATTTCGCAACAAAGCATATTCTCTGAATAAAAATAGTGTTTATCACTGTTTTATTTTTCCATTTTAAATATAAAAATATGTTCATGTTTTATCTATGTCAACATCTCTATCACATGTTAGATTATTTTCCCATGATCATAAGTTCGCCATTAAATATGATCTGATATTGCAATTGAAGAAACAACAAAAATCAAAATCAACTACATAAGTTGGCCTCTATGATTTTTAAAGAGTAGTACTAAACAAACTTTGTCTAATGACAACTTTTTTCCCGCGCAAATATAGAGGGCAAAAATAACGTAAATTTAAATAATAATGCACTGTTTTAGGTTTGAAGGTATGCAGACAACTATACCTTAACCCTTTACTCCATGAATATTCATGTAGGAAATGATGACGTCATAATGTCATGATCACTGGAGGTTTTTGATCATGGTAGAACATGTAGATCAGATATATATTATTTTATAAGCAAACAGAGCAGATCCTGGTCAGACGGCTCCTACAGGAGCCGTCTGATCTGGGTCTGCTCTGTTTGCAAAGGTATAGATATGCGTATTTATGAAGTATGATCTGGGTCTGCTCTGTTTGCAAATGTATAGAAAGCCGTATTTATGGAGTAATGTGTTAAGGTAGTAGATACGCAGCAATGGGTTCCTAAGTTTGACCACAATACCCTAGATAGCCTAAGTATTCGGACACCAGTCTTCCCTGTCCTTGTGTTTGCTTAACCCATTCCCTCATATTGACGGTTTTGGACGAATCTGGAAAAGTCATTTTGTGAAAACATTGTGATAAATAGAGCATTTGCTCCTGTAGGAGCAAATGCTCTATTTATCACAATGGTTTCAAACTACAAAATTCTAAAAGTTTCCTTTTCTCTAGTTAATGCTCGTTGTCGGTAGATTTATTCAAAGAGGTTGTGTCTAAAAATAGCATCTGAGGTGATGGGTTCAGCTGAATAAGTCAGTTTGGTACAGTTTAACATTTAAAATAAAATGATATTGTAGCAAGTACTGAAGACCCTGATCAAACGGGTACTTCAGGAACAGTTTGATCTGGGTCTACACTACTTGCCTAAGGTTGTCTGTCAAAATTCTTAGGACAGTAATGGTAATGTCTTTGTTTCCTTGTTTTGACGATTTATAACTAAACAAAAGTGTACAAAAACTAACAAATATTTCTGTTGAACGAAAACTTAAAATACGGAACAAAAAAGAACATACAAACACGAAACTTTAGAGCGCTTGTCATTTGACGGAAACGATTTTCTTTCTGCAGTTCCTTGGCAACAAATGAGGGGGAAATAAAGGCACTGTAATCTGACTGAAACTTGCTTTAATTCATCACTTTGAAAGTGTTTTCATGACACCTTTTCCTATCTCAGATTCTTAGTTATTCAGTATCTAAACTGTGTCGTGACACAGCGCCTTTTAGAGCTGGTTCACAGCTTACTCCCTTACCTCATGAACAGGTGTGTATGAATATTCATTGATTGGTGTTTATAATCCTACCTAAACAATGGAACTTTTGGCCAGAACAGAAACGTAAGAATCAGTTCTGTATAGTGTCATTACCAAACAGAGCAGACCCCGATCAGACAGCTCCAACAGGGACTGTCTGATCTGGGTCTACTTGGTTTTCAAAGGCATGAAAATGTGGCTCTATGAGGTAAAGGATTCAAGTAATTTTAGATACATGTACTCTGTACTACATGTAGTTATATTATGTTAATGCCTGTACGCTGAAAAAGCCAATCTGCTGTCTAAATCTTAAACGATTTCAATTGACAAATTTGCAGGCCAAAATACTCCCTCTTTTTTATATAACACATTCATCAGTTTGTTTAACCTTGATGACAAAAACAGTATTGTTCTTGTATATGTAAGTTGTTTTATGTCACATCTTCCGCATAACAAAATTTGTGACAAATCATTCCCTACGTCTGTGCCAATATAAACAGAAATACGAGACAAAGTCCGGACCTGCTTATCATTGTCTGAATAACAATTGTTCGCTATCTTGTAGTAAAAAACACATCGGTACTATCTTATCTTGTGTAACAATAACTCCCATTAGAACACTGACCGTGGTAAACAAAATATATCAACAATGCGACACCATCGTGTAGGATGGTCCAATTTACTGACTTTATATTACAAGGTTGGGCCATATTTCATGTTTTTGCAACAAAACCATTAAACCTTGGTATCCCTTGCAAATATGTACAAAAAGCCAGATAGCATTGTTTATCCTGGGGAGTTCACAGGGGTATATAGTTGCTGAGTGCTCAATAATTATGTCAATTTCATCGGTGCGATCACGTGATGTGAAACGAATGTTGACAGTACTATGACGTCATCATCGTTTTCGTCGGGAGGTGCAAGTGCTAGGTTAGTTTTAACCAATTTCTTTGAAGAAATATTTGGTCTAAGTGGTGTGAGAAACACAAAAAACATCCTAGTGTGTTATATAGAGGTCCAGATAAGATGAGTAAATTCAAACATCTTCAATAATAGTTCCTTTATTTCTCCTCCAAACCCTATACTGTGACCACTCTTTAGAATCGTCTCTTCGAGACGATTCTAAAGAGTGGTCACAGTATATGGTTTGGTGAAGAAATTACCATTTTAGTATTTGGGTACACACCGTTATCTGTAGCTCTGGTGTTATTGTTATTTACCAACATTTAAACAAACCACCATCACCGATATTTCCTAGACAAAATTGTTTGTCTTTGTCCTCATACAGCACCGTTTATGTTGATACACAACTTTAGTCATAAAAAAACGTTGCAAAATTTATAAGCGAAGCGAGGCCCCACAAAATATTTGTCATAAAATGTCAAAAAAACACATAACGAAATAATACAAAACAAGGAAGAGACATACTTGGGAAGTATGCATGTCTAAAATTCTAGAAGCACCAAAAGTCAGACTTTAAGTAGGCGTGCAAAACAATATCTAGAATTCTATGTGGAATGACAAGAGGCATTTAGAAATGAGTCATGTGTGAAATGTATTCCGAAACCAGTAGTTCACACCCAAAACCGTTTTCAACCAAAAGTGTTACTGAACTGAAAACCATTATTTTTGCTTCCAATATAAATGAAAGGTTGCTGATGCATAAGGAAAAGAAACATAACCAAAACTGATTTTAAAATTATAATTTCGACTATCCAAAAACAGTTGACCGAAATCATGCTGTTAAAACTGATTTCAGCTCAAACCTTATTAGATTTAAATTCGAGCAAGAGAAAATGTATCAGGTTTCATTTACCGCGATATTAGGCTTTGGGTGTTAATTAATGGGTTATCGGTCCATAAATTAAGAACTGTGCACGAAGGAAGTGTGAACAATATAAGCAATGATTGATCATTGGCAGTCTAGAAAGGCTGTAGCACATACAATCTCGAACGAACAAATATACATCTCTTATCAATATGTACAAATTCAACCGATGATAAAATGAAAGACTTTGTAATAAATTACATTTATACATTTTTTTCTAACCCACTACCTTTTGACGCCAAAACTGTATACTGCTTCAAAACTACGCTTTGGTATATAGCTGGTATGAACTTAGAGAACAAACAGTGTAGATCCTGATCAGTTATGCATTACAGCGCACCGACTGATCTGGGTTTGTACTGAAAGCAAATGCGTGTACAGTAGAAACCCTCTAATGCGACCAATTAATGAATAAACATGGATGTCTTTATAAGCAGGTGGTTGCTTAATGTAGGACAAAGGTAATGAAGAAAGCTCCTATAGGAGCTTTCTGCACTGCTTTTGTCCTGCATTAAGCTACCACCTGCCTCTACCACCCAGAATTATACCTCTTTTAGGTGGTCGCATTAGTGGAATTTACTGTAATATGTAGCTCAATTTTGGTGTCAAAAGAGTGGACCTTCTGAATTTGAAGACATGGCTCTGGAATAACATTGTATACCTTTACCTCATGCATATATATGTAAGAAATAATGACATCATGTATTTGAACTAGAATCAATTTTATAATGAACATTGTAACTGTCAGTTAAGACATAAACTGTATAATAAGATCTATATCATTTAAGAAAAACAGAGCAAACCCTGATCAGATGGCTTCTACCAGAGCTGCCTGATCTTGGTCAACTCTGTTTGCAAAGGTTTCGGACAAAAAGGAGAAATGGTTAAATGATACACTATTTTCAAATGTATGATACAGCTGTATAGGATTTGGGAAAACGGTTCATATTATCGAGATTTCTGAAAATTATGTCATGGAGCATTAACTCAACACCGAATCTAAAGAAGAATTTTGAAACGCGAGATACTGATTTTAATTGAATCAATGTCGCCCCTTTCAATTGCATGATAGTCAAGCAAAGGTCAAAGCCAGAAGGTCAAGGGTCAACAAATCTATTAGAAATGAAACACAGAAGAACCTCTCTAAGGCGACCACTTAATGAACATAAGCGTAGATACAGAGGTCCAGCTAAGATGCGTGAATTAGAACATTTCCACGAATAACTTCTTTATTTCTCCACAAAGGCCTATGTTGTAACCACTCTTTAGAATCGTCTCTTTGAGGCGATTCTAAAGAGTTGTCATAACATAGGCTTTGGTGGAGAAATGACGATTTTAGAATTTGATTACGCACAGCTATCTGTAGCTCTGGTAGTTATCTATAAAAGCAGTAGGTTTTTAATGCAGGGCGAAAGTAATACAGAAAGCTCCCATGCATAAAGTATCGCCTGCTTTTAAGAGACAAAACTAAATCTCGTTCTGGTGGTCGCCTTGGCTAGGTTTTACTGTAGGGGATTTAGAACACAAATGAACACTCACAACCGACACAAAGCGACACTAGAACATGTAAGGATATACGTATTATTGCTATCATCCCGGAAAAGAACTCTTGTCTGGCTCATAATCAAAACGCTATCCCTGCAAAGCATTGAACACGAAACCTATTCAAAAGGTTAAGCAAACGAACCATGATCCAGACTTGCACTCACACAAGAGCAGGGCTTCGGATAAAGGGAATGTCTATTGAAAAAAAGTAATGTCTCGCTAATACGAGTATAAATCTGGATTTTTAAAAAAAAAACCCACATGTGGTAGCTTAATGCAGAGCAAAAGTTATGCAAAAGCTCCTATAGGAGCTTTCTGTATTACTTTCGGACTGCTGTACGCATCTACCTGTATTAAAGATTACCATGTGTATACATTAAGTGGTAGCATTAGAGATACTCTATTGTATATGAATAATGTTTTCTATATCGATGGTACTCATTAGAATCACATGTTTTAAACGATTCTAATAAATACCAACAATGTAGGGATTGGCAGAGAAATGAATAGGACATTACCTCCAACCAAAAGCCCTGCAAGAGTACCGTATCACTCAATGATCTCAATCACAAGAAACAACAAAAGCGCTTCCACCCAACCTTTTTCACACTACAGTCTGATAGTGGCCGTAACGGAAGCACTGGTTGAGCAAACCTTTCCTGTCGCTTCTTGTCCTTTTTGGACTTTCTGAAGCTTTTGTTTCTTTTCATGCCTTTCAGTGGTTTGCACATGTTTAATGATGACAGAATTGCAGTGTCAAACACTTCTTTCAAGTTTTTCTGCGTCAGTGCTGAGCACTCAACATAGTCTGCGCGTATTTCTTCGGCCAGCTTCTTTGCATCAGCTTCAGTGACTGGTCTTTCGTTGTAGTGAGCAAGTTCGATAAGCACCTTAACATCGTTTCTAAGATCACACTGTGTCCCGACCAGAATGATCGGGGCGTCAGGTAAATGTCTTCTGATTTCAGGAACCCATTTGTCGACGACATTGTGGAAGGAAGTGGGACACACGACACTGAAACAAACCATGAACACGTTGGTCTCTGGATAACACAGCGGCCGCAACGTATCGAAGTCGTCCTGAAATGAAACAAACAAAACAAGTGTCAATTTTAAGCTACTACATGTAGAGGTTGAAATAAGATAATCGGTAAACACCCTATTGTGTGAAAATAGAAAGGGAGATGCCACACAAAACAGTCACCCCGGAGCAGAAATGAAGTCTTTGACAAATTCGGAAAATATATTTGCTGTAGTAACTATTTTGAAACTCCATACTGCCAATAGATACAATTTCAGAAGCGTACATCATGATTCAAAACAGCATGGCCAGGGATTAGGACACGACCCCACCTTTTGACCTATTTTTGTCCAATTAATGACGTTTTTACATGGATTCATGAGGCAATCCAGTAGAACCTCTCTAAAGCGACCACTTAATGAATACATCTGATTGTCTTTAAAGCAGGTGACTGTTTAATGTGGGACGAATGTAATGCAGAATGCTCCTGCATGAACTTTCTGTACAACTTTGTTACTGCATTAAGCTGCCATCTCTTTTAAGAATCGAGAATTATACTTCTTTTGAGTTGTCGTATTGGCGAGACTTTACTGTAGTATGTTATTGTATCGAACATAACCCATCGCGATATCTCCGCAAAAGTCTATACAATTCAGTACGTCGCCTTACAATCCTAATACAGTGATCACAGTATTGCGCTAGGTATCCAGCAGAGAGGCATACTAATTACCTTAACTTTTCCGACAGCTACACAAAGGCAAACAGAGCATAGCCAGATCCAACGACCACTCGGGGAGCCGCTGGATCTGGGTATACACTATTTGCTATTACGTCAGTCTAATTCCAATTTATCAAAATGGTGCTGAATTATATAACATGTGGAAATGTGGTGCTGGGTGTTCGGATGCTCAGGGTAATAGGGGTAGTGTAGCGCCCAGTGGTCAGGGACTTAGCAGAGCACCCAGTGTTGAAAAGATCGTGTGAACTCTCTATTGATCAAATACTAATTCCACCATGATCAAAAGAGACCGCCCGGGCAATTTATTCAGTTGCATCCACCCAGATAACAGCTATACCTATTAGTTTACACTCGGTCTCAATAAATAATTTTCGCGTTTCACCTGGTAACATGAAGCCAGTGTTTTGCTAAACGGTTGCAAACCTTTCAAAGCATAAATAGCTCTTCGACTGTAAATAATTGTCCTCTAAAATGTATCCTGCTTAATATTATAAAGTAAAAGTTTATTCACTCTAACAGTTTGGATCCTGATGCGAAGCCGAATTATTCTGCTTTTGATCTGGATCCAAACTGTTTGCACGTTACCACGAAATTATTCAGAGCGGCAGTGATATAAATTACAGCCTATTTGAGATATTCTGGGTGGTTCCTGGATGAATAAAAAGCCTCGAGGTTGGTTACTTTTTGGCAAAACGCTATGGATAGATCATGAGTCATTGGTGGGAAATGTTTGTAAGAGTACAGTAAAGCTCCCTGTAACGGTTGTTCTAAAACTCTAATTCTTGGTCTTTAGTGCGGATGGTAGCCTAATGCGGGATGAAATATTGCAGAACACTGACAAAGTCTGACAATATGAAATTCGTTTGAGTGTCACTTACGAGAGTTTACGGCAACTAATTAGTCGATAACAGTACAAAACATCTTGCCAAATTCATAATTACATCGTGGGCATCTCGACTAAAACAATGTGTTTATTTTCAAATACAACATTCTAAATATAGTAACAACGTTGCGTGTCTGTTACAATACCCCACAACCGAATGACTACAAAATGTAATGGACACTAGAAACTAGCAAACAATACTTCAAACACATTTTTGTTATCTCATGCTGAAAAACCAATCGTGAGAGACAAATGCAAAATAGCCTTTAATTTTACATGTTTAATAGGCGGCACTTTTCAGCCAAGTACATCGTACAAATAGGCTATACAGTATAATTTATATATGACGCCTGTTATCCAGAATTGGACTTCTTTTCAGTGGTTATATTAAGAGAAACTTTCGTGTGCATTACCTGCATTCAAACGCAGAATTAGCACTTATTCGTTTTTGGAGAGCTTTTATTATTTATAAATGTATTTAAATTGACAATTGGCTTTCTATTGTCTATGATACATACAGTAAAAACTCTCTATAACGACCAATAAATTGTGTTAATAGAGAGGGCTTACTGTAGATGAATGTAAACAATTCATACACTTCAACATATCGCACCAATGGTCAACCGCTTACGTTATTTCAATACAAATACTTTAACAGATGCGCTATAACTATCATAATCACTTTCAACCATTTCATCACCAAAGGACACTTTTTGTTATACTTTGCAGTAAATTGGGTAACTTTGTGTCTCATCAGGATCCAAACTATCTGGCACTCTGAGAAGTGTTGGAGAAGTATTTGAAAACATTAATGAAAAGTTGATTTTTGGAACAGAAATAAGCCGGAGATAAGATTATGGAATAAATTGTGCCAGACTGCCTGTGAATGAATGCCGTCTAGTGACAAAACACTTATATACCAGATAATTCAACCAAAAGCACCCTTGAACATTTCATTCATAAATTATTCGAACCAAGGCCAGAAACAAAATAGGAGTTGATATATGTTCAATCAACGCTTAAGCGACCATTCGCTGAATAAACATATGAATCTTAACAATCAGATGATAGTTTATTGACAAGAAGCCTACTTGTCTACCCTTAACTCAAGTGGCGGCATTAGGCAACAACCTGCTGTTCCAGATCACACCCCTACCCCGACCCCCTTTTTCCCACCACGTGGTCGCTTTAATTAGGCTCTATGTTATAGGTTTTGAACAAGTCATTTCTTTGTTATCGTACCTTTAACACAGGTAACAAAACGTTATGCAATAATACAGTAAACATTTTCTAAAACTATCACTAATACAAAAAGTCTACATGTAACTTAGAGGTGGGGTTTTCAGATAGTTGGAGTTTTTCTTCTTTACGTGCGTTCTGTATTATTAATTCACTCCTACTGACGCCTTTTGACGCCTCTATAAAAGTCACTTTTCGAAACCGTTGTGATACACAGAGCATTTCTTCCACAGGAGCAAATGCTCTATTCATTACAATGGTTTCAAAACTACACAACTTTAAAAATTTCCTTTTCTCTAGTAAACGATTCTTTCCGGTAGATTCATTTAAAGAGATTGGGTCTAAACATAGCCTATGAGGTAATAGGTTAAACAAACACCTGCTCTTATAGACGTCATATTTATTCATTAAGCTGGCGCTTTTGTGCGTTTACTGTATCGATAAGTATTGATTAAAATCTAAAAAGCTCTAAACCTGTAAACCACTTATACTTTCAATTATCTACACAGACTGGAACACAAAACGCGGTACATGTACATAAAAGGCGATACCTATCATGAATATTCGTGCAAGAAATTATGACGCCGTGAATACGGCTAATGACAACGAAACTGGCTGACCACAGCCGACACTGTACAATCAAATCTATACCATTCAATAGGCAGGCAGATCATGCCTATAACAGACGGCTCATACATGTGTCGTCTGGTCCGGGTCTACTCTGTTTGCCAAGGCGTGTATATGATGGTTTAACCGTTTTTATACTTATCATTTAGTCTTGCGCTTTCCATGTTAACTTGCATATATTAGCCGATTTTCTATCTGAGGTGCAAAAGTTCAACTTTTTATAACACTACACAAATGGCTTTCAGATTATTTTCACACTTCAAAGACGAGCGAAATATGGTCATGGTACGAGAAAATGGAATTACGACAGAAGTCAAATATTTCTTGGTCCCAAGTCTGAGGCTCTTGATCGGCTTAGCGGCTTAATCTGCATTAAGCAGACAATGAAATTCCCCTAATCGTATAAGATGTGCAAAAATTGTGATCGTTTTAATATTTTCACGACTCAGAGAGTCCAAAGTACTTCAATATAAATTTTAACCTCTTAACCGTCTTTTATATAAACAGCCGTATGAACTGGGTCTGCTTTGTTTGCTCATGGTGTGATAAATATCTGATTCTACATTTTCTGCATGAGCCAAAACATCCTGTGTACACGGGCCATCGTATCATCCTTACATGAATAACAAAACGGTAAAGGTTCGCGACCATCTTTGCAAAATGTTTGGATATAGTCTCTATAACGACCACTGAATTGTGTTAATTAGTTGGTATTTAGGACAGGTGGCTGCTTAAAGCAAGGTGAAAGTAAAACAAAACGCTCCTATAGGAGCGTTCTGTTTTACTTTCACCTTGCTTTAAGCAGTCACCTACCTTTAACACAAAACACTTGATGTAATTAAGTGGTCGTTATAGAGAGGTTTTACTGTAGATGAAACGCCGAATAACTCTGTGTCTAATAGGGATCGAAACTGTATGTGATACACTGATCATGTAGTTTTACATAATTATATAGGAGAAATCCACTGTGAGAAGTTGTAGCCGACGACATATGATAATTGTGTAGACAAATTACTTAACGAGCAAAGAGTAAATCGTATTAAATGATCGAGGGTGTAGAATGTACAACTAAGTTTTAGCGCAGTTAGGATGAATTGGTCATTACTTTGACCATCTGGATCTAGAACAGACGTAAAGTATTTCGGCGTCTCATTTGGATGCAAACTGTTGCATAGGTGATCACATATCTGGCATTGACTGAATCGCTTTGGGAGACCTCGGTGTTCATTACGGTGCGACAAATGTCGCATTCTTTGAGTATCGTGTAACCACAGGTGTGATCTCTTTTGTCTTATGTTTCGACTTAATCATTAACAGTTTAAGAAGTGTTTTGTCTATTGAAATTTTCGTCTTCATTTCTAGAAGATCCAGACTGTTATCTTTCCTATCGGAGGAACCACTGATTGGCAACTAGTTTACATCCAAGCGAGTATCCCAAATTACTGGGTGTCTCATCTGCATCCAGTCTGTTTTCAAATGGAATCATGAATTTCTCAGTAGCTTGTAAAAGGTTGCATACCAAGGTCTCTTTTGATTGTTTTCACTTTTGTAACCTTTCCAAAATTGAGTTTGTGTCTATTTCATATTGTTCACATAATGTCAATTTCGCTGAAATAGACACCAGGTGTCTTCTCTGGCCCAATTACACGATTCGGTTGTTTTAGTTGTCTTCATAGCATATAATTCGTCAAAGTAGAATACGTTCACAATTAAACTTTACACGAAATATGGGACAAATCGTGATCCACCCTGCAAACAGGTTGGGAGACGATGACTTATTAACTTGACGTCTCATGATGGTACATGTACAACTGTTTGACATCCAACTTATATTTTAGTAGAAAAAACCCACACACAGCTTCGGTTTTAATCTAAAAGGGCGCAACAATGTGAGCAGTTGACATTTTTCGAAGGGTTGCTAATACTTAACAATTAAAGTTAAACAGTCGCTTCCCTCGAGGCATTTTCTGTTAAAGGTCATTACATATATAGAAATTATTTTGCCATAAACCTTTAATTTATTTTCGTAATTTAAAGTAAATTGCTAACTCAAGACAAAAACACAGCTGCTCTTTTCTAGTATATTAAAGTTTAGAAGGACCTGGACAAACCCCTGATGACAGTAGTAAACAGTTCCAAATTCACGAGCAAAGTATCAAACAGTTTGTATCCTGATCAGTCGCCAACCAAAGCAGGGGTAAACTGTCTGAAACTGATCACGCCTTCGAAAAATAAACCCCCCCACAAAAGACCCTTTCCCTCATACAAACCATTGTCCACGCATTTACTAATAAAGTAGACCCAGATCAGACGTATGATTTAATAGACTTGGTGATGGTTATATAAGACAATGTCTCTAAAGCGACCACTTTGCGTATAAACATAGGTGCTTAACCCATTCCCTCGTGGGCTATTTTTAGAAAAGGAAAATGATAGAATTGTGTAGTTTTGAAACAATTGTGATAAATAGAGCATTTGCTCCTATGGAGCAAATGCTCTATTTATAACAATGGTTTCAAGAAGTGACTATTACAGAGGCGTAGAAAGGCGTATTTATGGAGGAAAGGGTTAATATAGGACCAAGTACTGCAGAAAGCTCTCGCAGTTTTTCCTTATAACGTTCGCCCTGCATTAAGTTACCACGTGCCGTTAAGACATAGAATTTCACCTCTACATGTATTTAGATAGGTTTTACTGTAGTTTAATGTAATTTGGTTTTAGTCAGTCATACAATAGGCGAATGATATCTTAATCACGTCACGCAGTAATTAGGCCTATCGGAATTTAGCTTTAATGCTATTTTAGGCCTTTTGATACATCTACTCAACCCGTTTCCTGATATAAAAGCCTTTTCACGCATTTGCAAACAGGACATACCTAGATCAGACGGCTCCTGTAGGACTCGTCTGATCAGGGTCTTCTCTATTTGCTTATGAAATCATGGATATGACTCTACAGTTTTTATCAATACCGAAGAAAATTAATGTTGTGTACTCATGCCATTATGAAATCATCAGCTAATAAATATGCATGATGTTATGAATTCTAACACGAATATGCAACAGGGAAAGGGTTAAATTGGCGCAAGATCTTGACTTCGTTAGCTTCTTCTCAGGCTTATTGTGATTTCAAGGTTCATTCTTGAGTTTTAAGTCTGGGAATATAAATTAAAAATTTTGAGTTCTGTTACTGTTCAAGTCAGATGGCGGAAGCGGTCGACTATAAATGGTTGGTATTCAATGTAGTTGGGGAAACATGTTTCGCGTTTCATGGTGACAACATGCGATGCATGTCTCGTGGCTGTTACAGCATTTTACATGTCAAACTGAATATGCTGATGATGCATGTCTATATAAACGTCCAGTCTAATTATTCATGCCCAATTTCACCCATAAAACAAGCATATTCAGCGCAGAAACGGTCAGGTCTTGCAAAGACGGTCCTGCAAACAGTTTAGATCCAAATGAGAATTGAAGCATAGCAGTATTCTCAAGCAGGTTTACAAGGTTCCTAACTTCTACCGTCTTGGTAGAAACTTCTAATCAAGTAATTCAACCCTTTCCCTGTTTAGCCAAATTTAAATAGCAACGGAATATTCACGTAAAAGATAGTTACAGCGAAATATGGAAGGTGGAACATTGTAGCCAGTTTAGAAAGGAAAACAAGTAGACGTATAAAATGCCATTAACTCTTTCCCTCATATAAACGTGTTTTCACGCATTTGCAAACAGAGAATACCCAGATCAGACGGCTCCTAGAGGAGCCGTCTGATCAGGGTCTGCTCTGTTTGCTAGTGGAATTTGATAGATCTGTTTCTTTACTTTCTAAATTGGCTGTAATGTTCCACCTTCCATATTTTGTTGTAACTATTTTGTCCATGAATATTCAGTAGGTATTAAAAGTTGGAATAAACATAGAACAGGGAAAGGGTTAACAAACAAAGCAAACTCTGATCAGATGGCTGCTCTAGGAGCCTCTGGTCTGGGTCTACTCTGTTTGCAAATGCGTGAAATCAAGTTTATATGAAGGAAAGGGTTTAAACACATGAGTGAAGGTCTCAGCGTGCAAATGTGAATTCGAGTTCAGATCTCATTTTGAGGATGAGCCGGACTGGGCTTTATAGCCGGGATTTCTCGGTCATGAATAAATATCCATCTGCATCAATTTGAACTTGCCTGTTTTCACATTTAAAACGTATACATCAGTGTATTATCAACAGCTAGTGTAATTATTTGTATTACTTTAAAAAGAGTTTCCTTAAATCACAAAAATATTTCATTCAAAACAGTTTAAGCCAGATTTGTACGTCATGTTTAAAACTGCCTCACCTAATAGCAAAGTTTTGCTCATTCAAAATATCCCCAACCATGCGAAAATATCGTGCGAACTTCTGCTTTTTATACCTAGCTTGTGTGGATCATAAATTACCAACAAAAAGATATATATCGCATTCATAACTCGGCGATGAAGTGAACGTAAATGGCGTTCTGAACTAAATGGGGTTGCTCGATACCCGATAACTTCTGTTGATTGTCACTTGTTTGACCTTTGCAAACAGTTTAGATCCAGATCTGACGACGAGAAACTCGACGCCTAGTAAGAAACAGGCTGATCTAAGCGAATTGGATATTTTAGAAAGAGAGGGCGGACCTGACCACGAGCTGATTAGAGTTTTAATACAAGTTTAAGTGTTAGAAGTGGGTAGAAAATATTGCTGTAATTTTGCGAGCATAAACATGTCACGTACGCTCCAAAGTTACTGGATGAACCAAAGAGCTCAAATTGAGAGAGCTATTATCTGCGGTTTGAAGGTAAATATAAAAACATGAATGGGATTTTGGTAAAGGTCGACGAGACCAAAGGGTGCGGCTGGTGACCGGCTATTATTCTGACTGGGTTTTCATGTAAAAAGTTCAAGTAGATCAAATATTTAACTTTACATTTTGCTAATCCCCAGAGAGAAGTTCATATTTTGACCTTTGAATGCTGAATATTGAAAATTTTAAAGGCCAGTCAGTGTTTAACGATAGAAACAATCCAGTTTGAAGAGCACACATTTGCTAAATGGATTAGAATGATAAACTGTGTAGACCCTGATTTAAAGAGCTACTCTAGGATCCCTCTAATCTGGATCTACATTATTGCACATGCAAATTTACTCATACCCCGCATGCAAAAGCTCAAACCCTTACGGTATTGTTCGTTGCCTATTCGGTTTTAATAGAAAGTTGTTTGACCCCAGATCTAAATCTGGGCAGCCCAATCAGGTCGTACACTATCACAGTCCATCGAATGTTCTTTTTAAAATAAAACGTTGCTCAGACATTAAAATAGATAAAAGTACTGTCGTTTTGTGTGTTTTTTTTTATCTCGGTCAAACTGAAAAAAAGTAATAAGTATTTAAAACCACTAGTGCTGCATATCCCACAAGGAATTATCCCTTACAATGGGGAACACAAGTCACTAATGTCTTTTGCAAACAGTGTAGACCCAGATGAGAGGGCTCCTAGAGGAGCCCTCTCATCTGGGTCTACACTGTTTGTCATTTTATGCTTTTCTTTAGAAAAATCCCTAAGAGTTCATTATAAGTGTGACATGTTTAAATTTTGAAAGAGTCCATTTGACAATTCAGCGTTGGGAGGGTTAAACTAAACACTTTACTCCTCCAGCTAGCCCCGACCTGGCTCTCAATTGTAAACAGCTTGGGCACAGATGAGGAGCGTGGTAACTGGACGTCACACCAGGATCCAAACTATTTGACACTCGATCAATGGCTTCTCAAAAGCTTGATTGAAATTTCACCAAATTTAAATTTGAGCAGACATTTTTTCGGCGGTGTAAAGGGTTTAAAATAAACACTATACTTCGATATCTAGTTTTATATTTCTCGTGTAAAGGCCGGACACACAATAGACATTAATTAAAAATGTTGAAATTTGTAATTGTAATTAAAAGCCTCACCGCCCTCGTCCACAATCGTGCTAGATTATCTCTTGGTCGTTACAAAAGACTCCCCTCGCTGCTATTATGTGGTAATTAATGTAGAATATTTGTGGAATACCCCCTCGAATGGATCACATTATTGCAAGACAGTTTATAGAAACAAATCAAACGAAATCTACATTTTATTCGATCCAGTGGTTATTTGTATAGAAGACAGAAAGGACCAACAGTGGTTTGAAAATCCTGGTATGTGTTTGGTGATAAGACAAACCTTTTATTTCTTATATACAGTAAAACCTCTCTATAACGGCCACTAAATTACATCAAGAATGTTGTGTTAAAGGCCGGTGGCTGCTTTAAGCAAGGTGAAAGTAAAACAGAACGCTCCTATAGGAGAGTTCTGTTTTACTTTCACCTTGCTTTAAGTATATATTGTAACAGACGAACATTGTTTTGCAGACGACAGTTATTAAGCGTGCGTGAAGTACTCTGGGTTCTGTGCCGATAAGTTACAAAAAAGGTCGCTAGGTGTTTTACTATCAAACGTGGTAACTCGATGCCACAATGTTAGCCAGACCGAAAAGCTATAAAGACTGGACTTTGGAGACAGCATGCCCCAAAAGTCAGCTACATATTATCAAATTAAAGATGATATCTCAGTGTACTATTGTGATCATTGTCATCTTGAAATACATGATAGCTAGATTTAATCCTTTATTATGAACCCTTTCATTGAGTGGGGGCGAGTGTGCTGGTATTTGTATTTGATCAGGGTCTGCACTGATTGTCAATTGTCATACAAAATCCGCACACAAGCTATTCCTTTTCATATTGAATGGAATCTACCATTATACAATGATGGATAATTGCATTTTGAAAGTTTAGCTATCAAAGGGTTAAGCTTGCAGCCCAATTTTCGGTGTTTCATCAGCATCCAAATTGTTTGACCCTCGGTCTCTAAGAAATGCGGTAGCTTAATGCAGGTCAAAAGCTTTCTGCATTACTTTTGCCCTGTATTAAGCAACCACCTGCTTTTTGAGACATGTATTCAATCAATGAATGGCCGCCTAGGAAAGGTTATTCTGTATTCTCGCGAAACTTGAGGAAGCTTTTTACTGCCGGTTATGGGTTTAAACCATACTACTTTGTACTTTAAGTTCATTAGCTTGAAACGTCACTGGGGGTAACTGAAGTCAGCCAATCCCGTGAGTTCTCGAACTCCGAAGTACTTGAAATTGGCATAGGGAACATATATGTTCCTCTTTGATAAGTGAGCTACTGTTATAACTGGTGAGTATCATTTAAACCCTGATGAGAAACCGAGTTACTCTGTGTCTAATGAGGATCAAAACAGTTTGACATTCCAGTCGTGTTTTGTCTTTATAAAGGACATGAATTGGCATGTAACTTAAGAAATGAGATCGGTGATTGTTTTTAGCAGACATGGATTTGGAAAGCGGCCTAAAGGTTGCTCAGTGTTCGGTGTCACTGGGCGACAAGTCGACTCGATGTGATACCATGATAACATATCATTTAATGATGCAAAATTTACTTACTGTGGGGCTTTTAAAGGCATCATACCATGCAACCCGTAAACAAAACCTAGTCACGGGATGGGTCTAAAACAATTAGCTGCACTCGGTGACACTGTGAAGTCAACGCTATTAATTGCCTCATAGGGGCTTCTGTTGTGGTGTCTGTTCTTTTAAGCTCGTATCCTGGTTCCGATGATTAATTAGATAGGTTTAATGCACTTAAAATAATTGTTTTCTCAACATATTTTCGTGGACTTCAGTTTCGTAGATGATTTATCTCTAGCGTTATTTAACGTTTACATGACAGAGACGCCTAAAAGTTACATTTCATTGTAAACAGAGAAGATCCAGATCAGACGGCTTTTATAGATATTATTCTATAGTTTCCTTCATTGCAAAAACGTCCCGTGTCCATGTCCCGTTATACAGTACAACCTCTCTATAACGGCCACTAAATTGTGTTGATTAGTTGGTATTTAGGGCATGTGGCTGCTTAAAGCAATGTAAAAGTAAAACAGAACGCTCCTATGGGAGCGTTCTGTTTTACTTTCACCTTGCTTTAAGCGGCCACCTGCCTCTAACACAAAATACTTGATGTAATTTAGTGGCCGTTATAGAGAGGTTTTACTGTAAAATTTCAGCCGATTTATATTCATGATGGTATTATACCAAAACATTTCAAGAGATAAAAAGGTAAATAATAAACAAAAAACTGTCATATGGATCCTAGTGAAACGGCGTCCAATTCAGATATTTGCTGAAAAATAATGTCTGCTCAAACTCTGATATAAAACAACTTTACTTTCTTGCGATTCGTTCGAACTTTTGAGAAACTAATGACCGAGTGTCAAACAGCCTGGATCCTGATGAGATGCCGAGTTTACTCGGCGTCTAATCTGCGTCCACGCTGTTTGCAAATGACGTTTATGTCGAGATCGGCAGAATAAGGGTTAATTGTTTGAAAGTTTATTTGGTAATTTTAAGGCATTTTTACCTGGCCGGCAGTGTCGCAGAGTTGTAAGCGTATGGGCTGGTTATCAACTGTCACAACCACTGAAATAGACAAATACACAAATAATAGACAAACGAAATGACAGAAATACTGAAACAGATGTAAATTTGTATTTTATTTGAAAACAATGAACTCAAATAGGAAAATTCGAAATACACAAATCACTGAAGTCGAAGTTGAAATGGACATGTCTACTGAACGCATGTAAACAAACATACAGTAAAACCTCTCTTAACCGGAATTCTAGTAGAGAAGAATTTAGATACTTAAGTCAGGTGACTGCTTAATGCAGGGTGAAAATCATGCAGAAAGCTCCTCTAGTGGCCTTTATAGAGGTTTTACTGTACTTGTGTACATGACATTTGATGAATTTTGTGTACTGAGGGCCTTATGCATCAAGAGTTGTGTTTGTCGTAATGTTTAATGCCTTTAGGGTTAAATGCGATGTTAATAAGTGTAGTTTACTAGCTTATACATAATATTTACAAAAAACATGTAACTGTGTTCCGCATCTGCTTGTTGGGCACATGTGTAACTACTTTGGATCCTGATCAAACATCTAGTATGTCACACGCAGTCTTTGCAATATTCCCAAGTCTTTTAACGGTAGCCATGATTATCTAACAACAATTTGCATCATAGTTTTTTGGTAGGCTCGCAAATTTAACACGTTACCTAACGAACATTCATGAAAGAAAGTTATAATGAATATCATTTAGCAGCACTTCTATAATAGCATATAAGGAAGTACAATTTTGGCCATGGCGAAAACCATAGAATAAGTTCTATATTATTCAATGAGCGAGCAGACCATCCCTAGAGAGCTCCAACATGAGCTGTCTGATCTGTATATACTCTTGTTTGCAATGCGTACATAAGTACATGTCTTTGTCATGTTAAGATTTAAGATGCATTTAGGATATTGGGCTGGTTGTCAAAGCCATCGTCAAAACACACGCTCTATCATATTTAGATCTACTCTACTAAAATATAACACGAAAGTTAAACATTTGATGATACAACGAGTGCGTCCACACTGTTTCTTATGAATTCGCATAGTGCGTGCTTAAAAGACTATGACAAATGAATGTTTCATTGTCTTGTCTCTTCAAACCGATGCACCTGGGAGGATAATATATAGCTGCCACGGCGGTCGAGCGGAAAAGTGGGGGTGGTTCGATATGTACATTCATCATAGCGACCCCAAACTTAAATTTGCTGAATACAGTAAATACAGTTTTAAGCGAATGCTTACTCATTTAACCGAAGAGCCTTAAACAACAGATGGTTGCCTAATACATTGCAAACATATGATGATTTAATCTCCTTTTGTGAGCTTTCTGCATTATATTCGTCCTGCGTTAAGCTACCGCCTTAAGGACTCGGACAAAATACTTCATTTTCATGGTTGCTTTAACCCTTTACCTGATAGAAGCGGCTTTAAGCGAGTTTAATATTTTCCTCCGCTGAAGAAAATAGTTCCAATTTTTAAAATAATGAACATATGGCATCATAAATAGTTTCTATATTCCAGGAGGTGGTAGCTTAAAGCAGGCTGAAAGTAAAGCAGAATGCGCATTAAGGCGCATTCTGCTTTACTTTCAACCTGCTTTAAGTGGTCACCTGTCTTCAAAACTAGAAATAGGCTATTGGGTAAAGGGTTAAGATAGGTTTTACTGTATGTCAGAACGACTAAATGAAATATTTCCTCGTTTAAATACAGTACACGAGATACAGAGAAACCACATGTGTGTGTATGTGTTATAAACAAAGTATCCGTGTACAATTAGCACGATACCTCTATTGACGGAATAACTTTTAAAAATGAAGAAAGGATGATGACTCATTTAATGACTAAAGCTGAGTTAAGATTTGCATCATGAATATTCCCAAACCAATTAAATATGTCCATTACTAGGCCATGTAAGGCTTTGTTTTATGTACTTTTTTATTCTAAGTGTTGGAACACCATTAAAACCACATTGCAAATTGTGTCCGTTTCACTTGAGTCATGAAACCATTAAACCACATTGGTTTAACCACAACATTCAAACACTGCATGGTTCTCGATAAATGATCAATAGTACTGGTATATCTCAGTAGATTTAATTAAAGGTATGACATCATTCGTGAGTTTATCTCGATGCACAGTGCCCGTATGAAGTCAAATCTCCATTAACTAAAGAGAAAGTCAAGTCTGGTCTATCAAGGCAGGTGGTATAGTAATGCAAATCGAAACTTTAGCTTTCTGTATTACTGTACCTTTGTCCTGCATTAACCAACCACTTGTTTCAGGACTTCTACGGTTTATCAGAAAGTGGTCGCTTGAAACTGGTTTGAACCTTAACTCCCCATTCTATATATATGTATACAAGTACCCATTTTAACACCTTTGCATCCAGAGTGGACGCAGAACAGATAGTTGCTGTAGGATATGTCTGATCAAGATTTACTCTGATTATAGATAGATCTTTATTAACCTCCATTCATGGAGAGCTACATAGAACACATAAATAAAACATAAATATTCATGATGACGTTGTTTCTTTCATTGAATATTCATGGGGTAACAGGTTAAGCACCTACTGAACAATTTAACCCTTCACCCCATGAATATTCATACAATAATTACCCCGTCAATATTAACCCTTCGCTTGCTATTCACGTCAATATACGTACCTGTAAATAGTGAAGACCCATGTGAGACAGCTCCTGCAGGAGCTGTCTCATCAGGGTCTGCACTATTTACAAGTTGATTGTGCAACCAGTGCACCCCACAGCAGTTATTGCACAGCGAAATACTTGTACACAGTGAAGATATATGTAATTATACAACAGGGCATGGGTAAAGAAGGAGAAATGTATTTTAAAAATCAGCAAGAGAAGGGTTAAAGATTAATTTTTATAATGGCACATGAACATAAGAAGTTTTGGCCATGGCAGAAACTGCAGGTTAATATCTATAGTATGTCATAAGCAAACAGCAGACCAAGATCGGACGGCTTCATGGCTCCTTCAGAAGCCGTCTGATCTGTGTCTACTCTGTTTGAAAATGGCGTAGAAAGGCGAATTTGTGGAGTAAAAGCTTAAAACATTCAGACGAATGGAGAACAAATGAGAACTGTAGCAGACGAAAATATCTGCAGACAACAATTTACTCCACGCGGTAAAGGTTAAAACACAGACCGATCCATATGGGCCGGCGAACCTAACATATCTAATTAAGGTAATGGTAAAGCGTGATTAACTGTCGATAGCGGGTAGATTTCGAAATAGCATGTGATTAAGCCATGAAGTAATCAAGTAGGTCAGAACACCAAATAAGGTTAGTGAAATGTACTTCAGGGCACCGAGTCCTGCGTGGTTCAGTTTCAAAACAGTAACTTGGGTGTCTCAGCATGATTCAAATGGTTAAACCCTTATTCCACTGTCCGAGACCTGAATCGCATTTGTAATCAGCTTAGATCTAATTGATGTAATCAGGATCCAGGCTGTTTGACACCATTATCCATGCTTATAAAACTTTTTAGTTGAGCCTGAGTTCGTTCTCAAGGTTTGATTGGTCAGATTTGAGCCTTTGGCTCAAATCTGACCATCAAAAGCTTGAGAATAAAATCAGGCTTGAGAATAAAATCAGACTCAACTAAAAAGCTTTATAAGCATGGACCCATGTCAATGATTTCTCAAAAGTTCATGTCACGACCATAGTTTCTCGAAGATTTGATCATATCGGAAGTAGTCATATTTACACCAGATCCAAATTTGAGCGGACATTTTTTTCACAGTGGGATATGGGACAAGTGTCAAACCGACGCACAGCTGCACCGAAACAAAAAGATAGCAGTGTGTGATCTAGATATAGTATCTCAGTATCATTGACAGGCGGGTTACGACAGGCCGGGGGACGAATGTAGAGTTCGACCTTTAGCATGCTGAGCAAAATGTCGTCTGCAAAAGTTGTCGTCTGTTTTCAAACTTTTGGCATTTATTTGTTATCTATTCCCACAACACTTTTCGCTAGTGCCAAACAGGTGGGACGCTGTTAAAACGCCGTGTTACGTTATTGCGTCTCGCATGTTTGCAATGGTCATCATGTTTTCGCCCGTACGATGAATTCACGAATGTCTACGAGATAATGTTTTCATGACAGCATCATCATCACATGTATATTACACATGAATTGCGCGACATAAATAACGTGGGCATCGGCCGTCACAAAAAATAGGTTACTAGTGTCTTTATGTCAAGCCTAGTATGATGACTACAGAAACTTCTAGAGCTATCAACGAAGGCCTGATGCAGATATACAAAAGGTTAACCCTTACAGTGAGGGACACCAGCCACTAATGTCCTTTCAAAACTATGAAGATTCAGATGAGAGGGCTCCGAGAGGAGCCGTCATCAGGGTCTGCACTGTTTGTCCTGTTATATTTTATTTTAGAACTACCCCTAAGTAGTCGCTATAAGCTTGACCTGTTTGAATGTTGGAGCAGTCCATTTGAAAGTTCAGCGTTGTAACATTGACATCAAAGGTAACGCATATTTGTAACTTACTGATTTATTGTTCCATGCTCGTATATTCATTTATAACTATCAAATTAAGGTTTGTCTTTTCCCTGTTTGATATTCATGTAAGAAAAAGTGACATCATCAATATGTATTAGCATAATTTTTACAATGGTACATGAACACGGGTATTTCTTTGCCTTAGCAGTACCTGTAGAATAATATCTACAGTAAAACCTCTCTATAACGGCCACTAAATTACATCAAGTATTTTGTGTTAAAGGCAGGTGGCTGCTTAAAGCAAGGCGAAAGTAAAACAGAATGCTCCTATAGGAGCGTTCTGTTTCACTCTCGCCTAGCTTAAGCTATCACCTTCCCTAAATACCAAGTTCCACAATTTAGTGGCCGTTATAGAGAAGTTTTATTGTATATAATTCCAGAAGCAAATAGAGCAGACCCTGATCAGGTGGCTCCTACAGGATCTACTATATACTATATGGGTCTACTCTATTTGCTTAGGCGTGAAAATGCATTTATATGAGGAAAGAGTTAATTCTCAAAGTGAATGTGACTTCTATTCCTTTTTTATAAGTGTCATTATGGCATAAATCAGTCTGGATCCTAATGGGACACGGGGTTATTTGGCGTCCATCACGATTCAAACAGTTTGCTATGGCTAGTATAGTATTTTTCTTGTACATTAGCAAACAAACATTTAACACAGAATGGGTGATGTCATATATCTCATATTATCTGTTAATTCAGACTTTTAAACCGTGTATTATCAGACCCGAATGCCCTCTAAATCACGGGATTTTCCTTGTTTAAAAGATAACTTATTTTGTCATGTTAGAGTTGAAAGAGAATGTTATCAGTTACAAAGCATTCAATATCTGAACAACAATCGTACACTGTAACTGAACAACACGTTTGGTACCAGTAATCTCCGTTACTACATGTATTCAACTTGTTACAGAGATACCCGTAACCCTTTCAATACCGGATACGAAATAACTCACATTTGCAAACAGTGTAGACGGAGAATCTGAGGAGTTTTGTAGGAGCCCTCTTAACAGGGTATGTACTGTCTGTCATCAAAACTCCTATTGACAGTCTCATCCTCTCAAACTAAATCAATTACCGGTATACCGTCAAACAATAAATGAATTTACTCAATGTCGAGACATTAATCATGCTAATGGTAAGGGCCTGATAGGACCAGACATAAAAGAATGGAGTGTAGCGCCTTATTTAGCCCTGACCTAATCTTATTATAAACCATCCTTATATAGTTTCACGTGATATTTCGTGATGACTGATTATAGTCAACAAGTTGAATCCAGATTAGAGTTACTTGCAGTCTCACTAGGGTCCAACCTGTTTGTCATTCGTGTCACGTGTGTTGAATCTTTGAAACTTTACAGAACCAGTTATAATTACATTTACCTTAAACTGACAGAGGGTTGGTGCTGTGTTACAAATTCGCGTGCTATTCGATCGAGTGCATTATATATATATGTATGTGAGCACAATATCCCACGCACCGTCATATGAAATATACAAAAATGTGTAGGATTTACGAACGGCCGGCTTGATACATAAATGAAAATCTCTCCAATCCGAACACTGAAATAAGCATCATCGCCGGTCTGTTAGGCAGGTGGCAAGGTGAATGTCACACGGATAGTCCCCAGAGGAGCTGTCTGAATACTCTTCATCCTGCATTAAGCTACCACCAGTGACCTGTATAAAAAGTTCTACACCAAATGTTCGGAGTTTTACTGTATTATAGAGATGAAACGCTTGAGATAACATTATACGTTTCTTCTAGCAATAATTACATAAAGATTGCATAATTAGGTTTATATTTAGTAAGATAGTGTTGCGGAACACATATACATGTACACCATCATGCGCCATACCGTTCCGTTTTAAACTCACTAATATCCGTCTCAAAATTTTATTACAAACTCTGGCGATTCGAATTAATCATAAATATTACATGTATAATTAAATCTACAACATATACAATAAAAACTTGATACTTCGAAAATTTAGTAATAAAGAATTTTAGGCAGGTGGCTGCTTAATGCAGGGTGAAAGTCATGCAGAAATCTCCAACAGGAGAAGTTGAACTTTTGCTTTTAAAGACTGATAATGGTATTTGTTTTAGTGTTCGAACTATCGGGGTTTGGTGGAGAAAAAAGGAGTGACATGTATTCTTGAAACATGTTTATTTATCGTATGTTATATGTGTAGCTGAAATGTTTATTAAGTTTCATGTTGATCAGCAATAGCTTTCACTTTTTTATTGACAGTCACAGTGGACGTATGTTGATACTGCAATTTAATTAGTTAAATGAACAAAAACAAAAGGGCGGAACATTACAAGGGGCAATAAAATACCAGTTATGTCAGTGTTTTTAGGCGATGTCTCGCTGTACAGCTTAACCCTTCAACCGATAAGCTCGCATTTTAACGCCTTGGCAAACAGAGTAGACCACGACCAGAAATATGTAGCAACTGTCTGATCAAGATCTACTCCGTGGAAAATGATAACATAGTTCTGATTCTACAGTGTTTGATAAACTAATTCATATTAATAATGACATTAATTTCTACATGTATATGGTTTAGATAAAGGGTTAAAACCTTAAACTCTACAGATTGCCATCTGACTTATATTTGCAAACAGCTTAAATCCAAATAATCCCCTTGGTAACAGGACATCACATTAGGGTCCAAACTAGGCGTCCCATCAGGATACACACTGTATGATACTCGGTGAATAATTTCTCAAAAGCTTAAACGAACCGAAAGTACCATACAGTGAAACCTCTATAACGGCCACTAAATTGTGTTCATTAGTTGGTATTTAGGGCAGGTGGCTGCTTAAAGCAAGGTGAAAGTAAAATTTATAGGAGCGTTGTGTTTTACTTCACCTTGCTTTAAGCAGCCACCTGCCTTTAACACAAACTAATTGATTTAGTGGCCGTTATAGAGAGGTTTTACAGCATACAACAGATCTAAGTTGGAGCAGACATAATTGTACAGCAAGTTTTAAATTTCATCCACATGGCATTAATAGGTAACGCTATTCTAAAAAACTAAAGACCGGGTCAGAAATGTAATAAAACACTAATTGAGACGCGTTTTCTAAATGTATATGTGTCAACATGGGCGATCTTCATTTCATGTTTTACATGCTCGGTAATTTTAGTACTTTTTGCGGTCTACAAAAAAGCATATCGTTGCTTAGAAGAAAAGTTTAAGAAAAGTTTACTAAATTTCAACTGAAAGAAAATACTGTAAAATTCCTCTTAAGCGGACATTAAATTTGGTACAGTAAAACCCCTCTTTAACGGACACTAATTTGTGTTAATTATTTAGTATTTAGGGCAGGTGGCCGCTTAAAGCAAGGTGAAAGTAAAACAGAACGCTCCTATAGGAGCGTTCTGTTTTACTTTCACCTTGCTATAAGCAGCCACCTGCCTTTAACACAAAATATTTGATGTAATTTAGTGGCCGTTATAGAGAGGTTTTATTTTATATGTAATTAATTATTGTATCAAGTCTTGGAGACAAGAGGCAACGTAATGCAGGGTGAAAGTCATGCAGAAAGATGCATGACTTTCACCCTGCATTAAACAGTCACCTTCCAGAAAGTATCTAAACCCCTCTTCACGAGAAAACCGGTTTAGGAGTTTTGCTGTACATCTTTTGAGCATGCAACAATCCGTTTCATGTGCTAAGGGTTGAAATGACCTTTGTAGATAATTTAGTTTTGGAAAACGTTCTTTCATCGGGAACCTACGTCACCGGCAGGGATGTATCCGGCGAGAATATCTCGATCCGCCCTATCTACATACATAAGTAATACAAATTATTCAAGGCATTAACTCAATTTTGGCGACCGACCTATTCCCATAGACGTCATCTAGTAACCTTAAAACGACTGTTGCCTATGCGGGCTGTCGATTGCTTCAAAATTAGTCCGCTAAAAGTTCTGAAAAAAACCCCACTAAAATGTCGCACGCATTGAGAACTAAGGATCTGCATTTGGATCGCAAAGTAGATCTGGCTCTAAGCAGGTTGCGTGGGATATATCTTGGCGGGATAGTGGGTAAAGGATTCTGTGCATTATCGATTTATAAACAAACGGCTAACAAGGTTATCGTGAGATCAGCTCTCGCGGAATGTGCCTGTTTAACCCTTTCCCTCATATAGACGACTTTTGTAAACAGAGTAGATCATGGTCAGACAACTCGGATAGGAACTGATCAGGGTCTGCTCTGTTTGATTATGAAATGATATACATGTAGATCAGATTCTATAGTTTCTGCCATGGTCAAATACGCCTTTGCTAATAAAACCACTATAAAACTTATTATTCATACATTCATGAATATGCAAAGAGTTAGACAGATGTCTCCTCAGAGGTCATCCTAATTAGGCTTTATTATGTTCCATCAAGCTCTATCATCTTGTGAGCACACTTTACTATAGCAAGGGAGCAGTTAGTGGCTGGTTGACCTCTCAACCTCTGACGTTACTGCAGGTAACATTATGACAAGCTCAATCGCGGTCCATTAACCATCCGCTCCCATGTACAAATGGTAATATATACAGGGTCGTCATTTCTATATAATCCTACGTGGGTTTACATCTATCACCTGATGCACTGGCGTAATAATGGTCTATTGTGTACAATTTTACTTGTACCTCTGTTTCATGCATATTCGAGCCAAGAGGCATTATGCATATCACATACAGACAGTAAATTATGCATGTTGTATTGGCCTCACTTCCTCAACCCTGTACTTGATAGATACACCTTTTGATATCGTGGCAAACAGAGAAGACCCACATCTAACGGTTCCGACAGGGTCTGTTCTGTTTACAAATCGACTAATATACAGTAAAACCTCTCTATAACCACCACTAAATTGTGTTTATTAGTTGGTATTTTGGGCAGGTGGTTGCTTAAAGTAAGGTGAAAGTAAAACAGAACGCTCCTATAGGAGCGTTCTGTTTTACTTTCACCTTGCTTTAAGCATCCACCTGCCTTTAACACAAAATACACTATTAATTTAGTGGTCGTTATAGAGAGGTTTTACTGTATACCTGATTATACAGTTTCTTTATTCCCTTATTCCGGTAACTTGTCTCTATCTTTCTAAATTATTTTAGTCCCGTCTTTTGCAATGTAGTTTCCACCAGCCCCGTGTCAGAGACCTGCCAACTGACTGGTCATAGATATTCTGATAAGTGTAAACCAGAGAAGACTCCGGTCAGACATCGCGACTACGGTGCGGTCGCTGAGGATCTACACTGCTTGCATAGACCCGATATCGCCCTTTACCGTAGGCAAAGGTAGTGGAATTCTGGCATAGTTGGAGGACCTAGGCCTATGTTTCAAGACACTAACATAATGTTATTCAGTGAGCCAACGGTATATGCTTCAATTACGAAGTTCTTGTGTTTTTATTTACATTTTAGAAATGTGTCGGTTGTTTAGTACAGTTCGGACTTGAACCGCGCAAACCCGGATCTGAAATCAACAAGTTATCCCACTGGACAAATGTCAGTCAGGGTAGTCAAGATTATGAGGACTGATAGCTAATAAGAACTACGGTAAAACCTCTATAATCTGAAAACCCAGATAGGTCTAAGCACCGGTCTATAAGACAGGTGGTAGCTTAATGCAGCGTTAGATACATGCAGAAATATCCCCAAAAGGGCACAATTACATTTGAAACAGTGCAGCTCCAAATCAGCATCCATGTTGGAAAGATGCGACTGAATATTGTTACAAAGCAGTTGCAATCTTGGTCTACACTGTTTGCAACTGTCGAGTTGAATTGATATCGGCCACGTGGGAAATATGTACATGTGTATAGACTAAATTTTATGATGCTAATAAAAGTCAATATTAATTTTATACGATGTCTAATTAAAATTCCATGTCGTGTGTCACGCTGATCATATCTCTGTCACATGACCGGTCACCTGTCAGATATTGAAAGTAACAAATGTGTCAATTTCATCCCAATTTCAACGCTTTTTCCCTGATTGCGGTACGTTTGTGTCATTATATAGCGCCCTAGGTAAAATATTGCAACACTTAGGCTGATTCGTTATATACCTGATTCGTTATATACATTATTAGTTATACAGATCATTGGCGGGGTATCTGACTTTTTGTTTCCTGCTGAGAAAAATCATGTTGCCCGAGCCGTCAGGCGAGGGCTACATGTATTTTCCTCAGCAGGAAATAAAAAGTCAGATATCCCGCCAATGATCTGTATAACGATTTTATTATACTGCAAAGTTTAATATTTGTAGCAATTAATTAACGTTATTAATGTAGGCGTCGTTTTGCTTCCCCTCAGGGGCCTCTTACTGTAAGGTAAAGGCTTATATATCACTCTGCAACCCTAGTTCATCGTGTATAATAACCGGTTCATTATATTTGTGGATAGAAAGGGATCATCCAAGTGCATTAGTTTATCAAAGGATTGAAAGAATCAGACGTTAGTAAAACTTTCAGCAGATCAGCGGTTAAGCAGACACTATTTAACTTAATTGAGGGAATTTTGGCGCAATACCGACGTCATTTGGGTGACGTCAAAATGACGGTTTTATAATATTCAAACAATGGGCATTGGAAGGAGCGGCTATACTGCAATTTACAGGTACGTGTACTGTGGATGTACATAAATAAAATCTGAATCGAATTGGGTGTGGATTATCTGTGTAAAAGCGGGGTTTGGGGGCTAATCGGTACGTGCACAAGCACTTTGACAACATTTGCAGCATCAAAGCAGAATAAGACCTTCGCCACATATAGGGTTCATTTACATTGATATACAACAACTGTAACAAAAATGTTTCTAAATGGATAACTTTTTTTCCGCCCCAAACTCTTGTTATTTCGTTTGAGAGCGGTTGTTTGAATCGAATCGACGAAGTGAAGCTGGTCGGCCATTTTTATTTTGTTATATCAAGGAAGCGAGGCACTCGGCGGGGGAAATTCCATTGTTGCTCATGACTCCGTATATACATCAGAATTTAGAGGGATACACGGCTTTTATACATGGCTAACTGACCAATCAAAATCGAGGATTTTACTTTGCGTTATAATAAGTAAGTATGTACCTTAATTATGGTAAATATTCGGACAGAAAAAAACCTTGGACAATAGTGCAGACCAAGATCAGTTTGATCAGGGTATATACTATTTGCTATTATGTCAGTCTAGTTACCAGTTTTCAATATGGTTCCAATGGTTCACAACCTCACGGAGAGGAGGTATTAGATGTCCGAATACCTCGTGTAATTTATAATTATGGTATTTGAGCTTAATAGTATGTTTAGCAATGCAATGCTTCAGGTTTACAGTTTTGATCCATATCCGATCATACGTTAAATGTGACACAGTGCGAAAATGAGACATAATTTCTTAATATTAAATTCAGAATTGTCTGAATATCGACGTGTCCATGGCAACTGTTTCTATATTAGCTCATTTAAATCGATCTATCAGCAAAAGTATACCTTCGTTACGTATAACTGAGTGAATTTAAGGTCAGACCAAAATATTTGTACGACAATTATGCGAAAATGCCCGATGGCCGGATGACCCTCAGATGACTAACTGGCCAAATGCTAATATTTGCTTACGGAGAAACAAACCACCTTTTGACCACTAACTAGCCTACTGTGTGTTGACCAATTTAACCTTTATAGTGACTGTTGAGCTTTTATGGAATGCCCCACTATTGTTTAACGATAGAGTCCATTCAGTAATAAAGGGAAAAATTTGCGAGTCGGTATTGTATGACAAAACAGTGCAGACCTTGATCTAGGAGCCCTCTGACCTGGGTCTACATGTTTTGCATAGTACACGCAAAGGGTAAATATTAAATAAACAAATGTTACTTCTACAGTGGCTGCTTATTTGTATTCTGATCAGACGCCGAAATGAAGACAGCTTAATATTTATGTTAGTAGATCTAGTTGTACGGTTTTTACAACAATTTTGAAAAAGGGACGATAATAAAGAATGTTAATTCATTTGCTGCTTTGTATTGTCATCTGGGTCAGTTACTTTGTTTCGATGTGTCGATTTTATTGTCAATACCTTTTCATGGAATGATCCAATCAAGAGGGAGGGGTTGTGTGGACCCGTGTGAAACATGGCTTTTGACAAAACAATTACTTCTCTCGTATCTTATCGAGCTTGTCACTCTTGACTGAGCGATGAAGTGATAAGAAATTTGGCACGTTATCGTATTCCAATATCTCAGAAGAAATAATACTCTGCGAAAAAAGTAAACCTTCGCTTGGCCTCAAAATGTCGTCAGTTATGTCAAGAGATTCTTAAGCAATCTGAATCCAGACTAAATACCGATACAATCGGTAATGTGTAATACTGACACATATTTGCAATACAAAATACCATTTTATAGACATGGCAAGCAAAACTAGTTCCAGGTGAAGTGAATTAGCAGCAGACGACAATATTAATATTTTGTGGTGGTAAAAAGATCTGCCCGATTTTAAGACTGGTAATTTTGGATTGAAAGATAAGTCAATGTACAGCTTAACCCTTTCCCTGGTAAGCTATTTTTACATTCAACCTCTTTTAATAAATGTACCGAAAAGGAGCATTTACTAGAGAAAAGGAAAACTTTAGAATTGTGAGGTTATGAAACCGTTATGATAAATAGAGCATTTGCTCCTAAGGAGCAAATGCTTTATTTATCACACTGGTTTCAAAGAATGGCCTCAAAATGCGTCAATATGAGTGAATGGTTAACCTTTTACTTGTTAATGGCACCATTTAATGCCTCTGCAAACAGAGTAGACCAAGATGAGACGGCCCCTGTAGAAGTCTTCTGTGCATGGGTCTGCTCTGTTTGCTAATTAAATACAGTAAAACCTCTATATAACGGCCACTAAATTAAATCAAATATTTTGTGTTAAAGGCAGGTGGCTACTTGAGTCTTAGAAATGTTCAACAGTATTCCGAACGCAACAAGGTGTAAACTTTTCTAATTGCACGACTGCACGCTATCGAAAACTTAGTACAACATTACTGTAACGCAATCAACGGGCGAATGTATGATAATGTTCGCAGATAAATTGGATCCAACGAAAATACATGCATGTAGTAATTAGTTAAATTGTGTTAATTAGTGGGTATTTAGGGCAGGTGGCTGCTTAACGCATGGTGAAAGTAAAACAGAACGCTCCTATAGGAGCGTTCTGTTTTACTTTCACCTTGCATTAAGCAGCCACCTGCCTTTAACACAAAATACTTGATGTAATTTAGTGACCGTTATAGAGAGGTTTTACTGTAATTTAGTGACCTTTATAGAGAGGTTTTACTGTAGTTAATTACTCACCATGCTGTATGAAGACTTTGTCTGCTGAAACACTGATCTATGACATTTTTTCTTACTTTTCACGAGAAACATTTAACCGAGAAACAAACATTTGGGATACTGATTAGAAACCGAATTACTCGGCGTTTCATCTGGATCCAAACTGTTTGAAAATGATGTGTCGTAGTTAGCTGGGTAAGGATTAGAAAAAACTATAGAACCAGTTACAATAGTTTTGCGCGAAGCCTTATATTTGGCCTGTGATTTAAATTGAAACATAGCCAAATGCCGGCTTTATCTTGAACATGTGGGATATAATCCTGAAGTACACATTGGGTTGGCATTTTCGTTTAGGCGTGAAGATATTTTGGGTGAGGTGTTAATAAATTATTCAGTTCATTTTTAACAAAATGTAATTCAATCGGTGCAAACTTGTACATGCACGTGTTTCTTTATTGTGTCATTTTAAATTTTGGTAAAAAATAAGTTGATAACACAATGACATTTATATGCAGCCCTTTATTATTGTATTTTAACCTACATCCTTTAACCCAATACGTGATGCTGTTTAATTAATGCATGGTGCAGGACTTTCACCCTGAATTAAACTTGTTTAAGGATTGATATTTAAACTTTGGGTTTCTTGCAAAAATCTGACTCACAACTGGTAAAGGTCTGGAACGCTGGATTTCGTTCGCCATGTACATCAATTACAAGTCACTTGCTAATCAACTGACGTTAAATGGACTCACTATACAACATAATTAAACAGGTGAGTACTTTTCTGATCATGCTCGACGGCGCCTTTGATCCTAAAGTATTAATTGGGTCAGATTTGTCACACCTTTCGGCACGATGACAAATACATGATGTGATGTATTGGCCACCCCTACACTGTAACTGTTGACAGTAAGCCATTTTTACATCTCTGTTCACTAAAGGACAAAACATCCGTCATCGCATCTTTCCTCTCGCACGAGGAACAGTTTGGATCCTGGTCAATGAATGAGTGACCCTGGTAATTAACAGGATTCCTTATATTTGCTTCACTTGATTGCGGCTTTAAATGAAAAAATGAAATCTATGACACTATTTGCCCAGTGGACCTTGTGATAATGTGCATTCCATACTAACATTTTCACTCTGTCGTAACAAATGACATCCGTTCAAATTGCTATAGTTTTACTTACTTTTACGCTATAGTTTTGCTATAGTTTTACTTACTTTTCCGTTCAAGCTTTTAGAAACTACTCTTTGAATATCAAACAGACTGGATCCTGATGAAATGCCGGGTTACTTGCCATCTCATCTGGCTCTAACCTTTCTGCAAATGTATGTCAGTCTCGTGCCTTGTCAGGATAAGAGTGGACATTTTTGGAGCATTTAGTAACACTATCATCTCTCCTACCAATATCACATTTTTGTCAGGTATTGTAAACATCATTCGGTTAGTATCAAAGGATCGCCTGTCATGTAATACATGTTTGTGACTGAAAAAATAACATTCCTCTGTACGCTAATACCCAAATTCTTGTTTAAATGTCCTGGACCGTTTCTTTGAAGTCAGTTGTACTGTCCTTTACATGTACGCATTTTAAACAGTAAACCTGGATCAAACATATATCTTATATTATTAACAGGCCGCTTAATGTAGGGTGAAAGTCATGCAGAAAGCTCCTTTGGGAGCTATCTGCATGACTTTCAACCTGCATTAAGTTGCAACCTGTCTAAAAGACCGGATAATGCACTAATTTTAACGTCCGTTTAGGAGTTTTTTCTGTACATCTCTGATTCTACAGTTTCTGTGACGGTCAAAATCCACTTTTAACCATGTCATTATAAAAGGTCAGATAATTAATATTCATGCATTTGTTATTTCTCTATGAATATCAGGTAAAGGGATAATGGAAATAAGTGGCAGCTTAATGCTGGGTGAACGTCATGCAGAAAGCTCCTCTAGGAGCTTTCTGCATGACTTTCACCCTGCATTAAGAAGCCACCTGTCTAAAGGTATCTAAATCCTTTAAAAATACTCGGATACCGGTTTAGAGAGGTCTTACAGTATCTTATTACTGTAATTGTTGCCATACCAAAGTGTTTTGAGAAATTTACTAACATTTCAGGATTGCTTGCAGATGGTGATGTTTGTGGACCCAAATAAAAACCACTTCATCGTATGTGGAATGATTTCTGATTTTTCACACTTATACAATGATTTTAACCCTTTACGTTCCAGCACGTGCAGTAGTGACCTTTTCATTTTCAATTTTACTTTATGTTTTAAGCTAATGTTAAGTAACCATAAACCTTTAGTACATAAATACGCTTTTCTACCCCTTTGCAAACATAGTAGACCCAGATCAGACGGCCCCTATAGGAACCGTCTGATCAGGGTCTGCTCTATTTGCTTATGATATAATAAAGATCAGATCTAGGTCTGTTAAAACATCTACTAAGAACAATACAATCTTTTATTTGATGAATATTTCAATACACTCACCATTATAATTGTCAAATGCTGTCGGCATGTATTCCGTCGGGTAATCGTTGATAGTGTAACTGACAATCAAACTAGTTTTTCCGACGGCTCCGTCCCCGACGAGTACACATTTTACACGGCTTTGTGCCTGTTCTGTTTTAGTCTCTGCATTGGCAATAATGTTATTGTTATAAGTTGGTTCCATCATAGATTGAGGAGCCATTGTAGTTTTATTTTTCCCGACGATATCACAGTGTCAAAAGATAATCCATTTGTCAAAGCATGCTTCCTTAATGTTAATAAATTTCTTATTTGCCCGACACAAGCTTACAGTTTTAAATCCACAAACTATTTAGTCAGTCAAAGCTTAATGATGTTAGTTAATTCCAGTCTTAGTGGCGAGCTAACAGAAAAACTTCACAACTTCACCGTATGCTCTTCGTATGTTCTTTTCAACAGTCTAGCTAATATCTTTTAAACCTGTTGATATATATCGAGCCTATAAATTGTATGTATTCCGATTGGCCTACCAGTCACGTGACACAACCTGACAGTGGTGACTCATTCCCTGACAGGTAACGAACACTGTATTGGGTTCATTCACAAACTGGTTTGAGAATAAGTCGCTTAAGCAGTTTTGAGCAAATTATCCGGCGATAATTGTCTAAACGAGAACTTGTCAACCACAAAAGAAGGGATTTTGTAGTGAACTATCTCACGGTCTGCAAAAAGTTTTAAACCGGCTGTAATAGACTGAAAATGTATAGAGTAAAACGTCTGGTCCAGGTTATCAGATAAAATTTAGAATAAACATGATAAGCCAAACTGACGGACATGTACATGCACATATAAAACCCTTTATTCATGGATATTCATGTATGGATTTATAAATACATGTACATGTATATGAACAAACTATATGAATCTCTTTATACAATAATTATGTCTCTGGAATAAACAAAACTTGCCATGGCAGACAGTGTCAAACGGGATTTGTAATTCAGGACAAACCTTGGTCAGAAAGCTCCCGTAGGAGCTGTCTGATGTGGGTCTTCTCTGTTTGAAAGTTTGTACAGTAAAACCTCTCTATAACGGGCACTAAATTACATCAATTATTTTGTGTTAAAGGCAGGTGGCTGCTTAAAACAAGATGACAGTTAAACAGAACGCTCCTATAGGAGCGTTCTGTTTTACTTTCACCTTGCTTTAAGCAGCCACCTGCCCTAAATACCAACTAATTAACACAATTTAGTGGCCGTTATAGAGAGGTTTTACTGTAAATAGGAGTGTACATGAAGTACAGTGATAGACGATGGCAGGGGCAATCTGCTTCTTGAATAGATAAACTCTATTTACAAAGGCGTGAAAAGGTGTTTTTATTAAGAAAGGGTTAACTCTTTACTCCATAAATACGCTTTTCTACGCCTTTGCAAACAGAGTACACCCAGACCAGGTTTTCCCCTGTTATGGTATAATGTAAATATGTTTCTACTGTTTATGCCATAGCCAAAAGATTCTATGCCAATGTTGTATATCAATCAATCTAATTAATATTCATGACGTCATTACTAATGTTAAGGGACACATGGCACAAATAAGTTCACCCTTTACCTTTTGAGTATTCATGTAAAAGGTACTGACGTGACTGACATCATAAATATTTATTAGCTGAACTGTATAGCTGCACAGGAGGTTTTGGTACCAGTTGGTAGAAACCGTAGCGTCAGACCAATTTCATAAGAAATGTACATGCATATAGTCTATTGTAATTCATATATGAATAGCATGGTTTATTTAAAGACATAGTGATGACTTTGTATGATTGTTACCATGAGGAGACTTAAATAAAGAATAAATATAAGAAAACAGAACATACCCTGTTTGCAAAGGCGTGAAAAAGGCATTCATTTGAAAACATGGGTTAACCCTTTCCCTGTTTAAACTGTCCCAAAAGTAAATTGTCTAAACAGTACCTCAGGAGTTCTTCCCCTTGATCAGTATTCGGCAAATATCGAATGTGACGAATACAGCGGATCGTACGCCTTTCATACTATTCTCGTCCACTCCATTTTCAAAACCTACAACATTTCAATATTTTATTTGATATACAGTAGAACCCATCCTAAGCGGACATTCATTTATTGAACACGGGAGTCTGAAAAAGCAGGTGGTTGTACATGTATCATGCAGGGCAAACGTAATGCAGAAAACTCATACAGGAACTATCTGCATTACTTTTGTCCTGCATTAAGCTATCACTTGCCTTACTATTTATAATGGTGTATTAAGACATATTCTACTGATTCTACTGTACAGCATAAGTTCCAGATATAAGTGATTAAGATAAGTATAATACTACCAAATGTATCAAGCAATGCAGTGATCAAGCGAAGCCAAAGCGTCATCATTGATATGAGCATTGCGTTCTGCAAGTCAAATATGTCATCTGGTTTTAACACTGTCGTCCTCATAGGCAAATTTGGTGACAATTTGGACCCAGACGAGACGCAGAGGCTCCAAACATTTGGGCAATCTGATTATATTTCTGAAAATCTGATCCAGACGATAATCTTAGCAGAGGAACGCATTAGGCGGAAAAAGGGTTAGGCCTGACCCTTTAGCTACTAGACATGACTTGACTCCATTGAAAACAGACGAGACTAAGATCAGATGGCTTCTGTAGGAGCTGCGTGACCAGGGTCTTCTCTGTTTGCTTAACCCTTCGCTTGCTGAATTTTAAAATACATTCCTCCTTCTTTACCCATGCCCTGTTGTATAATTACATATAATTATCTTCACTGTGTACACGCATTTCGCTGTGCAATCACTGCTGTGGAGTGCACTGGTTGCACAATCAACTTGTAAATAGTGCAGACCCTGATGAGACAGCTCTTGCAGGAGCTGTCTCATCTGGGTCTTCACTATTTACAGGTAGGTATATTGACGTGAATAGCAAGCATACAAAATTTATTGTGTTGATGGTAATTATTAATATAGACTGGAAGTAAGTGTGACAGTCTCTTATAATACTAAGTGATTGGATTTGTACTGTGCTATGTTAAAACGTACAGAATGCATAGAAAATGTTGCTTCTTAGGCTTCTTTATGTATTTAAATTGCTATTTAAATATCAGATTATGTTTTAATCAGTATTTACTAGCTCAATCTATGTTAATTATTTCATTACATTGATGTATGTATTAGTGTAATGCATTTGCCATCTTTTTATTGTATTATTTACTTGGTCAAAAGTATTGTATAAGCTGATATTGCCAATGAAATTTGAATTGAAAATTGAATTGGTTATAAATTGTTGTACATATGTACATAGTGAATATTTAACTCTGTCGCAAACAAATTTTGAAAATTTCTTTTTCTCTAGTAAATGCTCCTTTTTGGTAGATTTAATCAAAGGGGTTGGATCTAAAATTAGTCTATGCGGGAATGGGTTAAACTATGAAAGTTGTAGCAGTGATAAATTCACAGGAGCAAGTGCTCTATTTATCACAATGGCTTCAGAAAGTAACTTTTACAGAGGCGCGAAAAGGTGTCAATATGCGGGAATGGGTTAAATATCTTCTCTTTTCTTTCAAAACCCATACTCACAGTATAGCACTGTTTGGATCCTGATGAGACGCCGAGTAACTCGGGGATCTGGATCTAATCTGTTTGGATAAGTATTCATAAATTCGACGTTAACAGCGAAAATGTAACATACAGATTATGATTATACATACATGTACACACAAACCCCCCTCAGCATTGATGTTATTTTATGATAATCCTTGTTAAAACAACCTACTTTTTAATCGTGCCTATTTTTGTCCGTGTGAAAAGATTACAACGCCCTGTTGTGGATACAAATCTTGTAGCAATTATGAACACCAAGATTGTTCCTTTGTTCTCCAATTACTATGTATTTATTTCATTTATTACTCAATCCGTCACTATTCAGCTGTGAAATATTCTCGTTATGACAAATGGAAATACAACAGTTAAGCTGCTTAAATAACTACCATGCTAAGCGCGGCCTGCCTAGCATTTTCAAACAGCTTGGATCCTGATGAGACGCCGAGTAACTCGGCGTCTCATCAAGATCCAAGCTGTTTGATATTCGGTCAATAGTTTCTTAAAAGCTTGAACGAATACGATGTAAGAAAAAAACATGTAACAGGTCAGGAGTTTTGGAGACATTATTTTTTCCAGCAGAAGAAGTGTTAATCCGGCGTGTCTCTTACATCAGTGTTGGTATTGGTAATCAACATTCCCCGCTTTTACTTTAATCCTCAGCCTGCTAGGTATTTTTTTCGTTTGTTCAAGCTCAAAAATCTTCAAAATACAAGGCATATAAATGTAGATTTTTTTCAATAAAATTATAACCAAAGTATCATATAGTTTGGATCCTGACGAGATGCCGATCCTGCCAGTGCCTCATCTGGATCCAAACAGTTTGCAAAAGCAATGGTAGACTCGACGAGAGCAGGCTAAAGGAAAATCTTAAGCACGTCATGAAATATTTCATTGGGTAAAATTGGTAAATCTGCAACTTTCAAATTTATTTGTTTCTGTAATTTCTTCTCATACTAAGTTTCTTTCTAACGGAGAAGACGAGTTATGTGGTGTCTCATAATGTTTGTAAAGACAATTGTTGGCATTTCGTGCCACATCGTGCAGAAAGGCTTGGAATGTCGCATGGAGCTGTAAAACACAATCAGAAATAATTATGTCCCGTTTAACAACATTGGCGTCATAAGCACCCACACGTGAAAACATCAAACGGTTCAGACCCAGATGAACAGTCACGTAAACCGTTTTTCGTTGTAACCCGTTAACTCATTTCCTCATATTGACGACTCCGTAAAAGTCACTTTGTGAAACCATTGTGAAAAATAGAGCATTTGCTCCTATAGGAGCAAATGCTCTATTTATCACAATGGTTTCAAACTACAAAATTCTAAAATTTTCCTTTTCTCTAGTTAATGCTCCTTTTCGGTAGATTCATTCAAAGAGGTTGGGTCTAAAATTCTAAAAATAGCCTATGAGGTAATGGGTTAACCATAGACCCATTTTGACAACTTTGCAAACAGGGTAGGTCCAGACCAGACGGCCCCTGTATGCGCCTCCTGGGCAGTATCTGCTCTCATTGTGTATAAGATGATATAGATCTGTACAAAGCAGCTTATCTTCTGATGTGACGCCGAGCTACTCGGCGTCTCATCTGAGTCCAATCAGTTTGCAAATGCCTGACATGCCGTGATTAGCCGGAGAATGGTTAACCCTTTCCATCATATGCTATTTTTAGATCCAACCTCTTTGAATAAATCTACCGAAAAGGAGCATTAACTAGAGAAAAGGATTTTTTTTTTTAGAATTTTGTAGTTTAAAACCATTGTGATAAATAGAGCATTTGCTCCTACAGGAGCAAATGCTCTATTTATCAATGGTTTCAACAGGTGACTTTTGCAGAGGCGTCAAAAGGCGTCACTATGAGAGAATGGGTTTACGCTGCATGTTCGTTGGCTATTTTTTCAGCATAACCAGTTTATCGTATAATAAGGGGAATAACTTTTATAATTTATCATACAGTTGAAAACAATTCCAGAAAATATAACGATGATGATAATGGTGATAATAATGTTACATGATGACGATAAATATGATGATTAATATGTTTTTGTTGATGATGTTGACGATGACGATGATGATAATGAAGATGATAATGATGATGATGATGATGATGAGAAGCGTGCAGATTCTGTAAATATTTGCAAATAATGAAAATAGGGCAGACCTATGCATTTTGCCCTGAATATAAAATTCTTGGAGTATGCACATTCATACTTGCTTCTGAGAAATTATTAATTTGTGTAGAGCAAATTGTGCTTACAGGCATACAAGCGGACAGACGGATGGACAGATAGGCATTCTGTGCTACACAAGTACGTGTTGAAGGAACGAAGCCGGTCACGTTAACCCTTTCCTCCATAAATACGCCTTTCTACGCCTGTGTTATAACCACATATTGAAACCATTGTGATAAATAGAGCATTTGCTCCTATAGGAGCAAATGCTCTATTTATCACAATGGTTTCAACTACAAAATTCTAAAATTTTACTTTTCTCAAGTAAATGCTCCTTTTTGGGTATATTCATTCAAAGAGGTTGGGTCTAAAAAAGCCTATTGAGGAAAGTGTTAATGCGGCGACGTGTATATGTGGCGTTACACTACTCGACTGTCGGTCAATATTTCTCAAAAGACTGACCTCATTTGAAGCAGACACAATTGCAGCAGATGCAAGTTTGAGCATTTTTTCTTCCTTTTTTTTCAACGGGTTAAGGACCATTAAAGCTGGTGCACAATCAATGACGAGCACTTACAACGACGATGAAATCCGATTGGGACGAATGCATCAGTAACGACAAGGTAACTATGAAATGACACGTGACACTAAGAGTCATTTACCGAGTCAATAGAAATATGACAAACAGCAGGTACAGTTGCGGTCAGTGACACATAATTCGTCAAAAGTGCACAGAGATTCACGTTATCATGACTTCTTCAGTTGTATAAAACAAACAAGTTCAAAACCACCCTCATGAATTAGCATACTTGTCTTTAAAAGCAGGTGGTTTCTCAATGCAGGACGAAAGTGATGCAGAACGCTCCTGTATAGGGTTTCTGCATGCTTAGTCTTTGTCCTGCAATAATTGAACAACTGATTTTTAGAATCAGCAATGCAGTAGACCCCATGTAAACCGGAATAAAGAATAAAGAAGAGATTAAATACTTTTAGGTAGGTGGCTACTTAATGCAGGGTGAAAGTCATGCAGAAAACTCCCCTGGGAATTTTCAGTATGACTTTTACCCTGCATTAAGCAGCCACGTGCCTAAATATATCTACATAACTCTCTTCTAGAATTCCGACTTAGAGTGGTTCTACTGTACCAGGTTGTGAAGGACAAGTCACCTATCTTCAAGACCGATATTTATACTAAATTGAACGTCCGGTTTAGAGGGGTTTCCCTATATACATGTAGCATTTTGTGGTTGCTTTAGAGTAGTGTTACTGTATATCATACACACGTAGTGCAACTAATATCGCTAATTAGACAGGACATGTAGCTCTTTCGAAACGTGATTCACAAATGACACATTTTATTTGGATTCATGAACTCCTCCACTGTCACTGGCAAACTTGTGATCACTTGTTGCAAACCATTCTGAGGCAGACGACATGCCGAGTAACTAGCTGTCTCACCAGGATCCGAACTAGTTGTCACTGTGATTTTATTAGAAATAAAATAGGAAAAAACAAAACAGTGAAAACTCATATAGATGATACATTTTCCATACAGTAGAACTTGTCTTAAACGGCCATTTATTTTATTGAATATAGCAGTCTTAGAAAGCAGGTGGTTGCTTAATGCAGGACAAAAGTAATGCAGAAAGCTCCTCTACGAGCTTTATGCATTACCCTTGTCCTACATTAACACATTAGCACCTATTGACGCATTTTTGCCCATCAATAGAAATCATTTTATGAAACGATTGTGATAAATAGAGCATTTGCTCCTATAGGAGCAAATGTCCTATTTATCACAGTGGTTTCAAACTACAGAATTCTATTTTTTTCCTTTCCTCTAGCTAATTCTCCTTTTCGGTAGATACATTCAAAGAGGTTGGGTCTAAATATAGCCTAGGAGAGAATGAGTTAAGCTACCACCTGCCTTACATACCCATGGCTAGACATATTTTTGATACCCGCTTCAAAGAAGTTCTACTGTACACCAGTAAGTGGCAGACAAGAGTTAAAAACAATTTCCCTGTTGAATGTTCATGTAAGAAATAAAGACATCATAAATATAACTCACTTGAAATTTTACATTTGCTTATGTACCCAGTATGTTTTGGTATTGGTAGAAACTGTAGTGTCAGATCTATTATTATTAGCGGTGAAGCAACGAGAGCAGACTCTACGGAAACCGCCTGATATGGATCTTTCCTGTTTAACCATTAGCCTGCTATGGGCGGGTGAGTGGATACCTATGCAAACAGTTTGGATCCAGATGAGACGCCGAGTAACTCGGCGTCTCATCAGGATCCAAACTGTTTGACATCCTGGTTCCATTTTGGTAGACCATTTCATTATATTTTGAATTTTGAAAATGTAGTAGGTAAAACATTCTGTTAAAATAATTTGCTCAGCAGGCTAAAAGTTAAAACGTTGTGAAAAGAAAAAAAACCCACTTTAAATGCTGGAAATGAGTATATTGGTATTTTCAAACAGTGTAGACTCTACACAATCAGAGCGCATTAACAGGAGCCCCCCTGACCAATGTCTACACCGTTTGTTATTCAACATCCTCTCGCAAATTATACCATTTCATTCTTAATTGATTCTAATACGAAATAAAATTTGAAAACTCAGCATTCAAAGAGTTGACGGCAATAAATGACGAGTTATAGAAGTTTGTGAAATTGGAATAAAATATAAATTTGTTTTATGAAAAATGGTTATTTGTGGAAATAACTGACTACGAATAATGACTTAGAATTGATGATAAAGTGTTTTAGACAAAGTTCTTGTGAGTGTTCGATGTTCCGATTAGTTCCCCGGGGTGCTCCGATTGGCTCCGTATCTGTTCGTGATGTAGAAAATATATTTTGTTCTACAACAAAAAATTGCGAGGGGCGATGTAAACCGTTATTACGGATTTACGAAATACATGTAAGTTAATTTGGGAAATCGCCATGAAATTATCATAACTGTAGATCTATTACTTCTATGGTTATGAACTATTTTCGAATAAAACGTGCTATTTAGTATTTATAGACCATTACCTTTAAGCCCTTTCCCTCATATAAACGCCTTTGCATGCATCTGCAAACAAAGTAGACCCAGATCAGGCAGCTCCTATAGGAGCCGTCTGATCCGGGTCTGCTCTGTTTGCTAATGGAGTTTGATATATCTGTTAGTTTAGTTTCTAAAATGGATACAATGTTCCACCTTCCATATTTTATTATAATCATTTTGTCCATGCATATTCAGTAGGTATTGAACTTTGAAATAGGCATAGAACAGGGAAAGGGCTAAACAGTTCAGTTCAAACCCAGTACGAATGCTTTCAGCGTAGTCAAACTTTCCGTAATGAAGCGAATAGTATTTGACATATGGACTCTTTTATATAATTTGCTGCTAATGTCGTGTCTGTGATTACCTATGCAAACAGTTTGGATCCAGATGAGACGCCGAGTAACTCGGCGTCTCATCAGGATCCACACTGTTTGTTACTGTGACTTTTTCTTGAAACGAACTTGAAGAAAAATAAAAAATGGAACATTGGAACAATAGTTGGACCAAAAGAGTTAAGTTAGATAAACTTTCTTATTGGATTCTTCAACATAACCAGCGTTATTCGTATGCGTACGTCGTACACAGTGTGGATTCAGATCACACACCGCCTCTGAGTTATGGTTCATACTGATTGAAGCGGCAGTGGTAAAATACCGTATCTGCAGATGAGTAAAATATACTTGGTAGATCATGACCAGTCACCGTATTTCCAAGACTACGGCTGATATGAGTCAACATTGGTAGTTTGTCCAACAGTTTTTTTGTTTAGTACATAGAGAACCCCTTTGTCCAACGTATGCATTCTAGTCCTCGCACATTCCCATATTTACTTCATCATGATGACGTAGGATTTTCCTGACGGGGTTAGATCTTCATGATAATATAGTTTTTTTTGTCGTCCATTTTGAACAAGTGCATAAAATCACCACTTGCCTACTTCCAGATCAGTTAAAAATGTAAATCCACACTTTCACGGATACATGTATTATAATCTGTCTGCGTCAGTGTTTTCACTAAGAATTGCAGCGATGTTTACTGAAGACACTATAATCTAACTCAAAACTCGTTCGTTGCCACATATTGTCGTCTGCAAAATTTATCGTCTGTTTCAACTGTTTCGTTTTACATTTTCCTTTATGTTTGAAACATAATCACAGCATCAGGCAGCTTGGATCTTGACGAGGCGCCGAGTTACTCGACATCATCTGGATTCAAGTTGTTTGCATAAGTAAATACTGTAAAACCTCTCTATAACGGCCACCAAATTACATCAATTATTTTGTGTTAAAGGCAGGTGGCTGCTTAAAGCAAGGCGAAAGTAAATCAGAACGCTCCTATAGGAGCGTTCTGTTTCACTTTCACCTTGCTTTAAGCAGCCCCCTATCCTAACTATCAACTAATTAACACAATTTAGTGGCCGTTATAGAGAGGTTTTAATGTAACAAATTCGCCATTGAAAATGGAAGAGTGCTGATTTGGCTCAGATAGACAGCCTTTTCTTGCATTTTGCAACTTCACGCTTATATTGCAAATATTGACAGGTATGGTGAGATTAAGATTTACCACAATTTACCTAAATCTCACTTTAATGAAAACGATAAATTAAAATGTACTTCAAGAGCGTAATGGACAAGATAAACACATTTTGCTCAAAGAAAAAGTTAAGTGGACTAAAAAACCCATTGAAGATTCGGCTTTTAAGATATTGACAGCAATCGACACATTTTACTGAATTTGTGGACCATTATAAAAGACACCCGTAAAACGTTGATGCACAAGTTGCGAACTGTTGGTGACGTTTGTAAACAGTTTGCATCTAGATGCGATTCTGAAGAACTTGCCGTTTTAAGCCGTTCTCCGATATTGATGCATTTTGACGCCCCCGTTAAAGTCACCTTTGGAAACCCTTGTGATAAATAGAGCATTTTGGGCCATAAGTGTAAATGCTCTATTTATCAAAATGATCCCAAAACTACACACTTCTAAAATTTTCTTTTCTCTAGTAAATGCTTCTTTTCGATAAATTTATTCGAAGAGGTAGGGTCCTAAAATAGCCTTTGAGGGAATAGGATAAACGACATTGGAATACATGTAGATTTATTGTGATACTAAGTTTGCGAAATAACTTGAAGAAAGCAATCTCCGTGATAACGTACAAGTATTTTCAATAAGAATAGACCCAGATCAGACGGCCCCTGTAGGAGTCTGCTTTGTTTGCTTATGGAATAATATGGATATAATTACAAGTGAATACAGTTTTTGTCATGGCCAAACTTTCCTACGTTAATGTGCCTGTATAAAACTATTCTAATCAATATTCATGATGTCATTATTTCTTACATGATTATTCATAGAGAAAAAGGATACTAAAAAACTTAAAATGGAAAACTACACTCTTGCGTCAGACATTTTCTCTTCCTCGCTGTAAAACCGAATGTCTTTTCAAAATTTTATCCGACGCAATTTCGACTACTTCCCATTCTATGAAGCCTTTGTGTTACTATTCAGTATTCACCATATATGTCAAAGAGCCTGATTCCTGGGTCCATGCTTATAAAACTTTTAGTTGAGTCTGAGTACGTTCTCAAGTTTTTGATTGGTCAGATTTGAGCATTTCAGTTACTGTGATAATGCTCTTTTTATCACAATGGTTTCAAATCTACACAATTCTTAAATTTTCCTTGTTTTGGTAAATCCTCCTTTTCGGATGATTAATAAACATAGCCTATGAGGTAATGGGTTAAGGTTAGTCACGGGTTATATATATAAGTAGAACACAATGACATCATTGGTTTCTAACGTGTTGCTTGCATTACATGTAATATGGAACTCAAATAGTTTTAGGTATGATGAGGAAAGAGCCTCAAACCACTTTCTCTGGATCCAATCAGAACTCACCGACGATGTACGCTTACGCCGGATAAAAACAGAAGATTAAAAAGAGACGTTTATCATTGTGACATCCATATAAGGCAAATAATGTTTGATATTTAACCATCCCCTGATCAATATCTTTGTATGAAATAATGACATGATGAATATTTATTAGCTGAATTTTAATAAAAGCATAATGTACAAAGGGTGATTTAGTAATTGTAGACAATGTAGAGTCAGATCTATTTAACCCATTACCCCATAGGCTATTTATAGATCAAACCGCTTTGAATAAATCTGTCGAAAAGGAGCTTTAACTAAACAAAAGGAAAGTTTTAGATTTTGTATTTTGAAACCATTGTCATAAATAGAGCATTTGCTCCTATAGGAGCAAATGCACTATTTATCACAATGGTTTCAATAGGTGAATTTTACAGAGGCGTAGAAAGGCGTTTATGGAGGAAATGGTTAAATTCATAAACTAACAATTCGTACCCTGATCAGACAGCTCCTACAGTAACCGTCTGATCTGTATCTACTTTGTTTGCAAATGTGTGAAAAAGCGCTTATATAAGAGAAATATTTAAAATGATCTATATTGGACATCTGATTCTTAATCGAAGTATCAGAATCAGGAGCCAGGGTTCATTTAGATCTCCCCATTCACCTCCGCCACAGGGTTAATATTATATTGAAATCTTTCTTGCAAAATATTTCTTAAATTAATAAGATTTTTGCTGATTTTGTTGCAATTTTTAAAACAATTTGTATTCGAATAACGAATAATTAGAATTATTTGGCTGTATATACCAACATTTAACGAAGCTGAGTACAATCATGCTAGTTTTGTGGATCTATTCACTGTCTGTTTACGCCTATTGCAATTAGACAAAATGACGCCAAGAAAGTACAGTAGAACCTTTCTTAAGCGACCACTACAGCAGGTCTAATTATGGATGTGTAGGGAGGTGGTAGCCTAATACAGGTCAAAAGTAATACAGAGAGCTCATACAGAAAACCCTGCATTAAGCAACCACAGGCCACAATATTTCTGAGCTCAATCAATTCAAAGTCGCTTAAGACAGGTTCTACTGTAGTTCGTAGTTTGAACAGAGGTGAATGTTGTAAACAAGAGACTGCAGACAGTTAAGCAATCAGTAACCAGTCTCTTACAAGTTGGCAGCTTATGAATCTGCTATATTAGAACCAGCTCCCTCAAGGGACTGAACAATCAGCATCTGGTCCGGGACTCAAACTGTTTACAAGATTATTTCCGACCTTTAAAGACCAGTTCAGTCAACAATGGCGTTTTTATTAAGACGATCTGAGTCGCATTTACAAACAGTTTGGATCCAGATGAGACCCCAAGTAAACTCGTCATCCCATCAAGACCCAAACTGTTTGAAATTCGGTTAATATATTTTTAAAAGCTTGTCCGAATTGGAAATACAGCAAAACCTGTCCTAAGCGGCCAATCATTTATTGAACATAGGAGTCTTTAAAAGCAGGTGGTTGTTTAATGTAGGGCAACAATAATACAGAAAGCTCCTATAGGAGCTTTCTGCATTACTTTCGACCTGCGTTAAGCTGCCATTTACTTTACAGACCGATGAATGAACCTCTTTTTGATGGTCGTTTAAGACAGGTTCTACTGTTGTCCAAATTTCACCAGGTCCATTTTTTAGCAGGTGTTTATTTTAACAGCAATGTAAGGGGTAAAAACTCTTGTGCAAAGTCATTGCCACTTGTAAAGATAAGTGTTATGAAAATATTGAAAAACATTTATCATGTCGAAAGAGCATGACCACATATCAAAGACCATATTTTTTATAGGTGCAGTAGGGATTAACCTTTGAATGCTGTACAGTAAGACCTCTCTATAACGACCACTTAAATCACATCAAGTAGTTTATGTTAAAGGCAGGTGGCTCCTTAAAGCAAGGTGAAAGTAAAACAGAACGCTCCTATAGCAGCGCTCTGTTTTACTTTCAGCTTGCCTTATGCAGCCACCTGCCTTAAATACCAACTAATTAACACACTTTAGTGGCCGTTATAGAGAGGTTGTACTGTATTTTCAGAGTGGAATGGTCCACCATTGCTTAATGGCAGAACTATTCAGTATGAGGAGGAAGATTTTGCAAGGTTTTTTTTGGAATGACAGTCAGTGGCGAACCTGATTAGAGTACTCTTATGTGAGCCATCTCAACTGGATGTACACTGTCTGCAAATACCAATATGCTCATAAAGTTGAGACACACGTCTATAGCATGCTATTGGAAGCTTTATATGAAAACCTCTGCAATTAGATTTGAACCAGATGAGTCCGTGACTGCTAACGAGTGACGTCTCATTTACATCCAAAATGGATACTCGAATTGCCTAATGGAAAAACACGTACTGCGAAATAAAAAAAAGAATCTAAGGTTGGGGTTAATATCAATTGAAATAAAAAATATTTGAAGGCGATATTTACCGTATCATGCTTAAGATTGATTGGATCTGAAGAGGGGTCTTAACACAGGAGTGTTTGTTTGTACATCATCATGACGTCACTAGTGATTCATATTTACCATTGTAAATACAATAAAACCTCTCTTAACCGGCCTTTAAATTTAGTATGAATATCGGTTTTGGAGACAGGTGGCAGCTTAATGCAGGGTGAAAGTCATGCAGAAAGCTCCTAGAGGAGTTTTCTGCATGACTTTCACCCTGCATTAAACAGCCACCTGCCTAAAAGTATATAAATTCTTATCTAGTAGAATTCCGGTTAAGAGAGGTTATACTGTACTTAATTTTAAAAGGTAAATGTTCCATTATTATTAATAATGGAGTCTATTCAGTATGAAAAGATACAATTTGTTAGAAAATATTGAACGACAAACTGTGCTGATCCTAATTAGGGGATTCCTTCAAGGGACCTCTGAATGACCCGGTCTTGGTCTTCACTAACGTATCTGCAGGTTTTTAATACTACACTCGGTTTAGTGATAATTCAGTTTGCTAACAGTTTTGAGCCAGATGGTATCGCAAAGTGCAAGACTGCTGTGTGATACTTGTACAGGTAGAACCCCTCTAATGAGACTGCTGTATGATACATGTACATATAGAACCCCTTTTAATGAGACCACTTAAGGAATAAACGTAGGTGCCTTTATAAGCACGTGGTTGTTTCATGCAGGACAAAAGTAATGCAGAAAGCTCCTCTAGGAGCTTTCTGCATTACTTATGTCCTGCATTAAGCTACCACATGCATCTAGCACCCATAATTATACCTCTATTTGGTGGTCGCATTAGCGGGGTTTTCAAAATCATTCAATATCATTATTTTTTAACATAATCAAAGTTGATATTTCATTCAAAATATCAGAGTGCCAAATAATTCTGATCCTTATGAGGATTGTACATGTTACCAATATTAAGTAGATGTAGATGTCTTATCCAGATCCAAACTGTTTACACAGATCATTACGAGCTCTCCCAATAGACTGCAGGCCCGGGGTTATAAACCATTTTGCTCGAATCTGAGATCATTCTCAAGCATTTGACTGGTCAGACTTTGAAGTTGCTCAAAATCTTAACCGTCAGTTACAGTGTACTTGAGAATTGACTCAGACTCGGCCGTTTTATAACCAGTATGCTTTGTCCATAACAGATACTGTTATATTTTATTTAATAAGGAAAACGATCAGACCCTAATCAGACAATTCTTACAGTAGCTGTCTGATCTGGGTCTACTCTGTTGGCAGTTGCGCAAAAAATGCGTCTCTAAATGATACCATCGGAAGATAGCTTAATGCAGTTCCAAAGTAATATCGAACGCTCCTGCAGGACTATCATGTATATATGTATCCTTCGCCCTGCATCAACTCATTCTCTCCTAGGCTATTTTTAGACCCAACCTCTTTGGATGTAACTACCGAAAAGGAGCATTAACTAGAGGAAAGGAAAATTTAGAATTTTGGAGTTTGAAACCATTGTGATAAATAGAGCATTTGCTCCTATAGGAGCAAATGCTCTATTTATCACAATGGTTTCATAAAGTGACTTCTATAGATGCGCAAAAATGCGTCAATAGGGGCAAAAGTGTTAAGCTACCACCTTCCTTTATGGACCAGAATCTGACGTCATTCAGGTCGTTGTAGAGAAGTTTAGCCCTTTCTACGCCTTTGAAAACAGAGTAGACTCAGATCAGACGGTCCCTGTAGGAGCCGTCTCATCAAGGTCTGCTCTGTTTGCATATGGTGCATTATAGATATGATTCTACAGTTTCTGCCATGGCCTAAACTTCCCGTGACCATGTTCTATTTTAACAGCTAATCTTTAATATGTATGATGTCATTAATTCTTACATGAATATTCATGGAGGAAATATTTAACTACAGGTGTGTCACATGTACATGTATATGAATACAATTAATGATCTTTACAGCAGACCATAATTCGTCCAGAATGATAAAACACGTGTCTGCCAAATTTGTCGTCTGCTTGTGTTTTTCAAATTAGAATATTCTTCTTATTTTTTCAAAGTATAATCATTCTATCACAAAGCGTGGTCCCCGGCGTCACGTCCAGGAATTCGGCTTCTGATTTGGACCCAAACTATGCACAGGCGAACCGAATTCGCACATAGGTCCATAAACACCGAGGGGGTCAGGTTTAGTGCCATACCCCCTTCAGTGGCCATAATGTACGAAAAACATAAATCAGAAATCGGTCTGTTGTCGTAATAATGGACCCCTCCACGGAGTGCGAAGATCCTTTGAAAGATAATAAGTGTTTCCTTTTTCATTGACCCCTAGCCCCAGATAAACCTTTCTTTTGTGCGTCACTCATCTTCAAAGATATAGATAAGCAAGATTTGTTTTGATTATATTCACGCGACCAATATTTCACTCACCTGTGTTATTAGGTCTCTTCAACATCGACAATATTATTCTTAGACCTTTTCCTACTGTAAATAAATGATCGTCTTATACCCCGATTAAATGCAATTTTTATTTGCTTCCGATTCGGTCCAACGTTTGAGAAACTATTGCTGAAGTGCCAAACAGCTTGGATCCTGGTGAGACGCCGAGTTACTCGGCGTCTCGCCAGGATCCAAGCTATTTGCAAATGCAGACAACCTCATCTTTGACCGGATAAGGGCTGAAATTGAACGTTATAGGAGACTCATCGTATTGAAACCCCCTACTGATTGTGGGTTAGAACCCCGTGACAAAATTCATTTTGTCAAATGCAATTTGAAAGTCGACAAAATATTCATTTCCGACATTCTTCAAGCTTGGCAAACCAGGGAGCATCTAATTGCGTGTTGCAGCCTATTTAATGAAACCTTAATTGAGGTTTAGGCATTAAATTTCAACGACCCTTGGGTACATATTTTGTGGGCTCCTGTTGTGGGCTTCATAGGGTCACGTGGGAGGCATGCCCGAGTAATGTTTTCGGTTCACACAGTACGAGGTACGGAGACAGGGTAAAGACACAAAAGAAAGTTGAAACTACGGATTGCGGTTAAAATTTCACACAACAATTAGATTTTATGTAAATAAATCTTTAGGTTTTTGTACTCTCTCATAGGGGGATGAAGATTAATCCTTTACCTAATAGATATGCCTTTTGTCACCTATGCAAACAGAGTAGACCCAGATCAGATGGTTCCTGTAAGAGCCATCTGACCAGGGTCTGCTCTGTTTGCCTATGGAATTATATTAATTTGATTCTACTGTTTCAGCAATGGTCATCACCTCCTGTGTTAGATTTAGATTGATAGGTTTATTTCGATATTTTGCAAGTATTGCAAGTGTTTGTATGCTGTTATAAAAACTTAAGATAATAAATGTAGCATGATGTCATTATTTCGTTCCTGAATATTTATCAGGAACATGGTGGATATTTTTGCCCGCTCTTTACGCGACTTAAATTGCCGCCTGCTTCATAAGTTTTAATTATCTAAATCTGAAAATAATCATGCTGATTTGGAAAGTATGAGCTGACGAAAGCCATGTCATCACTTGTAAACCATTCAGCACGAACACTAGATGCGATAATAGAGGAACTAGTGGTCGCAGTAGCGGGGGTGGGTGGGGGTGGGGATGGGGGTGGATTGGGGGTGTAATTGTATATTAACTTACAGTAAACCCCCTCTAAACCGGAATTATATAAAAGAAGAGTTTTGATACTTTTAGGCAGGTGGCTGCTTAATGCAGGGTGAAAGTCATGCAGAAAGCTCCTAGAGGAGCTTTCTGCATGACTTTCACCCTGCATCAAGCTGTCACCTATCTCCAAGACCGGTATTTATGCTAAATTAAACGTCCGGTTTAGAGGGGTTTACTGTATTCACAAAAGACTTTGTAGGTAGCCTTAGGTAGTGTAGATGTGAATAGCGTCTTGCATAACGCGAGACTCTGAATAATTTCGAAAATAAAACTGAAACTGACAGAAGTGTGATTGGTTAATACTGTATCTGATACAAAGTAGAAACGCATTTTCTCGCCTTTGCACAGAGAACACCAAAATCTGACGGCTCAAATAGGGACCGTCTGGACAGGGTCTACTCTGTTGGTTTATGACATTATTTATAAATCTGATTATACAGTTTTCCGTTATGATTAACAACAACAACAAAATAACAACAACAACAATAATAATAATAAAAATAATAATAATAATAATAATAATAATATAATAATAAATACTTTTGAGAGTACTCATTTGGTTATAACCTATCTTCCACGAGGCCCTCAACAGAGAGAAAACATAATATACAATTTGTAATAAAGTAGCAATGCTATCATAACAACTTTGCATAAGCACCAACCGTTCTCTTGTTCATGATAAACAAAGCACAGTTAAGTAATAGTCATACATTAATTGCTTTCGTAATGAACACTCATGAGGTAAGTGGCTTAAAGCGGAATAAAAGTATTACCACACGCTGCAAATACATCCGTTATAACATAGATAGCGTTATCTCTATACTTGTACCTGACAGGGTAGAACTTGAGCAGAATCTCCTGTTAGACCCGTCTGATTAGGATCTCCTTTGTTTACTTATGAATAATATAGGTATGATTGTACAGTTTCAGATATGAACAAAATCTCCTTTATTCATATACCGTTATAAAATCCACTTAACCCTTAATGATATTCATGACGTCATTATTTATTGCATCGTGGTTAACCCTTTCCACGTTCTGAACAAAAACGAAAAAAAGGTTATAATGAAATATAGAAGGTGGAACATCGTAGTCATTTTAAAAAGTAAATTCCATCAGCAAACAGTAGGAGCCGCCTGATCTGGGTCTACTCTGATTGCAGATGATAGAAAACACGTTTATATTAAGAAAATGGTTAAATGCATGAAATAGAGAATAATAGGTTAGTGCCGTAGATGGGACGCTTTATCCGACGAGGGGAGAAAACGTTGAGGCGAGGCTTGCCGAGCCTCAACTGTTTTCTCTCCGAGTCGGATAAAGACGTCCCATCTACGGCACTAACCTATTATTCGATTTATCCAGTCAATATAGTTAAATGTATTTTTATAGACTCATAACTCTTGAAATAATTTACATTGAAAATGCAGTTTTTCGATCAACGGATCCCTCCCTTTTCACTTCCATTTAGACGTAAATAGATCTAATGAGCTACCGCAGAGGAATATAGTTTCGATACTTATATTACTAGAAGGGAAACGTGGTTGAATTTGAAAAGTAAGATGATTTGAATCGAGGGTCGATAAGTTATTTCAAACAGACATGATCTATATTCTTTGGTCAAATTCGATTTACGTAGTCTCGGTTTCTATTTTTAGATTCTACCTAACGTCACTCAGAAATCGATGGAACTGAACAGGCTATATTTAGGTTTATGACTATCACCGCCCCTGTAAGAGTTTATCAATCAAATAATCGTGAGAGTAATAAGAAAACATTTACTATTTATCTGTCAATCTTTGGTTCCAGGTTTGATTTTATCAAAAACGGGTTTTGCCAGCGGTGGATTAAATTAATAAAAGTGATAAATCAACGTCATTTTGTATGTGGCCTCAGTGGCGTAATCGGTAAGCGCGACGTCTCTAGAGAGATTAGAATTAGTTTTTGTAGGATCAGGCGCGGGTTCGAATCCAGCTGTAGCCAATTATTTTTATTTTTTTTCCCATTTGAATAATTCTTCTGGTGACCAAATAGATCTGTTAGATATATTCCATCAACATGTTTATGAAGATTTACAGAAGATTTACAGAAAACTAAAATAGTTCCATGGTTATAGAATCATTACGCCCATCTACTAACCTAATAAACCTTCCACTACCGGAAGTAACCAGATAAACCTAAGTTTATTTGCACCCCCTTTATTATGTCACTAGAGAAGCCTGGTGACTGGATAAAAACGATTTTTGATTCAAATGGTTTTGATAAAGATGAAATATTGAATATTTTGATAATCAGATGCAAGTGAGGGAATACAACCTGTCTATCATGTCTTGAACTCAACCATTATATCGCTAATCATGAATTGATTTGCATTTTGCAAACAGTTTGGATCCACATGAGACGCCGAGTAAATCGGCGTGTCATCAGGATCCAAGCTGTTTGACTGTTAGTCATAACCCTTTCCACGTTCTGAACAAAAACGAAAAAATGGTTATAATGAAATATAGAAGGTGGAACATCGTAGTCATTTTAAAAATTGAATTTCTTCAGCAAACAGAGCAGACCCTGATCAGACGGCTCCTGTAGGAGCCGCCTGATCTGGGTCTACTCTGATTGCAGATGATAGAAAACACGTTTATATTAAGAAAATGGTTAAATGCATGAAATGAGCGTGCAGCAGTCAGTTGAATATAAACGATTTTTGATTCAAATGGTTTTGATAAAGATGAAATATTGAATATTTTGATAATCAGATGCAAGTGAGGGAATACAACCTGTCTATCATGTCTTGAACTCAACCATTATATCGCTAATCATGAATTGATTTGCATTTTGCAAACAGTTTGGATCCACATAAGACGCCGAGTAACTCGGCGTGTCATCAGGATCCAAGCTGTTTGACACCCGGTCAATAGTTTTCCAAAAGCTTGCCCGAATCGGAAGTACATCAGAACCCGGCCGTTTATTTATTGTACATAATTATACATCTTATATAAAGCAGGTTGCTCCTTAATACAGGAAAAAATCAATACAGAAAGCTTCTATAGGAGCTTTCTGCATTACGTTTGACCTGCATTAAGCTACCACATGCCTGTCCACAATTTTACCTGTTTTGATGGCCGCTTAAGACAAGTTTTGCTGTATTCAAAATAACATAATTTCCAAACTTGCGCATATATTCGTTTTACAGCGGGAAAAGGTTGAGGAAATGCATTCGGATTATACTTGTATCAGCCGGTTTTATCAGTCATTGAAATAGATTGTGCGTTATCTTATTTACATTGTACGCTTATATGAGTCATCTTATTTTTATGGCGTTGACATCACCATGTTCAATTTCCAAATATGAACAAGTTATAAGAATATAAGGAGCACATAGGAGACGCACCGAGGACGAAGACATTTGCGGGAGAAGGGGTGGGGTGGGGTAGGAATGGAGAGGAGGCAGGTACAGGGTTGCTTGGCACATAGCAAAAGCCCGGACCAGTCGCAGAGTCTAAGGCATGCCGGATGAACTACACCTCTGCGCTGTTGTTACTTTGAATGATAAGGACTTACAGATTAAATCTTGACCTAATGAATATTCATGGCAGAAATACAATAAAACCCCTCTAAACTGGACTTCAAATTTAGTATAAATATTGGTATTGGAGACAGATTGCAGCTTAATGCAGGATGAACTTCGTACAGAAAGCTCCTCTAGGAGCTTTCTGCATGACGTTCGCCCTGCATTAAGCAACTACCTGCCTAAAAGTATCAACATTCTTCTCTACTAGAATTCCGGTTTAGAGTCGTTCTACTGTAATGACATTATCAATAATTATCATTTTAATGATATATTTTATAATCAAACAAGAACAAAGTATTTTGTGACCAGGGAATAAACTGAGGAATCATATTTATATTGTTCTAAAAGCAAACAAAGAAGGCCCTGATCCGACGGCTCCTATACAAGTGTCTAAAGTTTTCAATATCAGGCAAAGACCTCTCAACAACGGTCACTGATAATTAATCGAATCTCGTGTGTTTAAGTCAAGTTGTAGCCTAATGCATGACGAAAGGTATACATAAGCTCCCATAGGAGCTTTCTGCATTACTTTCATCCTGCGTCAAACAACAGCCTTCTGTGTGTGTTTATTAAACGGTGTTTTTCAGAACAATTTGCAATTGTCTGACGAATCTTATAATATACAGTCAGCAGATGAGGTCATACCTTACTCACTTCCAGCCTGACCGCACAACCCACCTGGTCAAAAAAGTCATCACGTCCAAGAAATATCGAGGATACAGTGCCAGCAGATTAATTTCAGTCAATGGTTGCATGCTAATTAAACAATTGAATACATTCATTCGCATCGTTTTGAATGACGACATAACTTCCCCATATCGTAGCTCTCCGTAGGTGCTTTTATTTCAAGTTCGAATTGTTTAATTCGATTCATATACATGTATACAGTAAAACCCCGCAAATACGACCACATAAAAGAGGTACATGTACAATTCTGGGTGCTAGATGAAGTAGGTAGCTTAATGCAGAACCTGTCCTTAGCGGTCCTAGAGGAGCTTTCTGTATTACTTTTGTCCTGCATTAAGCAACCACCTGCGTATGAAGACTACCATGTTTATTCATTAAGTGGTCGCATTAGAGGGGTTCTACTGTATTAACTAAAACCCCTCAAATGTGACCAACAAGAAGCGGGTCAAATTCTAGTTCTCAAAGGCATGTGGTAGCTTAATGCTTGACGAAATCTAGGCAGGAAGTTCATGCAGGAGCTTTCTGCATTACTTTCGACACGCATTAAGCTACCAACTGCATTTAAAGACATCTATGTTTTTCATAAAGTGGTCGCATGAGGAAGGTTTCACTGTATAACTTTTATGTTTATCTATTATATAAATAACGAACGGAAAATCAGTTTCATTGAAATTGTTTTACATGTTTGAAAATTGTGACACCATTAGGAAATTATTTGAATAAATACTTGTGGTTGATCTTCATGTGCTCAAGCACACACTGACCACAAAACTCCTGTAAATAAAGATCACTGGCCACAAAAACGGTCACATCTGTTATGCTCCACTAAGCTGAGGTCGATCATATGAACCCCTTCCCCCATAAATACGCCTTTCTACGCATCTGTGATAGTCACTTTATGAAACCATTGTGATAAATAGAGGATTTGCTCCTATTGGAGCAAATGCTCTATTTATCACAATGGTTTCAAATCTACACAATTCAGAAATTTTCCTTTTCTCTAATTAATGCTCCTTTTCGGTAGATTTATTCAAAGAGCTAGGATCTAAAAAATAGCCTAAGAAGGAATGGGTTAACCGCTTTAATTCAAACTAATCTTTAGATGTAACATTGTACCAGATAAATATTCATGTAAGAAATAATGAATGACGTCATAGATATTTCTTGCTAGCTGAATTTCTATAATATTGTACAAACTCGGGATCTTTTAACCATTGTAGAAACATTAGAAGAATCAGATACATGTCATTTCTAATACATGTAAAACCTCTCTACAACGACCACTAAATTGTGTTAATTGGTTGGTATTTAGGACAGGTGGCTGCTTAAAGCAATGTGAAAGTAAAACAGAACGCTCCTATAGGAGCGTTCTGATTTACTTTCGCATTGCTTTAAGCAGCCACCTGCCTTTAACACAAACTATTTGATGTAATTCAGTGGCCGTTATAGAGAGGTTTTGCATATACATTGTATTACATAAACAGGACAGACGCGGACAAGACGGCTCCATCTTGATCTGTGTCTATTCTGTTAGTAAAGGTTAGTACAGGTGACAAAGGGCGTGTCTATCAGACGAAGGGTTATCTGCTTCTGTTGTTATCTGTCTGGCAGTTTTCAAAATGGAGTAACCTTTCATCTTCATGATTTTTTTTATATCAGACAATGACGTTATGACAATGAGCTAGATATTTATACAATGACATATGGGCACAATGGTGTTTGGACATGGCAGAACATGTAGAATCAAGTGTATATTAAATCCATAAGCAAACATAGCAGACCCTGATCAGACGGCTACTACTGACTCCTACTGGAGCTGTCTGATCTGGGTCTTCTCTGTTTGAGAACTCGTTTAACCCATTCCCTCATATTGACGACTTTTGACGACTCTGTAAAAGTCACTTTCTGAAACTATTGTGATAAATAGAGCATTTGCTCCTATAGGAGCAAATGCTCTATTTATCACAATGGTTTCAAAGTACAAACTTCTAAAAATTTTCCTTTTCTCTAGTTAATGCTCCTTTTCGGTAGATTTATTCAAAGAGGTTGTATCTAAAATAGCCTATGAGGTAATGGGTTAAATGCGTATTTATGGAGTAAAGCGTTAACGATACAGTCCTTCCAGTATGTAGTTATCAAACTTACCATAGCAGTTTGCTAACTGATCTAGGTGTAGGTCTGCACAGTTTGCGAACTGATCTAGGTATAGGTTTGCACAGTTTGCAAACTGATCTAGGTGTAGGTCTGCACAGTTTGTAAATGTCAGTTGACAGGTTTCCTGCATTCAAAGGGTAAAGAAAACCCTGCAAAAATGTAATTTAAAGATTTAAACAAATTCTCTATGAGTAATCTGTCCTTTTTATAGGACATCCATTACATTTGGTATTTTTAATCAGATGGGGTATTTTTTATTAATAGAGAAAAGTTTAATTGATTGACATATTTTAGTGGTCACTGGGAGATATGTTCGCGCAGGGGGTATGCTGGTATTTTCACATTTCTATTGTGCTGCGTCATATAACATAACGGCAGATTAAATGGATTTTAGAGAAAACAGCAAATAAAATGTTCAAAGTGGTTAGGTGAGGGCTTGCTCTCATCTATTTATGTCAGTGTTTTTTTTTCAAAGTAAGCTCGTCCAATTCAATTATCAACCGATTCCATTATTCATACAAAGGATTTCATTCAAACATTTATTTAAATGTTTCACAGCCAAATAGTGTCGTCTGCAAAGTTTGTCATCTGTTACAAGATTAATTACTTAAGTGTTCCCTTTTCTTAACCCTTTGCTTTATATAAACGCATTTTCACGCGTTTGCAAAGAATAGAAGACCCAGATGAGACGTCTCCTATAAGAGCCGTCTGATCAGGGTCTGCTTTGTTTGCTAATATAATTTGATAGATATGTTTGTTTAGTTTCTAAAATGTCTACAAGGTTCCTCCTTCCATATTTCATTATAACTATTTTGTACATGACTATTCAGTATGTAATGCAATTTTTAATAAACACAGAACAGGGAAAGGGTTGATAAAATGCAGACCACACTTACTTTGATAGCTGTATGTTAAAACGACTCTAAATACTTTCGTTTCCCCGCCATTCATCTTCTTCATACATATTATGGAGTTATAGACATTCTTTTACATTAATTCACAAGAGAGCAGTAAGATGGGTACTGGTCTATCAAACTGTCTTATTTCTCATTTAACCCAATCTCTCATAATGACGACTTTTGACGACTCAGTAAAAGTCACTCTGTGAAACCATTGTGATAAATAGAGCATTTGCTCCTGTAGGAGCAAATGCTCTATTTATCGCAATGATTTCAAACTACTAAATTCTAAAAATGTCCTTTTCTCTAGTTAATGCTCTTTTTCGGTAGATTTATTCAAAGAGGGTGTATCTAAAAATAGCCTATGAGGTAATGGGTTAAATCCTACCTTGCTGCAACGTATTTGAATCGCTTCGGTAACAGAGCAGACCCTGATCAGACCGCTCCTACAGGAGCCGTCTGATCTCGGTCTCCTCTGTTTTCAACGGCTTATAAAGTTGTATTTATAAAGTAAATGATTAAAAATGTACCTCTTCGAGACACATCTTGGTGCCTTTGCAATCTGAGCAGACCCTCAACAGACATCTCCTCCAGGGTCTCCAGGATATTCTCTATCTGCAAAGGCATATACAGTAAAACCTCTCTATAACGACCACTAAAATTACATCAAGTATTTTGTGTTAAGGACAGGTGGCTGCTTAAAACCTGCCATTACTACCAACTGATTAACAAAATAAAAAATAAATAAAATTAGTGTCCGTTATAGAGAGGTTTTACTGTAAATGCGTAATTATGGAGGAAATGGTTAATCTTATTTTTAAATATGCTTCTTATCTACAGCTCTGAGTTCACATTTTATATATCCATTGTGTGTATCAAACTGGCGCGATAGTTTGCAATGTGTTCAAATGTCAAAAAAGTTCGAGACCTGAGATCAGTACAGTAAACCCCCTCTAAACCGGACGTTAAATCTTATATAAATATCCGTCTTGGAGACAGGTGGCAGCTTAATGCAGGGTGAAAGTCATGCTGAAAGCTCCTCTGCATTAAGCAGCCACCTGCCTAAACATATCATAATTCTTCTCTATTGGAATTCCGGTTTAGAGAGGTTTTACTGTAACTAAAATCTGCTCATCGGATGGCGTGGCGGTTGATTATATTTACAGTTTGGGTCCTAAAGAAACGCCAAGTAAATTGGCTTCACACTGTCTGACACTGTAAACGTGTACAGTAAAACCTCTCTAAATCGGAAATTTAACAAAGAAGGATTTAGGTCTCTTTAGGCAGGTGGCTGCTTAATTTAGGTGAAAGTCATGCAGAAAGCCCCCAAATGAGCTTTCTGCATGGCGTTCACCGTGCATTTAGCTGCCACTGGTCTTACAGACTGGCATTAATACTAATTGTAACGTCCGAGGTTTAGAGAGGCTTTACTGTATATAAAAAATTGAGAAATTTAAATCAAATAAAACATTAACTTCCTTCGACCAAGAATTTGAGCAGCAAGAAAAGGTTTAAACTCACAGTTCTCACAAGTTGGTAGCAATAAAGTAAATTTCGGTTACAATAAAACCCTTCTCTCAACCGGACCTTCAGTAAAGAAGAATATGTATTACATATATACAGTAAAACCTCTCTATAACGACCACTGAATGACACCCAAGTATTTTGTGTTAAAGGCAGGTTAGGAGCGTTCTGTTTTACTGTCACCTTGCTTTAAGCAGCCAATTGCCCTAAATACCAACTAATTAACACAATTTCGTGGCCGTTATAGAGAGGTTTTACTGCATTTAGGCAGATGTATGATTAATGCAGTGTGAAAGTTAAGCAGAAAGCTCTCTTTGGATCCTTGGGAACTTTCTCCATGACTTTCATCCTGCATTAAGATAATTTGAAGATCCATGTGAAAGAGGAGTTACTTATTTAATTTTACATACGGTTTTTATTGACCATCAAATCATTAATGTCCATGAGTCATCGTCTGGGAAACGTAATTTGTCACTGAACTTGTGAACATCATGTTTTATAACCCTTCGCACGTTGAGCAAATTGTCAACTGCTCGAAATTTTGTTATTTTTTATTCAAACTTTAAACTCTGTTTTCTTTTCATACAAAACTGATAACAAATCCGATCGTCAAGCAGTTAGAGACATTATCAGACACCAAGGTATTGTTTTCAGCGTAAGAGCTGGATCTAAACTGTTTTGAAACGTTTATCAGTAACAGATGACAGATTTTTATTGTCACCCAGAAGGTTGACTACACCGCGATGGTGAATCATGCAATGATTATACAAATGATGACGATTACTCGAGCGTTCAGGTGAAAACTGTTTTGTACTTATCTCATATGAACTATATTATTGAATATTAAATATTGATTTTACAATTTCTGACACTCTGTGCAAATTTTGGATAAAACCATTAAGGTTGAAGATGAGACGCCAATCACAAATGTCATAAAATGCATACCGTAAAACCCATCTAATGCGACCACATAAAGGAGGTATAATTCTGGGTGGTATATTCAGGTTGTAGCTTAATGAAAGACAAAAGTAAAGCCGAAAGCTCCTGGAGGAGCTTTCTGCATTACTTTTGGCCTGCATTAATCAACCACCTGCTTATAAAGACACCCGTGTTTATTCATTAAGTGGTCGCATTAGAGGGGTTCTACTGTAGTTAGATGTCTTGCGGGGAACTAGCATGTGTCATTATTACCCTACATATTCCGACAGCCACTCTAGGCATGTAGTGCAGACCATGGTCAAACTGCTCTTGAAGGATCAGTTTGACCACGGTCTCCACTATTTGCTACCATCTAAGTCTAATTTAAAGTTATGAAAATGACATCGTATTGAAAGTATTTAGTTTTATAAACGACTGAAGACGGGAGATGTGATGTTAGAACATTAAAGTTTAATAGAGTAAGTAAAATAACGGTCCAATTTGTAAAATGGATTGCAGACCTCCTCAAGGATTTGATCTAAGCTTGCAAATTCTTTGATGTTAATTTCGTGTAAGACCAAGTTCGTCATGCAAACAATACATGGATGTTCTCCATTCCGCCGTACTTTGTGTGCAATAAAACACATCTAAATCGGATGTTCAATTTAGTACAAATATTCTACAGAAGCTGTCTGGTCTGAGTCTACACTATTGCAAAGGCGTGAAAATGCGTATATATGAGATCATGAACTGACCCTTATCCGCGTAGAAACTTGTCCTCTGTCCAAACACTCTTCTGCTACTTTTTCAACTTTTTCCCGATTTGTTTCAAATTACATAAACTACCGATCTATAGTAGGAGGCGGCTGTGGGTCCTGATGAGATGCCGAATGACTCGATGTCTCATCTGGATCCAATCTGATTATTATGAAAATTCTCGAGAGTCAGTGACATAATTTTTGTACTACTGCCGGAGACCTGCAATCTACATCATCCGGTGGAATGAATATACAGTAAAACCTCTCTATAGCGGCCACTAAATTACATCAAGTATTTTGTTTTAAAGGCAGGAGGTTACTTGAAGAAAGGTGAAAGTAAAACAGAACGCTCCTATAGGAGCGTTCTGTTTTACTTTCACTTTTCTTTAAGCAGTCACCTTTCCTTAATACCGACTAATTAACACAATTTAGTGGCCGTTATAGAGAGGTTTTACTGTAAGATGTTTACGGAAGTGTCAAACTAGCATACAGTAGAGTCTGTCTTAAGCGGTCATCAAAAAGATGACTAATTAGTGGTCTGTAAGACAGGTGGTAGCTTAATGCAGCTTAATGCTCCCATAGGAGCTTTCTGCATTACTTTTGCTCGGGATTAAGCAACAACCTGCTTTTTAAGTTTTAAGACTCCTGTTTTCAATTAATGAATGGCCGTTTACGACAGGTTTTATGGCATTTCTTCGCCAAGTAATATCTAGCAGCTACCCATTAGGATCGCCTCTCCTAAGGGGCTCCAATGAGTTAGCTACAGGCTAGGGGTTGTCAAGAAATAGAAAACAATACTTAGATTTTTAATCATGCTTCTTAACCATTCTCTTGCTGAATTTTAAAATACATTTCTCCTTCTTTACCCATGCCCTGTTGTACAATTACATATATCTTCACTATCTACAAATATTTCTCTGTGCAACCACTGCTGTGGAGTGCACTGGTTGCACAATCAATTTGTAAATAGTGCAGACCCTGATGAGACAGCTCCTTCAGGAGCTGTCTCATCTGGGTCTTCACTATTTACAGGTACGTATATTGACGTGAACAGCAAGCGAAGGGTTAAGTTCTTATCCAGAGATCTGATTCGGATTGAAGTCGTTTAGGGAACTAACAAAAACATACTTTCGATTACTCGTAGAGGCAAACTATCACTTTACTTTCATTTGAGAAAAATGCCACTTCGTAAATATCGGTAAAGAAATATTTCATTAAAAATAACGAGCCTTTAACCCTTTCAATATTTAAAGTTGAATGGCCAATCACTGTTTAATCATTAAGTCCTACTGGTATAAAAATGGTTGACGTTGCTAATGTGGTTTGAGTGCAAAACAGATCAGACCTTTATCACATGGTTCTTCTAGGGCCTCAAAGATATTGGTCAACACTGTTTGCAAATGCCAATGCACTAAGTCTTGTTTCCTTCATTCAAAGAGTAAAACTATTTTTGCTATTGACACAACGTATGCTGTTTTGTAGATGATGAAAAGGATCAAACAGCAAAAGACATGATCTTCACAGGAATGTCTCCATAATGAAACCTGATTAGTTCCTGAACTTTGTAAGATGTCTGGCAAAGAATCCAACGGACCAATCATTTGACAGTAAAAGATTGGTGAATATAGCACATTACAATATATTATTATGATGCACATTAATAAAAAAACAAGGGCATGTTGTATTGCTATGCAAGACATGAGTCCCCCACCGGACTAAAAAAAAAACCTCTGCTCTCCCCACCCCACCTACCCATGGTGTGGTTGACCATGGTATATACATGACCACCTGAATGGTATTAGTACCTTCTTTCATACATTAAATCTGTAAATAAAAAGTTATTGTCCTGACAAGAAAATATGAAAAAGGGGAGTAACTCCAAAAATATTGATGCTAGAGTTATTGCACTTGTGCATGACACTACACCTCATTATGCTTGTTCCATATGAGAAGTTTCAAATCAATTGAACCAGTACATAAAGAGTTATTAACTGGACAAGAAAATATGAAAATGGGAATAACTCCAAAAATATAGATGCTAGAGTTATGGCCCTTGTGCATGACATTACCCCTCATCATGCTTGTTCCATATGTGAAGTTTCAAATCAATTGAACCAGTAGATAAAGAGTTATTGTCCGGACAAAAAATATGAAAAAGGGGAATAACTCCAAAAATATTGATGCTAGAGTTATGGCCCTTGTGCATGACACTACTCCTGATCATGCTTCTTCAATGTTTGAAGTTATAATGAATTTGGCCTAACTTTGTAGGAGATATTGCCCGGACACGAAGCATGACAGACAGACTGACAAGAAAATATGAAAAAGGGGAATAACTCCAAAAATATCGATGCTAGAGTTATGGCCCTTGTGCATGACACTACTCCTGATCATGCTTCTTCAATGTTTGAAGTTATAATGAATTTGGCCTAACTTTGTAGGAGATATTGCCCGGACACGAAGCATGACAGACAGACTGACAAGAAAATATGAAAAAGGGGAATAACTCCAAAAATATCGATGCTAGAGTTATGACCCTTGTGTATGACACTACCCCTCATCATGATTGTTCCATATGTGAAGTTTCAAATCAATTGAACCAGTAGATAAAGAGTTATTGTCCGGACAAAAAAATATGTAAAAGGGGAATAACTCCAAAAATATTGATGCTAGAGTTATGGCCCTTGTGCATGACACTAGCCCTCATCATGCTCCTTCAATGTTTGAAGTTATAATAAATTTGGCCTAACGTTGTAGGAGATATGGCCCGGACACGAAGCGTGACAGATGGACTGACAAGAAAATATGAAAAAGGGGAATAACTCCAAAAATATCGATGCTAGAGTTATGGCCCTTGTGCATGACACTACTCCTGATCATGCTTCTTCAATGTTTGAAGTTATAATGAATTTGGCCTAACTTTGTAGGAGATATTGCCCGGACACGAAGCATGACAGACAGACTGACAAGAAAATATGAAAAAGGGGAATAACTCCAAAAATATCGATGCTAGAGTTATGACCCTTGTGTATGACACTACCCCTCATCATGATTGTTCCATATGTGAAGTTTCAAATCAATTGAACCAGTAGATAAAGAGTTATTGTCCGGACAAAAAAATATGTAAAAGGGGAATAACTCCAAAAATATTGATGCTAGAGTTATGGCCCTTGTGCATGACACTAGCCCTCATCATGCTCCTTCAATGTTTGAAGTTATAATAAATTTGGCCTAACTTTGTAGGAGATATGGCCCGGACACGAAGCGTGACAGATGGACTGACAAGAAAATATGAAAAAGGGGAATAACTCCAAAAATATCGATGCTAGAGTTATGGCCCTTGTGCATGACACTACTCCTGATCATGCTTCTTCAATGTTTGAAGTTATAATGAATTTGGCCTAACTTTGTAGGAGATATTGCCCGGACACGAAGTATGACAGACAGACTGACAAGAAAATATGAAAAAGGGGAATAACTCCAAAAATATCGATGCTAGAGTTATGACCCTTGTGTATGACACTACCCCTCATCATGATTGTTCCATATGTGAAGTTTCAAATCAATTGAACCAGTAGATAAAGAGTTATTGTCCGGACAAAAAAATATGTAAAAGGGGAATAACTCCAAAAATATTGATGCTAGAGTTATGGCCCTTGTGCATGACACTAGCCCTCATCATGCTCCTTCAATGTTTGAAGTTATAATAAATTTGGCCTAACTTTGTAGGAGATATGGCCCGGACACGAAGCGTGACAGATGGACTGACAAGAAAATATGAAAAAGGGGAATAACTCCAAAAATATTGATGCTAGAGTTATGGCCCTTGTGTATGACACTACCCCTCATCATGATTGTTCCATATGTGAAGTTTCAAATCAATTGAACCAGTAGATAAAGAGTTATTGTCCGGACAAAAAAATATGTAAAAGGGGAATAACTCCAAAAATATTGATGCTAGAGTTATGGCCCTTGTGCATGACACTAGCCCTCATCATGCTTCTTCAATGTGTGAAGTTATAATGAATTTGGCATAACTTTGTAGGAGATATGGCCCGGACACGAAGCGTGACAGACGGACGGACGGACGGACGGACGGACAGACGGACAGACGGACGGACGGACGGACGGACGGAATCGAGCAAACCTATAGTCCCCCAACCGGTAACCGGTGGGGGACTAATAATTGAAATAGAGAGTGAGTGAGTGAACCAGTGAGTCAATGAAAGAGTGAGTGAGTAAGTAAATTAATGAGTGAGTGAGTGAATGAATGAATGAATGGACGAATCCGTGAGTGAGTGGGTTGTGAGTGATTGAATAAGTGAGTGGGTCAGTGAGTGAGTGAGTGGTTGAGTGAGTGAGTGTGTGACTGAGTGAGTGGTTGATTGTGGTTGAGGGAGTGATTGATTGCGTGCGTGCGTGAGTGAGTGAGTGAATGAGTGAAGTGAATGAGTGAGTGACTGTGTGGCCCTTCCCTATCAAATACAAAACATACACCTCGACTCCAAATAAAGAAAACAAACACAACAATAAGTACAAATCACCAACACAATAAAATCCCATACAATTATTATTACTATTTTACAGAGTTACAAGATTCTGACATGCAGTGTCCTTTGAAAGGCTAGCTAACTTTGAAATATATTTTCATATCATAACATAATAATTCATTCATTTTCTACAGACTACAACAATGCAATAATAACACTATCTGGGTATATTTATTACCCACACAACGACAGAGATGTTAGCAAAAAGACGGTCATCGACCGGCCGGTGATTGCCCGAACTTCGCGGACTTGAAGCGTATGTAGTAAAATTCAATCGTCTCAGTACTTAACCCTTGTTTCGTTGAGATCGTTTTGACTAGCAAACAGTTTGGATCCACATTAGCCTAACTCGACGTCTCATCTGGATCCAAGATGTTTGATACTCTGTTAGAACGAGTTTCTACTTAGCTTGATCGACACCGACGTAGTTAACCCAATTGTATCCAGTGGATTCTACCATGTTTATATATTGGAACAGTCCATTTTGATCCAAGCGATGTCTGGCCTAAATTTTCATTTTCGTTTTGTTTTATATTGAAATTCCTATCAGCAAACAGTGTAGACTCTGATCAGACGTCGCATCATGCGGTGTCTGATCAGAGTCTACACTGTTTGCTTATATCCCATATATGAGATCGTGTGTGCAAACCCTAACCCAAACTTTGAGCTGATCAGCTGACATTGTGTCTCACCACAACAGTGGTAAGAGATCCCGTAACCTTTGACCCTTTCTATGTTCTATGTTCATTTAAAATCTCAATACCTAATGAATATTTATTGACAAAATAGTTGTAATGAAATATGGAAGGTGGAAGTGGTAGCCATATTAGAAAGTAAAGAATCAGATCTATCAAATTTCGTTAACAAATAGAACAGACCCTGATCCGACGGCTCTTATAGGAGCCGTCTGATCTGGGTCTTCTTTGTTTGCAAATGCGTGCAAATGTGTTTATATGAAGGAAATGGTTACACTTTAACCTTGCTATGTGTCGGATTGTGATAACCTCGGCAAACATAGTGGATCCAGATGAGACGCCGAGGATCAACCCTGTTTGACACTCGGCAAATAGTGTGTCCTTAACTTGATCGAGTCGGACGTAGTCAAAATAAGACACGATCAAAATTTCAGCAGACATTATTTTTCATACAGCGGATGTTAGGGCTAATTCTTAAACTTTTAGTTAGCTCTGGATCAGACTGTGATGACTCTGAAAACAGATTACATCCACATGCGATGTCGAGTAACACGGCGTCTCATCAGAATCCAATCTGTATGACACTCTTGTCTATATTTTTAAAAGAAAGGGCGACATACACGTGCGTATAGGCTTAAGTTGTTTGAAGCAGAGGAATGTACCATATTTGCAGACAAAACTTTACAGTGTGTGAAAAAGGTTAAAGACCTATGATTTATTCTATTAGTCAGTCAACCTGGTCTGAACTGGAACACATGTCACTAAAAAGGTCAGTGACAGATATATAAACTCAATTGCTCTTGCTATTTATCTGTGAAAAGCCACTGGGCCGTTATAACTAAAGCGTGTACCCTGATATATGAGTACACGGTGTCAACCTAGAAGTTAATAAATATTCATGCAATAATTTAAGAGAATAATCATTAAAGATGCAGTTCAACCAACTATTTCCTTCATATAAACGCCCATTCACGCATTTGCAAACAGAGTAGACCAAGATCAGACGGCTATTATGGGAGCCGTCTGATCAGGGTCTGCCTTGTTTGCTAATAAAATTTGATAGATCTGTTCTTTTAGTTTCTAAAATAGCTACAAAGTTACACATTCCATATAAATAATTATTATATTATAACTCTTTTGTTCATTAATATACAGTAGGTATCGAAAATTAGACTAAATACAGAACAGGAACATTGATTCACTCAGGTCCGTATTAAAATGCACATGAGGAATACATATCAAAAGCAACACATACTCAATAACAAAACGACGAAATATGAACACCAAAGCACGACAACATTCTTAATTCGGGTAACAACAACGATGGGCGTTGTTTTTAATTGTATAACTAGGGTCCATGCTTATAAAACTTTTAGTTGAGTCTGAGTTTCGTTCTCAGGCTTTTGATTGGTCAGATTTGAGTTCTCAAGCTTTTGATTGGTCAGATTTGAGCCAAAGGCTCAAATCTGACCAATCAAAAGCTTGAGAACGATCTCAGACTCAACTAAAAGCTTTATAAGCATGGGCCCAGTACTGTTAATTACTCTTAACTCTTCATCCTTTAGCCTGCCGCAGGGAGGAAATGTAATCATCTTTCCAAACAGTTTTGACTCTGATGAAACGCCGAGTTAATTCAGCGACTGATCTAGATCCAAACTGTTTGAAGTCTGCTTACGTCTTTGAAACGAAATGGTAGAAAGACGGCAGCAAATTGTAGATAGAAGACATTTTCCATTAACGAAATAATTGCTCAGCAGATCACAGGTTAATTCACACAAGACCCCACCCATGTGGATATTTATTCAATTATTTTATTAAAAGATAGTATAAGCACATGCATTGTTTTGATAAACATTAAAGAATCAGATTAATGATATATAAGCAAACAGAGAATACCCTATTCAGCCAGCTCCTATAGCGGCTATCTGATCTGGATCTACACATATTGGAAAATAATAAAAAGGCGATATTTTTTAAGTAAAGAGTTAAGACACTTAAGCAGTTGTCTTCAGAAGAAATTACCATTGCTCTTATTTGTCAAAGTACGTCTTTCTTCAATTTCTTTCTTTAAATAAAATATTAGAATGCTATCTACACGTTTATCATTTTTTTTATCCAACTCTATGCGACTTCAACTTTTATAATACCTCATTATGATCCATACTGTTTAGAAATATCACAAACAAAATGTGTTTACAGTAAACTCAGTATAAACTGGTCTTTTAATTTTCTATAAATATCGGTCTTGGAGATAGGTGGCACCTTAATGCAGGATAAAAGTCATGCAGAAAGCTCCTCTAGGAGCTTTCTGCATGGCTTTCACCTTGCATTAAGCAGCCACCTGCCTAAACATATCTTAAATGTCACTACTAGAATGCCGGGTTAGAGGGGATTTACTGTATCGACTGTTCCATATCAGTGACCAAGGCAATCATATACACTTAACCTTAAGTAATTGATGTAAAGAGCATTTGGTTATGAGAAAGTTATGTACTTTTCAATATTGTATACATGTAGTCTTTTCTTTAACTCATTATCGCATGAATATTTATGTAAGACACTGTGCCTGTACGTATATACATAGATAAACTGAGTTTTTATAATTGCATTATAAAAAAGGGCATTTTTAAAATGACAGAAGCAGTAGAATCAGAATCTATAATAGTTCATAAGCAAATAGAGGATTCTCTGATCAGACAGGCCCTCACTCACTCACTCACTCACTCACTCACTCACTCACTCACTCACTCACTCACTCACTCACTCACTCACTCACTCACTCACTCACTCACTCACTCACTCACTCACTCACTCACTCACTCACTCACTCACTCACTCACCCGCCACCCACCCATCCACTCACGCACCTACTCATTCACTCATCTGATTTAGACACATTTTATACAATTGTAAACAGCGTAGACCCATGTCAGACAGCTCCTGTGGGAGCTGTCTGATCAGGATCTGCACTGTTTGCGTGTGAAAATATAGATTCTGCCATAGTCGTAAATTATCCCCCTCTTCAAAATTACATTTTAAAAAAAACTAATTGATGTTCATAAGCACTTATTTCTAATATAAATATTCATGAGTTAAAAGCTTTAATTTATGACCATTTGAACACTGGTCTGTTACCCATCATCTCCTATTTGACCAGTCTGCATCTTAATGAGACATCAGATAATCTGGCATCTGATCTGGATCCAAACTGTTACCAATGGTATCCAACAGTCACCCGATTCATACTAAAGTTTCACTAGGTGCGCCAGGTGTTGATATCTATGCATCATTAGAAATCTCACAACTTTAACCCTTTCAATGCGGGAAACGAGTCGCTAATGTCCTTAACTCGTGTGTGTGTGTGTGTGTGTGTGTGTGTGGGGGGTCTCATACGCGTCTGCACTGTCTGTCATGTTGCGCTATTTTATACAATCCCTGAATATTCAGGACAAGCCTGACCTTTCGAATTATAGAAATATTACTTTTGAAAATTCGGCTTCGAAAGCGTTAAGTGATGGACAGTATTGTTATACTAATGAAAGAAAAGAAAATAGAAACGAACAATTAAAAGATTTAGAGAAAGAAAATATTGATGTCAAAAACTTAAACAACTACTAAATGCAAATCGGTCACAGCGCGGCACTGTCTTTTTAATTAATTTAACACATCATCCCCTAGTGACGCATTTTGCGCATCTATAAAAGTCACTTAATTAAATCACTGTGATAAATAGAGCATTTGCTCCTATAGGAGCAAATGCTCCATTTATCACAATGGTTTCAAACTACACAATTTTAAAATTTTCCTTTCCTCTAATTAATGCTCCTTTTCGGTAGATACATTCAAAAAGGTTGGATCTAAAATATCCTAGAATGTGCTAACCGTTAGACTGTTGAGCAAACTGTTTTCAGCAAATAATGTGATCAACCTAGCTGATTTTCTTGCATTTCTTTTGGCAACACAATCAGGGTATATATCAAACAGTTTGGCTCCTGATGACTCGCCCACATCAAGCTAAATGTTAAATCCGTTTCAATAATAAGTGTCAAACTTATATATGTTTCCCCATGGAATTACATAAGCGTTTCGGACATTTGTACACTTTGACATATACGAGTACTCCAAGTAGAAGCTAATACGATTATATTATTGGCACACTAACGACGCACGAAAATGTAAAGATGTGTACTGGCGATAGTACTAACAAGGGTAAAGATCGCACTGGAAGAAACCATGCCGATGTTAAAGATGCCACGTGGTTGTAAATATGGCAACGCTGGGAGTTGCAATATCATACATGTAGTTTGAAGATAGAATTGAGCATAAGCCTGACACGTGTATGCATTTAAGACACACCTATAAGTATGTAAGATGCAATGGTAAAGCTGGTAGGCGTTGTAAGGTACACCGACAAAGATAGACCATGCGATGTTGAGAATTGACGGTGTGATTACAGACTTGCAATGCACATTGGCATATATTGAAGGTAGAATAACACTTCTGGAAGATGCAATGTGCAAGCTGAAAGAGGCTATGGCAAGGCTGTAATGTGCAATTTCACAGCTGGAAGAAAAATATAAGCTTAATTGGAAATGTTACGTTTATTAAATTAATGGCCATAAACTTGTACACGCATGTAAAAAACTTGAATAAAAGACTCAATATTCCTGTCCAAACTTTTTGGAGAAGATATGTTTGTAGTCATTTCATTCAGAACACCTCAGTGGAAATACCAGAGCACGAATTTTAAACATTTAAGCAACCCTCTTCTACAAACACTGTCGCCCGCTTTAATTTTCAAAGTACATACTTCTGATGAAAAATGCAACATGCAGTTGGAATCCTGATGAAATGACCCTTTTAGATCAAAATTAAGAATTTACCACCACAACGCTGAATTTTAAAATGGACAATACCAAAATTCAACCAGGTCAAGATTTAGTGGTTATTTTAAAGAAAGCATTTATTGTAACATGACAAACATCGCAGACCCCGGTGAGAGGGCCTCCACTGTTTGCAAAGTACATTAGTGTGACTCGTGTCTTGCACTGCAAGGGTTCAAACACTAATCACAAACAAGTTAAAATCTAGATTGTGACCGTGACTGGCACTGTATCATTTACACTATTAAAATGCCATCGAAAAAAAATTAATTCTGGGTCTTAGCCTTTTGCTCCAAGGATATTCACATAAAACAAGAATGGAATCGTATATATTAAATAATAGAATGCTTATAATGGCACATGAACACATGGCTGTTTGGCCATGGCGGTATCAAACTGTTGAATCTATATTGTGTCATAAGCAGACCGTGACCGGAAGGCTCCTACAGGACCCGTCTGGTCTGGTTCTGCTATGTTTGCAAAGGCATAGAAAACATATGGAGTAAAGGGTTAGAAACAGGCGGTATCTAACTGAAGAAGCGTTCTGAATTACTTTTGTCTTGCATTAAGCAACCGCTTGCTTTTAAAGATACCTACGTTACTTATACACTAGTAACATTAGATAGATTATGTTGTTCGTTTAACACGTTCCTTCAAGTAAATACCTTTTCACACCTTTTCAAACAGGGTACACCCAGATCAGGCATCTTCTGTATATATCTGTTCTGTTTGCTTATGGAATAAAATAGATCTGGTTCCATGCTTATAAAACTTTTAGTTGAGTCTGAGCTCGTTCTCAAGTTTTTGATTGGTCAGATTTGAGCCTTTGGCTCAAATCAGACCAATCAAAAGCTTGATAACTCGAATCTGACCAATCAAAAGCTTTATAAGCATGGACCCTGATTCTGCAGTTTCTGACATGGTCAAAATATTCCTTGTTCATACTTAAGCTTTTCCTGCATATAATTGTCTTTCAGCACCTTTGATAAAAGAGTGGATTTAGACCAGACGGTTCCAGTGAAATTTTATAATATACTTTTCAAACAGGGTACACTATAGGAGCGTTCTGTTTTACTTTCACCTTGCTTTAAGCTGACTCTTCAGTTTCTACCAGTATAAACACATCATGTGTTCAATTACCATAAAAGTTCAGCTAATAAATATTCATAAAGCCATAATAAAAGTTTAGCTAATGAATATTCATAATGACATACAAAAAGTTCAGCTAATGAATATTCATAATGCCATAATTAAAAGTTTTAGCTAATGAATATTCATAATGCCATAATAACAGTTCAGCTAATGAATATTCATAATAACATACAAAAAGTTCAGCTAATGAATATTCATAATGCCATAATAAAAGTTTAGCTAATAAATATTTATAATGCCATAATAAATGTTCAGCTAATGAATATTCATAATAACATCATATCTAACATGAATATTCAACAGGGCAACAGTTATGCTGCTAATCATATTATCGATATACCGGATGTGATGTCTCACCCACCAGAATGATTATAAACAACGACATGCATTGTTCGGCATTTTCCGGCAGGGTATTCTATATAGTCATTTTGCACGCCACCACCTCCCTACGACGGCCATATATCACTGCACTGTCATTTCCGCTGAAACCTAAGTTGCGCACACAGGCAACGCGCTAGACAATGCTACTTGTATACAGTCTGTTTTAAATATAAAATATAAAATAAATTCTAAATCGGCATTGATCCAATAGAACACTACACTATTTTAACACCGTCCCTGATCTATATTTGTTACAAATTTCAATATCTACTGAATATTCATTTACAAAATAATTATAATGAAATATGGAAGCTGAATCATTGCAGCCATTTTAGAAAATAAAGAAACATCTATCAAATTCAATAAGCAAACAGAGCAGACCCTGTTCAGACGGCTCGTATAGGAGCCGTCTGATCTAGGTCTACTCTGTTTGCAAATGCGTGAAAATGCGCCTATATGAGTGAAAGTGTTCTTTAGAGTACGGAAACTTGATCCAGATTACGGACAGGTGTGGGAGGTTTTATCTACAGTAAACCCCCTCTAAACCGGACGTCCAGTTTGTATACATATCGGTTCTGCAGACTGGTGGTAACTTGATACAGGGTGAACGTCATGTAGAAAGCTCCTGTAGGAGCTTTCTACATGACTTTCAGCCTGCATTAAGCAACCACCTGCCTGAAAGTATATAAATTCTTCTCTACTAGAATTCCGGTTTAGAGCGATTTTACTATATACTGTTTCTCACTTTTATTGTACTTTTGATATGGGATTAGTTAACTCTTTGAATGCGAGGAACGCGTACACTGGCATTTGCAAACAGTGAAGACGAAGATCAAGTGGCTCCTGCATGAACCCTCTGACCAGGCTCACTACTAATTGTCATTCAAAATCGTGTATCAAACCAAAGTCGTTTATTTAGAATGGAGAGTAATGGGCTATTCCACTTTGAATAGTCGGCATTCAAACAGTTTCATTTGGGAAGGCAATACTTTGAACCAAACAAACTATTTGCCATTTATCTAAACGTGTAACTGTGCTCTACTCTTGGGATGGATATGGGGATCTTAGATTATGCAATGTGACCCTCGTGGATTTGTCTTGAGGTAGCAACGATTGGCAATCTCACACCTTGAATGGTGTCTTCTAACACAATCCGGAAGCACATTGTTCTTTCATTTCTTTTTCTAATCAGTGTCTCAATGTTAAGCAGCTTAGATCGTGACGAGAAGTCGAGTTACACGGCGTCTCACCTGGATGCAAAGTTGAAACTAGTGACAAATATCAACAGCAGTTGATCCAAAGTGTTAAACGGCTGTAACCATTTACTCCACATATACACATTTTCGTCGAAACCAGTGTAGACCAAGACTAGACAGCTCCTATACAGGACGTCTGATCACGGTTTTTTCTTTTTGCTTACGGAATGTAAAGATGTAATTTTACAGTTTGTGTCATGGCACAATTTCCCTGAATTAATATTCATGATGCAATTAGTTCTTACATTAATATTCGTGGAGTAAAGAGTTAATGTGCAACATTCAATCAATGCTTGTATACCATAAGCCGGTGTGAAATATGATCAAGATCAAACCATTGGGCAAGGAATGTAATTACACCATGATCAAAGAACAGCAAACATGACTAGGATCAAACAATTGAGCAAGGAATGTAAATACAGTTAAACCTTTCTATACGGGACGTTCAATTTAGCTTTTGATTGGTCAGATTTGAGTTCTCAAGCTTTTGATTGGTCAGATTTGAGCCTTTTGCTCAAATCTGACCAATCAAAAACTTGAGAACGAACTCAGACTTAACTAAAAGTTTTATAAGCATGGATACTGGTGTTGGAGACAGGTGACAGAATAATGCAGGCTGAACGTCAAGTAAAAAGCTACTGTAGGAGCTTTCTGCATGACTTTCACCCTACATTAAGCAGCCACCTGCCTAAAATTATCTACATTATTCTCTGCTATAGGAGTTTTACTCTTCACCATTATCAAATAAGAGCAAACACGATCTTAACACTTATCTCACATGACTCGTATTTACAAACAGTTTGGATCCAGATGACACGCCGAGCTACCAAGCTGTTTGACACACGGCCAATAGTTTCTCAAACGCTTGGTCAAATTACAGGTGGACAAATTACAGGTGGTCAAATTACAGGTGGACAAATTACAGGTGGTCAAATTACAAGTGGTCAAATTACAGGTTGTCAAATTTGCACCAGCTTCAAATCTGAGCAGACATGTTTTATTTTTCACAGCGGGACACGAGTTGTTATAAGCAAAACTAAAGCGTCATTTTCTGCAATATCAAAAACATTAATTGCAAAGTCATTTTGCTCGTTTAAAATGTGTTTACTTAAACTGAACATTTAGATTGGTAACTCATACGATTTTTTGCTGCGTTTTACGTACTTCTTTCAGGTCGTTCAGTAAGAGAAATATTCAATGTCACATTGTTGTCGCCGCCATTGAAAGTTGAGACAATCTTGCTGACGTGTGTTGCACAATTTAGTTTTCGCTAACTTGTTAACATTAAATATCTTCCGTCTACGAATATTGTTGTCAGCTTCAATATTCAAAGTACATTACTCTTACATTTCTTAAAAAACAACCCCCCCCCAAAAAAACCCCCCCCAAAAAACCCCCCACCCAAACAAAACAAAAAAACAAACCATGAATGAACGAACGAGCAAACAAACAGTCAGGCCCGTCACACGATCGTACAGTAACAATTGATTATTGTAATTTCTATTATACGACGATCACGACTAGAAGTCGCGATCGTCGTATGTTAATTAAACTTAACGATAATTTCTGTCGCACAGAGTCAGCATAAACTGCTGAATACTACACTGTGCAATGATTTCGGCTAATTGAGTATTAGCGATTAGCGTAACAAATCGTAAGGACTTATGATAAATTTGATCGTACGATCTTTCGTAAGACGAGCCCAAGGGTATCAAACAGTTACATGTGCGATGTAGAAACCTGATAAGAGGCACAGTTACTCTCAAACTCATCAGATTCGTTGAAATAATTAACCCTTTAATTCAGTGGTCCAAATAAGATGCGTACATATCCACATTTTCAAGAATTTATCCTTTATTTCTCCACCAAACCCTATATTGTGACCACTCTTTAGAATCGTCTCTTCGAGACGATTCTAAAGAGTGGTCACAGTATATGTTTAATGGAGAAATGGCGACTTTAGTATTTGGGTACGCATGTTTACCTGTTGCTCTGCTTTATGATATGACGAATATTCATGTAAAACACAATGACGTTAGAAATAATTACCACATGAATTTATCATAATTGCACATGGACACGGGGACTTTTGGCGATTGTAGAAACTGTACAGTTAAAATACAGTTGAACTTCAATATCTCCAACTTAAGTGACCATATAAATTACTTCGAGATAACAGAAGTTCGAGACATCCGATTTCCAATCTGAAAACAAATCTCAAATTCACAGTTTAATGCAGGCCAAAAGCAACGCTGAAAGCGCCTATAGGAACAAATGTGTTTTAAAACAGGCCTCTATACAGAGATCCAGATAAGATGCATAAATTAAATTATTTTCAAGAATAACTCCTTTATTTCTCCGCCAAACCCTATGTTGTGACGACACTTTAGAAGAGACTATTCTAAAGAGTGGTTACTACATAGGGTTTTGTGGAAAATGACGATTTCAGTATCTGGGTCCATGCTTATAAAGCCTTTTAGTTGAGTCTGAGTTTGTTCTCAAGCTTTTAATTGAATCAAAGGCTCAAATCTGACCAATCAAAAACTTGAGAACGAACTCAGACTCAATTATAAAGCTTTATAAGCATGGACATACACAACATTATCTGTTACTCTGTCAATAGGAGCGGATGGAGAGGTGGTTAATAGAGAGTATCTACGTAATCTCCGCGAAACACACAGCTAATGAATGGTATCCTACATCACACAAAAAGTATTTTCGCCAACAAATACTAGTATATATAACATTACACTGCACTCTGACCATATGTTACTTGATACACTATATGTAAATGTTTCTCAAACTGTACTTGAGATGTAAACTTTTGTTTGGCTGTTTTCAGTTATTGTGATATGACATCGTATATGTATGTTGTGGTTCTAAATGCCAGTCATTGACAAATTTCATACTAACCCTTCGCTTGCTATTCACGTCAATATACCTACCGGTAAATAGTGAAGACCCAGATGAGACAGCTCCTGCAGGAGCTGTCTCATCAGGGTCGGCACTATTTACAAGTTGATTGTGCAACCAGTGCACCCCACAGCAGTGATTACACAGCGAAATACGTGCACACAGTAAAGCTATATGTAATTATACAACAGGGCATGGGTAAAGAAGGAGAAATGTGTTTTAAAATTCAGCAAGCGAAGGGCTAAAACAGAAGTCCTGATAAGATAGGTAAATTTGATCATTTGCAAGAATAGTTCCTTTATTTCTCCACCAAACCCTTTACTGTGACTACTCTTTAGAATCGTCTGAAATAAACGATTCTAAAGAATGTTCACAGTACAGGGTTTGGTGGAGAAATGACGAGTTATGTATTTGGGCACACCTTTATCTGTAGCTCCCCTTAAAACTATATATATAAACACGATTTATATGTACTTGATTGTATCAAATTAAGTACTTTATTACAGTATTAACTTACATTTAACTTACATTACGCGTGTGTCTGTTATTTGCCGATAATTCGATATATACTGTATCTAAATGCCTGAGATGTAAACACTGTTCTCGTTTACTGTGGCATAAATTAAATATCTCACTGCCAATCTCGCATGTGTGGTTACCTATGCAAACAGTTTGGATCCAGATGAGACGCCGAGTAACTCGGCGTCTCATCAGGATCAAAACTTTTTGTCACTTTGACTATCCTTTCTTTGAACAGAATTGAAGAAAGGTGAAATAGCAAAATTATAGCAGACGATAAAATTTACAAACGACAAAGTTTGGCAGCGAAATAGTTCAACAGGTTCTAACAGACGAGTAAGCATTCCACATGATGTAAACAGAATTATGATACACTTTGCCTTTAGTTTTAACCCTTCTCTTGCTGAATTTTAAAACACATTTCTCCTTCTTTATCCATGCCCTGTTGTATAAGAACATATATCTTTACCGTGTACAAGTATTTCGCTGTGCAATCACTGCTTTGGAGTGCACTGGTTGCACATTCAACTTGTAAATAGTGCATACCCTGATGAAACAGCTCCTGCAGGAGCTGTCTCATCTGGGTCTTCACTATTTACAGGTAGTTATATTGACGTGAATAGCAAGCGAAGAGTTAACTCTTTATTCCGTGATTATTAGACACCACGAGTTTTATTTAGATGATTTTTAAAATGGCCTGTTGACACTGGAAATATTTGCCATGACAGATACTACAAAATCAGATCTTTCTTGTCCCATAATGTGTGGTCTTTTTTCAAAGGCGTTAAAAGGCAGATTTATGATTTACTTGTTTATCCTCGTTATAACGATACCTGTATTCAGTCATATCGCGTCGTCCAGTCAATAACAGCTGGAGAAAGTTTCTGATCAAGGAACAAATTGTATTATGCACCGAATAACATACGGTTAGAACCACCGACATACCACACTCCAGCTGGAAGCCTTCCTCTCATGTAAATCCAAATGCCCTGTTAGGGATTCGAAGGGGTGTGGGGCTTAGTGATTGCTAATTGAGGACCATATAACCACTTGACCACTCCCGTATTCATGAAAATAAAGGGTTTAAGCGACTATGAACTGGTTAAAGACAAGAAATCAAAAAGCAGATGGCTGCCTAATGCTGGGCAGATGTTATGTATAGAACTCCATTTGGGAGCTTTATGCATAACGTTTAAGCTCCCACATGTCTTAAAGGCCGGGAATCATATTCCTTTTTAACAGTCGCTTAAGACATGTTTTACTGTACATGCAGACAAAATGCATCTTCATAACTGTGCAAATAGCGCAGACAAGGACGACACACAGCTAAGATATCCAATAAAGCGCCTACATTGTTTGACGCCAATTATCACTTACAGTACAGTAAATCCCCTCTAAACCGGACGTTCAATTTGGTCTTGCAGACAGGTGGCACCTTAACACGGCGAAATTAATACAGAAAGCTCCCATAGGAGCTTTTTGCGTGACTTTTATCCTCCAATTAAGCCACCACATGCCTTAGGTATCTAAATTATTCTTTTCTATAAATCCGGTTTAGAGGAGTTTTACTTGTACCTATCCCATTTCACAAACAGTGTAAACCATGATCAAACACGACTGGTCTAGATCTATACTGTTCACAATACTTATTTCCGGGTTTCACAGTTTCTGATCTGACCCATAATTAATGACAGTCATTGTATTTTCCGATGTCACAAAATCGTAACACACTAAAGTGCACAAACGCTGCACTTTTGCATTTATAAAACAGTCTAAATGCAATTTGAATTGCAGCCCAATAATAATATAAAATAACAACTGTTATCGAACAGTTGCTAATAGCTTTTAAATGCTCGTGTATTGCTTTGTCATAATGAACTTTCAAATATAGAATCATAAGTATAATTTTATCATTAATTTTGCAATTAAAATACATCTGCATTTGATTTTTAAGTGATTAAGCTTATTTTAGAGGATATTCTAGTAAATGGACTACGACAAACAATGACAACCCAAATCAACAGAGCTGATAAATGATGAAATATTCTGACATTGGTCTGCACAATCTCTGCAGTCAAACGTTTTCTGTGCTTACAGTCTAAGTTGTTGTAATGTTGTCCCAAGTTATTCAAGCTTTTGAGAAACATATAATTGAATATCAAACAGCTTGGATCCTGATGAGATGCCGAGTTATTCGGCATCTCATCTGGATCCAAGCTGTTTGCAAATGACGGCCATTTCCCGCTTAGCTGGGGAATTGTTAATAGGTCCATATACTGAAGCATGTATAAAAGTGACCGAAGAGTGAAAAACAAATGAATACAGATCTACCCGTTCTAAAGTGGCCACCAAGATTAACTAATTCTGGTTTTTAACCCTTTCACCGCCAGGGCCGCATAAATGCGCCACGACAAATAGTACAGTCCCAGATCAGACGCCGCCTTTTCAAGGCGGCGTCTGATCAGGGACTTCACTTTTTGTCTCAATCTCTATTTCTATATCTGTGCTTTATTCCTTTAAATTTGCATCTATATATCTTATTTCTTTATTTTACCGAACGATTTAACAAAACTGGATCGCAGACGACAATTAGAAATTTGGCGTCGAAAGGGTTAAAGACATGTGCAAAAAGAGGTTTACGGCCTAACGTTTACCCCGTATTAAAGCAACCACCTGCTTTAAAAGACACATATGTTTATTCACAAAGTGGTCGCATTAAACGAGTTTCAGGATCTACACTTTCTGGAATAGTACGTAGTAACCGTAGTCGAGGTTTAATTAAGATATCGTCTTACTTCTTGTGTACGATTGGGGATAAATCTTACAAAATCGATTTATATAGTAAGGGAAGAGTCATCTCCCATAACAAAGGTTCTAAATGGTTAAAATAGGCATACCTATTAAACCCAAGTAAGGGAAGAGTCATCTCCCATAACAAAGGTTCCACATGGAGAAAATACACATACCTATTAAACCCATTCCTTCATATTGATAACTTTTATCGCCTCTGTAAAATGTACTTTTTTGAACTATTGTGATAAATGGAGCGTTTGCTCCATAGGAGTAAATGCTCCATTTATCACAATGGTTTTAAAACTGCACAATCCCAAATCTTTCATTTTTTTCTAGTTAATGCTCATTATTCATACAGTAAAATCTCTCTATAACGGCCACTAAATTACATCAAGTATTCTGTGTTAAAGGCAGGTGGCTGCCTAAAGCAAGGTAAAAGTAAAACAAAACGCTCCTATAGGAGCGTTCTGTTTTACTTTCACCTTGCTTTAAGCAGCCACCTGCTCTAAATATCAACCATTTAACACAATTTAGTGGCCGTTATAGAGAGGTTTTACTGTAGATTTATTTAATATATGAAAACCGCCTCGGCGAGTCCTTTGAATCTTTACCACATGAATATTTATGTAGGAAGTAATGACATCATGATTATATGCTATCTAAATGTTTATAATGGCACAGGAGCACAGAATGTGTTGGCCATGGTATCGGTGCTCATATAGCGGAAGTGCTTTTGTTCATTTTAATTTGCTCTGCCCTTCAAAATACTCTGCGCCAGCCAGAATACACCTTTTTAGCCGGTCAATCCATATTTGGAAGCATTTTTCATACTCTTCAATGGGGACACCCATCAGACACTGATAAACAGCAGATCCAAGGGCATTTCTCAAATTGGATCTCCTTCCAGATAAATGATATTTAAGTTTTGGAAAGAGAAAATAGTCGCAGGGGGCCAAGTCTGGCGAATACGGAGGGTGCGGAAGGACGGTAACCTTCTCTGACTCCAAAACCAAAAAGTCAGTCACAATACGTGCCTTGTGAGCGGGTGCATTATCATGCAAAAGTCGGACATACTTAAGTCCTGTTTTGGGGCGGCTACTTTTGTAGTAGTTCTTCAATTTTCTCAGAACAACGTTTTTATAGAACTTGCCTGTGACCGTTCTGCCTTTTGGCAACGGGATTTGAATAGCTGGACCCTTATTAGTGAAAAGTGAAAAAAAATAGCATACAAAACCTTATTTACCGTTCGTATTCGTTTGGCAATACTTGGGCGTCTGGCATTTTTAGTGGCCCATATTCGGTTGGAAACCTCCCGCTTTGGTTCAAAATAATACACCCAGGTCTCATCACCAGTGACTATATTATCAAAAGCCTTTTTACTATATTTTGGGTACATTTTGAGAAGTGTTTTTGCCATTGTTACACGCGTCTTCTTTTGCTCATCCGTTAACAAATGGGGTATCCATCTTGCATTTATCTTTCTAACTTTTAGGTGTTTCTTCAAAATTGCATGAACTCTTGCTAACGACAAGTTTGTCATTCGAGCCAATTGTCTCACGGTGAATCGAGCAGCATCAGTTTTGAGGATATTTCGGATTTTTTCTATGTTACCTTTGGTCGTAGTTGTTGCAGGATGACCTGGGCGAGCAGCATCTTTCATTTGCTGCTGCCCAGCACTAAATTTAGCTACCCACCTACAAACAGTCCTGTGGGACATTTGGCCCTCCCCATAAATGTCACACACCTCGCGGTGAATATCTACAGCCTTTATGCCGAGTAATGACCTGCCTTTTATATAGGCCCTAATTTCAAGAACATTTTCAGCTCGTTTTCATGTCATTTTGTGCATAGTCTAACGAATAGGCTATGAAACGATGTACACTGTACCGAGGCAAGTGAACGTGTGGACGAGATATTTACCTGTGTCACGAGCCAGTGATCACTCAATCGACACGAGGTGGTTTTGTGCATGAATTGCACGATTTCCGCGAAATAAAGCACAGATGACATTATTTATGGAACATCCCTCGTACATTCCTAAAGATGTAACATACATGTATCATTGCGAATCTTATTATTTTAATTCCGAACATTACATTTCGTTTATGTTCATTTTAGATTTGCAGTACATGAGTGAGTGTAAGTGAATGAATGAGTGGATGAGCAAGTAAAAGAGTGGTTATGCGACCGAGTGTATGTATGTTGGTATGATCGTGCGCGCGTGTATGTATGTTTTGGGTGTTACGCCGCTGAAATATTAATTAGGTTGTACAGCGCAGATAAAATATGGAAGAGGGTGAATATTGAGAATAATGACACGATATCTCGAACACGGATAAATCGATCTTCGATATAACGCAAGTTTCTAAGTTAAAATTAGGCTCACTCGATGTAATTTGTATGGTCCCTTAATGATGGAGGTAATGAGGTTCCACTATAACAATTTTACCAAAATAACTATAATAATAAAATTACTGCACTGGCAAGTTAAGTCCCTACGGGGATGAAAAGTCACATATGATGTTTCCCACGTCACATGCTTATCGTAACTTGTAAGAAGTTGCGCAGTAGTTTTCAGTGTCATTTAGGAAAGAAGTTTATCATAGTAAAAACACAAAATATATGATACTGTATCAATGTGTAAATCAATACTGGTACAAAAAGGAGTTTAAAATAGGCTGACCAGAATTTCAAGGTCCACGTCTTTAGAAACCCATTCGATGAACAAAAACGTGCATCATGCCAATTACTCGTAATGCGCCATTCGTGTGTGATCTTTACTCTTAGTTATCTTAAAACTGTACGAGTTGCACTTAATAAAGGAGTGTTGATGTTAAATGTCACACGAGTTCCGTATATGCGACTGATAAAAAGGCCGATCCTGCTCTCACATCACACACAGTAAAGATGACGACGTTGCTTATGGATGTCAAGTGTGTTTTACTTTTTGCTGTAGTGTTTGCCGGTGCAGCATCAGCTGACGACAAACTACAGCGTGAGCTTTTAGCACGCATTGAAGCTTTGGAGCAGCAATGTAAGGTACACTTTTAAGTGTTTATGTTCCTTTCGGTATAAGTTTCATTAGTGGTAAGATCTGACCGCTGACATTTGATTTGACTAAACCACAAAGATGTACCGTAGTTCTTCCTGGGATCATTTAATGAACGAGAATGTTATCCTACTAGATTTCATAACAATTTCGCTTAAAACGTCCGTAGTATCAACTACAGAACATCGTATGTAGCCTCTGTCAAAATGTTAGGTTTATTCTCATTCGACCATGTTTTATATTATTACCCTAAATAATATTCCTATTTCCATACAAACTGAGAGTGATGTGTTTTCTTAGCAACGACTGGGACCAATCAGTTAGCCCTTCCTGTGCGGGACACGAGTCACATATGCCCGTTGCAAACGGTGTAGATCCAGATTAGAGGGATTCTAAAAGAACCCTCTCATCAGGGTCTGCACTGTTTGTCATGTTATACTTTTCTTTAAAAACATCCCTATATTTTCACCATAAGCTAGACCTATTTAAAATGTGGAGGAGTCCATTTGAAAACTCAGCGTTGTAAGGGTAAAAATCTACCAGGAAATCAAACCTACCCCGATGTGATATAATAACACATCGTGTAATTTTGATGACTACTTACGATTCGATTAAGGTTTTGAGAAAGTATTGTAACGGGCTCGTGCCCTGGTAGCTGGCCTTTTATCAAACTTGAAACGTTAAATGTGGTAGCGCTGAGGAAGATCAGTACCTTCGGTACTTTGATAAATAACACCAGTGTAGTTCAGTCAATTTAATTACATGCATAAATAGACCGGTTTCACAAACGTCAATATTTGCAGTTTTGAAAGTGATAGACATCAAATATTGGTTATGACAGAATGTTATTACAATTTATAATAAAATAGTGTCACTGCATACTTTGTTTAACTTTGCTACAAATATAACAAACCCATTAGAAATACAATTTTCAACTATAATAAAATTGTGGCCGACCTTAATATTAATGATAATATTCCTTATAATTGAGATTGCGCCACCTCAAAATTTTGCTATTCTCCGGCTGGTCATGTGATTACTGTTAATTTTGAGATAATTAAAGATAAACGTCTACGATCTCTTTTGTCTGCAGTGTCAACCCTACTTCAACGTTTCACTAACAAAGTAACATGTTTATGAATACTTCAGTCTAGGTCTAGAATCTTGATCTAGCATGAAAACATTGAAATGGAACTTGCTGAATAGATAAAAGCACTGTAAAACACTAGGGTGTTACAGTATTGACCAAGTGTTATATAGTTTGGATCCTGATTAGAGGCCAATTTACTCTGTGTCTCATCTGGATCCAGGCTGTTTGCAAATGCATGTCAAGAAAATCTGAATGTAGGAGATCCTTCGAAATAAAAGTAATAAAATTGCAGAGCCAGTTTTATTGAGTCGAACATGAGCAGTAATTAAAAGTGCAACACTACTCACGCTCCCAAGCACCGATCAAGTTAAGAAGGATTTACTATTTCGGCGTCAACTCTTTCACCGTTATGGGCATCTCCATGACCACATAATTCAGATGGAATGTCGATGCACTTTTCCACTGTATTTGCTATCGCGGTTGTTGTAGATTAGTTGTAGAGGGGTACAATTATTTACACTGTTTGTTTTTTAGGGTGGGGTGGACTAAGTGTGAGGTTGGGCGCACTTAAACCGGTTTAACCTCCAACTGGCATTTGTCACTGACCGTTCCTAGGCGGTACTTCCATCTGCCCCTATTTTTTGTTTGTTATGTCTTTGTGTGTCTCTTTTTGTCGTTTATACACATTATTATCATAATTATTATTATACCACACTATGCGCTCTTTTCACACAGGATATGTGCGTTCAAAAGCGCGTCACATGGATGAAATCACTTAACTGAACGAACCGCATGATTATCTATCCAGACAGTGAAGAATATACAATAGATATACAATACAATGTATATATATATACCACTAGCCGGAAGGAACTACGTGATTTTCTATGCGGTCATGAAAGATATGTAAAAATATACAATAGATATGAAATCACTAACTGCACGGAACCGCATAAACTGTATTAACAAACTTGATACAGACAAGTTGACTGAAAGTCATGCTCATCAATATCATAAAAGTACAAAAATGAGTCATGCAGGAAACACCACATACAGAACAAACAGTCACCAGAACAGCAACACAAGGAAACAGCAAAAGTACAGAACTATAAAATCATCAAGAGACGCACAAAGACAAAACAAACATACAATAGGGGGAAGATGGAAGTACCGCCTTGGAACGGGCAGTGACAAAAATCACTGGGGGGGGGGGGTTAAACCGGTTTATGGGCGCCCAACCTCACACTTATTCCATCCCCACCCTAAAAGACAAACAGTGTAAATAAACGTATCCCCTCTCCGACTAAATATACAACAACCGTGACGGCAAATACAGTGGTAAAGTGCATGTATAACGAAAACATTTAAGTGGACAAACTGTATCTACCTATCGCTAGTGAACTCAATGATTGAGCTGCAAACAGGGTAACTGTAGAAAAGTAATAAAGGGTACGACAAAAACGAAATAGTACAGATATCTGACGTCCTCCTTCCGCTTCTGGATTTAAGAGGTCGCCTTCGTGGAGTACTAAACCTTTCTTGTCTGCGTACATGCAAAGAGGCCAGTGTGATTGCAAACTGTAAAAGGGTTGACAACCAAACATGCAGTATGTTGTAGTGCTATAGGATCATATCCCTTTTTAATGAATGTTTTAACATATTTGATGAACAAAGTGAGAAAATGGGTATGTCCAATAATTTTACGAAGTTTGTAAATCACATCACCATAAAATTCATGATGTGAAATACTGTGTCGCGGAAGTGCCTTGAGATTACATTGGTACTTGCCAATAAGTGAGATATTTCGATAGTAAAAGTTAGAGAAAGCGTTTCTTAGTTTATGGTATCTATATCCTTGCTTAAGCAGCTTTTCAGTTAAAATGAGATTTCGACTGTTAAAATAGTCAATAGATGAACAAGCTCTAGCAAAACGAATAAATTGAGATATATAAACCCCGTAAGATGGAGCACGGGGAACATCCCCGTCAAGATGAGGGAAATTTACAATATTAACATCAAAATCATCTATTTTGACATATATTTTACAAGAAATCATTCCATTATTAATTTTAAGATCTAGGTCAAGAAACGCTACATAATTGTCGGACGGTTTAGCTTTATTCAATTTGAGTTCTTTAGGATAAATTGTAGGACCAGAGCATCAAAAAAAGGGTTATCTAAGTTAAAAATATCATCAAAATATCGACAAGTTTCATTGAAGGCTTTTATAACATCTTCTGGTGGTTGAGGATTCAAACGCAACATGAAATCTCTCTCATAGCAGTACAAAAACAAATCTGCGACAAGTGGTGCACAATTCGTACCCATAGGAATACCAATTACCTGACGGTATATAGCATTCCCATAACGTACAAATATGTTATCCAAAAGAAAGGTAAGTGCTTCGCAAAATTCTGAGCAAGTCCAATTGGTGTAATATTTCATTTGCTCGTCAGTAAAGAAAGCTTTTTCAGCATTACATGCCAAGAATGATGTTTTTTCCCCGTGCAAATACTTTTTGGATTAAGTTAGTAAGCTTATCCTTAATTAAAATATGAGAAAGAATTGAGCACAGAGTAGAAAAATCGTACGTGCTTACAGTGGATGCAATATACCTTTGTTCGTAAGTTTGTTTAAGACTTCTGAAGAGTTCTTAATAGACCAGAAGGGATTTATTCCAGAATTTACACAGTAGAATTTTACATGTTCCTTTACCTTCGTTAAACAAGAAGTCAAAAGTATAGACAATTTAGTAGTTGTACATGAACTAGAATTTGCAATGAAACGCGCTTTATATGGTTTTTATGTAGTTTTGGTAACCAATACATTGTAGGAAGTTTATGTTGTGTAATTTTAATATCGGTTCCAAATTGTTCACACTTTTTGACATGGTCTGAAATGATGGTCTTTTCGTCAGTGGTAACTGAAATGTGTGACTTGGTATTAATAATTTCCTGCTTCAAGACATCGATATAATGTAATCGTCAAATTATAATCACATTATTCGATGCCTTATCAGCAGGAACAAAAACGTATTTTGAATGGAAATCCTGTAAACCCTTTTTAAAATGTCTAAAAGAAGTTCCAGGTTTAGGTGGAAGAAGGTGTTTATTAGAGCTGTAAAAGGAAATGCGTTTATCAATTATATCAAAAATTAGTTTTTTCCAACAAGAAAGAGCATTAGACTCAACATGTTCTCTTCGACACCATTTAATACTAAAATTTTGTAAAGCCTCCGCAATCTGAACTCGACAAGAGTTAAAATCAATCAAGGATGGTATTCTATATTTGGGACCTTTATTCAAAAGAGATCGTAGACGTTTATCTTTAATTATCTCAAAATTACCAGTAATCACATGACCAGCCGGAGAATAGCAAAATTTTGAGGTGGCGCAATCTCAATTATCGGGAATATTATCATTAATATTAAGGTCGGCCACAATTTTATTATAGTTGAAAATTGTATTTCTGATGGGTTTGTTATATTTGTAGCAGATGATAGGTGGTTCTGTATTTTTAAAGTATTTATGAATAGTGTCAATTACATTTTTGTCTTTAAAAATACTTTGGAGGTCAATAAAATCAATACCTTTATTAATAAAAGGAATTTTCAAGAAGAATCTTTGGTGTTCAGATAATTTGTTAATGTGCGGTCTGAGAACATGTAGAGTAAAGCTTTGTATCAAACTAGCCGTTCCTATGAGAGGATCTGATCTAAAAATAATTTTATCGGCTTGCTCGTCAATTTCTTGTAATGAACATATAGATAAGGAGGAAAGTATAGAAAGCATGGCATGTTTACCCGAAGTTAGGCGTAAAGTATGTAGATCAAGAAGAGTCATTTTCAAACGAGATTTTCGTTTAACATTACCATTTTTGCGGATGCCATGTGATCGAGATTTGCGTTTTCTAATAGAAAAAATTGAAAACATATCTATATCTGGTTCTTTTGAAATATTTCCAGTCTGGAAAATATTATCATTCAGTCCTAAAGGAAAAGGTATTTGCATTTTTTTTATCCAATTTAATTCAGATATAAATCTAGCTTTCGATTTAAAGCTACTAGTGGCCACCTTATCATATGTTATATGCTCAACAATTTGTACTAAAACATATTTAAAAGAATGGCCAGATTTCCGAAAGTGTTGGTATAAAAAATTGTTTAGTTTACGATTTCGACACTGATATGCATGCTAACGAAATCGAGTCTTTAAAGCACATCCTGTTTGTCCTACGTACTGTATACCGCAACTTGGCGCGTTTCAGGTTAAAACATAAATAACGTTAGTGGTAGTACAATCAACGTCTGAGTTTATCTTGACATTAAATGTTATACCATTAACTGTAGATTTTATAGTGGAATTACAAGAAATGTTACTACAACATATGCACCTCTTAGCAAAGCACTTTTGGATAATTGGATACACTCTGTGTCGCCTGCATAAGCCTTACACAACATAAACTTCCTACTATGTATTGGTTACCAAAACTACATAAAAAACCATATAAAGCGGGTTTCATTGCAAATTCTAGTTCATGTACAACTACTAAATTGTCTATACTTTTGACTTCTTGTTTAACGAAGGTAAAGGAACATGTAAAATTTTACTGTGATAGGACTTATGAAAATTCTGGAATAAATCTCTTCTGGTCTATTAAGAACTCTTCAGAGGTCTTAAACAAACTTAAGAACAAAAGGTATCTTGCATCCACTGTAAGCACGTACGATTTTTCTACTCTGTACACAACTCTTCCTCATATTTTAATTAAGGATAAGCTTACTAACTTGATCCAGAAAGTATTTGCCCGAGAAAAAACATCATTCTTGGCATGTAATGCTGAAAAAGCTTTCTTTACTGACGAGCAAATGAAATATTACACCAATTGGACTTGCTCAGAAGTTTGCGAAGCACTAACCTTTCTTTTGGATAACATATTTGTACGTTATGGGAATGCTATATACCGTCAGGTAATTGGTATTCCCATGGGTACGAATTGTGCACCACTTGTCGCAGATTTGTTTTTGTACTGCTATGAGAGAGATTTCATGTTGAGTTTGAATCCTCAATCACAAGAAGATGTTATAAAAGCCTTCAATGATACTTGTCGATATTTGGATGATATTTTTAACTTAGATAACCCTTTCTTTAATGCTCTGATTCCTACAATTTATCCTAAAGAACTCAAATTGAATAAAGCTAACCTGTCCGACAATTATGCAGCGTTTCTTGACCTAGACCTTAAAATTAATAATGGAATGATTTCTTCTAAAATATATGACAAAAGAGATGATTTTGATTTTAATATTGTAAATTTTCCTCCATCTTACGGGGTTTATATATCTCAACTTATTCGTTTTGCTAGAGCTTGTTCATCTGTTGACGATTTTAACAGTCGAAATCTCATTTTAACTGAAAAACTGCTTAAACAAGGATATAGATACCATAAACTAAGAAAAACTTTCTCTAAATTTTACTATCGAAATCTCTCGCTTATTGGCAAGTACAAATGTAATCTCAAGGTACTTTTGCGACACGGTATTTCACATCCTGAATTTTATGGTGATGTGATTTACAAACTTCGTAGAATTATTGGACATACCCATTTTCTCACTTTGTTCATCAAATATATAAAACAATTCATTAAAAAGGGATATGATCCTGTATTATTACAACATACTGCATGTTTGGTTGTGAACCCTTTTACAGTTGGCAATCACGCTGGCCTCTTTGCATGTACGCCGACAAGAAAGGTTTAGTACTCTATGAAGGCGACCTCTTAAATCCAGAAATGGAAGGAGAACGTCGGATATCTGTACTATTTCATTTTTGTCGTACCCTTTATTACTTTTCTACAGTTACTCTGTTTGCAGCTCAATCATTGAGTACACTAGCGATAGGTGGATACAGTATGTTCAATTAAATGTTTTTTTGTTATACATGCACTTTACCACTGTATTTGCTGTCGCGGTTGTTGTAGATTAGTCGGAGAGGGGATACGTTTATTTACACTGTTTGTCTTTTAGGATGGGGATGGAATAAGGGTGAGGTTGGGCGCCCATAAACCGGTTTAAACCCCGGTGACTTTTGTCACTGACCGTTCCAAGGCGGTACTTCCATCTTCCTCCTATTGTATGTTTGTTTTGTCTTTGTGCGTCTCTTGTTGTATTTTCTACCCATGTACATTTGCTGTTTCCTTGTGTTGCTGTTCTGTGTGTGGTATTTCCTGCATGACTCATTTTTGTACTATTACGAATAGAAGAAACATTTTGGATAACAGATTTTAAAGGTGAAAGTACAACTCTTGGTCCATTGAAAAAACATTTATTAATAGAAAGAGATGGTATGTGAAAAGATGATGCCGACTGAAGATTAAGTTGTTTTAAACGAACAAACGGTTGAAGGGAAGAGAAATTAGAAATATTTCTGGGTACTTGTACAGACGACACAGATTGTATATATATAGCTTTCAGTTCTATTAGAAGTATTTTAACTTTATTCATATTGGCAATAAGTTGAGATATATAAACCCCGTAAGATGGGGCACGGGGAACATCTCCGTCAAGATGAGGGAAATTTAATCAAAAATCAAAATAATCTCTTTTGTTATATATTTTAGAAGAAATAATTCCAGTATTAATTTTAAGGTCTAGATCAATAAAAGCTGCATTATGGTCGGACGGGTTAGCTTTATTCAATTTGAGTTCTTTAGGATAAATTCTGAAGGGTGGTGATCCCCCGAAAGCAAAATTTGCAACACAAAAAGAGAAACAATGCAGACTCGGTTTTATCGAGTCTGTTCATGAGCAGTAATTGAAAGTGCAACACTGCTCACGCCCCCTAGCACCGGCTTAAGCGGAACAAAAAGTACTGAAATTCATGATCTCGAAGGATCAGAAGGTATAACAACACTGAGAATGAAGTACGGGGCGACGTTTTACAGCCGCCACACACGCAGTTAACACTTGCTGTTGTGATACCTTCTAAAATCTGAAGGGTGGTGATCCCCCGAAAGCAAACATTGCAACACAAAAAAGAGAAAATTGCAGACTCGGTTTTATTGAGTCTGTTCAAGAGCAGTAATTGAAAGTGCAACACTGCTCACGCCCCCTAGCACCGGCTTAAGCGGTATTCAATTTTCAGAACAAGAAGTACTGAAATTCATGATCTCGAAGGATCAGAAGGTATAACAACACTGAGAATGAAGTACGGGGCGACGTTTTACGGCCGCCACACACGCACTTAACACCTGCTGTTGCGAAAATTATTAATTCTGAAGGGTGGTGATCCCCCGAAAGCAAAAAATGCAACATAAAAGGAGAAAATTGCAGACTCGGTTTTATTGAGTCTGTTCATGAGCAGTAATTGAAAGTGCAACACTGCTCACACCCCTAGCACCGAAATTGTAGGAATCAGTGCATCAAAGAAAGGATTATCTAAGTTAAAAATATTATCGAAATATCGTGAAGTTTCATTGAAGGCCTTTATAACATCTTCGAATAAATGGGCTGACTGAAAATCATTCCATTTATATGACTATTGGGCCAGCCGTTAGCTTGATAGGTTGGCTTAAAGCCATTCCTATCCTGAACTTAGTTGCCACTGTACATGACTATTTGGTCAGCTGTTAGCTTAATAGGTTGGCTGAAAGCCACTCCTATTCTGAACTAAATTGTCATTGACTGTTTTTCGTTGTGGTGCTGTTTAGGCGGTTGTGTGTTTTGTATGCTGTGTTTCCTGCATGACTCATACATGAATGAACATTTACTCTGTGGCTCGTCAGGATCTACACTTGGTTATGCTTTTGTAGAACTGAAAAAAACTCCTCTTTGAAATCTAAAGCAGACGATAATCTTAGCAGACGAAGCTTTTTGGTGGAAAAACTGTAAAAACGACAGAATTTCATGGGATAATTCAATGTTCGCATGCATGCTTGTTTATTAATACTTCACTACGCACAACCTGCCATGAGAGTTTGTCATAAATAATGTTTTATTTATAAAACAGGGCGTGAACAGGCCACGATTCTACAGACACAGTCTGTCAAACTATCCAATCAAGAAAACACGATCAAGGAGTACAAACAGCGAGTGGCCAACCTAGAAAATTCGATTGAAAAGCTGATGGCAGCCCCAAAACAGGAAGACAAACAAACAGAGAAATTGACAGAGAACAGCCTCTTCGGTGGTATAAATCCCGTCAAGCAGTCACTGACGGAATCAGTCATAAAGAAAGGTAATACAAAAATAGAAAGACAGTACTTCAATCAATTTTTGAGTATGGTTTTCACTTTTTCAATCATGCAATGATAACTATTATACATAACTCCACATCCTTTGAAATGGATATCGGGAAAACGGGACGTAAGCATTATTTTAATAATTATTCTATGTGTTCAACTTTTTGTGTTGAATGTTTTTTACGAAGAATGTGCAGAATATAACTTTTCTTTCGTAAAACTTGCTCTTCTTATTTCAATTAACATTGTATTACCCATTATATTCATGAAATTTGTTCTTCTAGTTCTATTGAATCTTGTATCATTTCTTGTTGCAATGTTCAATATACAATGAACTCAGAAAAATGTGCATAAAACTATATTTTTGGCGTCATCAAAAATACACAAGCTTGTAGATGTCATAAAACAGAAAACCAAAACATAGAAAAGAAACTTGCTGGCTTTGTCCACAAATTCTTTAAACCTCTAACTGAAATAACTTTTATATGATGTGTCAAAATGTTTTTCTCTCTCAGTATTTCATGAAATATGTATTTCTGCACGTACAATAACTGTAACTCACGGGTTTACTCTATTCTGTTGTTGTTATTCATGTACAGTAACTTTCTTACGTTTCTATAGAAAGCAAGCATTCAATGCGCACATGTTCGTTATCATATTTCTTTTCAATTTCTGTTTCATTTTCTTCTTATAGTGTGCTGAAAAGCATATACCTTTGCTTGATATGTCATGAGAAGGGTTACTACCTTTAATCGGCTGTTGACAATTCTAAACTGAATGTTGGTGTATGTTTGTTACTGACCTGTACTGTTGGGCCCACGGCCTTTGAACTGAAAACACTATCTAACTATTTATTAACATGGCGACTCTCGTTTGGAAGCGCTGTTGTTGATCGACTTTGCTTATCTTTTCCTGACTTATTTTACTGTTTAAGCTACATCATCAAACCTAATAGAAATCGTACAAGAAGAGAAAGACCGAATGTCGGTCAACTGACAAAACGGATATCCTTTTTCATCAGAAAACGACGAAAAAAATTGTCTAAAATGAGTTTGCTCTTAGGAAATGTAAAGGCACACATGCATTAGTTACCCGTATTCCTGGGTAATTGTCAGTTATTGCATGTGTGTTTGATAGAACCATTGTATTTCATGTCTTTTCGTGGTGTGTTGTAGTTTAGGAAAACTTCACAAATAAATAAATGAATACAACCATGTTCTCCTGTTGAAAACTGACAGTTTCAAGCACACTAAGGACTGAACTTTATCACTTTACATGGTAGCTCGGGTTAAGAATCTGTAATCACATTTTGAATCTGAACTGTTGGAACTAACACCAAAAGGTATGTCTAAGAACACAACAATATTTTGTATCTAACGACGAGACCTATGGCGAAAACAGCGTTCTTAATTTCAAGGTCAGGCAAAATTGGGTTATCGAGTAGCATTTATACGAGTAAATAGTAATTTCTATAAAAGCCATACGATGTTTTGATTAAAATCGTGTCCATGTATCATCAATCGGATCCGTTTCATTAGTATAAGGAAATTTCGATTTATTCTTTTGGAAACTGTATGGCAGATTTTTGATGATATAATGCAATAATCGTATGACAGTATGACAGCATTCATATATCAGGCAAGTATCAAACTATTCAATAATTTTATTTTAATAATGATCTAATAACATTCATTTTGATGTCGGTTTTAGTGAGCACTAGGGATTATCAGGGAGACGGACCAATAGCGTTCCATTCAGTTTTGAAGAATGCTACAGAAGTAAAACATATTGGAGTTGGCCAGAAGATCATCTTTCCCGATGTACTGTTAAACCTTGGCAGATGCTACCACGAGCACCTTGGAACCTTTATTGCTCCACGGGCAGGACTTTATCTGTTCTCGGTATCAATCACCTCATACGTCACTGACCACTCTCTAATAGTTGTAGAAGTGGTTAAGAATGGCATAACACTCACTGGTGTACTGGCACAAGGAGAATCTGGTCACAGCGACCAGGGATCTAGTACCCTAGTTACGCAACTGGTTGCCGGGGACGAAGTCTGGGTGGACTTGAGTCAACCTGCTGATACGTCTCTGTGGGGAGGTTTCTTGGACAATTTTTCGGGATGTCTCTTGATTCCAATGTAACCTGGTTATTTACACATTAAAATTCACAGGCCATCCACAGTTGCAATATATTTATGTATATCCAATTTTATTCAGATGCCGATATGTTTATTATTGATGACCGGTTGACGATTCTGCCAGGACAAACACTTTACTTTGAAAGCTCTATATTCCAGATATCATGCAATAGCTCATAATTTGTTTATTTATTTATGTTTGTTTTTCAAACTGCCTCTGCAAATCATTACGCGGAAGATCATCATGTGTAAATAGTATTTGTATGTTATTTCTGTTGGGCGTTGAAAACAATCTATATGTATCAATTAAGTATCATGTTACAATTTCAATTTGAATATGACGTTTTCTGTTATTTCCCGATAATTTGATACTATATATCTAAATGTTCCTCAAACTGATTTTGAGATGTAAATACTCCTGTATGGTTCTGTTCTCGTTAACTGCTTCATAACTTAAATATCTGGCCGCCAAGTTACATACCATAATCCTGGAAAGCTTTCTCTCATGTGAATCCAAATGGTCTGTTAGGGATTCGAAGCACAGCGGTGAGGGGTGAGTGCTAATCGAAGACCATAACTACTTGACTACTTCAGTGGTTATGAACTAATTAAAGACAAGAAACTTAAAAACAGATAGTTGCTTAATGCTGGGCAAAAGATATCCAGAAAGCTCGTGGAATTACAATCCAATAATATCATGAAATAATAACTGTTATCAAATAATTGTTAATAGTTTTTTAATGCACGTGTATTGCGTTTTCGTGTTGAATTTCAAATATAGAATCATAAATATAATTTTATCATTAATTTTGCAATTAAAATACATCTGCATTTGGTTTTTAAGTCTTTAAGCTTATCTTCTAGTTCTATTGAATCTTGTATCATTTCTTGTTGCAATGTTCAATATACAATGAACTCAGAAAAATGTGCATAAAACTATATTTTTGGCGTCATCAAAAAATACACAAGCTTGTAGATGTCATAAAACAGAAAACCAAAACATAGAAAAGAAACTTGCTGGCTTTGTCCACAAATTCTTTAAACCTCTAACTGAAATAACTTTTATATGATGTGTCAAAATGTTTTTCTCTCTCAGTATTTCATGAAATATGTATTTCTGCACGTACAATAACTGTAACTCACGGGTTTACTCTATTCTGTTGTTGTTATTCATGTACAGTAACTTTCTTACGTTTCTATAGAAAGCAAGCATTCAATGCGCATATGTTCGTTATCATATTTCTTTTCAATTTCTGTTTCATTTTCTTCTTATAGTTTGCTGAAAAGCATATACCTTTGCTTGATATGTCATGAGAAGTGTTACTACCTTTAATCGGCTGTTGACGATTCTAACCTGAATTTTGGTGTATTTTTGTTACTGACCTGTATTGTTGGGCCCACGGCCTTTGAACTGAAAACACTATCTATCTAACTATTTATTAACAGGGCGACTCTCGTTTTGAAGCGCTGGTGTTGATCGACTTTGCTTATCTCTTCCTGACTTATATTATGTTTAAGCTACATCGTCAAACCTAACAGAAATCGTACAAGAAGAGTAAGACCGATTGTCGGTCAACTGACAAAACGGATATCCTTTTTCATCAGAAAACGACGAAAACAATTGTCTAAAATGAGTTTGCTCTTAGGAAATATAAAGGCACACATGCATTAGTTACCCGTATTCCTGGGTAATTGTCAGTTATTGCACGTGTGCTTAATAGAATCAATGCATTTCATGTCTTTTAGTGGTGTGTTGTAGTTTAGGGAAACTTCACAAATAAACAAATGAATACAACCATGTTCTCCTGTTGAAAACTGACAGTTTCAAGCACACTAAGGACTGAACTTTATCACTATACATGGTAGCTCGGGTTAAGAATCTGTAATCACATTTTGAATCTGAACTGTTGGAACTAACACCAAAAGGTATGTCTAAGAACACAACAATATTTTGTATCTAACGACGAGACCTATGGCGAAAACAGCGTTCTTAATTTCAAGGTCAGGCAAAATTGGGTTATCGAGTAGCATTTATACGAGTAAATAGTAACTTCTATAAAAGTCATACGATGTTTTGATTAAAATCGTGTCCATGTATCGTCAATCGGATCCGTTTCATTAGTATACGGACATTTCGATTTATTCTTTTGGAAACTGTATGGCAGATTTTTGATGATATAATGCAATAATCGTATGATAGTATGACAACATTCATATATCAGGCAAGTATCAAACTATTCAAAATTTTATTTGAATAATGATATAATAACATTCAATTTGATGTCGGTTTTAGTGAGCACTAGAGATTATCAGGGAGACGGACCAATAGCGTTCCACGCAGTTTTGAAAAATGCTACAGAAGTAAAACATATTGGAGTTGGCCAGAAGATCATCTTTCCAAATGTACTGTTAAACCTTGGCGGATGCTACCACGAGCACCTTGGAACCTTTATTGCTCCACGAGCAGGACTTTATCTGTTCTCGGTATCAATCACCTCATACGTCACTGACCACACTCTAATAGTTGTAGGTGTCGTTAAGAATGGCATAACACTCACTGGTGTACTGGCACAAGGGGAATCTGGTCACCACGACCAGGGATTTAGTACCCTAGTTACGCAGCTGGTTGCTGGGGACGAAGTATGGGTGGACTTGAGTCACCCTGCTGATACGTCTCTGTGGGGAGCGTTCTTGGACAATTTTTCGGGATGTCTCTTGATTCCAATGTAACCTGGTTATTTGCACATTAAAATTCACAGGCCATCCACAAATGCAATATATATATTTATATCCCATTTTATACAGATGCCGTTATGTTTATTATTGATGATAATGACGATCAGTTGACGATTCTGTCAGGACACACACCTTACTTTGAAAGCCTCGTATTCCAGAAAGCATACAGCAGCTGAGCAAATAATTTGTTTATGTTTTCAAAATGCCGCTGCAAATCAGTTACGCGGAAGTTCTTCACGCGTAAATACTACATGTATTTGTGTTATTTCTGTTGGGTGTTCAATGCCATTGTATGTATCAATTAAGTATCATGTTTTCAACTTGAATATGACGACTGTCTGTTATTTGACGATAATTTGATACTTTATGTATTACTAAATGTTCCTCAAATTGTACCTGTATTACTACAACATACTGCATGTTTGGTTGTGAACCCTTTTACAGTTGGCAATCACGCTGGCCTCTTTGCATGTACGCCGACAAGAAAGGTTTAGTACTCTATGAAGGCGACCTCTTAAATCCAGAAATGGAAGGAGAACGTCGGATATCTGTACTATTTCATTTTTGTCGTACCCTTTATTACTTTTCTACAGTTACTCTGTTTGCAGCTCAATCATTGAGTACAATAGCGATAGGTGGATACAGTATTTTCAATAAAATGTTTTTTTGTTATACATGCACTTTACCACTGTATTTGCTGTCGCGGTTGTTGTAGATTAGTCGGAGAGGGGATACGTTTATTTACACTGTTTGTCTTTTAGGATGGGGATGGAATAAGGGTGAGGTTGGGCGCCCATAAACCGGTTTAAACCCCCGGTGACTTTTGTCACTGACCGTTCCAAGGCGGTACTTCCATCTTCCTCCTATTGTATGTTTGTTTTGTCTTTGTGCGTCTCTTGTTGTTTTTTCTACCTATGTACATTTGCTGTTTCCTTGTGTTGCTGTTCGGGCGAGTGTTTGTTCTGTATGTGGTGTTTCCTGCATGACTCATTTTTGTACTTGAGATATAATACTTCTGTTTGTGGCTCTGTGCTCGTTTACTATCGCATAACTTAAATATCTCGCCGCCAATGGCGCATATGTGGTTACATATACAAACCGTTTGGATCCAGATGGGCACAGGATTCTATAACTGTTCTCCTTTTGAAACTTAATTGGAGAACATAAAAGATTAAAAGTGTAGCAGACGATAATGTTTCCAGACAAAGTATGGCAGCGAAAGATATAAACAGGTTCTAATACACGAGGAGGCATTCCACATCCTGTAAACACATGATACACGTGGCCTATACTATTAACCATTTATTCCGTAATTCCATGAATATTAATGTTTGATACCACGAGAAACATTATTATGGCATATTGACACAGGAAATGTTTGCCATGACAGATACGGTAGAAACAGATCTTTATTTTCTCATAAGCAAACATAAGGTGTACTCTTTTTTCAAAGACGTTAAAAGGCAGATTTATGGTTTATCTGTTTGCGTACCTCGTTTTAATAGTACATATATTTATTAATATATTGACGTCTAGTCAAAAACAGGTGGAGGATGTTTCTGTGCAAGGAACAAATTGCACTATGTACTGAATAACATCCGGGCAGAACCACCGACATACCACAATCCAGCTGTAAATCCAAATGACCTGTAGGGATTCGAAGCACAGCGGTGATGTGTTTAGTGATTGCTAGTCGAAGACCATAACCACTTGACCACTCCTGGATTTATGTAAATAGATAGTGACCATGAACTAATTAAAGCAAAAAAAACTGAAATTCAGATGGTTGCTTAATGCTGGGCAAATGTTATACAGAAAGCTCCTTGAATTACAGCCCAATAATATTATAAAATAATAACTGTTATCAAACAACTGCTAATAACTTTCAATGCACGTGTATTGCGTTGTCATGATGAAATTGCAAATATAGAATGAAAAATATCATTTTATCATGAATGTTGCAATAAAATACATCTGCATTTGCATTTTAAGTCTTTAAGCTTATTTCACTGGGATTCTGTTCAATAGACAACTAAGTAGCAAACAGCTTTGACACTGATGAGATGCCGAGTTACTCGGCGTCTCATCGGGATCCAAACTATTTTTCCAAATGACAGCGATGTCGCATTCATCTTTAGAAGGGTTAATAGAGATGTACACGCGATGTCGGACAAGCAGATCGACCTTAGAAATGGGGATTGTCTCAAAACGATCTCCGGTCCCCATACCATGAATGCTTGTCTGCGTTTCGAATATTAACTTTACAAAGCTATATAGATCTAATTACCCTGACAAGCGTTGACATTTTCCACTAAAGGATACTACATGTACTAAATAAAATGTATTTGAAAAATAAAGTTGCAACCTCTTCACTGCCATACTTAATTGTATCGATATTTGCAAACAGTTTTATCCAGGGTAACCCGGTGTCTGATCAGGATCGAGACTGTTTGACACTCATATGATTTCTTGGTCAAAAATACTTAAATCTAGTTTGACACATAATCCAGACAAAATTTTTTAGCAGACGACATCTTATGGAAATGATGAATGATGGTGTTAACTATGCCCCAGACGAAGTGTGTGTATGTGTGTGTGTGTGTGTGTGTGTGTTAGAGGGGGTGCTCTGTTTCTTCTTCTCTCTTCCGATTCTTCTACTTCCGCCGTAAACATGTCTGATACATTTCTCGGTAACTAATGGTCCGATCCTACACACGAACGTTGTTGGTTACATGCAGACATCCATCCCATTGTTGATTTTTAAAAACAAAATAGGTCGAAATTTAGATTTTGTTTGGCGAAGTTATATATCATCCAATGCTGCCAAAAAATGTTTTCATAGGATATTTTAGTACTCCAAATTGATTTGGAGGTGGTTCGAAAGTATTGGTTGTCATTGGTAACTTAGTAAATTTAGATCCTTTTCGACGAATTTAGATATCGTCCGATTTAGCTTAACATTGGTATGTTAGGATATTTTGGCATACCAAATTGATTAGTAGATCTTTCGAAAGAATTGGTAACTGAATTGTGGGCTCTGATTGGTCGAACTTTGTATATTGTTCGATTTTGCTGAAAACGGGCATTTAGGGGTATTTGGGTACGCCACACTAAATCAAGTTTTTTGAAAGACTTGGTTGCCATGATAATAGCGTGATTTCCTCTGATTGGTCACATTACACTTTACATATTACATGATTTCGGAAAATTAGTGAGTATGGGTTATATGGGTACTCCGAACTTAATGATAGGTGTTTTAAAGGGGTTGGTTGCCATGATAACGCAGCGATGGCATGTGATTTATTGAAATTTAGATACCATGCTCATCAATACCAGTTGTCAGTTTGATTACGGTACATTATGTAACTGATCCAGTTACAAATAATTTTTGTTATACATGCATTTTCATTTACATAAGTCCAGTAGTATTTTCCCTACATACCAATGTTGAGCATATCCTAACTGTGAACGATAACAATCTTCTTGGATGTCGCCATACCGAACTGATGCATTTATTGGGCTGCTGAAAGCAGCCCACAATTATACGGCTTTGAATTTTGACCATGCGTTTCTGCGTTCCTGTGTTTCTATAAAAGCCAACCTTTTTTAATAACTATGGGTTACTTTGAGACAAGCTTTATTTATATACATTCATTTATTTTACTTATTTTGATTCATACATTTTTTGTTAGCGGGAACAAATATTTTTGCCGAGGTTATTTGCTTCTTTTCTGCCAGTGAAAATGCTAGTGTATTGGGTATAAATCATTTAAAAACACGCATCAAATGGAGCAGTCAGCGTAGTCGAGGGGTTATAACGGTGGCCTAGGAAATGTGAGGTCGCGGGTTCAATCCTCGGCGGAAGTATATTTTTTGTTCTCTCATTCTTTTTGTTAACACCCTTAGTTTACGTGCTTTTGGTTTAAAAACAATTCTGTACACAAATATTGTAAAAGTATAAGTCGTTTGTTTGAATTTTGTCTTTGGTAAAGTTATTTAGCTGAGACCTTTTACTCGTGGTTTTGTTGACCGTTTTGAATATTTCACCATTGTGCATGAATACCATTGATCTGTATTTACTTCGTGGTAATGTGTATTATTGGTGTCATACACAGGTATTATGCATCATGCTCCTTAAAACATTCCCCCGTTTCTGCTGTTAATTTATACATTACAGTCATGTTTTCCCAATGTATCTGTTAATTTAAACTACTAAACAATATTGCTCCCTCTTTTTCTTCTATCCTGCTTAAAGACGTTACGCAGCCATTTTACGCTTGCGTAAAACCTTGCTTGTATGTCTTTATTTGACCTATTACATGTTAAACAGTGACCATGAGGCTTCTGTGATACCTGTTATACCGAACATACCTTCTTCTATCATGGCCATATCTCATATGCAGTTGAACCGCGGTGTATGGTGTTATAAAGGGATGTCCATTCGGATGTCAACTAGCAAATCACAGTTTGCTGGAAATGGTATATTTCTGTTGCATGAGTCTGTAGGTTTGCGCATCATTCTGGTGACCAAGAAACCCCGACTCTACATGCCGTATTGTGCCGTAATTGTCAACAACAATTTGAGTATGCAGGCAAAGATAATTTCTGTGACCTGAATACTTCTGTTGCTGACGATTACTGGATCTGTATATTGTCTGGCTTGTGCCATCTATGGCCCCAACGGCGACATTTATTTTAGGCCAATTCCATTGTATCTCCTGCCATTGCCGAATGTTCGGTCACTTTATAAATACTGAATGTGCGTCATCAAATTTAATAATGGATCGGCGAATTCAAGACGAAATATATGCCAAACTCACTCCAAACATACTAGACAACATTCCGTATGTTGGATACGTTCTTAACCATATAACAACAAACAAAATTCTGTTCCTTCTAGATAAAACATTTTGCCCATTTTCTGTCAAGTCAACAAAATTCACTAACTGTAAAAATGTTTCAGGACTCTCGCCAGTAATTTCGAACAAATCATATCTTTGAGTCGAAAATAACTGAAATATATCCCTGCCTATATATTGAGTTTCCGAGTTTTCATGGAGTCTGTATCGTAAACAAAGTAAAAGGACGGATGGTGGTTGAAAACTCTGAATCAAAGAAGTAATGGCATAGCTTTGATAATCAAAAATGCAAAGCGGATGCGTGAAGGCGATCATGATCAACCCAAAGAACCGGCGTCTACGTTCATTATTCATTTCACTATGATCTGTAATTATACAAGCCATGTCTTACTATCAGATAAATTAGTTAATTAGTTTATTATCAGAGCAATATAGTAAACATATTTTTGTCAAATATGCTGTATAGACAGGCGTGCTAATTATAATAGCGAACTGCCACTTGATGCCAATTGCTCAAAACTCGCCAGAATAAAAACGTGACGTTTTACAAGCTGCCATGATATGGAGACCGGATACCGCTTTAAGACGACTCCAGCTCTAATGTCGAACTGCGCAAGTCGTATATCGAACTCCGACATCGCGTGTACATCCCTAATAAGGCCCATGTATTCAAGCATCTATAAAAGCGGCCGACGAGTGATAAACAATAATCAACCTCAATATACGAAGCCCTTAAACATACAGTAAACCCACTTCAAGGTGATCAACTAGAACACATCTAACTTTTGGTTTTAAAAATAGTCGACATATTAATGCAAGTCGTAAGTTATACAGAAAGCTCCAGCATGAACTTTCTGCTTTACTTTCGTTCTGCATTAAGCATGTTCCTGATTCAAAAGACACCCACGCTGTATGTTTATTCATTAAGTGATCGCATTTGAGGCGTTTTACTATACTGATTATCAGGATCTACATTGCCTACAAAGTGCTGAAGCTTGATCCTTACAGTGCGGTACACGAGTCACAAGTGCCCTCTGTAAACAGTGTAGACCAAGATGAGAGAGATCCTAGAGGAGTCCTCTCACCAAGGTCTCCACTGGTTGCGATGTTACACTTGTCTTTAAAAAAAAATCCCTAAATATTCATCATAAGCTTGACCTGTTTGAATTTTGGAATAGTCCGTTTGGAAATTGAATGCCCATTGTACCGGCTGTACTAGTGGAGATAAATCTTATGGAGTCTTCTCATGCAGTTATGGAAGAGTTACCTCCCGTAACAAAGTCCTTGTTTCTTCACAAGGGACAAGAAATCCTCTTTGAGAAAAACGCATCTATATCAAAAGCAAATGGTGACTTAGTATTGATCCTATAAGCTCGCACATGATCCTCAGATATTATAAGAGGTTGGTCATTACAGATGCCTTCTAAGATAAACTCATCTCATAAGTATGGTCGTCAGAAGTCAGTGAGTTTAAGAATATACAATGTATCTAACTTATTCTGGTGATCTTTAAATAGCCCACTAAATGATATTGTCATTTAAATTAGACTTACTATTTTCTAAAACTTACTTACAACAACATACCATGTTGCGGCTACAGATCACAATGCCTGATATGACCAAATGAAAATAGACATAAACATTAAACGTTATTTCTTTCCTGAAAAATAAAAGATGCAATACTGAGACTACGTCAGCCCTTTAGTGTCATGATGCTTGCTTGTATGTGGTGTGTTCTAAATAGTTAACCATTTTAGTGCAGCAAACAAGTCAGTTACTTTTGTTAACAGTGTATACCCAATATAATAAGGTTATTAGAGGTGTACTCTCACCAGGGCTTGCATTGTTTGTGTGTTACAGTTTATTTAACAATAATCCTGTATATTCACATTGATCTTGATGTTTGAATTTTCGAATATTCCATTTGAAAATTCAGCGTTGATATGTTTTCCTTTTAAATGATAAACACAGATTGTAGGTTATCGAGACTCTTTTTTATCAATTGATAATCATTTGTATTAATTGATGATTATGTTGGTTTTTTATCAATTTTGTTGACTGAAAGTAACAGGACAGCCGCCTCAACCAGCCCATTTAACATTTACCCTCACGAATATTATTGAAGGACAAATGACCCCATGACTATATACATAATTATCTATATGATGCCATAAGCAACATAATATATCCTGATCAGATGGCTTCCACATGAGCCCTCTGATTATGGTCTGCTCTGTTGATAAAAGGATCAAAATGCGTCTCTATGGAATAAATGTTAATAACAATACTGATAAATAACCACTAATATATCAGACTCTCTCTGTATATTAACAGTGTTGCAATAACGATAGTCCTGATTAGACTAATCATGTATGTCTGTCTTTCCTGTGTAAAGTGTTCGTTTCCGTCACTATCAAATAAATGGGGACACGTTAAATCGAGAACTTCTTGTCAGTACATATGCCTTAGGGTTAAAAGGTCGTTCTGGCACATGTACGAGGGCCAGTTATTAAGTTCATAGAGTAGGTCGGGTTTCCAGTACTGTTTGAAATATTCGCATTTATTTTATTTGATTCTTTCAAGGTATGCTTGATCGGTCTCCAAACATGTTTTACGTTGATCTATAAACTTTCGGAAAACTGCACGATACCTGTCTTTGGAAACATTTCCTTCATATAAACATGTTTGTAGATCTTTACTTTCTAAATGGCTACAGTGTTCAACCTTCCATATTTCATTTTAACTATTTTGCCTATGAATATTCAGTAGGTATTGAAATTTGGACTAAATATAGAACAGGGAAAAAGTTGAGACACTAGTAGACTGCACATCCTGTACCGCAGTGAAATATGAAGCGCTACCCTACTACCATGTCGTGCAAGCAACAAAACGTCACACGGATACGGGTGTGTGTTGTAAGGAGGATGTTCAGAAACACCAAGCCCATATCCATCCTCGTATTGTCGTGGCGAATTATTATGTAATGACTTGATGCCCGGACGTGGTCTTCGTTTCTTTTTTGTTTTTATAGAAATCAACGACTTTAGTGAGAATACTTTCTCTGTAACACTTCTCATTCACAGAATTGCCCTAGGGAACTTGGATTTGAAGAACAGGTCATTTTGAATCAAATAAAATCGCATACAATTATAAAATCTGCTTTAAGGTCTTGCTTCAGCGGACAATAATATGTATTTCATCCTCAGAAGCAATCAAACGTAGAATCTGGTTCCAAATCGTATATCCAGGTTTCATTGCCTGCAACGAGTCCTTTTAAGCGACGTGTATCACAATTATAATACTTTTCGATTATTTCCGATGCCAGTCTGACACTAGTTTGTTTTTGCACATCAGTGAGCAAGTGGAGGATCCATCGGATCCATCGGTGCAGACCCTCTGAAGTACAAGCCGTTTACGTACTTGACACATGAATATCAGTTATGCCTGCTGTCTATTGCCCTGTATATCGTGTATCTTCATCAATTAATGACGTTCGTTTTGGTCACAACGGAACACGACTACCTTAGGGTCAATTTCAGCTGACCCCTGACATTCTCTTAAACGTCGAACTGTATTATAATTTAGATACAGCTTCATTTAAGACTATGGGTTTGATATTTCTCATTAGGATCCAATCAACACGGAGCTAAATTGAAAGTACTAATCTGAATCTACACTATTATTCATCGTTTTAACGGGGTGATTAATTATAATTTTTCGTGATATGCAATTATTCAGTTTCTTGTTCTGACAGATTTGAATAGCCATGTTTATTTAAGATCTTCCATTACTCGATATAGCAAAACATTCCTGTGTTCATATGCTACTATAAAAAGATAATCTAATTGATATCCATGCTGTAATCATTTCTTAGATAAATATTCACTGTGTACGGTGATAAATTACATAAATACACAAACCTATGTATCAATGCATAAATCAAAGTAAACAGAGTTATGATTTCAGAACGATGATACAAAACTGACGGATAAGATGATCAAGGATGCCATTGCTATGAACTCATTTGCGGAACTTAATATGTATCCCACTAAAAGCGAGATCGTTTGACTCTGTTATCTCCAAACACACGGTATAAACTTTAAATAGAAGTATTCACATAAAATGCCACACGCATTGCTTTTATATAATTGATAAGAAGGCATCTCCTGTCAAACACAACACAGTAAAGATGGCGACGTTGCTTACAGGTGTCCAGTTTGTTTTACTATTTGCTGCTGTGTTTGCCGGTACAGCATCAGCTGATGACAGACTGCAGCGCGAACTTTTAGCACGCATAGAAGCTTTAGAGCTGCAAGGTAAGGCGCTAGTTCTAAGTCCTTACATAATTATGTCAATTATTAGCTATATCAGTATGCCGGAGTTTAGCAGAGGTAAAGATCTGGTCTCTGATTCGACTGAACAATGATATTATGTGTAACTAATAAAGATGCGGTTTGTTCTATGATCTATTAACGAATTGTATTTCATATCAATGTCACTTAAAATGCATTTAATACCAATTATAGAACACCGTTGACTAATACAATTCGTTTAAATGTATTTATTTAAATATGTTAAAACGGCAGATTTCCAGACATACCTGTGTGCTCATGTAAATGAACATAGTAGTATCAGTTGTTTACAGATGTCCAGATTGGTGTAACATTTGACTATAGTGTCCATAAACTGTCCTGAGTTTGGTGTCATAAAGAAAGTTTGCAATTTTAAATAGGACGTGAACAGGCTGAACTTCTACAGACCCAGGCTACCAAAATAGCACGTCAAGAAAATACCATTAGGAACTACAAACAGAGAGTGGACGATCTAGAACGTTCAATGGAACAACTGATGACTAAAGAACACAAACACAAAGGCATGGAAGAATCAGAAAATTCTCCTGCGACAACTTCCTTCAATGACACAAAGCCTGCCCAACAGCCACAGACGGAATTAATTAAAAGGAAAGGTAACTGCAATTGTAGAACGATATGGATTTGAACAACAATGCCATCCAAGTATTTTGATTGTTAAACGTATCTATTACGTAACGATTTAAACTACACAGCTGTAATTTAACCCTTTCGCTGCTAAATGCTGTCGTCTGCAAATATGGTCGTCTGCTACAGTTTTTGATTTTTTATTTTCTCCCTTTTTCTTTCAGAATCATTATCACAGTAACAAACTGTTTAGATCCTAATGAGACGCTAAGTTACTCAGCGTCTCATCTGGATCCAAAATTGTTTGCATAGATGATCACATAGGCGACATTGGCAGAGAAAAGGTAAATGATATTGCTATTCTTAGTTGCCTCCCGCTGTGATATTGGATATCTTTCGAAACTGACTCAAACAACTCTACAATTCAATCAAAGCACATAATTCCACTACGTTCACACATCTAATTGCCACATGTTGTCGTCTGCAAACTTTGATTCAAATACAATTTTCGTTTTTCGTGTTTTTTTTCAATTTTGTTAAAAAAATAGTTATTGTAACAAACAGTTTGGATCATGATGCGACGCCGTGATACTCGGTATCTCATCTGGATCCAGACTGTTTGAATAGGTAATCACATATGCGACGTTGACAGAGCAAGAGTTAACGGCTAAAACGCCATTAAATCTTTTCATGTTCTACTTTTATTTCAAATATCAATACCTACTGAATATTCATGGACAAAATAGTTATGCAATATGGGAGATGGAACATTGTAGCCAGTTTAGAGAGTAATGAAACCGACCTATCAAATTTCATTGCCAACAGATCAAACGGCTCCTATAGGAGCCGTCTGATCTGGGTATTCTCTGGTTGCAAATGCGTGAACACTCATTTATATGAAGGAAAGGGTTAAGTTAATTGTCAAATATAATGCATGTGTTCAAGGTTTAATCAAGAAATGGCTGCGGCCCATATTTCGTTAGAATATTTCCTTTGTCAGAAATATATCAATTAGTACAAAAATCTTGATTTCATTATAATATTCTAATAGCTGATGCCTTATTACATAACTTTTCCCAAGCATGTAGTTTCAAATTAATCAAACATGTTTGATGTATTAATACGTTTTAATGATAACTAGAGGATCTTACATGAGTGTTCATTACACATTGTTTTTATGAAACGAGTTTACTATAATATGACACGAGCTTTAGTTATAGTAAACGAGTTTCATGAAAACGATTTGTAATGAACACGAATGTAAGATTCTTTTTGTCACATAATCCTTAAAACGCCTTAGAAAATGGAACATGCTATAGCTGACGGCTGTTTCGGCCATTTCTTACAGATAGCATAGTGATACAACGGACGACGCACATTGAGTGCTACGATTGGTTAACTCTTAAATGAGCGCTACGGTTGACTAACGATTGCAAATTTGCATACAAAATGCACCAGTGCATTTTCGCTATTTACAGCACTCTGTTACGGCACTCCCACCATGCAGATTATGTGATAACATGTGTTTTTAACCTAATACTGTTGGTTCCTGCAAATAGGTTCCTTATGGGATGTCGCAGTTTATAGTAAATATATTTCAGACATATACGTGTAACTATATTTTAAATTAACAACTTAATATATTCTAGATTTTATATTAATATGGCGTGACGTATTATTCAATGACGGTAATAAATCGTATTTCCATGTATTTCTTTGCATACAATCTCTGTTAAAATGATGGATACTGATTCGTATGTCAAATATAATACCCGTTTATAAGCCTAAGCCTCAGTTCTTGCATCAACTTGCCTTTTTAGTTTCAATACGCGGTATTTACACCGCTATTATTGTGCACATGCACCGTTGTTTGCCGGTTTGAATAATATCATTTCCAGGTGCAATGTTAACAACAAAAATTGCTACATGCCAGCTGACTACGACTTCCCGACAAATGTTTCAATCAGTATCAAACAAGATATAGTGAGAAACACTATGCCCCGATATGACATTTTACATGGATGTATGACCTTAACCGTAACAAGTTAACCCTGAAAATATATGCCTCCATAAGTTGCATATACATGTAATGCCTACCTTGAAATATGTATGTGCAATGGCGACAAAAATATCGCAAATGTTAAGGTTGTGGACAAACCAACCAATCAACCAACAAACAGACAGACAAACAGGGCTAAAACAATATACGAAAACAATATACCCCGGGGCGTATATAAACTTGTAAATTGTTTTAACTCATTTCACATGGAATACATGATAGGTATATGGCTTCAATACTGTTGTGGCCTTATTGATGGTGAAGAAATGTTTGAAAGATTTTAATTGTAATGTTAATATTAAGATCGAGGTTTTGTATGCATTGACATGACCTGTGGTAACATTTTTGTTTATCGAGATCACAGACGGTTCAGGATTTAATAGCTTGCGTACTACTATATTCATTTCCAGAAAAGATGAGCGTTTTTGATAATGAATGTCTACCTCAGTGATAACAATGTAAATTTCCTAATGGACCTTTTAACAGTTACATGTTGATATTTCTTAGCTGTGTTGTTTTTATAAAACAGTCCAATCGATATAATCAAAACTTTAAAGGGTAATACACGAAGTAATAAGCAATTCTATGTATAGAGAAGTACCATTATATTTATATAATTATACTATTATTTATATCTTATAATTCTGTGAAATTATACTTTAGGACGCATCATCGATAATCAGGGAGATGGACATGTGGCATTTCATGCACTCCTTAAGAAAGCGGTTGTCGTAAGCCATATTGGCATCGACCAGAAGATCTTATTTCCCGATGTAATGGTGAACCTTGGCGGAGGCTACCACGACCAACTTGGAACTTTTATCGCTCCTCAGTCCGGACTTTATATATTCTCCGTATCAATAACCTCAGCCGGCAATGACCACAATAGTATCGTCGTCAGTCTGATAAAAAATGGGTTAGAACTCGGTGAAGCATTAGCAGAAGGAGAGTCTAGTAACGTAGATCAGGGATCTATTACTCTGGTAACACAAATGGTGGCCGGGGATGAAGTATGGGTGGCACTGACTGCACCTGCCGATGCTTCTATGTGGGGAGGTTCGTTGGATAGCTTCATGGGGTGCCTATTGATTCCACTTTAACCTAATTATTTGCAAAAATAAAACAAAATATATACAGGACAGTTATCATCATTGTACTGATTCCACTATAATGAAGTAATATCCCGTTATTGCGGTTTAGCTTATATTTCAAGTCACGTAGTGTGAGAATGTGTATATATATAGGAAGCATGCTCTTGTGGTTTCCTCATTTGTATTATTGTCTAGACACTTTTACATGGCGGGTTTAGTCGACACCCAATCAAAAGGCAAGAGTATGAACTCTAATTAACGATATTATCTTCATTGTTAGCAGTGAAACACATGAGAACGTTTCAACCTACTACGAATGTTCTACATGAGTGAATCAAATGAACACCGATAAACATGTTTTAAATCAAATTTCTCTTCACAAGGATTGTGTGTGTTTGTATATGTGTGTTTGTGTGTGTGTGTGCGTGCGTGCGTGCGTGCGCGCGTGCGCGCGTGCGTTTGTGTGTGTGTGTGTGTGTGTGTGTGTGTGTGTGTGTGTGTGTGTGTGTGTGTGTGTGTGTGTTTGCGCGTGTGTGTTTGTCTTTTGCACAGGAACTTAGATTATTCAAAAGTAATGACGATTATGAACAAATTCGCACCAGTTTGTATACGCCCTAGACTTACCAGGCGTAATTTTCTCCAAGGACCCCTTCTATGTTGTATTAACGAGTATTATCATTGCAGTTTGATTATGACCCAATCCGATATGTTAGCGATATAGAGTCAATATAACACTGTTACCATTGGTATACAGTATATCCTCTCTAAAGCGGAATTCTAGTAGACAAGAATTGACATACTTTAAGGAAGGGGGCTACTTAATGTAGGGTGAAAGTCATGCAGATATCTCCAAGAGGACCTGTTTAAAGGGATTAACTGTACTGCAAAAAAAATATTTTTAAGTATATGACTGTGATTACCTTACCCTACAATACTTTACCTTAAGTTGATTGGACATATGAATCTTAAAAAGCTGGTGGTTGCTTAATACAGGGTAAAAGTGAAGCAGAAAGCTCCTATAAGAGCTTTCCGCATTACTGTTGACCCGCATTAAGCTACTACCTGGCTTACAGACACTCAGTTTGAATCCACGTTTTAATAGTCACTTAAGACAGGCGCTACTGTAGTTATTCTTAAAGATGTATGCTGCGCAAATTTTGCGTTTCAATCTGACGGAATCGATGTACCTTAATACTTATTTAACACTAAACAGTACGGTTAATAAATGGTTGTTTGTGTCGAATAAATAGATTGATACGGAAACCAATGGAGCAGCGTTCGCCATTGGTCGGAATCTGTCGTAAGAGTCAAACTTATATACCGGAAATAACCATTCGACGTATACGTAGGTCAGCAACCAGTATCAGCCATTGTACAAGTGATAACAACCTAATAAATATTCAAAGCGTTTTTCCGAAATAGAATCGTAGTCATTCAGAACTTGGCCGAATATGTCCGCTGATTTCCGTACAAATCCCCGTTTCTAAAAAGGAGGCACTTTTTTAAAAATAATTTAGCAGTATTAGACTGCCGATAATAATTAGCTGAAGAAATATATCCTGTTGGAAAATGGGTTGTAAGCATTATTTTCATTTTATGTATACATGTATAGCTTCTGGTGTTAATTGATTAATACAAAAAAAGCGCATAAAACATCTTAAATCTTAATAGCAAGTTTAGCTTCACGTAGACAGCGTCAAAGGGAGTTTCCTGTGTTGTTATACTTTTGTACTAAGCTACTGCCTATTTTTGAACGACATGAAGTGTATATACTATTTTGCATCTGTCGATCAACATTTCCTAGAAACGCATGTTGACGAACCACCTGTCATACTCTCATAGGCTCCGTATGCATGACATACATTTCCATCACCAATACATGAGTTGAGATTGGAAATAATATATACTGTACACCCGAATTGTACCTCCACGTAATTTCCACAAGATGCGTACCTACAAACACCGTTGTCAACCCATTACTGCATATATAAGCCTTTCTACGCACTGCAAACAGAGTAGACGCATATCGCACGGCTCCTATAGGAGCCGTGTGATCAGAGTCTGCTCTGCTTGCCTATGGGATGATATAGATCGTATCCTACAGTTTAGGATCTGTTCTATACAATTATAAAAATGAATCTAATTGATGTTATGTGTCATTATTTGTTACATCAGTATTCATGGAGTAAAAGATTAATACTGACTTCAAAGTTGTAAAACATTTGAGTCTGAGTCCCATATCATTATTGGATGCTTGAGAATAAACTCAGACTGAAGCAATGCGCACATTAACCATGTGTGCGAAGTTGGCAGGCAGTTTGTTATTGGCGGTTGTTTATTGAATTTTCAGCTGTCAATTGGTTATTCGTAAAATATAAGAATTGAGTGAATAAACTGCAATGTTGTCTATTAAATTTTCAGCTGGTTGTCTGTTGTCTATTAAATTTTCAGCTTGTCAGTTGGTTATTGACTTTTCAGCTGTCAGTTGTTTATTGAATTTTCAGCCATCAATTGGTTATTGAATTTTCAGCTGTCAGTTGGTTATTGACTTTTCAGGTGTCAATTGGTTATTCGTAAAACATAAGAATTGGGGGAATAAAGTGCCAGCAGGAGATTGGTTATTCAGCCGTAAATTCAAAAAGGTAACAGAGGCGAATTTTCAGCTGGTTCTAGCTGTCATTTGGTTATTCAACTGGTTTTTCGTCAAATATCTAAATCCGGCGAATATACTGCCAGCAGGAAATTGGTTATTCAGCCGTAAATTCAAAAATGTAACAGAGGCGAATTTTCAGCTGGTTCTGGCTGTCAGTTGGTTATTCAACTGGTTATTCGTCAAATATCCGAATCTGGCGAATCTACTGCCAGAAGGAAATTGGTTATTCAGCCGTAATTTCAAAAAGGTAACAGAGGCGAATTTTCAGCTGGTTCTGACTGTCAGTTGGTTATTCAACTGGTTATTCGTCAAATATCAGAACCTGACGAATCTACTGCCAGTAGGAAATTGGTTATTTAGCCGTAAATTCCAAAAGGGTAACAGAGGCGAAATTTCAGCTGGTTCTGGCTGTCAGTTGGTTATTAACCTGGTTATTCGTCAAATATCCGAATCTGGCGAATCTACTACCAGCAGGAAATTGGTTATTCAGCCCCACATTCCAAAAGGGTAACACAGGCGAATTTTCAGCTGGTTCCGGCTGTCAAATGGTTATTCAACTGGTTATTCGTCAAATATCCGAATCTAATATACTGCCAGCAGGAAATTGGTTATTTAGCCGTAAATTCAAAAGATTAACACAGCCGAAATTTCAGCTGGTTCTGGCTATCAGTTGGTTATTCAACTGATTATTCGTCAAATATCCGAATCTGGCGAATCTACTGCCAGCAGGAAATTGGTTATTCAGCCGTAAATTCAAAAAAATAATACAGCCGAATTTACAGCTGGTTCTGGCTGTCAGTTGGTTATTCAACTGGTTATTCGTCAAATATCCGAATCTAATATACTGCCAGCAGGAAATTGGTTATTCAGTCGTAAATTCAAAAAATTAACACAGCCGAATTTACAGCTGGTTCTGGCTATCAGTTGGTTATTCAACTGATTATTCGTCAAATATCCGAATCTGGCGAATCTACTGCCAGCAGGAAATTGGTTATTCAGCCGTTAATTCCAAAAGGGTAACAGAGGCGAATTTTCAGCTGGTTCTGGCTGTCTGTTGGTTATTCAACTGGTTATTCGTCAAATATCCGAATATGACGAATATACTGCCAACAGGAAATTGGTTATTCAGCCGTAAATTCAAAAATGTAACAGATGCGAATTTTCTGCTGTCTCTGGCTGTCAGTTGGTTATTCAACTGGTTATTCGTCAACTATCCGAATCTGGCGAATCTACTGCCAGCAGGAAATTGGTTATTCAGCCGTAAATTGCAAAAAGGTAACAAAGGCGAATTTTCAGCTTGTTCTGGCTGTCAGTTGGTTATTCAACTGGTTATTCGTCAAATATCCGAATCTGCCGAATCTACTGCCAGCAAGAAACTGGTTATTCAGCCGTAAATTCAAATATGCAACAGATGCGAAATTTCAGCTGGTTCTGGCTGTCAGTTGGTTATTCAACTGGTTATTCGTCAAATATCTAAATCTGGCGAATATACTCCCAGCAGGTAATTGGTTATTCAGCCGTAAATTCAAAAATTCAACACAGCCGAATTTACAGCTGTTTCTGTCTATCAGTTGGTTATTCAACTGGTTATTCGTCAAATATCCGAATCTTACGAATCTACTGCCAGCATAAAATTGGTTATTCAGCCGTAAATTCAAAACATTAACACAGCCGAATTTACAGCTGGTTCTGGCGGTCAGATGGTTATTCAACTGGTTATTCGTGAAATATCTAAATCTAACTAATATATTGCCAGCAGGAAATTGGTTATTCAGCCGTAAATTCAAAAGATTAACACAGCCGAATTTACAGCTGGTTCTGGCTGTCAGTTGGTTATTGAACTGGTTATTCGTCAAATATCCGAATATGACGAATATACTGTCAGCAGAATATTGGTTATTCAGCCTTAAATTCAAAACATTCACATAAGCGAATTTACTGCTGGCTCTCGTTGTCAGTTTGTTATTCAGCTGGTTATTCGTCAAATATCCGAATCTTGCGAATATACTGACAGCAGGAAATTGGTTATTTAGCCGTAAATTAAAAAATGTAACAGATGCGAATTTTCTGTTGTCTCTGGCTGTCAGTTGGCTATTTAACTGGTTATTCGTCAAATATCGGGGAAAATGTCTAAATATTGTCCACTTTAGACAGTTCTATCAAGTCGGAAAAATGTCTAACAAGTGTCTAATTTAGACATTAGGCAATTTGCTGGACCGGGAACATGTTTAAATATTGTCCAATTTAGACATAAGACATTTCTATCTGGTCGGAAAAATTTCCAACAAGTGTCTAATATCGACTCTTGACAATTTGCTGGGCCTGGAAAATGTATAAATATTGTCGAATTTAGACATTAGATATTTCTATTAAGTCGGAAAATTGTCTAATAAGTATCTAATTTAGACGTTAGACAATTTGCCGGGTCGGCAATTTGTTCAGTCTTGATAGAAGTGTCTAGTTTCTAAAATGGCCAAACTTGGACACCACCCTCCTCTTCCGTGTTCTCACGGCAGCGGGATGCCCCGGCCTGGGCGGTTCTTTCCCGTGGAATGTCCCAGTTGAAGCACGGCAGCCGACTTCCCCTGCGTGCATGTCTCCGCCCCATGGTAGAACCCTTTGTTTGGACGGGAACCTACTGCCGCGAGCTAAGCTGCTCGGATCCGTGTAAGATTACCGTATTAGCATGGCGGCGGGCGTCCCAGGCCAGCGAGGCATGGTTCCGTGGAAGGTCCTGTTGCAGCACTTTAGCCTTCAGCCTTGACGAGCGCGGCTTCGTCCCCGTGGTAGATTCCCCGTGGTAGATTCCCCGTGTTCTCACGACAGCAGGCTGTCCAAGCCTGCGTGGTTCTGTCCCGTGAAAGATCCTTGTTGAAGCATGTGGTCCGACTGCCTTGGCACGCGCGGCTCCGTCCCCGTGCTAGATCCCCGTCTTCGCACGGGATACGACTGCCACAGGCTGCGCGTCTCGGTCCCGTGAAAGATCACCGTGTTAGCAGGGCATCGGAATTCCCCGGCCAGCGAGTCTGGAAGATCCCCGTTGAAGCACGGGAGTCGACTGCCCCGGCCCATGCGGCTTCGTCCCGTGGTAGACCCCAGTGTTCCGTGGAAGGTCCTGATGCCGGGCAAGCTGTCCAACGTCGAGCTTAGACACTTGTTATTCAATTTTCCGACTTGATAGAAATGTCTAATGTCTAAATTGGACAATATTTAGACATTTTTCCCGAGCTAACAAATTGCCCACCATCGAAATTAAACAGTTTTTAAACATTTTTTCAGACTTGATAGAAATGTATATTGTCTAAATTGGACAATATTTAGACCCCCCCACCCTGTGTTCTCATGGCAGCGAGCTACTCTGCCCTGCGTGGCTCTGTCCCATGAAAGATCCTCGTTGAAGCATGAGAACCGACTGCCTTGACACCCGCGGTTCCATCCCCGTGCTAGATCCCCGTCTCCGTACGGGATACGACTGCCACAGGCTGCGCGTCTCGGTCCCGTGAAAGATCACCGTGTTAGCAGGGCATCGGGATTCCCCGGCCAGCGTGTCTGGAAGATCCCCGTTGAAGCACGGGAGTCGACTTATCCGGCCCATGCGGCTTCGTCCCGTGGTAGATCCCAGTGTTTCATAGAAGGTCCTGATTACGGACAAGCTGTCCAACGTCCAAATTAGACACTTGTTATTCAATTTTCCAACTTAATAGAAATGTCTAATGTCTAAATTGGACAATATTTAGACATTTTCCCCGACCTGTCAAATTGTCCACCGTCGAAATTAAACATTTTTAGACATTTTTTAGACTTGATAGAAATATCTAGTGTCTAAAATGGGCAATATTTAGGACCCCCGTGTTCTCATGGCAGCGAACTACCTCGCCCTGCGCGGTTCTATCCCGTTGAAGGTCCCGTTGAAGTACGACAGGCAACTGCACCGGCGCGCAAGGCTCCGTCCCGGTGATAGATCACCGTGTTCGCACGGGAGCCGGCTGCCGCGAACTGCGCTGTTCGGACCCGTGCAAGATTACGTATTAGCATGGCAGCGGGCTTCCCCGGCCAGCTAGCTCGGTTCCGTGGAAGGTCCCCGTAGCAGAACGGGAGCCGACTGCCCTGGCGCTCGCGGCTCCGTCCCCGTGGTAGATTCCCGTGTTCGTACGGGATCCGGCTGCCGCGATCTGCGCGTCTCGGTCTCATGAAAGATCACCGTGTTAGCAGGACCAGGGCATCGGTCTTCCCCGACCAATGCTGCTGGAAGATCCCCGTTGAAGTACGGGAGCCGACTGCTCCGGCCGACTGCTCCGGCTCATGCGGCTTCGTCCCGTGGTAGATCCATGTGTTCGCGGCCTGGCAAATTGTCTAACGTCTAAATTAGACACTTGTTAGACAATTTTTTAGACTAGATCCAGATCCCTGTCAGACGCAAATTAGATCAAGATGCAGATCAGATCAATTCAAATGCAGATCAGATCTAGATATGTGTTCAAAGATAAGATCTAGATTCAGATCAGATCCAGACCCTTATCCAGATCAGATCCGGGTCAGGTCAGATCCAGATCCGAGATCGGGTCAGATCAGATATAGACCCAAGATCAGATTCAGATCCAGATCCGGTCCATATTATTATTATTATTTCTGGTCAGATCAGATTAGAAGTGATTCGGATCCCGGTCCTGATCAGATGCAAATCAGATCAAGTTTCCAGATCAGATCAGATGAGATCCAAATCCAGATCCAGTTCAAGATCTAGATCCGATCCGATCCGATCCAATTCAGATCAGATCCAGATCAGATCCAGATATCAATATCTGGATCCGTATCAGATAAGATTAGAGCCTGATCTAGATGAGATCCATATCTGTATCCAGATCAAGATCCTGATCAGATCAGGTTAGATCTAATTTCGAAAAAAAATCGGCTTGTTCACGTAATGAGTGTAAATGAGCGCAATGGGTATATTCATTATTGACAGACCGGCGACCCAGCTCTATGTCATGTGAGTAAAGAAACCGCTACTGGCAGTCACATGCTTTTTGTAGACAGGCTGTACAAACCGTTAGTAAATAAACATTACTAGCTTATATTAAACGAGTCCTCATTCATCTTTTGATCTGTATCCAAATTGTTATTGACTTTGGATCTACAATCAATAATTTAAAATCTGGGTGAAATCGGGGCACACGCTGACAAACAAAACAGAAAGAAAATACAGTTTGACACTAAAATATGTTACCAGATATAGATCTACAAAGTCTTGAAATAATGAAAATCTACAAAAAAAATAAATGTATGCTCTAAAAATGTGACGTTGCCGGAGATCTTACGTAGTTTATGGTATTTAAAACAGTGTGGATCGAGATCCTGGTCTGACCGAGCAGGAAATATGATACATACGGGTCATACCAGATCATACCGGGATAAACACTATCACAGATTACCCTTTTACGCGTTGTCTTGAATAGAGCTGGTGTATATCTAGGCGTCATTGACCCTTATTATGCTGAACACGACATGACTTGCATTTATAAACAAAGCGGATCCAGATGAGGCGAGGCGCCTAGATGAGGATCCATGCTGTTTGACACGTTTTCAATAAATAAAATTATCTCTAGAGAATATTAACGATTAGCGGCGCTCTAAATGTTGATGGTTTTCTAGCCTCCCGGTAGAATATGTTTAGTTGCTCGTTTAGGTTTAGCCGTTTGCAGAACTTGCGTCTGCTAAAAAGCCATGCTGCATTTTTCTTTATACAGTTGCCATCCGTTTGGCATGTTGATGAATCATCCGGATCAAAACATGTTTGAATGATAGCCGACATATTAATCAATACATTGCAGAGTTAGCGTAACTAAATCAAGTTTCTGGATATCCAGATCAATATTTGATCTGATTTGGTCAAAACAAATCTACATCTATATAGATCTGACATGATCTGGATCTGATCTTATCTCGGATCTAAATCTGATCTAAATCGGACTTTGATCTTGATCTGATCTGGATCTTGATCGGATTTGATCTGATCTGGATCTTGATCTGGTTCTTAATCTCGATATGATTCTTGATCTGGATCTGGTTTATAATCTGGTTCTGGCTATGGTTCTTGATCTTGATCTGGTTATTGAGTTTAATCTGGTTCTAGATCTGGATTTTGTTCTGGGTCTCGATCTGGATCTGGTTTTGGATCTGGTTCTTGATCTGAATCTGGTTATTGATCTGGAACTGGTTCTGGATCTGGTCTTGATCTGGATCTGGTTATTTATCTGGATCTGGTTATTTATCTTGATCTGGTCCTTGATCTTGATTTGGTTCTTGATCTGGACTTAGATCTGGTTCTGGATCAGGATCTTGATCTTGTTCTTGATCTGGGTCTTGTTCTTGATTTGGTTTGTGATCATGGTCTGGTTTTTTATCTTGATCTGGCTCTTGATCTGGATCTATATCTGGATCTGGTTCTGTATCTGAACCTAGATCTAGATCTGGACCTGGTTCTTGAGCTGGATCTTGTTTGTGATCTGGATCTGGATCTTTTACTTGAGCTGGTTCCCGGTCTCCATCTGTATCTGGATCTTTATCTGGTTCTTTATCTGGTTCTGAATATGTTTCCTGATCTGGCTCTAGTTCTGGTTCTTGATCTTGATCCTGGTCCTGAACTTGATATTGATTCTGATCTTGATCTTATTTGCATCTGGTAAGATTTTGGAGTGGAATCACTTCTGATTTGATCTGATCCGCATATTGATCTGATCTGGCCTAACTTAAACTGCATCTGGATATATGCTGCTTTATCTGATCAGGTCATTTTCAATCTGGAATCTTGATCGGATCTTAATATAATACTGATCTTACCTAAATTGATATTATCTAATTTAATCTGACATGATCTGATCTGATATGGACCTGACCTATATCTAGATATTATCTATTCTGAATCTTGATCTGATCTGACCAGATCTGAAATAAATGTCGATGGACATGAGCTGGACGAATAATCATTTGAATAACCAACTGACAGCCAGGGCAAGCAATACATTCGCATCTGTTACATTTTTTTTATTTTCGGCTGAATAACCAATTTCCTGCTCGCAGTATATTCACCAGATTCGGATATTTGACGAATAACCAGTTGAATAACCAACTGATAGCCAGAACCAGCTGAAAATTCGCCTCTGTTATCCTTTTGGAATTAACGGATGAATAACCAATTTCCTGCTGGTAGTAGATTCGCCAGATTCGGATATTTGACGAATAACCAGTTGAATAACCTACTGACAGCCAGAACCAGCTGAAAATTCGCCTCTGTTACATGTTTGAATTTACGGCTTAATAACCAATTACCTGCTGGCAGTATATTCACCAGATTCGGATATTTGCCGAATAACCAGTTGAATAACTAACTGACAGCAAGAGACCGCAGAAAATTCGCATCTGTTACATGTTTGAATTTACGGCTGAATTACCAATTTCCTGCTGGCAGTATATTAGTTAGATTCGGATATTTGACGGATAACCAGTTGAATAACCAACTGACAGCCAGAACCAGCTGTAAATTCTGCTGTGTTTAATTTTTGAATTTACGGCTGAATAACCAATTTCCTGCTGGCAGTATATTCGTTATATTCGGATATTTGACGAATAACAAGTTGAATAACCAACTGGCAGCCAGAGTCAGCAGTAAAATCGGCTGTGTTAATTTTTTGAATTTACGGCTGAATAACCAATTTCCTGCTGGAAGTATATTCGTTAGATTCGGATATGTGACGAATAACCAGTTGAATAACCAACTGACAGCCAGAAGCAGCGGACAATTCGCATCTGTTACATATTTGAATTTACGGTTGAATAACCAATTTCCTGCTGGCAGTATATTCGCCAGATTCGGATATTTAACGAATAACCAGTAGAATAACCAACTGACAGCCAGAACCAGCTGAAAATTCGCCTCTGTTACATTTTTGAATTTACGGCTGAATAACCAATTGATTTCCTACTGGCAGTATATTAGTTAGATTCGGATATTTGACGAATAACCAGTTGAATAACAAACTGACAGTAAGAATCAGCTGTAAATTCGGCTGTGTTTAATGTTTGAATTTACGGCGGAATAACCAATTTCCTGCTGGCAGTATATTATTTAGTTTCTGATATTTGACGAATAACCAGTTGAATGACCAACTGACAGTAAGAATCAGCTGTAAATTCGGCCGGGTGAAATTTTTGAATTTACGGCTGAATACCCAATTTCCTGCTCGCAGTATATTCGTCAGATTCAGATATTTGACGAATAACCAGTTGATTAACCAACTGACAGCCAGAACCAGCTGAAAATTCGTATCTGTTACATGTTTGAATTTACGGCTGAATAACCAATTTCCTGCTCGCAGTATATTCGCCAGATTCGTATATTTGACGAATAACCATTTGGATAACCAACTGACAGCCAGAACCAGCTGAAAATTCGCCTCTGTTACATTTTTGAATTTACGGCTGAATAACCAATTTCCTGCTGGCAGTATATTCGTCATATTCCGATATTTGACGAATAACCAGTTAAATAACCAACTGACAGCCAGAACCAGCTGAAAATTCGGCTGTGTTAAATTTTTGAATTTACGGCTGAATAACCAATTTCCTGCTGGCAGTATATTCGTTATCTTCGGATATTTGACGAATAATCAGTTGAATAACCAACTGACAGCCAGAGTCAGCAGTAAATTCGGCTGTGTTAATTTTTTGAATTTACGGCTGAATAACCAATTTCCTGCTGGAAGTATATTCGTTAGATTCGGATATGTGACGAATAACCAGTTGAATAATCAACTGACCGCCAGAAGCAGCGGAAAATTCGCATCTGTTACATATTTGAATTTACGGTTGAATAACCAATTTCCTGCTCGCAGTATATTCGCCAGATTTGGATATTTAACGAATAACCAGTAGAATAACCAACTGACAGCCAGAACCAGCTGAAAATTCGCCTCTGTTACATTTTTGAAATTACGGCTGAATAACCAATTTCTTGCTGGCAGTATATTCGCCAGATTTGGATATTTGACGAATAACCAGTTGAATAACCAACTGACAGCCAGAACCAGCTGAAAATTCGCCTCTGTTACATTTTTGAATTTACGGCTGAATAACCAATTTATTTCCTACTGGCAGTATATTAGTTGGATTCGGATATTTGACGAATAACCAGTTGAATAACCAACTGACAGTAAGAATCAGCTGTAAATTCGGCTGTGTTTAATGTTTGAATTTACGGCGGAATAACCAATTTCCTGCTGGCAGTATATTATTTAGTTTCTGATATTTGACGAATAACCAGTTGAATAACCAACTGACAGTAAGAATCAGCTGTAAATTCGGCCGTGTGAAATTTTTGAATTTACGGCTGAATAACCAATTTCCTGCTCGCAGTATATTCGTCAGATTCAGATATTTGACGAATAACCAGTTGATTAACCAACTGACAGCCAGAAACAGCTGAAAATTCGCATCTGTTACATTTTTGAATTTACGGCTGAATAACCAATTTCCTGCTGGCAGTAGATTCGCCAGATTCGTATATTTGACGAATAACCAGTTGAATAACCAACTGACAGCCAGAGACAGCAGAAAATTTGCAACTGTTACACTTTTGAATTTATGGCTGAATAACCAATTTCCTGCTGGCAGTATATTCGCAAGATTCAGATATTTGACGAATAACCAGCTGAATAACCAACTGACAGCCAGAGCCAGCAGTAAATTCGCTTCTGTTAAATGTTTGAATTTACGGCTGAATAACCAATTTTCTGCTGGCAGTATATTCGTCATATTCGGATATTTGACGAATAACCAGTTGAATAACCAACTGACAGCCAGAACCAGCTGTAAATTCGGCTGTGTTAAATTTTTGAATTTATGGCTGAATAACCAATTTCCTGCTCGCAGTATATTCGTCAGATTCGGATATTTGACGAATAACCAGTTGAATAACCAACTGACAGCCAGAACCAGCTGAAAATTCGCCTCTGTTACATTTTTAAATTTACGACTGAATAACCAATTTCCTGCTGGCAGTTTATTTCCCCCAATTCTTATGTTTTACGAATAACCAATTGACACCTGAACAGTCAATAACCAACTGACAGCTGAAAATTCAATTACCAATTGATAGCTGAACATTCAATAAACCACTGACAGCTGAAAATTCAATAACCAATTGATAGCTGAAAATTCAACAAACAACTGACAGCTGAAAATTCAATAACCAACTGACAGCTGAAAATTCAATAGACAACCTTGAAGTTTATTCGCTCACACACATATAACCTCGGGGTCGTTACCGGACTATTGACGTCGTCAGTGCCGATGACACCAGACAATATTCCTTAATCGCTATGTTCTACCGAGCGGGCGGATGACATATCAGCCATTGATAAGATATTTCTTTCTTTTGGCTCATCTTATGCTAAGGGCGTTTTGAACAGCTTTGATCCAGATGAGACGCCGAATATCTCGAAGTCTAAACAGTACCCAAGTAATTTGACACGCAGTCAACAGTGTTTCAAAAGTTTGATCGAAGCGGAATTCAGTAAAAAGTTTATTAAATCAGGGATTTAGTAGATATTATTTTTCAGCAATTGAAAGTTTAATGTTCTATTTCCAAATCTACACTCGTTATCTGAATATAGTTCTAAATGTTATAAGGTTATCTTTGAGAAGCACGTTGCTCATATGCTGAATTCGCAATACCTATTAACTGATACTAAGAGACATATTGGACTTAACCATTCCCCCGGTCAATGTTTATATAATAAATAATGACGTTGTACCGTAAAATCTGCAAGTCCCGTAAAATATTCAAGTCCGCGATAATACGCATGCGCAGAAATATCGGTCAGTTCCGGTGTAAAATCTGCAAGTCAACAATTTCCGGTACACAAATAAATTAATAAAATTCTACATTTAATAAATTTAGCTATCAAATAAGTCTATTTTATGTATGCAACGAAGAAGCACATTTAGTTATGAATTCTTATGATAACAAATTTGCTTGTTATGTGACTGTTGCAGGCTGACAGGGATATTGTTAAAACCGAAAGTAGCACGATATCGACTTCTACATGATCTAGTGCTATACAAGTGTTGACAAAGACATGGATATTTAAATATTAAACAATCATCATCATTTCTGTATAGACACTAGCCCACTCGGATACTAGACCCCTCAAGATGCATATTAACCCCCCACCCCATATATCCACACAGTAGATCCGTCGTAATTTGCTCACCTAGTTCTGTATGTCATGTATGTCTGTAAGGCCAAATGACATTTGCAGAAAGAGTAGAACCAGATCAGCCGTCGGGTTTGTAAAATTGATAATCTGATTTGGTTTGTAAGTTAAGATTAGAAATTATTTTCACTACTGTTTGTATGTACCAAATAAAACCAAGTACATTTTCACTATCACAACAGGTAGTGTTAGTGTTTGTCCAAATCATTTACTTTTAAGGAAGTGATTTAATCAGGATCTACACTATTTGTCATTGATAGTTAGATTTTTTTAGAATATAAATCACACCTAAAATGTTGAGGCAAAATTATATTAAACCATGTATGTATCAAACAAAACCAAGTACCTGGTCACTATCACAACAGGTAGTGTTTGTCCAAATCAATCATGTGTAAGGAAGTGATTTAATCAGGATCTACACTATTTGTCAATGATAGTTATATTTATTTTAGAATATAAATCCACCTAAAATGTTGAGGCAAAATGATGTAATACCATGTATGTACTGAAACAAAACCAAGTACCTTTTCCCTATCACAACAGGTAGTATTTGTCCAAATCAATCCCTTGTAAGTTTAAATTTGAAAATTTTAAAATCTCGCTTTGAATTTATATTCCGATCATTGATACAGCTAAACACAACCTCATTAGTACATTAGAAATTAAATTTAAAAGTAAATTATAGCCCATTTAGCTATGAATGTAATCTTCATTTATTCATAAGTTGACCTAATTTTAATTATGCTTTAACTACTACACTGTATTTTTATTTGCAGATTGTAACTTTAAATTTGAAAATTTAAGAATCTTGCTTTGAATTTATATTCTGGTCGAGGGTTTCTTCTTGAAATTATCTAAAAGTTGATTTATAACCCATTTATGTTAACATATGGGGTTTCGTCTGCCTTGCTACATTCGGCAATCATGGGGTTGTGTCCTGTGGGGTTTTGTCCTACTGGGGTTTTGTCCGTACCCCGCTTTAATCAACTAATGATTTCGAATAAAAGAGAAATTTGATAAATTGTTATATGTAATTTGACTAAAATGTGCACAAAACAACCCTATTTTAGAATAATTCAATGTTCAATTCATGATTAAAATCATATTAATATCATACTTTGGTATTCACAAGCAAAAATAGTTGCAAATATATAAGATTTTAGTGAAGTACCATTATAAAAATGGTCTGATTTGACCCTGTCTGATTTGGATCTAATCTGATTTGACTCCGGTCTAATTTGCTTGTGGTCCGATTTGACCAATTACCATTGGGACAAGAGCCCAATGAGTTTAAAACATAAGTATTCATAAGTCAACAGTGTAGACTTAAATTACCATTATAAAAACTGGTCCGATTTGACCCTGTCCGATTTGGATGACTTAAATTACCATTATAAAAACTGGTCCGATTTGACCCTGTCCGATTTGGATCTAATCTGATTTGACTTGGGGTCCAATTTGCTTGTGGTCAGATTTGACCAATTACCATTGGAACAAGAGCCCACTAGGGCATTAATCCACTTATATTTATACTTATGCATTTAATTTAAAAATTGAGTATGTAATGAGTTTGAAATATAAGTATCCATATGTCAACAGTGTAGGCTATTTTTTTCAATTCTGATATTTCTATTTAAACAAACATCAGATCCAACTTTTTTTTACCAGCTGAATAATTTTTGCCCATGTTATATTTGGTATATGGAATAAAAGAAGTCCAGGCTTCACCAAAAAACACTTTATTTTGGGTTTTATTTTTTAATTTGTATTTGCTATATACTATAACTATGTGTATTATACTAATCAATGACACTGGACTGAATCTGCTTATTACTAATCTAAACTTAGGTTTTACAATAATGGAATTGTAATCGTGTATTTTATTTGAACATCTAATTTAGTATAACCCTTATGGGATAAACATTCATGATTAAATATACTTTTTTCTATATAATAATATTTCAGCAAAGGATTGCATAATATGAAATTAAAATTGATTGTCCATAAACTTTTTTACGTATACATCTTTCTGAATAATTGTGGGTTTTTTTTTTTCATTTTTTTTCATATTTCATTTATTTTAAAGTGTATGGTTCCAATACCTCAATCTTGCCTTTTAATTACTGAATTTTTAATCACTTAAAAGATCATGTAAATATACGAGACCAATTATGGTCTCGTATATTTACATGATCTTTTAAGTGTCAGTTGTTGATGGCTTCTAATTAATTACAATGTTATTTCTGAGGAGACCTACAGGTGTGAAAACCGAACTGAATATATTGAGGATGGATGAAAATGTCATGTGATGTTTCAATTTTGAATCTGACCCAATTATTGACATTACATAACATACCTTTAAGTTTTATTACACCCAGGTACATGGGTTCAGCATGGGGATCAAACATAGATATATACATCAATTAATCCCGGTCAAGGGGCAATATGACAAGCTGTCAGGGGTAGGGCAATCCACAACCAAAACTGTTGTTTTAGTGTGGTCACAGAGGTGTGAAAATCCTATGTCCAAATTTTCTAACTGACCAATAAGAATTTATGGGTGTGACTCCAAGAGATACTGGTACATGCACTATAAAACACAATCTTAAATATTAAATTGTATCATCTACTCCGTTGATTGTCAAAATGAAGTTAGCTGAATATCAACAGTTTGTTACTTATTTAACAACTTGTCGTTTCCCAGATCATCTCCAAGAAGTATCTTCAAAAGCAGACAGGAACAGAAGGGACAACTTTAAAGCAAAATCAAGGAAATTCTTCTTAAACGGTATGTGACCCTAATAACTTAATATATATTCTGAGACACAGGCAGTACTAAAAATATTCTTTACCAACCCGTTAACCGTTAACTCGGTAAATATTCTTTTCAATGCCTTTAGCAAATGGAGTAAACCCAGACTAGACAGCTCCTGATCAGGGTCTGCTCTGTTTGCTTATGATGTGATATATGAGTCTTTACAATTTCTGGCTTGCCAACGCTTTAAAAGTGTCGATATGAAAAAAGAATATGTAAGATGTCTTTATTTATTACATGAATGTTTATAGAGTCAAGAGCTATTCAAAGATTTAAAACTTAATAACATTTGCAAATTTTAACTCTTGTTTAAACATTTAGAAATGCAAAAAAAGTCAATGATAATTCTAATGTATGTTTATGAGCTTTGATGACATATGAATTTCTCTTAACTGAATAAATCTTTGATATTCTGTTGAATATTAAGTGAGCTGTAGGTAGAGGTTCCACATATCACATTTCCACTATAATATGGGCTATGAGGACTAATTATTTTCTCTAAACTGAATAAATCTTTGATATTCTGTTGAATATGAGTAAGCTGTAGGTAGAGGTTGATAGATTTCACCGTCTGAAATGGCAGCATTTGGAATATAATGGGCTGACTTGCATTTTTTACGGGTAGAAATATCCCATTTTCACTACAATATAGGCTATGATGACTCAGTATTTTCTCTAAACTGAATTAATCTTTGATATTCTGTTGAATATGAATGAGCTATAGGTAGACATTGATGTTTCAGTAGGTTTCACCATCTGAAATGGCAGTGTTTGGTATATAATGGTCTGACTTGCATTTTTTACGGGTACAAATGTCACATTTCCACTTCAATTTGGGCTATGATGACTCATTATTTTCTCTTAACTGAATAAATCTTTGATATTCTGTTGAATATGAGTAAGCTGTAGGTAGAGGTTGATGTTTCAATAGATTTCACCACCTGAAATGGCAGTTTTGGGCATATAATGGACTGACTTGCATTTTTTACGGGTAGAAATATCACATTTCCACTACAATATGGTCTATGAGGACTAGTTATTTTCTCTAAACTGAATAAATCTTTAATATTCTGTTGAACATGAATGAGCTATATTTAGACATTTATGTTTCAATAGATTTCACCATCTGAAATGACATTTTTTGGTATATAATGGGCTGACTTGCATTTTTTACGGGTAGAAATATCACATTTCTGCTTTAATATGTTCTATGAGGACTCATTATACTCTCTAAACTGAATAATTCTTTGATATTCTGTTGAATATGAATGAGCTATAGGTAGACATTGATGTTTCAGTAGATTTCACCATCTGAAATGGCAGTGTTTGGTATTTAATTGGCTGACTTGCATTTTTTACGGGCAGAAATATCCCATTTTCACTACAATATGGGCTATGATGACTCATTATTTTCTCTAAACTGAATAAATCTTTGATATTCTGTTAAATATGAGTAAGCTGTAGGTAGACATTGATGTTTCAGTAGATTTCACCATCTGAAATGGCAGTGTTTGGTATATAATGGTCTGACTTGCATTTTTTACGGGTACAAATGTCACATTACCACTTCAATTTGGGCTATGATGAGTCATTATTTTCACTTAACTGAATAAATCTTTGATATTCTGTTGAATATGAGTAAGCTGTAGGTAGAGGTTGATGTTTCAATAGATTTCACTATCTGAAATGGCAGTTTTGGGCATATAATAGACTGACTTGCATTTTTTACGGGTAGAAATATCACATTTCCACTACAATATGGGCTATGGTGACGCATTATTTTCTCTAAACTGAATAAATCTTTGATATTCTGTTGAACATGAATGAGCTATAGGTAGAGATTGATGTTTCAGTTGATTTCACCATCTGAAATGGCAGTATTTGGTATATAATGGGCTGACTTGCATTTTTTACGGGTAGAAATATCACATTTCTGCTATAATATGTTCTATGATGACTCATTATTTTCTCTAAACTGATTAAATCTTTATTATTCTGTTGAATATGAATGAGCTATAGGTAGAGATTGATGTTTCAGTAGATTTCACCATCTGAAATGGCAGTATTTGGTATATAATGGGCTGACTTGCATTTTTTATGGGTAGAAATATCACATTTCTACTAAAATATGTGCTATGATGACTCATTATTTTCTCTAAACTGAATAAATCTTTGATATTCTGTTGAATATGAGTAAGCTGTAGGTAGAGGTTGATGTTTCAATAGATTTCACCATCTGAAATGGCAGTTTTGGGTATATAATGGACTGACTTGCATTTTTTACGGGTAGAAATATCACATTTCCACTACAATATGGGCTATGATGACTAATTATTTTCTCTAAACTGAATAAATCTTTGATATTCTGTTGAATATGAGTAAGCTGTAGGTAGAGGTTGATGTTTCAGTAGATTTCACCATCTCAAATGGCAGCATTTGGAATATAATGGGCTGACTTGCATTTTTTACGGGTAGAAATATCCCATTTTCACTACAATATGGGCTATGATGACTCAGTATTTTCTCTAAACTGAATTAATCTTTGATATTCTGTTGAATATGAATGAGCTATAGGTAGACATTGATGTTTCAGTAGGTTTCACCATCTGAAATGGCAGTGTTTGGTATATAATGGTCTGACTTGCATTTTTTACGGGTACAAATGTCACATTTCCACTTCAATTTGGGCTATGATGACTCATTATTTTCTCTTAACTGAATAAATCTTTGATATTCTGTTGAATATGAGTAAGCTGTAGGTAGAGGTTGATGTTTCAATAGATTTCACCATCTGAAATGGCAGTTTTGGGCATATAATGGACTGACTTGCATTTTTTACGGGTAGAAATATCACATTTCCACTACAATATGGGCTATGAGGACTAATTATTTTCTCTAAACTGAATAAATCTTTGATATTCTGTTGAACATGAATGAGCTATAGGTAGACATTGATGTTTCAGTAGGTTTCACCATCTGAAATGGCAGTGTTTGGTATATAATGGTCTGACTTGCATTTTTTACGGGTACAAATGTCACATTTCCACTTCAATTTGGGCTATGATGACTCATTATTTTCTCTTAACTGAATAAATCTTTGATATTCTGTTGAATATGAGTAAGCTGTAGGTAGAGGTTGATGTTTCAATAGATTTCACCATCTGAAATGGCAGTTTTGGGCATATAATGGACTGACTTGCATTTTTTACGGGTAGAAATATCACATTTCCACTACAATATGGGCTATGAGGACTAATTATTTTCTCTAAACTGAATAAATCTTTGATATTCTGTTGAACATGAATGAGCTATATTTAGACATTTATGTTTCAGTAGATTTCACCATCTGAAATGACATTTTTTGGTATATAATGGGCTGACTTGCATTTTTTACGGGTAGAAATATCAAATTTCTGCTATAATATGTTCTATGAGGACTCATTATTTTCTCTAAACTGAATAAATCTTTGATATTCTGTTGAATATGAATGAGCTATAGGTAGACATTGATGTTTCAGTAGATTTCACCATCTGAAATGGCAGTATTTGGTATATAATGGTCTGACTTGCATTTTTTACGGGTACAAATGTTACATTACCACTTCAATTTGGGCTATGATGAGTCATTATTTTCACTTAACTGGATAAATCTTTGATATTCTGTTGAATATGAATGAGCTATAGGTAGAGGTTGATGTTTCAATAAATTTCACCCTCTGAAATGGCAGTGTTTGGTATATAATGGGCTGACTTGCATTTTTTACGGGTAGAAATATCACATTTCTACTAAAATATGTGCTATGATGACTAATTATTTTCTCTAAGCTGAATAAATCTTTGATATTCTGTTGAATATGAATGAGCTATAGGTAGACATTGATGTTTCAGTAGATTTCACCATCTGAAATGGCAGTGTTTGGTATTTAATTGGCTGACTTGCATTTTTTACGGGCAGAAATATCCCATTTTCACTACAATATGGGCTATGATGACTCATTATTTTCTCTAAACTGAATAAATCTTTGATATTCTGTTAAATATGAGTAAGCTGTAGGTAGACATTGATGTTTCAGTAGATTTCACCATCTGAAATGGCAGTGTTTGGTATATAATGGTCTGACTTGCATTTTTTACGGGTACAAATGTCACATTACCACTTCAATTTGGGCTATGATGAGTCATTATTTTCACTTAACTGAATAAATCTTTGATATTCTGTTGAATATGAGTAAGCTGTAGGTAGAGGTTGATGTTTCAATAGATTTCACTATCTGAAATGGCAGTTTTGGGCATATAATAGACTGACTTGCATTTTTTACGGGTAGAAATATCACAATTCCACTACAATTTGGTCTATGATGACGCATTATTTTCTCTAAACTGAATAAATCTTTGATATTCTGTTGAACATGAATGAGCTATAGGTAGAGATTGATGTTTCAGTTGATTTCACCATCTGAAATGGCAGTATTTGGTATATAATGGGCTGACTTGCATTTTTTACGGGTAGAAATATCACATTTCTGCTATATGTTCTATGATGACTCATTATTTTCTCTAAACTGATTAAATCTTTATTATTCTGTTGAATATGAATGAGCTATAGGTAGAGATTGATGTTTCAGTAGATTTCACCATCTGAAATGGCAGTATTTGGTATATAATGGGCTGACTTGCATTTTTTACGGGTAGAAATATCACATTTCTACTAAAATATGTGCTATGATGACTCATTATTTTCTCTAAACTGAATAAATCTTTGATATTCTGTTGAATATGAGTAAGCTGTAGGTAGAGGTTGATGTTTCAATAGATTTCACCATCTGAAATGGCAGTTTTGGGTATATAATGGACTGACTTGCATTTTTTACGGGTAGAAATATCACATTTCCACTACAATATGGGCTATGATGACTAATTATTTTCTCTAAACTGAATAAATCTTTGATATTCTGTTGAATATGAGTAAGCTGTAGGTAGAGGTTGATGTTTCAGTAGATTTCACCATCTCAAATGGCAGCATTTGGAATATAATGGGCTGACTTGCATTTTTTACGGGTAGAAATATCCCATTTTCACTACAATATAGGCTCTGATGACTCAGTATTTTCTCTAAACTGAATTAATCTTTGATATTCTGTTGAATATGAATGAGCTATAGGTAGACATTGATGTTTCAGTAGGTTTCACCATCTGAAATGGCAGTGTTTGGTATATAATGGTCTGACTTGCATTTTTTACGGGTACAAATGTCACATTTCCACTTCAATTTGGGCTATGATGACTCATTATTTTCTCTTAACTGAATAAATCTTTGATATTCTGTTGAATATGAGTAAGCTGTAGGTAGAGGTTGATGTTTCAATAGATTTCACCATCTGAAATGGCAGTTTTGGGCATATAATGGACTGACTTGCATTTTTTACGGGTAGAAATATCACATTTCCACTACAATATGGTCTATGAGGACTAATTATTTTCTCTAAACTGAATAAATCTTTAATATTCTGTTGAACATGAATGAGCTATATTTAGACATTTATGTTTCAATAGATTTCACCATCTGAAATGACATTTTTTGGTATATAATGGGCTGACTTGCATTTTTTACGGGTAGAAATATCACATTTCTGCTTTAATATGTTCTATGAGGACTCATTATTTTCTCTAAACTGAATAAATCTGTGATATTCTGTTGAATATGAATGAGCTATAGGTAGACATTGATGTTTCAGTAGATTTCACCATCTGAAATGGCAGTATTTGGTATATATAATGGTCTGACTTGCATTTTTTACGGGTATAAATATCACATTTCTACTTAAATATGTGCTATGATGACTAATTATTTTCTCTCAACTGAATAAATCTTTGATATTCTGTTGAATATGAAGGAGCTTTAGGTAGACATTGATGTTTCAGTAGATTTCACCATCTGAAATGGCTGTGTTTAGTATTTAATGGGCTGACTTGCATTTTTTACGGGCAGAAATATCACATTTTCACTACAATATGGGCTATGATGACTCATTATTTTCTCTAAACTGAATAAATCTTTGATATTCTGTTGAATATGAATGAGCTATAGGTAGACATTGATGTTTCAGTAGATTTCACCATCTGAAATGGCAGTGTTTGGTATTTAATTGGCTGACTTGCATTTTTTACGGGCAGAAATATCCCATTTTCACTACAATATGGGCTATGATGACTCATTATTTTCTCTAAACTGAATAAATCTTTGATATTCTGTTAAATATGAGTAAGCTGTAGGTAGACATTGATGTTTCAGTAGATTTCACCATCTGAAATGGCAGTGTTTGGTATATAATGGTCTGACTTGCATTTTTTACGGGTACAAATGTCACATTACCACTTCAATTTGGGCTATGATGAGTCATTATTTTCACTTAACTGAATAAATCTTTGATATTCTGTTGAATATGAGTAAGCTGTAGGTAGAGGTTGATGTTTCAATAGATTTCACTATCTGAAATGGCAGTTTTGGGCATATAATAGACTGACTTGCATTTTTTATGGGTAGAAATATCACAATTCCACTACAATTTGGGCTATGATGACGCATTATTTTCTCTAAACTGAATAAATCTTTGATATTCTGTTGAACATGAATGAGCTATAGGTAGAGATTGATGTTTCAGTTGATTTCACCATCTGAAATGGCAGTATTTGGTATATAATGGGCTGACTTGCATTTTTTACGGGTAGAAATATCACATTTCTGCTATAATATGTTCTATGATGACTCATTATTTTCTCTAAACTGAATAAATCTGTGATATTCTGTTGAATATGAATGAGCTATAGGTAGACATTGATGTCAACCTCTACCTACAGCTCACTCATATTCAGCAGAATATCAAAGATCTATTTAGTTTAGAGAGAAAAAATTTGTCATCATTGGCCATATTGTAGCAGAAATGCCCATATTGTATCATTGCCCATATTGTAGCGGAAATGTGATATTTCTACCCGTAAAAAATGCAAGTCTACTCTTAATATTCCAAACACTGTCATTTCAGAAGGTGAAATCTATTGAAACACCAACCTCTACCTACAGCTTACTCATATTCAACAGAATATCAAAGATTTATTTAGTTTAGAGAAAATAATTAGTCATCATTGCCCATATTGTAGCAGAAATGTGATATTTCTACCCGTAAAAATGCAAGTCTACCCTTAATATTCCAAATACTGCAATTTCAGATGGTGAAATCTATTGAAACACAAATCTCTACCTACAGCTAATTCCTATTCAACAGGATAACAAAGATTTAATCAGTTCTGTGGGCACAAGGGGTTCTCATAGCACATATTATAGTTGAAATGTGATATTTGTATCCGAAAAAAGGCAAGTCAGGCATCTATATTTCAAATACTGCCATTTCAGAGGTTATATATATATTGAAACATAAATCTCTACCTACAGCTAACTCATATTCAACTGAATAACAAGGTTTTAATCAGTTCTGTGGGCACAATGGGTTCTCATCATCATCTTCAATTATGGCCACACTCTGTGAAGAGTATACTGTAACTCTCGATTTGGTTTGTGGTTGATTAGTTGTTTGTCACAGTTTGTTTTATTAGCTACATTATGTTATTTGTCATTTACTTGTCAGGATTTAATTGATCTCATTTATTAGTGAATTGCCTTAGAACAGGTAATTATAAATGTGATAAGTGGAGTTGAATTCAAGTTAAAATAACCATAAAGACTGCAGAGTATGCAACAAGCAATATGTGTTCTATTCTTTTTGGAATATGTCACTCTCACACTAAAGTAAGTAATGGTTACTGCTTTTATGTTTCAGCCCCTCGTTTGGAACGAAATTTCAAAGTTCCAGTATTGTTTATGCAAGCGCTTTTAAAGTTTCGAGGAAATGGCAATAACTATAAACGAATCCCTGCGTCTTTGTTGATTTTACAAGAGAATTATCAAATCACGGGCAAACATAAAGGAAATCACTATCCCATTCTCTGAAAAGGCCGGCCGCTTAGACAGCCCACAAGCAGATACCGGTATAACGCAACAGCGCTATATAGCTGTCTTTTACAGTTTATCGGGTAGTTTACACATCATTAACAAGAAAACCTGCAACGGACATTTTTATTTGGTACAGATGTAAAACAGCTAGTATCCGTAGAATTAAATCACATAAACAAATATATCAAGAATGATAGGGAAAAGTTAGCATCTTTACTTTTCTATGTGTTTCCTCGACCGTATACACACTGATCAATATATTCGTTTCTGCCCTCCAAAATCATTGTTTTATAAAAAATTAAAACAATAAGCTAATCGGAGATATATATATATATACATGTATATGTCTGGCGAAATGTTCATATCGCATAGATTCGTTTTGTTTTCTCAATTATAGGTTTCAATGTTTACATTCCGTGTGACTATAAAATAGACTTGCAAATTTTACGGCTTGCACTTTTTACAGCAGCAGCGTAAAATTTACAAGTCTGACCGGAAACCGGAACCGGAACTTGCAGATTTTACGGACTTGCATTTTTTACGCTACAACGTCCTGACTATGCTGAATTTTTATAGTGGCATATTTACACCGGATTTATTCGTATTGGCAGGGAGCGAAGAGTCAGATCTATTATAAGTTCATAAGCAAACAGGAGCGATGTGCTCGTAATGAACCAAAATGGTCCTACCCGAGCCATCTGATCTGGGTGCGAGACTGTACTCTGTTTGCTTGGAAATAATAATAAATTTGACTCTACATTTATTACACATAACACAAAACGATGAGTCCATATGCCAATATAAAAGGTCAGCAAACAAATATTTACGAGGTCATAATTTCTTGCATAAATATTCAACAGGGATAGAGGTAACCGCCCAATGACATTACTTGTTATGTATGTTCATGGGGGCATTCTGATTACAGTGAAATCTTACTTGCCCGAAAAATTAGTAAAGAAGAATCGAGACTGTTTCAAAAAGGTGACTGTTTAACCCTTTTCTTCATATTAACGCATTAACGCTGTCTCGTCTGGATCCAAACTATTGGCAAAGATCAACAACAATTGAACCAAAGACGGGAAAAAGGGTGACAGACAAATGGGCAGACGGACAGACAGAAGACAGAAAAGTAATCCCTAAGTGTCACCTGTTTTCAGCAGTCCCGCTAGTTTCTGGCCTTTTCATTCGATAAGAGCAGTCACGTGGTGACCCTCTATATTTCTATAGAGGGTCAGTAGCTGACCCACTATTGGCACACTACAACATAATGGCTGTCATTCAAAACAGTTCGTCTTTTAATCATTGTTTTGATCCATCACATTATAGCCCATTATAACAAATATAATCACCCAATATAACGGATTTGCGCATTTTAAACAACTTTTCGTTTGCTTTGACTTTTTGGGTTACGTAAAATTTAGACCTGGAAATTTGTAACATACAACTCTGTATAAACATAACACAATATAACATCATTTTAACATCAGCGTCATTTTCGTAATAATACCAAGGCCACAATCTGGGTCAAAATAAATGATGGAAAAATGTTGATAAGTCAGTTATTTGGTTTGTCACTGACCCACTTCGGAAATATAGAGAGTCTGTAAGATGAATAGGGACGAGACAATCTCGCCCCTATTATCCTACAGACCCCCTATATTTCCGTAGTGTGTCAGTGGCAAACCCAATAATAATAATAATTAATAATGTTATTTAGCGCGCGAATGTCCGGTGAACGTATATATATATATCTACCTTGTGAAATTTACCCTTTACTATATATAAAGAAGAAACACTTTATATAATGAAATAATATCCACATATAATGAAATAATATCTGTATATAGTAAAGTATATATATCTACCTTGTGAAATTTACCATTCACTATATATAAAGAAGAAACACTTTATATAATGAAATAATATCCACATATAATGAAATAATATCTGTATATAGTAAAGTTGTATCTATATCCCTTAACGTTTTATCTGCATATAAGGAGGTTTTATCTTTATATATCAAAGTTTTATCTTTATATATAATTTTTTTAATTTTTATATGCTATTAACGTTTTATCTTTATATATCAATGTTCAATCGTTATATGTTAATCTTTTAATATCCCATAACTCTGCAGAAAATCATCGAACCAAAACATTAATACGATATGCACAACTAGACACGGTGTTGATAAATCCTATAAAGTTACATGAACATGCGACCAAAGATTTTGGAGAAACTTTCCATGTAAACATTAAAAGTCCCAGAACTCTGCAGAAAATCATCGAACCAAACAGAAACAAGATATGCACAAACAGGCATAGTGCTCGTCAATCATATGAAGTTTCATGAAATTCTGATCAAAGGTTTTGAAGAAACCGCGCAGACAAACATTTCCATGTAAACCATTCACAGTACAATAACTCTGCAGAAAATCATAAAACCGAAACAGGAAATATATATGCACATCTGTGCATAGTACTAATCAATCTCATGAAGTTTCATGAAAATCTGATTAAAGGTTTTGGAGAATATGGCGGTCAAAGATGTCCTTGTAAACATTTCAAAGTTCCTTAACTCTACAGCAAATCATCGAACAGAAACAAGATATGCTCAACTAGGCATAGTGCTGATCAATTCTGTTAAGTTTTATGAAAATCCGACCAAAAGTTATGGAGAAACCGCGCGGACAAATTCAAATCAGACTTACGGACAGACAGACCGACGGAGGGACGGACAGACGGACGCCACGCACAAAAAACAAAATGTCTCCCTAGTTTACTTGGGGAGACATAATTACTCACTGTGTACGGTGATAAAGTACATGAATATTCAAACCTATTAAAAATTGTATGTTATATTAGCAATCAAGTATTTCAAATAAATGTTAGATGCTGAACTATGTTCGGTGAGAGAGTGAGAAAAATAATAATATTACAATTTGTCCAAAGAACAATAATAACTGTATACTGACTTTACTAGTCTCTCTATCACGGCAATATTGAAAAAGGCGATATCTGATATTTCCCCAAAACACTACTGCAATATTATTCATCAAGTTGTGAAAACACCTATTCAGATTTGTGCTATGATATTAAAATGCCCTTTTGAAAACAATTATAAAAGCCCAATGTGTAGCATAGTATCAATGCATAAATAAACATTCACAACTTAAACAGAATTATGATGTTAGAGCAATGATACAAAACATACGGATATATTCAATAATGCCATGTTAGGAACCTTTTCACATAACTAAATGTGCATCCCTCTCATATGGGGTCTTTTGACTGGGTTATTTCCAAACACACGGTATCAACTTTAAATGGGAGTGTTGTCATTAAATGTCACGCACACGAATTGCTTTCTCTGACTGATAAGAAGGCATCTCCTGTCCCGACACAACCCAATAAAGATGGCGACGTTGTTTACAGGAGTCAAATGTGTTTTACTGTTTGCTGCTGTGTTTGCCGGTACAGCATCAGCTGATGACAGACTGCAGCGCGACCTTTTAGCACGCATAGAAGCTTTAGAGCTGCAAGGTAAGGCGCTAGTTCTAAGTGTGTATGTTATTACATGCATCAGCTATTGGCTACAATTTGAGCAGAGGTAAGATCTGGTCTCTGAAATTGTCATCAGTGAACTATAATATTATATTATATATTGCTAATAAAGATGCCGTTCATACTGTGATCTTTTAACGAATCAGAACAGCAGAAAGTGTACTTCATAACAATAATTTCTTATTTCATTTAAAAATGCCTTTATTGCCAATCATAAAGTACCTTTGAAGAAAACAATTCGTTTAAACGTATTTCATTAAATGTGTTAAAACGACAGATTTCCGGATATTTATGTGTTATCATGTAAATGAACAAAGTAGTATACGTTGTTTACAGATGTCCAGATTGTTGTAACATGTGCCTACAGTATCATTGAACTGTCTTGGTGTCATAAAGAAGGTTTCCAATTTTAAATAGGACGTGAACAGGCTGCCATAATGGCAAGTCAAGACAATATCATTAGGAACTACAAACAGAGGGTGGACGATCTAGAACGTTCGATGGGAAAACTGATGGCCAAAGAACAAAAACACAAAGGAATGGACGAATCAGAAGAAATGCCTGCCACAGCTTCCTTCAATGACATATACCCCGCCCAACAGTCACAGACGGAATTAATTAAAAGGAAAGGTAATGTCAAATGTAGAAATATGTGAACATGAAGAAAATACCACCAAAATATAACTATGATAGTCAAACGTATCTATTACCTAATGAATTTAATGCACAACTGTCATTTAACTCTTTCGCTGTTAAATACTGTCGTCTGCAAATATTGTCGTTGGCTACATTTTTCTCCCCTTTTCTTTCAAACACGTTTTCACAGTAACAAACTTACTCGGCGTCTCACCTGGATCCAAACGGTGTGCAGAGGCAATCACATTGGCAGCGAAAGATTTAACTGATACCGCTTTCCTTTGAAGACTCTTCAATTCAATCATAGCACAGAATCCCACTACAAGCACGCATTTTAACTTTTTCGCTGCCAAATGTTTTCATCTGCAAACTTTATTTTCTGCTACAATTTTCGTTTTTATTTTGTTTTCAATTTTGTTCCAAAAATCAAAGTTATTGTAACAAACAGTCTGAATTCTGATGAGACACCGTGTTACTCGGCGTCTAATCTGGATCCAAACTGTTTGCATAGGTAATCGCAGATGCGACATCGGCCGTGAAAGAGTTAAATGCTGAAACGCTATTAAGTAAACAGTCATATATAATGCAAGTGCATAATTCCTTCAAGGGTTTAACTTAATGAGGCTTAATCAATAAACGGCTGCGGAAAATATTTCGTTTGAAATTTTCCTTTGCGAGAAATATGCCATTTTGTATAAACAATCTTGGTTTCATTATAACTTTCTACCACCTGATGCCTTATTTAATAACTTTTCCCATGTATGTAATTTTGTATTTATTAAACATGTACGAGGCAACAATACATTTTTATGACTTTTGTCACTGACCGTTCCAAGGCGGTACTTCCATCTTCCTCCTATTGTATGTTTGTTTTGTCTTTGTGAGTCTCTTGTTTTTTTTCTACCTATGTACATTTGCTGTTTCCTTGTGTTGCTGTTCGGGCGAGTGTTTGTTCTGTATGTGGTGTTTCCTGCATGACTCATTTTTGTACTTTTATGATAAAATGTTTGTTAACCTAGTACTGTTGGTTCCTGCAAATTTTTGTCACTAATGGGTTGTTACCGTTTATCGCAAAATTATATTTTAAATTAATAACTTAATATTATCTAGAATTTCTATTCATATAACGTGACTGGTAGTATGTCGTATTGTTCAAGAATGGTAATTAATCGTAATGCAAACTGTTGTTCACATTGCACCTTGAAATGGTAAAAACTGGTATCATATTTGACAACGAATCACTATCCTTAGAAAAGTTTAACAAATATTGTATGCATAGAAATACATTTAAACACAATACGATTGATTACCATCCTTGAATAGTACGACATTCTAACCAGCCACAAACTAATACGCACCTCTATATATAGAGCAACACGATTATATTTATATAATGTTCACTTTTATTTGTATCTAATAATTCTGTGATAGTATATGCTTTGAACCTAAACTTTAGGGCGCATCATCGAGAATCAGGGAGATGGACCTGTGGCATTCCATGCACTCCTTAAGAAAGTTGCTGAGGTAAGCCATATTGGGGTCGACCAGAAGATCTTATTTCCTGATGTAATGGTGAACCTTGGCGGAGGCTACCACGAACAACTTGGAACTTTTATCGCCCCTCAGTCCGGACTTTATTTATTCTCCGTATCAATAGGATCATCATCTAGCACTGACCACAATTATATCGACGTCAGTCTGAAAAAAAATGGGATAGAACTTGGTGAAGCAATGGCAAAAGGAGAGTCTGGTAACCAAGATCAGGGATCTGTTACTCTGGTAACACAACTTGTGGCCGGGGACGAAGTATGGGTGTCACTGGTTGAACCTGCCGATGCTTCTATGTGGGGAGGTTGGTTGGATAGCTTCATGGGATGCCTATTGATTCCACTTTAACCTAATTATTTGCAAAACATCAATAAAATAAAGATACACAGGAAAGTTACCACCATTGTAATGATTACACTATAAAGTTGTAATATCCCGTTGATGCAAATAAGCTTCTTTGCCATTATAAATGTTTCCAGTCATCTAGCGTCCTGTATCGAGGAATCTTTACATCCGACATTACCTTTTTGGTGTTCAGTTAGGTTAATATTGCTGAACATTAACACACCACTTTAAATAGTTCAGTTGAGGTGGGTTATAGAAATTTTGTTCTTGTTGGTTTAAAGTGAATATGTTTTTGACTACCAAGGCCTAATTTACATCAGAATGAGGAATCAAATAGGAAGCATATTGTTATGGTTCCCCCACTTGTGATATTGTCTAGACACTAATACACCGTAGGATTTAGCCGACACCCAATCACAGGATTAATTGTGCAAATACACAGCTTTCGCATACTGAGCGCCAAGGCAGAGAACCGAACGCCAAGGTAGATAACCACTAGTACCATTTTATTAAGTCATTGATATGGTCGAATTGATTGACTTAAATCAAAGTTCCATATATACTACCCTGACAGCCCTATTTCTATTGACTGAACTATCCTGGCAATTAGGTAATATTGTTGTCCGTAACAGATCTAAAACAGACATTCGTATTTACACTGAAATATATCAAAACAGGGTATGCAACTCTAAATAACGTTATTATCTTTATTGTGGGCAGTGAAACACTTCGGATTGTTTAAACCCATTACTGTACATGGGTAAATCAAATGAAACCCGATAAACATGTTTTAAGTTAACTTTCTCTTCACAATGATTGTACGTGTATGTGTATGTGTGTGTGCGCGTGCGAGTGTGTGCACGCGCGCCTGTGGTGGTAGTGGTGGTGGTGGTGGTGGTGTGTGTGTGTGTGACTGTGTGGTGTGTTTGGTGTTTCTTCTATTTTTCTGTGATTGTGTGTGTGATTGTGGTGTGTGTGCGTGTGCGCGTGCTGTGTGTGTGTGTGTTAGCTTGTTTGCGTTGCATACATACATACGACTATGTTAGTGTGATCGTGTTTGTGGTGTAGGGTTTACGTTCCGGCAATATTATTTCAATAACATGGAGACGACGTGTCTACTTGAGGCAAATATAATTCTATATCACTGTGATATCACTTCGTAGACCTATGACATGGTGCCACACCCGATCACAATACCAAGTGTCACCAGGCCAATTAGTCATAGTTCGTAGGACCCTCTTTATAAGTTCTACATAGCCACTAATTTCTTTTAAATGATGTTGTCAGTTCGCGATCGAACCCGCAAGCTCCCCATCCGGAAGCTGTCGCTCTTCAAATGTGCATGGAATAAACTGCCCTTTTGATGAATCAGTTAGGTTTCTGTTTTATTACATATATCAAATGCCTTTTATTGCATATTGTTTAAAAACTAATGTCACAGATATATTTACAATCCCCCAAAAGGACAAACTGTTCAATTAAAACGCCACGTAGTTATCGTAACTAGTTTAACAATTTCACATTGTTTGATATTTTGTCTATTTTGAATTCAGATGAAACTAGTATTCATCCGTTGTAGGTAATTTAACCCTTTACCTTTAAATATTTAGTTAGAAATGACATTATTAACATGATAATAAATTACCGTGGCAGACATTTTAGAATTATATCTATAGTATTTGATAAACAAAAGCAGACCCTTTAGGAACCGTCTGTTATAGGTCAACCCTATTTGCAAAGACAGGGAAGCGTCTCTGTAAGGTAAAATTCTAACATTTTAAATGCTTAACCTTCTACACCCTGAATAATTCCCGTCGGCAAATATCGTTGTCTGCTTTAATGCTTAACCTGTTCCCTTATATTGACGCCTTTTGACACTGTGTAAAAGTCACGTATTGAAACCATTGTGATAAATAGAGAATTTGCTCCATAGGAGCAAATGCTGTATCTATCACAACAGTTAAAAAACTACACAATTCTAAAATTCCTTTTTTCCTATTAAAGATGAGGTCCCTACAATGATCGCATATTTTCAATAATACCATAAAACTTGGTATTTGTTATGCTCTATCATTATTATGAAGGTTCCCAATTTGAACTTATATCGAAAAATGCCCATGTGATACAAATTAACCGATTTCATCAATAATTGATAATTTTTGTTCTACAACACAATATTATCGGCCTTTTCCGTAGATTCTTCCGCGTTTAGCCGATGATCACCCGATCCCTCCATTGTTTACGTTATAGCTTTCTTGGAAGTGGTCGGAGAACCGCGAATAGGGCGAACAGTTACGAAACTAAAACTCAACCCGAATAAAACTGAAACATCGGGGTGTAAAACCGGGATCGGCGATATCAAACAAATGGATGTTTTGTCATTATAAACGGTAATTGGATCGGGCTTTTTGTGATATACTACTTTTCAGCATATAAACAAATGAGTTTTGTATATTTTAAGTGTTTATGAAACGCGTCAAATGAAGGGACATCCCCTTTAAATAATCCTTTTTGGGAGATTTATTCAAGGAGGTTGGATCTAATAAAAAACTAATGAGGTAATCGGTTTAAGTAGGGTTTTCTTGTATTTCTTACCAGAAACACAATTAAAGCATCAAACAATTTGGATCCTAGTGAGACGTCGAGTTACTCAGATTGTTTGCAAATGGTGTCAAGAATTCGCCGTGATAGTGCTAAAAGATAAAGATAAAATGTGACGTCACTTTAATATATTTCTCATTAGACAAATGTGCATTCGGACCTGTTGATTGTTCAAACGACCGAAACAAGCACTTTTGTTGTTTTATTATTTTTTTGCGATCCTTTGCATATAAGCTGATGACGACATACATTTAAAGTTGTAACTTAGCAAGGAGTCACTAAGCTAGGATAGAGAAGGTAGGGTAGTGTTTGTGTGTTCATTCTACATGCATCTGTTTGGTTAACATCTCAGATGTTTGGTTTTATAAAATAAATATCACATATCATGGAGAGCGACAGCACGCATTGTCAACCCTCGGTATGGTAATGTTCACCTCGGCCAACGCCTTGGTGGGCATATCCAAACTCGAGTTGAGAATACGTGTTGTCGTCCTGCATAAGATGTGATCTAGACATACTTTTGCCCGCATCAGATAATGTCACATGGAACAGTACAAATTGTTTCATGGCAGGTATATGGAAAATGTGTATAGGAAAGCTACGTGAGGTATAATAATACAAAACATGAACTGTTATCGAACATTTCTTAATAGCGTTTAAATGCTCGTGTATTGCTTTGTTATATTGAAATTTCATAAACAGAATCATAAATACCATTTTATCATTAAGTTTGAAATTCAAATACAACATCTGCATTTGATGTGTAAGTGCTTAATCTTATATTCGAGAATATTCTATTGAATCGACAATGGCAGACAATGACACACAAAACCAATAGAGCTAATGAATGATGAAATCTTCTGACCTTGGTCTGCACTGGCGTTAACCCTGCTGTCAAAAGTTCCCGCTGCTTACAGTCTAAATTGTTGTAATATTTACTTGTCCAAGTTATTTAAGCTTTTGAGAAACATATACTTGAATCCTGATGAGATGTCAAGTTATTAGATTCCATCCTGCATTAAATCAACTTTTTGCTTTAAAAGGTACCTCTAGAAGGGTTTACTATCTAAAGTTTCAGGTTCTACACTATTTGCAATTATGACGACACAATAGTAGTAAGTTGAGGTATACTTAGAAGATATCGTCTTAGTTCTTGTGTACCATTGGAGATAAATCTTACGGAATCCACTTATATAGTAAGGGAAGAGTTACCTCAAATAAGGATTGCATCCCCATGGAGAAAATACACTATTCACACATTCCTTCATATTGACACCTTTTTTCGCCCCTGTAAATGTACTTTTGAACTTTTTTGATAAATGGAGCATTTGCCTAATATGAGTAAATGCTCCATTTATCACAAAGGTTTAAAACCTACAAAATTCTAAAATAATTTCATTTTGTTCTGGTCAATGCTCATTATCCATAGATTTATTCATTTATGACTGCCGCATCGGCGAGCCCTTTGAACCCTACCCAATGAATATTCATGTAGGAAAACTGAAACCATGGTTAAATATTTTGTGAATGTTTATAATGGCACATGATTACAGCATTTGTTGTTCATGGTAGGAAATATATAATCAAAATTAAGCCTATAAGTTCATCAGCAAATAGAGCAAAGAACCTGGTCAGAATTCCCCCACAGGAGCCGTCTGATCTGGGTTTACGCTGTTTATAAATGCATCAAAAGGCGTCTTTACTGGGTAAAGGTTTAATAAAAATCATAATGATTAAACCACCCATATATAAAATTCTCTTCGTGTATCACAGTATTACAATAACGCTGCTCCTGAATAGTGTATAAGTAAGCCTTACCTGTGTACATGTTTTGTTTCCGTTACTTTAAAAAAGTCAAGATAAGCTACACAGAAAGCCGTTAGCTAGGATAGAGACCTTGGGGTGTATAGGAAGTTCTGACAAAAACCATTGTCTTTTAGCATTTTCACCGTCTTGCAGTGTAGGAAAGCAATCATGTCTTAACAATGATTATTCCAACGTTGATATATTGACTCTATGATTATCATACACATACATACAGTGTATCTAAAGATTTAACGTACATGACATTTATGGCAAATCTTTTTATTCTTATCGGTATGTTCCGAACATTATATTTCGCCAATGTTCATATGATATTAGCAATTTAGCATTTAAAACAAGGGCATGTTGTATTGCTATGCAAGACAAGAGTCCCCCACCGGACTGAAAAAAAAATACCCTCCACTCTCCCCACCCCACCCACCCATGGTGTGGTTGACCATGGTATATACATGACCACCTGAATGGTATTAATACCTACTTTCATACATTGAATCAGTAAATAAAAAGTTATTGTCCCGACAAGAAAATATGAAAAAGGGGAGTAACTCCAAAACTATTGATGCGAAAGTTATTGCCCTTGTGCATGACGCTACACCTCATCATGCTTGTTCCATACGAGAAGTTTCAAATCAATTGAACCAGTGCATAAAGAGTTATTATCTGGACAAGAACATATAAAAAGGGGAATAACTCCAAAAATATAGATGCTAGAGTTATGGCCCTTGTGCATGACACTACCACTCATCATGCGTTTTCCATATGTGAAGTTTCAAATCAATTGAACCAGAAAATAAAGAGTTATTGTCCGGACAAAACACACGAAAAGGGGAAGAACTCCAAAAATATTGATGCTAGAGTTATGGCCCTTATGCATGACACTACTCCTAATCATGATTGTTCTATATGTGAAGTTTCAAATCAATTGAACCAGTAGATAAAGAGTAATTGTCCGGACAAAAAATATGTAAAAGGGGAATATCTCCAAAAATAGTTATGCTAGAGTTATGGCCCTTGTGCATGACACGAGCCCTCATCATGCTTCTTCAATGTGTGAAGTTATAATGAATTTGGCGTAACTTTGTAGGAGATATGGCCCGGACAAGAAGCGTGACAGACGGACTGACAAGAAAATATTATAAAGGGGAAGAACTCCAAAAATATTGATGCTAGAGTTATGGCCCTTGTGCATGACACTACCTCTCATCATGATTGTTCCATATGAGAAGTTTCAAATAAATTGAACCAGTAGATTAAGAGTTATATTCCGGACAGAAAATATGTAAAAGGGGAATATCTCCAAAAATATTGATGCTAGAGTTATGGCCCTTGTGCATGACACGAGCCCTCATCATGCTTCTTCAATGTGTGAAGTTATAATGAATTTGGCGTAACTTTGTAGGAGATATGGCCCGGACAAGAAGCGTGACAGACGGACTGACAAGAAAATATTATAAAGGGGAAGAACTCCAAAAATATTGATGCTAGAGTTATGGCCCTTGTGCATGACACTACCTCTCATCATGATTGTTCCATATGAGAAGTTTCAAATAAATTGAACCAGTAGATTAAGAGTTATATTCCGGACAGAAAATATGTAAAAGGGGAATATCTCCAAAAATATTGATGCTAGAGTTATGGCCCTTGTGCATGACACGAGCCCTCATCATACTTCTTCCATGTGTGAAGTTATAATGAATTTGGCGTCACTTTGTAGGAAATATGGCCCGGACAAGAAGCGTGACAGATGGACGGACAGACAGACGGACAGACGAACGGACGGAATCGAGCAAACCTATAGTCCCCCAACCGGTTACCGGTGGGGGACTAATAAAAAGTTACACGAGTAAGCGAGTTAGCGAATGAACGAGTGAGTCAGCAAGTAAATGAGTTGTTGACCGAGTGTATGTGAGTATGTTGCTATGACCATGCGTACGCGTGTTTATTTCCAGTCATCATAAATTCTGGGAATGTGATTGGCTGAGACCCTCCACGTGAACGGGGTGTAAGAAACCGTACACCCCGTTTGATCCAAAGTGTACGGAATCAAGTATGTCACGTGACTGATCGGTTTTGTATCATCGTCGATTCGCGTAAACAAACTCAATTTCTGAGTTTATGAGGCGGTTATGTCTTTTGAAATAAACGGAATTAATTCATAAAAACTGTCTAGCATCCACCCATATGTATAAAAACAACTTTTATATCAGTTATATGTTCGTATACTGCTTCTTTTGTTTCCCCAATTATCCCACCTGTCGTAACTACGGGAAACAAAATGGCGGAAGTAAACAACGGTGCAAAGTACCATCGTAATTGGCACTGGTTTAAAATAAGAAATGAAACTAGATTAAACAGGGTGTCTGACCAGGAGAAAGTCCAGATGGGTCAAGCCATTACCAGTGCTGTACGCGGAGGTGTCCCATCGGCTTCCATTTCCGCCTTGCCATCTTCAACAGTGTTTCCAGCAATCTGTGACAATCCCTCCACCAGCCAAAATCTTGAACTACATAAAGTTAGATCTGACAACCAGGCAGAATCATGTTTGAACGGCGTCGATATAAACGAATTATTCACGGAATTCTTCCCAGATGATAACAACTTTAATATCTCGGCGCCAGCAGTAAATTTTGCAAATAAAACTCTCATCCCAAAAAATGCACCACTAACAATGTTCAGCGGTTGCAAAATTGGGTCAGTTCAAATCGTCATCAATCAGTCAAAACAGACAGATCCTGGCATGTAGTCGCTGACCTAAACTGCAGTACTTAGAATAACTGTTGACAATCTGTGTTCCTTCGTTCACACATGATTGTTATAATTCCGTTCAGTTTTTACAAACGTTTGAATTCACCGTTATAAAGTTTTTCCTTATATCACTGAAAATCCCTCCTAAAATGACCCAAATAATTCATGAATTGAAGTTTATGACGTCAAAATTCCAATGTTATGTGTGTCGTAATACATATATATAGTTGTCGTGGAAGATAAGGGAAACCCCACCGATGATTAATATTAATCAGTTAGAATACAAAAAATCTTCAGGTTTCTCTTATCTTTCATGATGACTAATAATGCTTTTTTTGAAATGGTGTTATAAATGCATTTGTACAGCATTTTCAGAGAATCTCTTCCAACCCGCGAATCCGCGCGTGAGTTTGAGTGACGTAATTTTTCAGTCGGTGCTTTATTGACAGCTGTGCCAAATTGCACGCGCTGTATGTAAACAAGCTTCGCGCTCAGGAAATACGGAATCCAAAACCGTCATACAAACCCGTACACCCCGCCGAAACACCGTGTAACTAATAGTATGTTTTGGGTGATACGCCAATGAAATACCAATTAGGGTATGCAGATTAAATATAGATGACATTGAATGGTCATAATAATGATATATAATGGGACCTTGATATCTCCAACACGGATAACTCGAACTTCGATATAACGCAAGCTAAACATTCGAACCCTTTCAAAATTAATTAAACAGAATAGTTTTAAAATTCACCACTGCACGTTTGTATATAGACATGCGACAGCTTGATGCATGTCGCACTAATACAAGTAGTACTCTTACAGGAGCTTTCAGCATTGCTTTCGACCTACATTTAGCTGTCACATGGAAAAGGTTTCTAAACTAGAATTAGGTTCGCTCGAACTGCCATTATCTCGGAGTAATTTGTATGGTCCCTTAATTTGTATGGTCCCACTGTAACAATGTTGCACCCAACCTATACACATCCCTCCGAAATCAATTTACGATGAAAAGTAACATCTGATTTTCCACATGCTTATCGTAATTGAAAAACCTTGTAAGAACGCTTGTGTTTTTTCAGATTTGCGCAGTTATGATTGAGTGCCATTTAGGAAAGAAATTTCAAACACCCACTATGTGATATTGTATCAATGCGCAAATCAATATTCGAAACTTATAAAAAGGAGTTTAAAACAGCCTGATGAGCTGAACCTCATTTACTGAACTATAAACAATGACACCCCAAACCAGTAGAGCTAATAAATAAGTATATGTATAAAAAAGCCTTCAGTCCTGCTCACAAGTCATCAGTTCTATAATGGATGTTCATCGTAGATGGCCCGGGACTTGGAGTATCAGCGACAGCTACTGATAGCTAGGAGACTGCTTCGAAGAAAAAGGAGAAGAGCCCGCAGGGTGGTGAGTTAGGCCGTGGCTGACACCAGCTAGAAGGCTTGAAATACGGTCACTACAACATACTGGTTACTACAACAGACTGATACAGGAGCTGAGGGTAGAAGATTCAATTACAATTCTTAAGAAAGCACTATGAAATAAGAGTTTATTTAAGAGTTAATGGGTTAAGAATATCTACGTATGCCTGCGAATCAATTACGATTCCTAAGAAAGCACTACGAATTTGTTACGAATTAACTACGATCGTTTGGATTCGGGAGTTCGTGGCCACAATTTTGAACAGCTCAAAACTTTTGTCACGAATTCCCGATTGCTAAAGAATTGCAAGAACTGGTTACGAATATATACGAATCAGTTAAGAACTACACGAACTGATTACGATTCCACTATGAATCCTAAAATGTATCAATTCGCAGCGATTGATGGTATTCGTGGTCTGTGTGGAATAGGGGTATTATACAGAAAGCTCCTGCAGGAGACTCTGTATTACTTTCGTCCTGCATAAGCATCCACTGATTCAAAATACATCTATGTTGTATGTTTTTGTCATTATAAAATGATGATCGCACTAGATGGGTTTTACTGTACTGAGTATCAAGATTTACATTGCCTGCAAATATAATGACGCAATGTTAAGGCTTAACATTAGCAGTGCGGGACACGAGTCACTAATGTCCTTTGAAAACAATGTAGACCCATATGAGGAACACTCTTATCAGGGTCTTCACTGTTTGTCATGTTACGTTTTTCTTTAGAAAAAATCCTTAAACATTTCCCATACGCTTGACCTGTTTGAAAATGCAGCGTTGTAACGGTTAATTATAATTATGCTTCTTGTACCTGTTGTACTAGTGGAGATAAATCTTTCGAAATCCTCTCATCCAGTTATGGTAGAGTTACTTCCCGTAATAAAGTCCTAGTTTATTCACAATGGACACGAAGTTGTATCCACTTTGAGAAAAAAATGCATCCATATTAAAGGAAATGGGAATTTGGTATTATAGTCAAACAACTAGGTCTGACGTGTCAAAGGTCAGCCGAGTCCATTTTTAGGGAGATCAGCATTCCGCATGTTCTCGGACCATTTGTTTAAACAGACGAGTTTAGTATATAAGATAAAATTGAAGGCGGGATTGTTGTCAGCAGTTTAGCACAGTGGGTAAAGTCTAGTTACGCAGAAGACATTGCGAGAGTAGTTTTTTATTGAGCGTGGGTTCGAATCCCGTGTCGACCTTAGACTTTTTTCTTAATTTTTAATTAATAGTAGAGTATTATTTTATGTCATATTGTATAATTGTAATTGCCATTTATGCACATGGTCCTCTATGTTAGGGAAGGGTGCCTTTGTTTGAGTTCGAGTCCTATATTAGCCATATTTTCAATAATAAATCGATGCTAAAATATGAATATTAATATAAGTTTTAGCAAATGTCTTGTACAAGTGGCTTCTTAATGCACAACAAAACTAATGCTCTTAAGGGGACTTTCCTTAATATTTTTAGTAAAAATTTTTTATTTTAGGTTGATGCGAGACTCGAACCTGCGCCTAATAAATTGTTCGCCGATCATATACTTCTTTATGGTCCTACGTCTTATCCACTACGCCATATTTCCGATAACTAATGCGCTTATTCTTTATACCTATAACTGAACATTTTCTTTTATAAATGGCACGTGGATATCCGAAATGCTGATCTCCCTTAAAAATGGACTCGGCGAACCCGTGACCCGTCAGACCTAGTTGTTTGACTATAATCCTATAAGGTCGAACTTGATTCTTAGATAATAACAGAAATTGATCATTATAGATGCCTTCTAAGATAAACCCATAATCGTCAGAAGTCAATGGGTTTAAGAATATATGCAGCCGGTGCTAGGGGGCATGAGCAGTATTGCACTTTCAATTACTGTTCATGAACAGACTCAATAAAACCGAGTCTGCAATTTTCTCTTTTTGTGTTGCAATTTTTGCTCTCGGGGGATCACCGCCTTTCAGAATTTATTCTGGTGATCTTTAAAAACCCAATCTAAATGATATCGCCATTCAAATTATACTAATTCTAAAAGTTACTTGTGACACTATTCCATGTTTTATTGATTCTTACCTTGCGGCTGCAAATCACAATGGCTATGTGAGAGAATGAAACTCGACATAAACATCAAACGTTTAATTCTTTTTGTTGAAAAATAAAGTATGAAATGCCGAGACTTCATCAGCCCATTAGTGTCGTGATGTTTGTATGTATGTACTGTGTTCTATTTATTTAACCCTTTTAGTGCGGAAAATGAGTCACTAATGACTTTTGCAAACAGTGTAAACCAAAATGAGAGGGCTCCTAGAGAAACCCTCTCATCAGGGTCTGCATTGTTTATTTTATAAAAAAAACTTCCTTAATATCTACAGTAATCATGACCCTTTTAATACCCCATTTGTAAATTCATCTTTGATGATTATGTTTTCTTTATTGAATTCGTTGAATGGAAGTAACATGACAGCCGCCCCAGTCAGTCCGTTTAACCTTTACCCTCACGAATATTATTGTAGGAAAAATGACCCCATGACTATATACATAACTATCTATATGATTTCACAAGCAACATAACATATCCTGATCAGGCGGCTTCCCCACATCAAAATGGTTCTCTATGGAATAAATGTTAATAACAATACTGATAAATGATCATTAATATATCAGACTCTTTCTGTATATCAACAGTGTTGCAATAACGATATCCTGATTGGTGTAATCATGTATGTCTGTCTTTCCTGTGTAAATTGTTCGTTTCCGTCACTATCAAATACATGAGGACAAGTTCAATCGAGAACTTCTTGTCAGTACATATGCTTTAGGGTTAAAAGGTCGTTCTGACACATGTACGAGGGCCAGTTTTTAAGTTCATAGAGTAGGTCGGGTTTCCAGTATTGCTTGACATCTTCGCATTTATTTTATTTGACTCTTTCAAGGTATGCTTCATTGGTTTCCAAACATGTTTTACGTCGATCTATCAACTTTCTGAAAACTGCACGATATCTGTATTTAGAAACATTTCCTTTATATAAACGTGTTTGTAGATCTTGTTCTTTACTTTCTAAATGGATACAGTGTTCAACCTTCCATATTTCATTTTAACTATTTTGCCTATGGATATTCAGTAGGTATTGAAATTTGGGCTGAATATAGAACAAGGAAAAAGTTAAGACACTAGTAGACTGCATATCCTGTACTGCAGTAAAATATGAAGCGCTACCCTACTATCATGTCGTGCAAGCAACAAAACATCACACGGATATGGGTTTGTGTTGTAAGGAGGATATTCAGAACCACCAAGCCCATAACCATCCTCGTATTGTCGTGGCGAATTAATGTGTAAGTGCGTTATTATGTAATGACTTGATGCCCGGACGTGGTCTTCGTTTCTTTTTGGTTGTTTTTATAGAAATCATCGACTTTAGTGAGAATACTTTCCCCGTGACACTTCCCATTTACATAATTGCCTAAGGGAACTTGGATTTGAAGAACAGGTCATTTTGAATCAAATAAAATTATAACATCTGATTTAAGGTCTTACTTCGGCGGACAAGAATAGGTATTTCATCCTCAGAAGCAATCAAAACGTAGAATCTGGTTCCAAATCGTATACCCAGGTTTCATTACCTGCAACGAGTTCTTTTAAACGACGCGGATCACAAATACCATATTTTTCGATTATTTGTGATGCCAGTGTGACGCTAGTTTATTTTTGCACATCAGTGTTCAAGTATAGGATCCATCGGTGCAGACCTTCTGAAGTACAAGTCGTTTACGTACTTGACACATGAATATCAGTAATGCCTGCAGTATCTGGTCCTGTATACCGTGCATCTTCATTAATTAATGGCGTTCTTTTCAGTCACAACGGAAACACGACTACCTTAGGGTCAATTTCAACTGACCCCTGACATTTTCTTAAACGTCAAACTGTATTATAATTTAGATACAGCTTCATGTAAGACTATGGATATGATATTTCTCATTAGGATCCAATCAACACGGAGCTAAATTGAAAGTACTAATCTGAATCTACACTATTATTCATCGTTTTAACGGGGAGATTAATTATAATTTTTCGTGATATGCAGTTTCTTGTTTAGACAGATTTGAATAGCCATGTTTACTTAAGATCTTCCATTACTCGATATAGCAAAACATTCCTGTGTTCATATGCTACTATAAAAAGATAATCTAATAAACATCCATGATTTAATCATTTCTTAGATAAATATTCCCCGTTTACGGTAATAAATTACATAAATACACACACCTATGTATCAATGCATAAATCAACATTCGCAACGCAAACAGAGTTATGATTTCAGAACGATTATACAAGACGGACGGATAAGATTTTCAAGGATGCCATTGCTAGGAACTCATTTGCAGAACTAAATATGTATCCCACTCAAAGCGAGATCGTTTGACTCGGTTATCTCCAAACACACGGTATAAACTTTAAATAGAAGTGTTCACATTAAATGTCACACGCATTGCTTTTATATACTGATAAGAAGGCATCTCCTGTCCAGGCACATCCAAGTAAAGATGGCGACGTTGTTTACAGGAGTCCAGTTTGTTTTACTATTTGCTGCTGTGTTTGCCGGTACAACATCAGCTGATGACAGACTGCAGCGCGAACTTTTAGCACGCATAGAAGCTTTAGAGCTGCAAGGTAAGGCGCTAGTTCTAAGTTCTTACATAATTATGTCAATTATTAGCTATATCAGTATGCCCAAGTTTAGCAGAGGTATTTTGATTCGACTGAACAATAATATTATATGTAGCTGATATAGATGCCGTTTGTTTTGTGACCTTTTAACGAATGAGAACAGCAGAAATTGTATTTCATATCAATTTCACTTAAAATGCCTTTACCGCCAATTATAGAACACCATTGAATAATACAATTCGTTAAAACGTATTTATTTGAATATGTTAAAACGACAGGTTTCCAGACATTTCTGCGTTCTCATGTAAGTGAACATAGTAGTATCCCCTGTATACAGGTGTCCAGTTTGATGTAATATTTGCCTACAGTGTCCATAAACTGTCCTGAGTTTGGTGTCATAAAGAAAGTTTGCAATTTTAAATAGGACGTGAACAGGCTGAACTTCTACAGACCCAGGCTGCCAAAGTAGCACGTCAAGAAAATACCATTAGGAACTACAAACAGAGGGTAGACGATCTAGAACGTTCAATGGAACAATTGATGGCCAAAGAACAAAAACACAAAGGAATGGACGAATCGGAAGAAGTGTCTACGACAACTTCCTTCAAGGGCATAAAGCCCGATCAGGAGTCACAGATGGAATCAATTAAAAGGAAAGGTAATGGTTATTGTGGAAATATATGAATTTAAACACAATGCTATCAAAATATAAGTATAATTGTCAAACGTTTACGTTACGTAATGAATTTAAGACATGTGTAAACTACACCACTGTCATTTAACTCTTTCGCTGCTAACTACTGTCGACTGCAAATATTGTCGTCTCGCTTTTATTTTTTCTCCCTTTTTCTTTCAAAAACATTATTACATTAACAAACTGTTTGGATCCTAATGAGACGCCGGGTTGTTTGCATAGGTAATCAAAGATGCGACATTGGCAGCGAAATGGTTAAACGATAATTCTATCATTAGTAGCCTAACGCCATAATATTGGATATCTTTCGAAACTGACTCAAACAGATCTACAATTTAATCAAAACCCAGAATTCCACTACGTTCACACATTTTAACTATTTTGCTGCAAAATTAATTCAGTCGTATGTCAGTTTTGTTTTCTTCTACAATTCTCGTTTTTGTTGTTTTCAGTTTTGTTCCAAAAACATAGCTATTGTTTGCATAGGTAATATCGACGTCGGCAGCAACAGAGTTAAATGCTAAAATCCTGAGTAAACTGTCAACTATAACACATGTGTATAATTGGTTCAAGGTTTTAGCTCAAAGAGGTATAATCAATAAACGACTGTTGCACATATTTCGTTAGAATATTTCATTTGCCAGACATATGTAATTCTATATAAACAAGCTTGGTTTATACAAACGTTCTAATATCTGATTAATTCTGAAAGTAGGAGATCATTCGAAAGTAAAAGCATTAATGCAGTAGGAGAAAATTGCAGACTCGGGATTACTGAGTCTGTTTATGAGCAGTTATGGGTGTAAACGCGGTATTCAATTTCTATATACAGTAAAACCTCCCTATAACGACCACTAGATTGTGTTGATTAGTTGGTATTAAGGACAGGTGGCTGCTTAAAGCAAGGTGGAAGTAAAACAGAACGCTCCTATAGGAGCGTTCTGTTTTACTTTCACCTTGCTTTAAGCAACCGTCTTTAACACACAATGATTGATGTAATTTAATGGCCGTTATAGAGAAGTATTACTATATAATAACATCGAAACTAGTGATCCCGAAGGACCGGAAAGTATAACAACACTGAGAATGAAGTATTGGGCGACCGCCACACACGCACTTAACACCTGCTGTTGTAAAGTACATAAATTCTGAAAGTAGGAGATCCTTCGAAAGCAAAAGCAGCAATACAAAAAGAGAAATCTGCATGCTCGGTTTTATTGAGTCGGTTCAGGAACAGTTATTAAACGTGCCGTATTCAATTACATGTATTTGTTTTTGTATGTAATTTCATATCTATTAGATACTTACGAGGCATCAGTATGTATTTATGATTAAATCTATCAACTTAGTAATGTTGGTTCCTGTAAATGTCTGTCAATAATGTGTTGTCGCAGTTTATCGCAAATTTATTTCAGTCATATACGTGCAACTATATTCAAAATTAATAAATTAATATATTCTAGATTTTCTATTCACATGACGTGACTGATAGTATTCCGTATTATTCAAGAATGGTACTAAATCGTGTTCCATGTTTTTCTATGAATACAATCTATGTTAAAACGTTTTGAAGGATAATGATTCGTATGCCAAACATAATATGAATTTATACGCTTAAGCTTCAGTTCTTGCATAAACGTGTTTTTTTAGTTTCAATACACGGTGTAATGATAAGGCTATTCTTGTGCATATGCACCGTTTTTTGCCGGTTTGAAATATCCCATTTCCAGGCGCAATGTAAATAACAGATACTGCTACATGCCAACTGACTACAACTTCCTGACAAATGTACCCAAATGTACCCATTGTATGAGTCGGCTATTTTATTGACATAATCAGTATCAAACAAGATGTGTTTCAAAAACACTATTCCACCCGATGTAACCTTTTACCTTGATGCACGACCCTGACCTTATTAAGTCATCCCTAAAAATGTTCGCCGCTATTAGTTGCGCATACATGCCAACTTTGAAGTATATATGTGCAATGGCGACAAAGGTATCTCCAGTTTTAAACCAACCAACCAACTAACCAACCATCCAACAAACAGACAGACAAACAGAGAAAAAACAATATACCCCAATTTTTGTATAAAAACTTGCAAATAGTTTAAACTCATTTCACATTGAATAGATGATAGGTTTATGGCTTTAATACTGGCGTGGCTTTATTGATGATGAAGAAATGTTTTAAAGATTTTAATTGTAATGTTAATGTTACGATAGAGGTCTGGTATGCAATGACATGACCTATGTCGACAAAGCCGATGTTTTTTATATCGAGATAGAGACGGTTGGGAGATTTAATAGCATTTTGTACTGCTATATTAATTTCCAGAAAAGATAAGCATTTTCGATGATGAATAGATGAATATCTACTCCGTTGACGCCATTGTAAATTTCTTCATGGTCCTTTTATCAGTTAATTCTACTTAGCTTATAATCAAACCTTAAACCCTTTCGGCGCCAAATGTCTAATTGTTGTCTGCAAACCACTTTCGTTAAATCATTTAGTAAACTACTGAAATAAGATAAATAAATGCAAATTTCAGAGGAATAAAGCACAGATATAGAAATAGAGTTTGAGACAAAAAGTTAAGTACTTGATCAGACGCCGCCTTGAAAAGGCGGCGTCTGATCTGGGACTGCACTATTTGTCGTGGTGCATTTTTGCGACATTTGTGGTGAAAGGGTTAAAGGATTATACACGAACAAATAAGCACTTCTATGTATAGAGTAATATGATTATATTTATATAATTTTAACTATTGTTTATATCTAATAATTCTGTGATAGTGCATGCACTGAATTTATACTTTAGGGCGCATCTTCGATAATCAGGGAGCTGGACATGTGGCATTTCATGCACTCCTTAAGAAACGTGATGACGTAAGACATATTGGCGTCGACCAGAAGATCTTATTTCCTGATGTAATGGTGAACCTTGGCGGAGGCTACCACGACCAACTTGGAACTTTTATCGCTCCTCAGTCCGGACTTTATATATTCTCCGTATCAATAACGTCATCCAGCACTGACCACACTTATATCCTCGCTAGTCTCAGAAAAAATGGGGGAGAGCTCGGTGGTGTATTAGCAAAAGGAGAGACTGGTAAACAAGATCAGGGATCTGTTACCCTGGTAACGCAACTGATGGTCGGGGACGAAGTATGGGTGGGGTTGAGTGAACCTGCCGATACTTCTATGTGGGGAGGTTGGTTGGATAGCTTCATGGGGTGCCTATTGATTCCATTTTAACCTAATTATTTGCAAACGTCAATATAATAAATGTACAGAGGAAAGTTACCATGATTGTAATGATTACACTATAACGTAGTAATATCGGATATCTCGTTAGTGCAAAATTTCTTCTTTGTAATGATGAATGTTTCGAGTAACGTAGCGTTCTGTTTCGAGGACTCTACATCTGACATAACCTTTTGTACATTTGGGAGTTCATATAAGATAATATTGTTGAATATCAGCATGCCACTTTAATCAATTTTAGTTGAGATAGACTAAATAACATTTGTTCTTGTTGGTTTAACGTGAATACGTTTTTGATCACCAAGGACATCAGAATGGGGATTCAAATAGGAAGCATGTTCTTATGGTTTCCTCACTTGTAATATTGTCTAGACACGAATACAAAATGGGGTTTAGTCGACACCCAAACCCATGTTAAGAGAGACAAAAACACAACTGTCACTTACTGAGCGCCAATGTAGAGAACCACTAGTAATATTTTATTAAGGTCATTGGTTTGATTGAATTGCGGATCAATTTTCATATAATACCACCCTGACAGCCTTATCTCTATTGATTGAACTATTGTGGCAATTTCGTAATGTTGCTGTCCTTAATGGATGTATAACAGACTTTCGTCATAACTCTCAAATAAAATTATGAAACGGGGTATGCAACTCTAAATAACTCTTTTTGTTCTTGTCTGAGTGTTTCGCCAAGTAACAAATCGCATGGACTGTCGCTTACGAGAATTCTATGGACTGAGATAAAAACAAATACAAAAACGAAATTTCACGTGTTTCTTTGAAAAAGAAAGAACACAAATAATGAGCAAAAAGTGATGTTCTAATGAATCAATTAGGTCTCTGTTTAAGTACCTATTCCAAATTCCTTTGAAGACGTTTTTATTGCATATTGTTTAACCCTTTACGCCATAAATACGCCTTCCTGCGCATGTGTAAACAGAGTAGACCCAGATCAGACTCTCCACTTATGAGCCGTCTAATCAGGGTCTGCTCTGTTTATGATATAATATAGACATGGTTCAACGGTTTCTACCATCGCCATAAATTTCTGTGCCCATGTGCCATTATAAAAAATAATCTAATTACTATTCATGACGTCATTTTTTGTTACATGATATTCATGGAGTAAAGGGTTGAGGATAAATGCCATAATTATATGTACTCATGTACACTCCTCAAGATGGCAACCGGTTCAATTAAAACACAACGTAGTTACCGTAGCTAGCTTAGCTATTGCACATTGTTTGTGATATTTTATCTATTATGAATTAAGATGAAATTAGTATTCATCAGTTGTATATTTGTAGGTCTAGTTAGAAATAATGTGTGTTTATTATTTCTATAATGGCATTATTTACAAGAGAATAAATTACTATGGCATATATATTTTGATATCACCAATTCTCTACGAAAGTGCTAAAGGGTAAATATGATATCACGAAATCGGCAAGAAAGTGCTAAAGAATAAAGACAGAAGGTGATGCCATTTTAGTATCTTTTTTATTAAACACTTGTGAAATTCGGACCTGGTGATTGTTCAAAAGGCCTAATCAAGTAAAAAAAAAATATTTTGTTTGTTGCGATCATTTGCATACCAGCTTACGACTACATACAACTAAAAGTGTAACTAAAGGGGGTGGGTGTCACACTAGAGCATATAGCACGAACGTATGCGAGCATATGAGAATGCTCGCATGTCCTGATATACGCTGAGGTAGGTTAGGCATACGTCGCGTACGTTTCTGGTACGCTGTCATACGCCGGTGTACGTTCTAATACGCAGAGGCCAAAAGTAATTTTTGAACAAGTTCAAAAAAGTTCAGCGTATACGAGCGTATGAATTAAACGTTACGCATCCGCTCATCATACGCTAGGCACACGTTGAATACGATAGACTGTCGGTAAAGTTACGTTACTTATAGGTCAAATACGTTTCACATATGGTGGATAGCGTATCAGTAAAATTAATTGTAATGTATTTCTGACGAATACCTAACGTATTTAACCTATTTCTGGCTATCCATGCGCTGCTCATGCGCTCACATGCGGTGAGAAAACGTTACACATATGCTCACACACGCTGATCTACGTACGCTACACTGGCGGTTACATAATCTGACACACGCTCGTATACGTTTCTCATGCGCTGCATATACGCCAGATATACGGTTCGCATACGCTATTCATGCGCTGCTAATACGTCCATCGAAAACGGTGGCGGAAAAATTCGGGTTCATACGTTCAACAGTTGTGCGTATGACCAGTTTTTCATACGCAATGCATACGTTCGTCTCATACGCTAAAGTGTGGTAGGGCCATTAGCTAGGATAGAGTATGTAAGATAGTGTCTGTGTGTTATTTCTACACGCATTTCTTTGTTAATCACAGCATGGCACCGTCTTGTGGTGTCTGATCAGGGACTCCACTGTTTGTCTCCACATCTAGTTCTATGTTTGCGCTTTCAGAATTTATTTTCTTCAGAACAGCAGGTATTAAATGTTTATGAGTCGGCCATAAAAAAGTCGCCGCGTACTTTATTCTGTTGTTATATTTTCTGGGGTGGGTGAATGAATTGGTCCGGTTTTATGACGCTTCTATGCTGAATAGATCGACGTGCCCAGAAAGAGAAAATAGTATGTAAATTTAAAATAAATTCTTTAAAATTGTTAAACGTTCATTAGGACGCTTCAGGTATATTCAAAACAAATCAAACTTAACCCATTTGCGCCCGGTGGATTCTTCCATGATCAGTCCATTTTTGTCTAAAGGGTGTTTGCCTAAATTTTCAATTTCGTTTTGTTTTATATTGAAATTCCTATTAGCAAATTAGACTCTGATCAGAGTTTACACTGTTTGCCTATGTCCCATACATGGGATCGTGGGAACAAATGGGTTAACTATTTCGAATAAATGTAGGTCATATTCAGTTCCTGTTAAGTCTGCATATACTGACCATATATACTGAATGAACAAGTCGTGGCTTAACGCAGGGTGATAGTAATGCAGAAATCCTATAGAAGAGCTTACTGCATAACATTTGCCCTGCATTAGGCTTCAATATGTCTTTAAATCCAGAAATAGACTTAATCTGGGCGGTTACTGTAGACAGGCTTTACTCTATAATAATAAAAGTCTTAACCCATTTCCTCATAGGCTATTTGTAGACTCAAGCTCTTTGAATAAATCTACTGAAAAGGAACATTTTGGAATTTGAAAATAGGAGAAATGCTCTATTCATCACAATGGTTTCAACAGGTAACTTTTACAGAGGCTTAGAAAGGCGTATTTATGGAGGAAAGGGTTAATTCATATAATTAAAATGAAAGTCTGTTTGAGCATGTGACTTATTGGGGGATCATCTGCCATTTATTTTATGATTTGGTGGACACAGATTGTAGCACAGTAGAATCAACCTTAAGGAACATCACATTGATTGGACACAGGAATCTTATAAAGCATGCTCTTGCTTAATACAGGGCAAAAGTAATGCAGAACTCTCCTAGGTCATATAGGCGCTTTCTGTATTACTTTTGACTTGCATCTAGTTGCCACTTGCTTTACAGACCCATGATTAGACCGCCTTTGATGGTCGCTGAAGAAAGGTATTACTGTACGTTTTGAAACAAATATATACAATACATCAAAAGTGTGTTTGAACCCCAGGTGGTCAACAAGTGCCAAAACCTGTAGGTTATGACTGTTTAACACTTTACTTCATAAATACGACTTTCAATACCTTTTTAAACAGAGTAGCTCCAGATCAGCCGACTCATGTTCGATCAGAATCTGTTCTATTTGCTTGAGGCATAAATTGATATGATACTGAATATTCGATTCTGCAATTTCTGCAATGGCAAAAATATCCTGTGTAAATGTGCGATTTGTCAAAAACAACCCATATTCACGACGTCATTAATTCTTACATAACTATTCATGGAGTAAGGGGTTAACTCAATTAAACTGTGCATTTGTAAAGAATTAGACATGACGTAAAAATCATTTACTCCATATATATGCATATTTACACTTTTGCAGACTAGAGCCAGCTCAGAAAACTGCTGTCTGATCTGCATGGATCTTCTTTTTTTTTGTGGAGTAATATAAATCTGCCCTCGACGAAAGTTGTAAACGGCGTAGCCATTTTGACATGACTGATTCCCGAATAAGTCTGTTCGCTTACATGTACCGACAGAGCACAAATCGGAACCAGCTCGTGATTGCGTTGTTTCTAATTGTTTCATCAAAATGTACTGGCTTGTGCTTTATTTTTTGAATGCGGGGCATGTATGTACTGGCATTTGCATACAGTGTAGACCCATACCAGAGGTTCCCATAGGAACCTTCTATAACGTCGTAACATTTTTAAGGCCTTCATGCTGAGTGAACTTTAATATTGATAAATACAGTAACACCTCTCTATAACGACCACTAAATTGTGTTAATTAGTTGGTATGTTTGGCAGGTGGTTGCTTAAAGCAAGGTGAAAGTAAAACAGAACGCTCCTATAGGAGCGTTCTTTTTTACTTTCACCTTGCTTTAAGCATCCACCTGCCTTTAGCACAAAATACTTGATGTAATTTAGTGGTCGTTATAGAGAGGTTTTACTGTATGTATGCCACTCTGAAAATTCAACGTTGAAATAGTGAAGTACTGAGTGGACTCTACAGTTAATTCTTTCCCTGTTTTATATTTAGACCAAATTTTTCAATACCTACTGAATATGTATGGACAAAATAGTTATATAATAAAATATGGAAGGTGGAGCATTATAGCCATTTTGGAAACCAAAGAAACAGGTCTATCGAATTCCATTAGCAAATAGAGCAGATTCTGACCAGACGGTTCTTATAGGAGCCATCTGATCTGGGTCTACTCTGTTTGCAAATGCATGAAATGGCGTTTATATGAAGGGAAGGGTTAATCCTTTCAAAGCTGAGGGTTTACACCACAAAAGCGTAGCGTTAACCTCGTGATGTCGGTGAATACATGCTAACATGACATTATAGCATGCAATGATAACATAATATATGTATACCAGTATAACATGTTCGATTAATTACGGAAATCCACACTTGAACAAGACAATAGAGTTTTGAATAGCAATCTTTGTCCAAATTACACTAGAGCAGATGACATGTAAATACTGTAGAACCTGTCTTATGCGGCCATTCATGTATTGAACATATAGGGTGTCTTAAAATGCAGGTGGTTGCATAATTCCTAAATAGGAGCTTTATGTATTACTTTAGCGCGGAATTAAGCTACAACATGACGTACACGGCCATAATCATTCATTTTTTTGATAGCCGCTAAACCCATTACCTCATAGACTATTTTTAGATACAACCTCTTTGAATAAATCTACTGAAAAGGAGCATTAACTAGAGAATAGGACAATTTCAGAATTGTGTAGTTTGAAACCATTGTGATAAATAGAGCATTTGCTCTTATAGGAGAAAATGCTCTATTTATCACAATGGTTTCACAAAGTGACTTTTACACAGTCGTCAAAAGTCGTCATTATGAGGGAACGGGGTTCTGCTGTAATAAGTTCAATATACCAATTATTTGTCTACGACCGAGAAAGGCATGCGTCTAGTTTGAAATGTCTTGACATTAAAAAAAGAGGTAACTGTGTTTTTTCTTTTACTTTTTAATTTCAATTTGAAAATGACAACTTTGTTACACTATTTTCAACCATGTTTATTTGCAGCCTTTTCAGCCTTAAGCAGCTCACTTAAACATGCCACGTATCGTTCAACACAGTGTTATCTTATAGCGACACAGTCAAACAAGCGACCCAGATCAAAGCTTCCTTTAAAAACACCTGATAGGGATCATTGCAGCTTGCTTCATAAATTCATTTTCAAATGTCACATGGATAAATGAATTACTGAACGACACTTTCAAATGAAGAATAGATTGGTTCGTTATACGAATTTGGTATTTTGACAAAACCACTTAGCAAATGAAGCTTATACGTGTTAACTACACACAAATACAGTAAAACCCCGCTAATACGACCACCTACCAGATTTATAGTTCTGGGTGGTAGCGTAGTGCAGGACAAAAGTAATGAAGAAAGCTTCTAGATTTCTGCATTACTTTTATCCTGCATTAAGCAACCATCTGCTTATAAAGACACCCATGTTTATTTATTAAGTGGCCGCATTAGAGGGGTTCTACTGTACTGTACATTTCTGCTCAAGTGGTTTCATCGTTAATCAAGTCACAACACCAATTCCTGAGCTACCAAATACTTGATGCATCCCTTATTCCACTGTTCATATGAGATGCCGAGCAACCCTGTGTTTGATCAGGATCAAAACTATTTGACACTCGTTGATTAGTATAGGTACAGTAAAACCTGTCTATAACGGCCACTAAATTACATCGAGTATTTTGTTTTAAAGGCAGGTGGCTGCTTAAAGCAAGGTGAAAGTAAAACAGAACGCTTCAATAGGAGCGTTCTGTTTTATTTTCACCTTGCTTTAAGCAGCCACCTGTTCTAGATACCAACTACTTAATACCATTTAGTGGCCGTATTAGAGAGGTTTTACTGTATATCAAAAGTGTTTCTACTTTTAAAGTAGTCAAATTGCACCAGATCCAAATTTTAGCAGACATTGTTTTTTTTCATAGCAGGATAATGGAAGACACACTCGTTGTTAACCCTTTCCTCTATATAAACGTGTTTTCTCGCATTTGCAAACAGAGTAGACCCAGATAAGATGGCTTCTGTAGGAGTCGTCTGATCAGAATCTGCTCTGTTTACTCATCGAATTATAATATATCTGATTCTTCAGCTTCTCCCAATACTAACACATCCAGTGTACATATGCTAATATAAAAGTTCAGCTAATAAATATCCATGGTGCTATTATTAGCATGAATATTCAGCAAGAACCTTAATTGATTTGTCGTGGATATCGATTCTGATACACCTCTCTTAAGCTCTCCTTTCCCCTTTTGCAACGAGGTACATTTTCCACCCTCAAACGGGACTGGGACCCATGACGACTTCTACCTTTCCGTGATACCGTTACGTGCGAACTAACCCATATGTCTATGTCCAGTTTCGTGTTTCACTAGCACTTCATATATGTTCAATTTCTGTCACAGTTTTGCCAATACCGGCAAGGAATTCTTGGCGTCGGACGTGAATTAACACTCCACCGGCCGCCGACACTGATAATCCGCTAATGAAACATAAATAGTAAGCCCATGATACGGTTGTGTTAGACGCAGAAGACCACATCACTGCGCCAATTAGAATGGCAAACACTGAAAATAAAAGACAAATATAAGAAATTATAAACGTTGGTTCTCGATTTGTCATATCGTTTCTTTTGAATGGTTTTCAGAAACATTCTGTGAATAGAAGAACTTGTCTTTAGAATGAGGTATAATAATTGGCATGTAAGACAGGTGGTAGCTTAATGCAGGTCATTTTCTGCAGTACTTTCGCTCTGTACTAAGCAATATTAGCTTTCTGCATTACTTTCGCCCTGCATTAAGCAACCGCCTGCTTTTAAGACTTCTGTTCGGTAAATGAATGTTCGCTTAAGACAGTTTCTACTGTGTTTTCATTTAGCCTTGTCTTTAAAACCATTCGCCAATGTAGGTACAGAAAATCCCTCTCTAACGGCCACAAAATTACAGCAAATATTTGGTGTTTAAGACAGGTGGCTGCTTAAAGCAAGGTGAAAATAAAACAGCGTTCTGATTTACTTTCACCTTGCTTTAAGCAGCCACCTGTCCTAAATACCAAATAATTAACCCTTCTCTTGCTGAATTTTAAAATACATTTCTCCTTCTTTACCTATGCCCTGTTGTATAATTACACATATCTTCACTGTGTACAAGTATTTCGCTGTGCAATCACTGCTGTGAAGTGCAATGGTTGCACAATCAACTTGTAAATAGTGCAGACCCTGATGAGACAGCTCCTGCAGGAGCTGTCTCATCTGGGTCTTCACTATTTACAGGTATGCATATTGAAGTGAATAGCAAGCGAAGGGCTAACATAATTTAGTGGCCGTTATAGAGAAGTTTTACTGTATTATTTTAAGTTATGTTTAGTTATATGGTCCATTCAATATATGGTATTGTCAATATTACCGTCGGTAGACATTTTACTCATATTGCTTTTGGAAATCGTTCAGTTCAATGCAATACACTGCAATACAATTCTTACTTTTACATATGGCCGAGTATCAATCAACTTGGATCCTGATGAGACGCCGAGTTACTCGGCGTCTCATCTGGATCCAAGCTGCTTGCAAACGCGAGCTCAGCATGATTACGGTTAGCCCCTGAATACCCACACGCTTTTACAAGGGACTTGGGCAAACAATATAGACCCAGATCAGATGGCATTTAAAGAAGTCCTCTAATCTGGGTCTGAATTGCTTGCTATGCCAATCAATGTCGAATGTTTTCACAAGTACATAACTGTATTATTTAGCAAGAAAATGTCCTATGAAAAAATGGATGTGTGCTTCAAATCTCAGTCTAGACGAGTGTACGTACTGACCGTTTACATCTTTAGTGAAGGGATAGAGTAGAACCTCTATAAGCGGTCATAAAACATGTCTAATTATGGGTCTGTGAGCCAAGTGGTAGCTTAATGCAGGTCAAAAGTAATACAGAAAGCTCCTATAGGAGCTTTCTGTATTACTTGTGTCCTGTGTTAAGCAACCACCTGGTTGGTTTTTAAGACGCATGTGTTAAATAAATGAATGACCCATTAAGACAGGTTCTATTGTGAGTGTACAATTGTCCGTACAACCCTATGACTTCATGTACAAAGTAATGACAGCATTTATATGAAATGATATAATTGTTAATTACATTATGAACAACTAATTTAGCAACTGTAGAGTCAGATATATATTATTTCATACACAATTAGAGCAGAACCAGCTAAGGTGGCTCCTGGTCTGGGTCTGTTCTGTTTGCAAATGTGTTCAATGCGTATACTATATGGCGTGAAGGGTTACAGATATTAACAAACAAAGTTGATACAGCATTCGTGAAAGTAACTGCATTGTAGCAGGAATAATTTTTAGCAGTACAATTACCCTTATTTTACGTTTAACCCGTTAACCTATAGTGTCACATATACATATATTTATATCATTACCTGTGTATATTATATCAGTTCAATGCAACAAGTATTGACCCAGATCAGAGAGCTTCCACTGGAGCCCTCTGATTAGGTTCTGCCCTGTTTGTCAATCTATAAACTGGGATTGTCAATTTTAAGTTTCAGGGGTCAATGGGTAAACTGGCACTGGTTCTAAGCCTTTCAGTCCTTGTATACACATTGTGTTGAAAACCTAATTGACAAATCCTTGTGCAGCATGAGATTCCTCATGCCTTATGTAATTTATAGCTATATAAGGACTGACCTTTACTAGATTCATTGCTTTTGCTCTGGACAGCAAAAGGTAGCTCTTACCTATTTGTCAAGCCACCTCTCCCCCTCTCTCTCTCTCTTTCTTTCTTTCTTTACTTTTTATGCCCCCATAGACGATAGTCGGGGGGCATATTGTTTTTGCCCTGTCTGTCTGTTTGTCTGTTTGTTTGTCAGCAACTTTACCATTGGTCATAACTTTTGAGCCAGTATAGATAGAGACTTGATATTTGGCATACATATGTATCTCATGAAGCCGCACATTTTGAGGGGTGACGTGTCAAGGTCAAGGTCATCCTTCAAGGTCAGAGGTCAAATATATGGGTCAAATCGCCGACTTTAACATTGGCCATAACTTTTGGACCAGTAGAGATAGAGACTTGATATTTGGCATGCTTGTGTATCTCATGAGGCTGCACATTTTGAGGGGTGACATGTCAAGGTCAAGGTCAGAGGTCAAGGTCAGAGGTCAAATATATGAGGGGGCATAGTGTTTCACAAACACATCTTGTCTTCCTTGCAATTCTCATTGTAATCATACTTAAAAGATGAAACCCTAGACTGTACTTTGTTTTCATTTACTACTTGAAAGAACCTGAGTGACAGCAAGCCTGTTACAGTATTATCATAGTCTTATTCTAATATGATTAATACATTCTTATTCTAATATGATCAAATACATCTGAAGTAACTTTCATGTGTCGTTGTAATGTTAACAGAGATTCATAGACAAATGGGTGACAAAGGGGAGACAATTTTCAAATACAAATATCGACATTTTCCCACCAGTCCCAATGTACCGGTCATCGACATAGCGTTCCACCCAAACTGCTTATATACATGTTTAGATATATTAGTCAGTGGTTTTCAAGTAAAATTCATTCGTTGGAAATATCAATTCAGTTTTTGGGTTGCTTTATCTATATAGTTTTCATCATTTTCTGCCAATCGATCTCATTTATAATAAACAACTCCAGCTTGCATCAGATGAGATACTAAGGACATCAGCATTTGATCAGGATACACCCCATTGGTTAACCTTTTTTTAAAAATACCAACTTTAAATAAACACCAACTATGAATTTTAATCAATTTAGTTTCAAAACATACAATTATGGAATTTATTGCAACAGCCTCTGTAAAAGTCACTTTATGAAACCATTGTGACAAATAGAGCATTTGCTCCTAGAGGAGCAAATGCTCTATTTATCACAATGGTTTCAAACTACACAATTCTAAAAGTTTTCTTCTCTCTAGTTAATGCTCCTTTTCGGTAGATTTATTCAAAGTGGTTGGATCTAAAAATAGCCTATGAGGGAATGGGTTAAAATGCAATAGAATGTGTCCAGAGTTTGGGCGGGACATGTTCATAACAGGACAAGAGTTAGTTAACTTACATGCCAGGAAGGCTGTGAACACAGCTGCAGTTAGCAGGCGCAAGTCTGGTTTCCAGCACACGTACAAAACAAACAGGACAATGAGTAGAATGTAGGTAACCAGTCCGAGTACCTGTAGGGCGCGTCCTATCTCCATGGTATCTGGAAAATGTAAGTATGTACTTTAAAGCATAGTTTTGTCAACTCTGAAAAACATAAAGCATGCGAAAATCTCAGAAGACGAATTTTATTTTGTAGTGAAGGGTTTAAGTACAACACATCTACTCTATACAATTTCGACATAGCCGAGGTTGTGTTTTATAGTTGATCAAGTAGAAGTAAAATTCTGGATTTTTAAACTGATGGTAGCTTAATGCAGTGCAAAGGTTATGTAGAAAGTTCCTATGGAAGCCTATTACGTTACTTTTGTCCTGCATTTAGCAATCACATGCTTTTACAGATTTCTATCATAAATGTGGTCGCATTGACACTTTAATGCAATTGAACTGAATTAGTTAACCCTTATCCGACCTAACTATCCTTTGCGACCTTACTGTCCTTTGCGACCTAACTGTCATTTGCGACCTTACTGTCCTTTGCGACCTTACTGTCATTTGCAGCCTAACTGTCCTTTGGGACCTTACTGTCCTTTGCAGCCTATCTGTCCTTTGCGACATAGATGTCCATTGCAAACAGCCCGAGTCTAGACGAGACAACGAGTAACTTTGCGTCTCGCCGGAATCCAAACAGATTGACATTCGGTCACTAGTTTCTAAACAAAACTTGTATGAAATGGAAGTACATGTAATAATTAGATCTTGCGGTTCACCTGAATTTTAGCAGACTTTTAACCCTTTGCTCCATATATCAGCATTTGCAAACAGAGAAGATCCAGATCAGACAGCTCCTGTAGGAGTCGTCTGATCAGTGTCTGCTTTGTTTGCCTATATGATAATATAAATATGATTATGCAGTTTCTGCCATTGCACAACTTTTCTGAGGTAATATGCCACTTTAAAAAATCACCTTATTGGTATTTATGGTATTATTATTTCGTACATGGATATTCAGGGAGTATAGGGTTAACTGCAATTTGAAAACTGCGTCCAAGGTTATAATACCTCTGAGTCTGAGTCTGAGTCTGAGTCTGAGATAATTTTCAAGAATCTGACCAATCAGATGCTTGAGAATAATCTCAGTCTCAAGCAAAATGTTTTATAACATTGGAGCCAGGGCTTTCATCGATGGCAACCCCTTTCATATACTGACATCATCTTTTGTACAATCTTGAAAAGTTTGGACACTTCTTTATTTTGAAATGCCTATACGTTTTCAGACGAACCTACCTGCTAAATCATCTCCTTTTACAGCAACACAACCTGATTCCGGGCATCTCTGCCAAAGTCCTATGGATTCTGTGGTAAATTTATTCCAGAATGGAGAACAAAAGCTGACTAACTGTAGAACGAATCCCACTGACACAAAGAACACCACCATCCACATTGGAAGGGAAAGTTGTACCATCTTCATTTTCGTTTTCTGTTACCTCCAAAGGCAAAATAACTTACTAATATATCTTTCTAATATGCTTTGCAGATTAGAGTATAATGTGTATTACTGAATCCACAAGTCTCAGATAATGATTAATCTATTTCTTTAAACGGAGACAAATTCAACTGCTCAGATCTCTTCCGACTGTTCATAAAATGACTGAATGCGTTGTTTTTATATAACTATGTTTATATGCTAAGTTCCTGAATATTTTTTCACGGATGTTTAATAGTACTATCCGGTTTCTTGACATCACAAATACTGCTCAAACAAAGCTCTACTCTATGCATACGTGCACTTGAATCAAACGAATCCGTGCCCATTGATATTTTCTAGTAGCCATGACTCCGTTATAAAAAACATGTCTGCTTAAATTTGGATCTGGTACAATTTTGATTACTTACGATTTGATCAAGCTTTTCAGAAACTATTGACCGGATGTCAAACAACTTGGATCCTGATGAGACGCTGAGTTACTCGGCGTCTCATCAGGATCCAAGCTGTTTGCAAACACGAGTCAGACCGCAGATAACGGTATAAGGGTTAGTGGTCTAACATCCTTGGGCACGCTTCCACACTTTACCATCACCCAATCAATGACTAGCTATAGACATCACTCAACATTTATCATGATGAGTTAGTACTTCTTCTACCCAAACACTGATCTGCTTCTTATTTACACAAAGGTCTCTAAAACTTGGGCTATATATTCCTTTCTTTCTTCAAACATACACTCCAGGATTCAATACATCTGGATCCAGATGCAAACTGTTTTGATCCAAACGAGACGCTGAGTAACTCGGCATCTCATCTGGATCAAAATTACTTGCAAAGAGAATTTAACAAGACCCGTTCCTTGCTTAAGGTTAAAGAGATACTCAAATACATCCGTGTATGTCCATTGTTATTTCCGCAAGAACACCATGTCTATACAATAGCTTAGTCATCAACGTGCTTCAGTTGTGTTTATGTACAAGACAACTCAAAGGAAATGAACCGTTAATGATTATACCGCTACAGTAAATTCCCTCTAAATCGGACGTTCAAATTCGTATAAACATCGGTATTGGAGACATGTGGCAGCTTAATGCATGGTGAAAGTCATTCATAAAGCTCATAGAGGAGCGTATTGCATTTCTTTCTCCCTGCATTAAGCAGCCGCCTGCCTAAAAGTATCAAAATTCTTCCCTACTAGAATTCCGATTTCATAGCCTTTAAAGAAAAGCACAAGGTCTTAGCTTTAATTCGATACCAGTTTTATACAGTTAGCACAAAAAACTTTCTGTGTTATGGAAGAATTTGTAGGTAGAGGTCGACGAACAAAATATTGCGTGAACAGAGTGAAATGAATGGTTACTATGGAAACAGTTAAAATGTTACTTAGAGTTAATTTTTTGGCCTTCAAAATTGGTATTTTGTTTTCTAGGAATCTTTTCATCATGTTAAACTGCATTTGAAGTTGTTTTCTGATATTTGTTGGATAAACAGTGAATAGTTTACATTATTTACGTTATTTCTATATTGTTTTTACTATTTTTAATGTTCTCATTAATATTCATGAGTATGCAAATAAGATAATTTAAAACAACAAGCTGGAAATAAAAGCACAGTGTCTTATCACCAATTTGGTACCAATTTTATAGGTTTAGGACAAAAACTGGCTGTGATATGGACGATTTTGCAGGTACACGCCATCATTACGAAAACTGGGGTGTTGCCACGGAAACGGTGAAAATGGTACTTAGAATTAATGCTTTGGTTCTCAAATTGGACATTTTGTTTTCTGGGGGGTTTGTCATCATGTTAAACTGCATTTGAAGTTGTTTTCTGATATCTGTAGGATAAAAAAATTAAAGGTTTACGTTATTTCTATACTTTTACTACTATTTTTAAGGTTCTCATTAATATTCATGAAGTTCAAATGAGGTAATTTAAAACAACAATTGGAAATAAACGCCTAATGTCTTATCTTTCATTTGATACCAGTTTTATAGGTTTAGGACAAAAACTGGCTGTGATATGGGCGAATTTGAAGGTATGGGTCATCATTACGAGAACTGGGGGGTTGCCATGGAAACGGTTAAAATACACATAGCCTAAACGAATTTAAACTTGAGAACATTCGCGATTCTGATTAAGGAGACTTTTCTGAACATTTTGGTACCCATGACAAAAAGGTCTAAGGGGGGAGGGGTGCATGGTAGGCACTATTGGCTCCCTGAGTAGTGCCTTTTACTCGATAAATACGATTTTCTACACCTTTTCAAACAGTAGACCTCTAGTCAGACGGCGCACGTCGGAGCCGTCTGATCAGGGCCTGCTCTGATTAGTTTGACCATATTTTATTTCAGTGTTTGCACAGACTCTAAAAGATGTTAGACACAATATTAAAACCATCCTTTGTCTGTTCTGAATGCTGTTTGAATGATATAGATCTGAGTCTGCAGTTGCTGCCTTGGAAACAATTTCCTGTGATAATATGCCATTTCAACCCATTATCTCCTACTGACGGCGTTTTGCGCCTCTGTAATACTCATTCTTTGAAACATTTGTGATGAATAGAGCATTTTTTCCGCAGAAGCAAATGTTCTATTTATCACAATGGTTTCAAAATTACGCAATTCTAAAATTCTCCTTTATATAGTTAATGCTCCTTTTCGGTAGATTAATTCAAAGATTTTTGCTCTAGAAATAGCCTAGGAGGGAATGAGTTATTGAGTTAATGATGTAATTATTTCTTACATAAATATTCATGGAGTAAAGGGTTAAACAGTTTAGACGAATCTGAAATAATGCACACGCGTAATGTGTAGTAATTGGCGAGGTCAGTTGATATTGTCTGATCAAGGGCCTTTAAGTGCATGTATGAGTGAGTAACTGACCACTTGAACATAAAGGCCAAACATAAATGAGCAATGTGCATTAACACGCTATATGATATCCAGTAGTAGATAATGACTTGGCGTCTGCTACAATCTTTAATAGTTTCATCATTATTGTTAAAACAAACATGACCAGTGTCATTCCAACCATTTCTGTTGCATATTTATGTAAGAACTAAGTAATACAGTAAAAAATATCTATAACGGCCACTAAATTACACCAAGTAGTTTATATTAAAGGCAGGTGGCTGTTTAAAGCAAGGTAAAAGTCAAACAGAACGCTCCTATAGGAGCGTTCTGTTTTACTTTCACATTGTTTTAAGCAGCCACCTGCCCTAAATACCAACTAATTAACATAATTTAGTGGCCGTTATAGAGAGGTTTTACTGTAATTAACACAATTTATTGGCCGTTATAGAGAGGTTTTCCTGTAATAACATCATGGATATCTATTAACTGATGGTTTAATTATACACAGAATTGTTTGGTATTGGTACAAATTGTAGTCTCAGATCTATTCTAATTTCATAGGCAAACAGAGCAGACCCTGATCAGACGGCTCCTACAGGAGTTGTCTGATCTAGGTCTACTCTGTTTGCAAATGCGTAAACAACCATCTCTATCATGTAACGTGTTAAAGAAACAGGATATTTTCAAAAGCCACATCGAAATGATCTCCTAGTGGACCATCAACTAGACAACACGTCGCTAGTTGCAATTCAGAAACATGTTGTTTACAGTGCCCTGACGTGTATTTAATCACATACGAGAGTGAATCGTTTTACATTACAATTAAACAAATAAATCGTTCAAATCTTAATATATCATCTAGGTATTGCACTCAATAAAGTGTATGGCGATGTGATTCACAAACTTAGCTAGATAGTTTAAAACATTAATTTCCAAAGTTAGTTTGAAACATTTATTTTCAAAGTCTTAAGTTAACGCATCAAAACATGCCTGAAAATGGATTATAATCCAATTTTATTGCAGCGCATTGCATGTTTTGATACCGATCCCGCTACAATCGAGCGCCACGTTTCCACCTTTGCTTGTGCTATGTCATGAAGGACATGGTGTTCTAGTATGGTGAACTCCTAAATCCGGAAACTGAAGGAGAGCGTCGGATATCTGTATGTTGTTCTTTCTGTCGTGTCCCTAATTGTGGCTTTTCTAAAATTGATCTGACTTCAGAAAAGTGTGACTTCAGAGTTACACCTTGATTCGGCGAAGGCACGTGCTAGGATTGTCTTTATATCAGTGTACAGTAAAATCCCTCTATAACGGCCACTAAAGTGTGTTAATTAGTTGATGTTTAGGGCAGGTGGCCGCTTAAAGAAAAGTGAAAGTAAAACAGAACGCTCCTATAGGAGCGTTCGGTTTTACTTTCATCTTGCTTTAAGCAGCCACCTGCCTTTTACACAAAACACTTGATGTAATTTAGTGGCCGTTATAGAGAGGTTTTACTGTAGTTTGTGGGTTATTAGCAGTGTAGTTCGTGCGTTAATATCAGAGTAGTTTGTGCGTTTAGCCCTTTACTTCATAAATATTCATGTAAGAAATGATGACATCATAAATACTGATTAAATTAATTCTTATAATGGCATATTAACACCTGATGTTTTGCGAAAGTAGAATCTATATACTCAGATATACATTATTCCATAAGCAAACATAGCAGACCTTGATCAGGCGGCCCCTATAGGAGCCGTCTGATCTGGTTCTACTCTATTACAAAGGTGTAGAAAGGTGTAGTAATGTATTTATTTTCTCTGTATATTTTTTGTTTCTTTTAACCCTTTAATAGTAGCACCCTTCTTTAAGCGGCAATCGGCAAGATTTATACTTATGGGCCTGTAAGGCAGGTGGTAGCTTAATTCAGGTCAAAAGTAATGCAGAAAGCTCCTACAGTTGCCCTGCATTAACCAACCACATGCATTTACGATAGCTATGTTAAATAAATAATTGACCGCCTAGGGCAGGTTCTACTGTACACTAATGTGATATGTTCTACAGTAAAACCTCTCTATACCGGTCATTAAATTGTGTTAATTAGTTGACATAAAGGACAGGTGACTGCTTAAAGCAAGGTGAAAGTTAAACAGAACGCTCCTATATAGGAGCGTTCTGTTTTACTTTCACCTTGCTTTAAGCAGCCACCTGACTTTAGCACAAACTACTTGATGAAATTTAGTGGCCGTTATAGAGAGGTTTTACTGTACTATACTCCTTAAGATATGTTCTACTGTATTCCTATATTTTATACAATAAACTCGTTCAAAATGACTTTCGGAGCCCATCTACATTATTTCATTTCTAGGGGTATACAAAATGGTTGCTGGTATTAGCCAATGCCATCGATTGGTACAGCAAACAGTGCAGACCCTGATTAGAGTTCTCTGAACTGGATCTACATTGTTTGCCTCTGTCCGTTTTAGAGACACTGACAATAGTCTCGTCGAGATAAAACGTATGCGCATTTGCTCATTTTGCTGCTAGAATTGTTCACTTTGCTGCTTGAAAAATGCGTTTGTGTGTCAGCCTGGGATTGTAGGTACGAACGCATCTGTCTCATGTGAAAATGCGGGTAAGATATTATGTTAGTTGTGGTATCTTTCGCTGCAAATGTTGCATTGGTGATTATGCAAACTATGCAAACAGTTTGGATCCAGATGAGACGCCGAGTAACTCTGCGTCACATCTGTATCCTAACTGTTTGTTATTGCAGACGATAAACTTTAATAGAAAGAGTTAACTCTTATTCATCCGGAAGATCCATGGCTGTCATTTGGAAACAGCTTGGGTGCAGATGGAACGTCTAGAAACTACTCGTCGTAATGATCCAACATATTTGTAGCAAGTAAACATACACACACGCACGCACGCACACACAAACACGAAATGAACATTTTAAACATGAACAAACGCACAAGAGTACAAATATGCAAAGATATCAAACAAATATAAAAGCAGGGATGAGAAAGAGAGTACTGCCTTGAAACGGTCAGTAGAAAAACCATCACTGGGGGTTTTAACCGGTTTACGGACGTCCTAACCTCGCAATTATCCCAAAGTCACCCTAGCTTAACAAACAGTGGAAAAAGGTATCCCCGCCAGACTTCCCAAAAGCATAGAAGAGGTAAACACAGGACAATATGTAAACCATAGCATCCCAACGTAAAAATATAGATATTTGCTCACTTTTGGAACTGGTGTGATTTTGACTACCTATGGTTCCATCAAGATTTTTAGGAACAATTGGCCAGGTGTCATGGGAAACTGTTAACCGTGTGTTAAACGGCGTTGATCCTGATGAGACGGCGAGTTACACGTATGTATGTGCGTGTTGTTTGAAAATGTTATTTACACTGTGATTAGCGGGATAAGGGTTAACCCTTTACTCCATAAACACGTCTTTTTATGCCTTCGCAAACAGAGTAGACCAAGATTAGACGACTTGTAGAAGCTGTCAGATCAGGTCTGCCCTTTTCGCTCTGTTCAAAATTATGATAATTGGACTCTTCTTCTGTTTCTACAATAGCAAAATCATCATGTGTACATGTATTAAAACCTCTCTATAACGGCCACTAACTTGCATCAAGTATTTTGTGTAAAAGGCATGTGACTGCTTAAAGCAAGGTGAAAGTAAACAGAACGCTCCTATAGGAGCGTTGTTTTACTTTCACCTTGCTTTAAGCAGCCACCTGTTCTAAATACCAACTGATTAACACAATTTAGTGACCGTTGTAGAGAGGTTTTACTGTATACAATAACTAAAATCCTACAACTATTAAATGTCCATAATATCATTATTTCCTACATGAATATTCAACAGGTAAAACCTTAAGCATGTCTTCATGGGAAGTAAGTATTTTGTTACATAAGGTATAGTATAAATGTTTAGCCTCCCTTTAATATTTATGGACTTTCTCGTTGTTCGTTTTGAAAAGCTATACTGACTATAACTATGTTGCGAAGTGTATTTACTCAACCAAAATGTGATGAGCTGGTCAAAACGCCTCTGTAAAAGTCACTTTTTGAAACCATTGTGATAAATCGAGTATTTGCTCCTATTTATCACAATGGTTTCAAAAATACACAATCTAAACCTTTCCTTTTCTGTAGTAAAATATCCTATTCAGTACATTTATTCAACGAGGTGGGGTCTGAAAATAGCTTATGAGGGAATGGGTTTGCACATAGTCAAAATAGCTCAAAATTAAAAGACATAGGGACTGAATGTCGACCTCAAGCGTAATTGGTCTCCAAGCAGCTGACTAGCCTGTTCTCAACTGTCTGTATGATATTTTATGAGTACAGAAAATATGTCGACGTCAAACAGTGTCAGCCCCTTAAGAACTTCCTAACCTTTTAATTTGTTTAATCTAGACGACCAAATATACCCCAAAGTACATTCATGTATGCTCACATTGTGACAACAAAATGCTTGAAAAGGAAATAGACACACACAAGACACCAGTATATTACTCAACAGCTATCACAATGGCAAAGAAATGATGTTACCAATGGAGATAATAAAGTTCCAAAGACTATCGAAATAAAGATTAGTCTCCCTTCAACCATGCTCGATCGCTTACTGACAATAACAAATGTCATGAGCAAGACTATATATATACATGTACAAAGATCACTGACGTAATTAACTCTTTTCCTGCTTAATATTCGTGCCAGAAATAATAGTATCCTTTGGATGCCATAGTCTCATATAAGTGTTTGCCTTATTCTGATGAGCTTTTTGAAACAAGACTTACCAGGGTACCGGATAAGGTGCACACAGTAGAACCTATCTTAAGCGGTCAGCCAGTTGTTGAACGGCCTGGCAAGATATTCAGGAATCTACATAAAGTTGTCTCGTCTAAACAGACCCGTTCGCTGCATATGCTTAGCATAAACCTTAAACAAAACTTATGTCAAGCAATTCACACACCTGCGTTAAGGTCTACTGAAGGTTTGCAAAGAGGTGAAAAGGCGCATCTATGAGCAAGAGAGTCACGCGTTGGCTGAATTTTAATCCTTACAACGTTGAATGTTGACTATTCCAAAATTCAAACCGGTCAAGCTTATGGTTAATATTTAGTTGTTTTTCTAAAGGAAAGTTGGCATGGCAAACAGTGTTGACCCTGATGAGAGGGTCCCTCTAGGAACCATCTCATCTTCCTTTTCCCTGTTTGCAAAGGACATTAGTGACTCGTGCTCCGCAATGCAAGGGTCAACACCCAGGAATCCAATAGATACAAGGTGTGTTGGAATGAGAATTTCAAAACATTGTTTTTGCTGAGATTTGAGACATAACGTAAAATTTTGTGCGAACTGTACACAAGCTCTCCCGGGCGTAATAGGTATTCTTCGACTGAGTATCACAATGTATCGAAATATAATACAGTAAAACCCCGCTAATGCGACCACCTAAAAGAGGTACATTCTGGTGCTAGATGAAGGTGGTAGCTTAATGCAGGATAAAAGCAATGCAGAAAGCTCCTAGAAAGCACCTGCTTATAAAGACACCCATGCCGATTCATTGAGTGGGCGCATAAGAGGGGTTCTACTGTAATACATTATTCATATGATTAATATTCATAACGTCATCAATACTTACATGGACATTTATGAAGTAAATGGGTAATTGACCTATCGGGGCGGAGATAACCCGTAATATATATAAATAAGAGCACGTTTTGCTCGGATTTGAAACACAGTGTTATTGTACAAATTGTATACGAACTCTTCCAAGCGTAATCGGTATCCTTTAGCCGTGTCGATATACATGTGTCGTATTGTCTTGATGCACATCACCATACATTGTGAATACTGATACATGATGTAAGGCAATTCTGTATTTTAACTGCGTGTATTGTCTGTTTTAACCATTAACTCAATAGGTACGCATTATTTCGCCTTTGCCAACCGAGTAGACCAGACCAGATGTCTCCTGTAAGAGTCGTGTGATCAGTGTCTGCTCTGGTTGTTTATGTGATTAATCCTTCGCTTGCTATTCACGTCAATATACCTACCTGTAAATAGTGAAGACCCAGATGAGACAGCTCCTGCAGGAGCTGTCTCATCAGGGTCTGCACTATTTACAAGTTGATTGTGCAACCAGTGCACTCCACAGCAGTGATTGCACAGCGAAATACTTGTACACAGTGAAGATATATGTAATTATACAACGGGGCATGGGTAAAGAAGGAGAAATGCATTTTAAAATTCAGCAAGAGAAGGGTTAAATAGATATGTTTCTACAGTTTATGTATTCGCTAAATATTTCTGCGGTCATATGTCATCATACAATTACATCGGAACACTGTTCACGACGTCATTATTTCTTACATGCCTATTCATAAAGTAATGGGTTTAGTTGCCTGCCGGGGCAGAGATAACGTGTGCCATATGCAAATAAAGGAAATCCAAATATATGAACCAATTAGCATACAAACGAATTCAATGCCACGTTGAAATGTACATATACAAAGGTACCCTCACCTCTAAACCATACGTTAACTTTAGTATGAATATCGGTCAAGGAGACAGGCGGAAGTTTAATGGAGGATGAAAGTCATACAGAAAGCTCCCACATATATGCTAATGAGTTATCCGATCTGCACAGTTAGTAAAAAGTGAAAATGTCAACAAACTCTGGGTTATCTGAGCTATTTACACCATTAATTACTGGTTACACGTTGCTAATTGTGACTTTTGCTGCCCGAGGACCATTTTTAAATGTTAAAATGCTGCTATAGACACGCCTGGTTTCTTCAAAAACAAAATACGCAAACTATTACAATTTTGAGCTATATGACTTTAAAAAGGTTACGATTATCGCAGTAAAGTGTCAGTTTTAGAAAATTCAACAGAACAGTGTATGTGGTTCCCACTTGACAATACCATATTTAGTTTACAATGTGTTTTGGTGTTGTTTATATCCCTCCTGATGGGGCTTTCTTACTCAGATATTGATTTGATTGATAAAACTGAATCTGATATTATAAATTTCAGGTCACAAGCGTTACATATATGTATGTAAGGTGACATCAATGCTAGAAGTGGTTTGTTGACAGGTTTCATATCTGTTGATATTTATATTGCAAACGACTTTCTAGATATTGGTGGTGAGAGTCTTTTGAACAAGAATTGTCTTGTGGATATGGGTTTTACTTATGACGGATACTCTGTTTGTAATAATTATGGACGCAGACTAACAGATATGTGCAAGTCACTTGATGTTTATATAGGTAATGGCAGACTTGGACAAGATTATTTCAAAGGTAGAACAACATGCAAAGGTTTTAGTATTATTGATTATGCAATTACGTCCCCTGTCCTGAATTATTTCCATGTGTTAAAGATTTTGAAATCTTATTATTTGATCCATTGCTGTCTGATATTCATAACTGTATTACATAATCTACATTGTGGGAGTACCGTAACAGAGTGTCGTATATTGCGGAAATGCACTCTGCTTTATGGTGTTAAATTATGGGGATGTGAAAGCATTGATCTAATTTGTCAATTTCAACTAAATTTTACATATATATTCTTAGTTTGAAAAGGTTTACTCCAATTTCAATGGTTTTAGGGGAGCTTTGAGTAAACCCTATTGAAAACCTTGTTAATGTTAAGATGTTAAATGTGCTCAAAATACTGGATCTCACAAACTGTTCCAAATATGGCATAAAACACCTTCAAAATAAAGATAAAGACATTGCTGTCTGACCAGTACTAACAAAACTGGAATAGCTGCATAAATGAATCACCAAAATCCCTAAAATATAGAATTTATAAAAAGAAATATAAACTTGAAAATGATCTTTTGTACTTACCAAAGAATCTTTCACTTGTCTTGTGTAAATTCAGACACCTTAATTTCAAGCTTCCCATTGAAAAAGGTCGTTTCTTTGGAATTGAGAGGGAACATAGACTTTGTAATCTTTGTGAAAACATGAAATAGGCGACGAGGTTTACTTTCTTTAATTGTCCTTTTCTGTTAAATGATAGACTCAATACCTCTTGAACTGTACAATTATCCAAACGTTTTTGAAATTCTGATTTTAATATTTTGAATAAATTAGCCTTGTTTGTTAAAACTATGAAACTATGCTGAAAGTTAGATGCGCCGTCTTCCTGATGTTGTCTTATTTATGTTACTACTAAGTTACAGTATGACCCTTGTGATCCCGGCAGACATCATACCCTTATCGGGCCATCATCTGTGTTGAGACAATTTTCGATTTTGCAGGGTTCACATGTGTCTGATAGTATTTACTATTGTTTATAGTCATGCTTTTACATTTTTCTCTGTTAATTTGTTAATTTGCCCGTATGGGCCATGAGTTTGAAATAAATTGAAACTAAACTTGAAGCTACCGTATCGGCATGTATAGCATTCGATGCTATGTCCGTTTTTTTGAAAGTCACTGACCTTGCCCAGTTCGACTTGTTACTCGTACCACTACGACGTAAGTTGACCGAATACCACATGTTCCTGGTTAAATGATAAATAACTATGCCTACATATGACACCCCCATTTAACCTCTGATATGCAAGGCTCACAACATTTAAGTTTTGTACATGAAGCATGCATTTTATAACTGTCTTCTACTAGACAGGGAATCCCAGTTACATTCCCGGTATAAACAATTTATAATACTTATCTAATTAGAACGAATGTTATGAACATCTAGCATTTTATATGTATTTGAAAGGCGTCTTACTTATGAATAAATCACATTTGATGTTCTAAGCTACAATTTGAAAGTTGTTTCATGTATAAACTACATTATGGAAATGTATGCGTTGTCATGCAGTATAGTTAAATAGAAAATAGACAATCTTCTGGACTTTATCTATTCGTGTTAGAGAGTGGTGTGAATAATCGTCTTAATTAGGTTTTAGCGCGATATAGATCTATAACATATTGCGGATCTAACCGTTTAAATAGTTATTTACTAGATATATATCTACAACATATTATGGATTTAATAGTTTTAATTAGTTTATTTACTAGATACAGATCTATAACATATTACGGATCTTAATCGGTTTATTTAGTTCATTTACTAGATATATATCCATAACATATTACGGATCGTTATCGTTTCAAGCAGTTTATTTACTAGATAGAGATTAATAACTTATTACGAATATTTATCGTTGTAATTAGTATATTTACTCGTTATAGATGTATACCATAACGGAGTTTGACCTTTATCCTGCTGTATAAGTATAAAGTTTGCTAAAATTTGCATCTGGATCAATATTGACTAATTGACATATTCACAAAAGCTGTCTTGAAAATATTGAACGAGTGTAAAACAACTTGGAAATGATGAGACGCCGAGGTACTTGCGATCTCATCTTGGTCCAATCTGTTTGCAAATACAAAGTCATTCGTGATTAGCAGGATAATGGTAAAAGAAGAGAACTTCAATGTTTCTTAACTTTTGAAAAGTGATATACTTCTGTCATTTTGACACAGTGTCTTTGTAACTGTTATATGTGATAACGTACAAACATGTCGAGAGCACATTTAGGCCTAGTCGACTATGTTCTGGCTGCAGTATTTCTGTGTGTCTCCCTGGGTATAGGATTATTTTATGGAATATTTAAGAAGGCAAAAACAACTGACGAATACCTCTATGGCAACCACCAGATGCACTTGCTTCCAGTGGCTTTGTCCCTTCTTGTGACGTACCAGTCGGCAACTTCTTGTCTAGGGGCACCTGCAGATGTATACACATATAATTTCATGCTCCTTATGGGTCTCTTCGGAGTTTTGATAGCGATGGCAATATCCGCTTTTATCATTGTGCCCCTTTTGTATCCACTGAAGCTAAATAGTGCATATGAGGTGAGAACGAATATTTACGATCATACACCATGGCCGTTTCCGATTTTACCACTCTATATGTTTGATTTCCATTGGTTTAAATAAACAGTTCGAACACTAAAGCAAGTATAAGTATCGCTTTTTAAACATGTTACAGCTTAGTGTAGAGTGAAATCCGTGAAGAAAGTTCCTTTAGGAGCTTTCATGTATGACATCACCCTGAATTAAGCATCCATCTGCCAAATATTTCTTATTTATTTCTTCATTACTTATAATTCGAACTATTCAATTAAGATGAGACCTAAACAAATACAGAAGTGTTAATGTATATACGCAATGGACTTTTCTAAGTTTGCTATTGTACATTTTTTACCTTTTGAAGCTAAATAGAGCAAAGGTAAAGTAAGCACAGTTTATGTTTTTACGTACATGTACAATATTCATCGAAATAGTTAACTGGTTGCAACAGGGTTATAATACAGAATAGAGTCAATGTCAGTGGATGCCTAGTTTTTCAAAAGTATTATACTGTAAATACTCTCTTAATCTGACATTTAATTTAGAATCAAAATAGGTAGAATCATAATGCAGGGAGCTTTCTAAATACCTCTCATCCTGCATTAAACCGGTACCTGTCTTTTAATCTCTAAAATCTTCTTTAACCATTTTTCTTGCTATATGTTTATTTCAAATTTCAAGTCCTACTGACTATGCATGGACAAACTAGTTGTAACGAAATATGGAAAGTGGAACATTGTAACTGCAGTAAAACCCCTCTAATGCGACCACTTAATAAATAAACATATGTGTCTTTATAAGCAGGTGGTGATTTAATGCAGGACAAAAATAATGCAGAAAACTCATCTAGGAACTTTCTATATTACTTTTGCCCTGCATTAAGCTACCACCTGCATCTAGCACTCAAAATTATACCGATTTTAGGTGGTCGCATTAGCGGGGATTTACTGTATTTCAAAAGGTATAGAAGCAGATATACCAAATTACATTAGCAAACAGAGCAGACCCTGCTCAGACGGCCCCTATAGAAGCCATCTGGTCCGGGTCTACACAACTTGCAAATGCGTGAAAACACGTTTATATGAAGGGAAGGGTTATTAAAAACAACGTAGAGAACGTAAACTGGAATGCAATTCTCGCAACAAAGTGCACGGTATCTACGGAGAATACTACTATTGGGCCAAACAACCATTCATGTGATACAATCCTTCATATCGTCACTTCGTGTAATATTTCCTATGTACAAAATGACTACTCGCAACATATCCTATATTCATTTGTTGATTTTAATTGACGTCTATCTGCGAGCATTGTATTTAATAACACAGTAAGTACAGCGCGAAATAGCTTTAGACTGATTGATTTCAAGTACCTTTTCTCTATCTGCAAATATCAAATATTATATGTTATACGAGTATCATATCCATGTGAAATAGGTAGCTGGTTAATGTTAATAGTTAATAATTAACATTTGTCTAAGTAAGTGTGGCTTTAATGTATCTGTAATTTCAGCTAATTAATGTGAAGTATCGGTGACTAGGCACATACCTTTTTTACCATTGTCGACATTTCTTGGCAGCAGAACTAGACAGAACAGAATGACATAGACAACTCTCAAATCATCAATCACCATGTATAGTCACTCAATTGTGATGTTGTGATTGCTTTGAACAGGTTCTACTGTACTTGTATTAACCCATTACATCATAGGCTATCTTTATATCCAATCATTTTGAATAAATCTACCGAAAAGGAGCATTAACTAGAGAAAAGGAAGATTTTAGAATATTGTAGTTTAAAACCATTGTGATAAATAGAGCATTTGCTCCTATAGGAGTGACGTTTACAGATTCGTCAAAAGTCGTCAATATGAGGGAATGAGTTAAGGTGTTAAGTTTTAAACTGTTATCTGGGTACGATTTGTAAATTGATGACGCTCATTTAGTACTATAGTTGATTAGTTATACCAAATTGGGCATAGCTGGTGCGATTTAAGACATACCGCATTAGAACCGATGATTTCCGTGCAAACGAAATGGAATAGGCATACTATGAATTAATATATCATTTTTGCATAAGCCAAGTACTCTGTAAACTCGATTGATAATAAGTACAAATACTATTCTTACACCCACGGCCTTTAAACCGATTCCCTCATATTGGCGCATTGTGACGCCTCTGTAAAAGACACATGTTGCAACCATTGTGATAAATAGAGAATAATAGGTTAGTGCCGTAGATGGGACGCTTTATCCGACGAGGGGAGAAAACGTTGAGGCGAGGCTTGCCGAGCCTCAACTGTTTTCTCTCCGAGTCGGATAAAGGCGTCCCATCTACGACACTAACCTATTATTCGATTTATCCAGTCAATATAGTTAAATGTCTTTTTTATAGACTAATAACACTCTTGAAATAATTTACATTGAAAATGCAGTTTTTCGATCAACGGATCCCTCCCTTTTCACTTCCATTTAGACGTAAATAGATCTAATGAGCTACCGCAGAGGAATATAGTTTCGATACTTGTATTACTAGAAGGGAAACGTGGTTGAATTTGAAAAATAAGATGATTTGAATCGAGGGTCGATAAGTTATTTAAAACAGACATGATCTATATTCTTTGGTCAAATTCGAGTTACGTAGTCTCGGTTTCTATTTTTAGATTCTACCTAACGTCACTCAGAAATCGATGGAACTGAACAGGCTATATTTAGGTTTATGACTATCACCGCCCCTGTAAGAGTTTATCAATCAAATAATCATGAGAGTGAAAAGAAAACATTTACTATTTATCTGTCAATCTTTGCTTCCAGGTTTGATTTTATCAAAAACGGGTTTTACCAGCAGTGGATTAAATTAATAAAAGTGATAAATCAACATCATTTTGTATGTGGCCTCAGTGGCGTAATCGGTAAGGGCGACGTCTCTAGAGAGATTAGAATTAGTTTTTGTAGGATCAGGCGCGGGTTCGAATCCAGCTGTAGCCAATTATTTTTATTTTTTCTCATTTGAATAATTCTTCTGGTGACCAAATAGATCTGTTAGATCTATTCCATCAACATGTTTATGAATGTTTACAGAAAACTAAAATAGTTCCATGGTTATAGAATCATTACGCTTATCTACTAACCTAATAAACCTTCCACTACCGGAAGTAACCAAATAAACCTAAGTTTATTTGCACCCCCTTTATTATGTCACTAGAGAAGCCTGGTGACTGGATAAATGTATTTATCGGATCAGTTTCAAAACTAAACAATTCTTAAAATGTTTTTTCTTTGTAGCAAATGTTCATGTTCATTTGATTTATTCACAGAGGTTGGGTCCAAAGATAGCCTACGAGGGAACGGGTTCAAATCAATTCCTATCTTGTGATCTTCTTTAATTACACAATTATACTTGTTTTCCTTTTAAACATGCAAACAGAGTATTCGTAACAAACAACTCGGGGTCCAGGTGAGACGTCTGAACTTTGTCAAATATTCACTAAGGGAGTTTGTTGAAACAAATTTGCATCACATTATTGTTATTGTTTATGCCGTGCGTTGTATTTACGACCGATGCAAATGATCAAATGAAACATGCTTTATCGCTGCAAAAGGTCAGATCAACGGTGTTTAAAATACATTTCTTCTGCACAAATTATTGTCTGTTTCAAGTGCCAAACTGGATGTTCCTTAATTTTCTTCTCTAAACAAAAGCGGATTTCAAACAGTGTGTTACTCAGAGTCTCATCTGGACACAAAGTGTTTGCAAGGTAATCATAGATTTGCCCATTGCAGCAAGCCCAATTAATCGCTTTCCGACGAACACGGTAACGAAAGAGTGAAACATGTACAAAATAAGTGAAATGTAAGACAAACTCAGCCTACAATGCACTTATCTTTTGTAAAATCAATGACCATTTAGCCAAAAGGACATTGTCAGGCAGTTATAAAATATGACCAAAACATATATCGCACCCTAATTATATTTTGTGGAACCTCAGATAGATTGGCCTTACCAAGCATTGTAACGTACCTTTTAGATTGTGTTAGTGTTTTTTGTGATTCTATGTATTAACCCTTTCCTTCATATAAACGTGTTTTCGCGCATTTGAAAACAGTATAGACCCAGATCAGACGGCTCCTATAGGAGTCGCCTGATCAGGATCTATTGTTTGCAAATGGAAATATATGTTTCTTTACTTACTAAAATGGCTAGAATGTTCCACCTTCCATATTTCATGTGTACGTCCCCGTGAGGGATTTCACATTAAACGGAAGATAGATTTCATTATGACTATTTTGTCCATGAATATTCAGTATTGACATTTATAATAAACAGGGAAATGGTTAAATAAATTTACCCATTTGTATATGCAATTAATAAATCAGGTAATCATGAATATTTATTAGCTGTTTTTTTTATAATGGCATATGCACACAGGATGGTTTGATACTCGTAGATACAGTAGAATCGTCTCGATATGATCCCATCAGCAAACTGACCATGCCTTGATCAGACGGATCCTACAATAGCCGTCTGATCTGGTTCTAAACTGTTTGCAAAGGTTTGAAAGGCGATTATACGAAGGAAAGGGTTAAGTGAATGTTGTATCGTTATAGTATTTGGGTCGTCGCTTCAACTCCAGATCAGTCCAGTTGCTGGGAACATTCATAGGTATGCTACAAACGGTGAGTATTATTGATACGTTCGGGTAATAGATAACCGCATATTGTACAGTACTATTGTGTATTATATCTACAGCCGTGGACGCCTTCCTACAGGACAATTGGTCCGAGCCTATAGCGTTTATCCTTCTGCACTCTGAGCAATTGTCGTCTGCAAATTTTATCGTCTGCTTCAATTCTAAAAATACGCTTTTCTTCCATACCTTTTTTTAAAAACATGTTGGGGTGACAAACAGTTTGGATCCTGATGAGACGCCGAGTTACTCGGCGTCTCATCTGGATCCAAACTGTTTGCAAAGGTTACCATAAAGTCGCCGGTAGAGTGCTAAAGGTTAAATTGCAATCAGCTGACTTAAATATGGAAGAATAGATATGTTTAAATTGTCAGCTGTTAATTCACCTGTTAGCGAAGTTTTCTCTTGTAGCATCGTACGTATTAAGCATTTTAAATGTAATTTCTTTTGAAGTTGAATAAAATTTTAAATAGTAGAATAGTATAGGCAGCAGCTAGTTTATAAACAATGTAGACGTGGACTAGACTGCATATGAAGTGAACTTGCCTTATAAGAATCTTCAATGTTTGACCGCGTCCTCGCCGAGGAACTTGGTATATCTCATAATCTTTCTTAGACCAGGTTCCCCTTAAAAGTACAGTTAAACCTCTCTATAACGACCACTACATTGCATGAAGTATTTTGTGTAAAAGGCAGGTGGCTGCTTAAAGCAAGGTGAAACTAAAATAGGCTACCATATGAGCGTTCTGTTGTACTTTCACCTTGCTTTAAACAACCACCTGTCCTAGATACCAACTAATTACCACAATTCATTGGCCGTTATAGAGAGGTGTTACTGTATAGGTAATCAGTGTAAACTGAAATGAGAGGACTCCTGAAGGAATCCTCCGTTAAGGGTCTGTACTGTTTGTTGAATCCATAAATTCCATTGGCTTAGTCCAATAACTATTTTGTTTGGCGTGTCCCCCACATCAAAAATGGAAGGGTTCAAAAGTAAAATGGGTTTTCCTTACATGATACTGGAATAAATGGGTTGACAAATCGTGTAGTTCCTGATCAGATACCGCCTTCAGGATGCTGAGGATGGTTTAGGTCTACAGTACTTACATATACAGTTTCTAAAACATGTTGAAACTTAATGCAGGACAAAAGTGATACAGAAAGCTTCTGGAGGATTAAGCATGCATTTACCAACCGCCTACATTTTAAGACTCGTATGTTCAATAATTTGATGACCGCTTAAGACAGGTTCTACTGTATCTAACTTCTGTGTGACGCTTAGTTAATAGTTTCCTTCTATTTACTCACAGCTGCTGTACATGAGTGTTGTGCTATTCTCCCCAGCCCTGGCATTAGAAGCAGGTAACCTTCTATGTTTTCATTCTTTGGCTTTGTTCACATTCATATGCAGGTCGCAAAAGGTAATGGCTTGTGTCATCGAGGATTTGCGAACAATATCCACCAACACAAGCATTCAAAATGTTAGAACAAATTATGTATGCAGTTTCCCTATACGCTAATAATGGAATGTCAGTCCTAGATGAAGTGGAACATGTCGAGACAAAGAAGACTAGCTATATTGTGTTGCCTTGATTGCAAGTCATAGTGCATAGTGTCAACCTTTGAAAATTACTGTCGAACTAGGAGTAAGCCGTCCATGGTATGCTTCGAAGGTCGACTATATGCGTTGTCTCTCTCAAGGATTGCAATGTTTCTTTTATTATCACCAGCATTTATTGTTGGTGAGGGTCTGCGGCTACGTAATCGCACCATATGTTAGCAGTGGTCAATATTGTAAAATATACAGTGGAGTGAGTGGCAATTCGGACTGAAAGTAGACTATAACTAGATGCTTTACTTTTTACCTTACACGCACATATGCACGAATACAGACAGATACAGACACCGACACACACAGACACACACACACACACAGACACACACACACACACAGACACACATACACAAAATCACATATACACGCATACACACACATACACACATACACACACATATACACAGACACACAGACACAGACAGACAGACACTAACATCCAACACCACACCACCCACATACACAGACACACATACACATACACACAGATACAGACACAGACACAGACACGCACACACACAGACGCACACACACACGCATACAGACACAGACAGACACAGACAGATAGACGCACGCACACTCGCACGCACGCACGCACGCACACACACACACACACACATAGTGGTCTCAGAACTATTCATAACCTGCTCATCCTCGAAAATGCGTCACACGCATTGAAGACACAAGGCAAGGTTAAAATGAAGTTCAGATTTCCAAACCTTTTAACATGGGACATCAGACAGGGTGCTGTTCATTATCATACCCTTTAATTTGACACATATTTGCATAACGTTTCATAAATATTTATAGCTATATCGGTATGTGTTTGTTTTCGTTTATTGCTTCATTAAGTCAGGATACGTAGTTGCCTAGTTGATAACCATGATAGCCATAGTAGAGTGGAAATTACTAAACACGTGCATCTATCAGTACAGTACTCTATATATGTGTGTATAAGTAAACAACGAGCAGTGAGGTATAAAAATCAGCGCAGTCCACTTTTTGGGGGAATCAACACAAAAACCTGCTTGAGAAAATCATGATTGACTGTCGCATGTAAAGTACATATCTTACTTAGATGGACTGCAGCAATGCCGACATATATAAATCGTGAAACGTACCAAAATGTAAAGTACATTCACGGCTCACTGCTCGTTGTTTACATATACATAAAAATCATAGCAGTCCACTTTTTGGGGGGAATCAGCATTCAGTTAGCATAAAAACTTGCATGAGAAAATCGTGATTGACTGTCGCATGTAAAGTACATATCTTAGATGGACTGCAGCAATGCCGACACCCCTATATCGTGGAACGTACCAAAATGTAAAGTACATTCACGGCTCACTGCTCGTTGTTTACCTATACATATGCATGTTAGAATAATTTGTTTACAAAGGTTTTTATGCTGAAAGGTCAAGGTCAGATTTAAAGTCAAACGTAGGGAAATGCTCAAATATGTCAGAAAGGATTGCAGGTGGATTTGTTATATATCTCTCTACATTTGCACGACCTCATATGCTCTGTGCATATATAACATGCTCTGTTCATATTTATACCGGGCTCAGTTGTGTTATTTACGGAAATAAGAAACTCATCAAAGAAACTATCCAACTAGAGAAGTCGGTTATAAGAAAGATGTTTTATATCATCATTGTGCTATTCTGGTACATATTTCTTCCGAAGCTGGTGTACTATTACTTCTGCTTAAACCTCATTGAAATCATTTACTATTATTTGACCATGGTCGGTCCAATGTCAATAATATTCCTAGAATTTTGATCTTAAAATAGAGAACATTAGGTCAATATTCGACTCCGTGGCTTATATGAAACCGTCTGATCAGGTTCTGCTCTGTATTCATATGGAATAATATCAAAGCTCCAGATCAGATGAGTAAATTAATATATTTTTAAGCATAACGTTCGTATTTTTCTATCAAACCCTATGTCGTGACCATTTTTTAGAATCGTCCCTTTGAGACGATTCTAAAGAGTGGTCACAACATAGGGTTTGGTGGAGAAATTACTATTTAGGTATTTGGGAACGGATCATTATCTGAAGCTCTGGATAATACGTATACAGTAAAACCTCTCTATAACGACCACTCAATTGTGATAATTAGTTTAGGCATTTAGGGCAGGTGTCTGCTTAAACCAAGGTGAAAGTAAAACAGAACGCTCCTATAGGAGCGTTGTGTTTTACTTTAACCTTGCTTTAAGCAGCCACCTGCATTTTACGCAAAATATTTGATGTAATTTAGTGGTCGTTATAGAGAGGTTTTACTGTATATCGGATTCTACAGTTTCTGCAATGGCAAACAATTACCCGCGTTCACATACCATTATAACTATTCACCTAAATAATATCCATCATATCGTTATGTCTTATGAAAATAATGATTTTAAGGGTTAATGGCCTTTTCGAAATCTAAAACTGTGTTATTAGCTACATCTACATAGAACCTCGGATAAGACAGGTATAGTGTTGCCATCAGTACGCGTTGTCCACAAAAGTTCGTTGTTATGGTAGTTTTACAATTCACTATAATTTATGAGTCACATGAATGACAAGTTCTGGCTAAATCTTAACCAGCGTATCTTAAACCTTTCAGTTCCATTATTGTTCGTACGCTTCATGTTTTAGAGTGGGCACTTCTTCAAATATGTGTAAAATGACAAAAACGTATCAAACGGTCTGGGTCCATGCTTATAAAGCTTTTAGTTGAGTCTGAGTTTCGTTCTCAAGCTTTTGATTGGTCAGATTTGAGTTCTCAAGCTTTTGATTGGTCAGATTTGAGCCAAAGGCTCAAATCTGACCAATCAAAAACTTGAGAACGAATTCAGACTCAACTAAACGTTTTATAAGCATGGACCCAGATGAGAATATCATTACCATGATAGTTCGATAAGTTCTCGGTATTAGTTAGATTGGAATAAATATTTTGTAAAACGTTATTTTGTTTTAATATTACTTGAATAAGTTCAGAATATATGTATAACAAATGAGGAATACTTTCATAATTAAACTATTGAACATGTAAAATGCATTTTCAGTTGTTGGCGTTCCTCTATGGACATCAATAATTGTTGTTGGAATTATCGGAACTGTCTATACATCTTTGGTAACTAGTTTTATCATATGGTCTCTGGTTGTGTGCATCAGCAATATTTAACATTATTTTAATGTTTTCCCTGTTCAGTATATATATATAAGAAGTAATGACAGCATGAATATCTATTAGCTCATTTTTTATATTGTCCTTCAGGAGCCGTCTGATCTGGGTCTACTCTGTTTGCAAATGAGTGAAAAGGCGTTTATACATAGGCCGATCCCTACACTCCCCTCCCTCTTAACTTTTAGGAGCCAGGCATATGCCCATGCCCTGCAATCCCGCATGTCACTAACACTTTACATGCATCCCCGCATACGAACCGAATTATCCTCGTCGCCAATGAAATAATTCTAAGGGAGGAAAAATTACTGGCCTCTACCGGGTTTCGAACCCCGGATTCCTGGATATTAGTCTGATACTCAAACCGTGTCGCTAAAGGGTAAACCCAACAGCAAGGCTGTTGGAGATGCCTTACATAGGCCGATCCCTACATAGACAACGAATAGGGAAACATTTTCAAATCAAAACGCAACGCTCTGTACACACTTCCATAACTGGACTTATTAGTAATGTCTTCAAGAAATTTTCTTACTGATTTTTATGGTGTCTCCTGAATAACTTCCTGGATCTCTGCAACGTTCTCTGAACTGCGGCTTGATCTTGGTCTTCCACTATTGTTGTAACGCTGGCTATCCTTAACTGACCCAGTCTGTTGAAATCTTTTAATGAGTCGATGCACTTGCAGCTTTGTGAGTCTGTCATCATCAGGATATTTTTGCTGCATCATGCGGATGACAGTAACTGGAGATTTATTCTCAAAATAGAGTTTAACTAGGCCTACTTCTGCAGCCTTTTGATTTGACGTTGCCATCTTGAAAAACAACCCAAAGTTGATGACGACATCTGTGACGTCATGACGTCAACGTCGTCTCATATTTTTCTCATGAGAAAAAAACTTATGACAATTCTCTTTACAATTATATGTAACATTTAGTTATTACGTTAGGGGAGAATTATTTACATAAATACTTGAACTGCTCTGATCTAATATTTCGACCACTAAGGGCCTTTTTCAAAGATTATCATGATTATCTTTGAAAAAGGCCCTTAGTGGTCGAATTATTAGATCAGAGCAGTTCAAGTATTTATGTATTATATTAATTCCCTATTTTGGAATATTTTCTTCAATGAGAATTATTTATTCAACCCCAATACAATATTAGATATTTTGGATCACCCTGTATAAGGAAATGGTTAAACTAGTGCAACTGAGTTTTAAAGGGAATATGAGGATATTTCATGAACGTTCTGACTTATCGGCCAAAGAATTTGTATGAGTAAAATATAACAAATATATTGAACAAAGTAATTATATTCCATATGACATCAATGCTACTGAAATTCAGCCTCTGACTGAAGTCAAAATTTCTAAATCAAACCAGTCACGCACCACTTAGCATCTGCTCTGCATATCTAAAATCCTATGAGTATACATCCGATTAATGTTCATGTTGTCATTAATTCCGAAATGAATAATCTTATGAATACTTCTATTTTTAAAAGGTTATTGAAATCTGAGTATGCAATAAGAAACAAAAGAGACAACATAATGTACTAATAGAATAACACGTGTTTTGACTAGTCGTTTTAGCAAGACCTTTAGATGTCGTTATCTGAGAGTGATATAATACCATTGGTTATAGCCTTGTTTTACCATTGCAGGGTGGCTTTTGGAGTGTGATATGGACAGACGTTTTCCAGTTTATCATTTTGTATGGTGGTTTGACAGTCATTCTGATTCTAGTGAGTTGAATTACAGTTTGGGTTTTATTGCATTTGAAATCCTATTTTCTAAGGAACTTTCACCATAATAAGTGTTGCAACTTTCATATAACAGTACTTTTTCCATTATATTTCATAACAAAATATAATACCGTCACAAATTTTAATGTGACGCTAATCTATCAATATTAATTCTTTACAAGCTACAACCGCCTTTCCATGTCTCTGTACACAAAGAAGGCACAGATTAGACATCTGATCAGGGTCTGTCACGACCACTTTTATGAAATGATATAAACCTCTCTATAACGGACACTAAATTGCGTTAATTAGTTGGTATTTATGGCAGGTGGCTGCTTAACGCAAGGTGAAAGTAAAACAGAACGCTCCTATAGGAGCGTTCTGTTTTACTTTCACCTTGCTTTAAGCAACCACATGCTTTTAACACAAACTATTTGATATAATTTGGTGGCCGTTATAGAAAGGTTTTACTGTATGAATCTACAGATTCTGCCAGAGCCCAAAAATACTGCCTACATATACAGCAGGCAAATAGGGCTAATACATATTCATAACATCTTTATGTCCTACATGGCTGTTCATCAGGTAAAAGTTAAGATGATTCGCCCAAAGGATTAGATGTGTCAAAACATCAGTATTTCTTGTCTAGTATTTCTTGCTCTGTGTATCTCACGATTAAACTGGTTCCGTTGGAGCTTTCCGTTGAAACACTGGCTGCTCTTAAACCCTTTGCCCTTATTTTCATAGGGGTCAGTCATGCAAGGGTTATCATTTAAACTACAGTGACCCCGCATCTTATTCTGATCCAACCTGTTGGCAAAAGTTATCCCAAATATGCTTAACGAACACCGCTATCCGCAACCAGAGGGGATTTTTGAAATTGGAAATCCAGAGGTCCAGATACGGAAAGATGCGTAATTATTTTCTCAATAATAGCTCCTTTATTTCGCCACCAGACCCTATATTGTGAGCATGCTTAGTAATTGTCTCTTCGAGACGATTCTAAATAGTGGTCACAGTGTAAGGTTTGGTAGAGAAATGATGATTTTAATATTTGAGTACGCACCTTTATCTGTAGCTTTGATTAACCATATGGTAATATATTTGAATATTCCTAGTCGTTGTTTAGAATATATTTACGAATTGAAACCTGTAGATGTTTTTGTTTGTGTTTTGCCATTAAATGTTGGCTTCATTTGGAAACACAACAACGCACGGTTAAATTACAAGCTAAGCGTATGCGAGTTGATTTATGGTATGACAACATAAAACGCATGCTTTCTTAGGTTGTGAATTTCATAACAAAGCAACACAGTATTGATACGATGCTATTCTTTCAGGGAATAAACAGAACTGGAGGCATCGGGAAGATCTTAGACATAGCCCATGATGGCGACAGGCTTAAGTTTAAGTATAAACGTAGTTCCTTAATTCGCATTTGCAAACAGAGAAGAACCAGATCAGACGGCTCCAATAAGAGAAGTCTGATCAGGGTACGCTCTGTTTGCTGGTAGAATTTGATATATCTCTTTATTTACCTTTTTAAATGGCTGCAATGTTCCATCTTTCATATTTAATTATAACTATCTTTACAAGAATATTCAGTAGGTATTGGACTTTAGAATAAACATAAAACAGGGAAAGGGTTAAAGAGGAAGTCCCTACTATGAACGCAAATTTTCAATAATATCATAAAACTGGGTATTTGTTATGCTCAATCATTAGTATGAAGGTTGCCAATTTGAAATCATATCGAAAAATGCCCCTGTGATACAAATAGACGGATTTCATCAATACTGATAATTTTTGTTCTACAACACAATATTATCGGCCTTTTCCGTTAAATTTTTCCGCGTTTTGCCGAAGATCACCCGATCGCTCCATTGTTTACGTAATAGCTTTTCTCGGAAGTGGTCGGAGAAACGCGAATAGGGCGAACAGTTACGAAACTAAAACCCAGCCCGAATAAAATTCTGGGAGTAAATTCGGGATCCGCGATATCAAACACATGGATGTTTTGTCATTATAAACGATGAGTGGGTGGGTTTTCTTGCGATATACTACCTTCCAGCATATAAACAAATAAGTTTTGTATATTTTAGGTGTTTTTGAAATGCGTCAAATGTAGGGACATCCCGTTAAGACGGACTCTTTATATATTAATCCACCAATTATGAATATAAATTATGGCACCTGTATTATAATTGCAAATAGAACCATATGAGGCAGCTCCACTTAGGAACTGTCTCATATGGGTCTACACTAGAGGTCCAGGTAAGATGCCCAAATTAAAACATTTTCAAGAATATTTTCTTTATTTCTCCACTAAACCCTATGTTGCTACCACTCTTTAGAATCGTCCCTTCGAGACGATTCAAAGAGTGGTCGAAGCATACGGTGTGGTGGAGAAAAGGCGATTTTAGTATTTAAATACGTACCTTTATCTCTAGCTGTGTACACTATTTGCAAATGCGGATATGCACGCTTATAACATGAGACCTTGAGAAGGGTTAATAAACATAGCCTACTTCCGATAAGATAAACCTTTTAGTAACTACCCCTTCGCTTGCTATTCACGTCAATATACGTACCTGTAAATAGTGAAGACCCTGATGAGACAACTCCTGCAGGAGCCGTCTCATCTGCAGGAGCTGTCTCATCAGGGTCTGCACTATTAACAAGTTGATTGTGCAACCAGTGCACTCCATGGCAATGATTGCACAGCGAAATACGTGTACACAGTGAAGATATATGGAATTATACAACAGGGCATGGGTAAAGAAGGAGAAATGTATTTTAAAATTCAGCAAGCGAAGGGTTACTGACCGTGCGCCAAACAGTTTGGACTCTGATGAGACGCCGAGTTACTCGGTGCCTCATCTGTATCCAAGATGTTTGGGCAAATGCGAGTCAAGTCACGGATAGCGAGGTCTCTTAGAACCCTGCGCAAGAAACAATAGTAGGTACATACAGTAAAACCTCTCTATAATGGCCACAAAATTACATCAAGTATTTTGTGTTAAAGGCAGATGGCTGCTTAAAGCAAGGTGAAAGTAAAACAGAACGCTCCTATAGGAGCGTACTGTTTTACTTTCACCTTGCTTTAAGCTGCCACCTGCCATAAATACGAATAATCAACATAACTTAGTGGCCATTATAGAGAGGTTTTACTGTAGATACCTTTATGAAGCTCAATTATTTAACTATAATCAGTACTTTAGCAAGTAGACTTTTAGAAGTATGGGAGATAGATGTAAAAACGTTTTATTAAACTGATGCACTCTGTTTTCAAAACTAGTCAACCCTTCTCCCGCTACCCACGACCAGTTTTGCATTTAAAAAACAGCTAGGATCTCTCCTGATGAGACACCGAGTACTGCGCGATCAATCGTTTCTCAAAAGCTTGATGGAATCGGAAGTAGTCAAATTTGCATCAGATCCGATTTTTAGTAATCCTCTTTTTTAAAGTATAATTTTCTTTAATTTTCATAATCAAAATCAATATAAAGTATTTTAAAATCAATATGTCAAGCAGCTCAACGTTTGCGTAACTCTATGTTATACAGTTAAACCCCTTTTAACCGGACGACTTTGTTTAACTCTATGTTATACAGTAAAACCCCTTTAAGCCGGACGACTTTGTTTAACTCTATGATATACAGTAAAATCTCTCTAAACCGGACTTAAATTTAGTGTAAATATCGGATTGGAAACAGATGGCAGTTTAATACTTTGTCTGTTAGGTGTTAAACCCTTACTACATTTTCTCTACTTTACAGCGCTAGCTTTGACCCTAGGGTGCGGCACTCCCTGTGGTCAGGACTGATTGGTGGAATGTTCGAGTGGTTTTCAAACGTATGCCAGCAATCGGCGGTGCAACGAATGAACTCAATGAAGAGCCAAAGAGATGCCAAAATGTACGTGAATTACTGATGGCAACTATAAATGTAAAACATGATTCTAAGTTGCTATTAAACATCTTACTCCAACAATATTTATGTAAGAAATATGGACATCATTAATATCAATTAGATTATGTTTTATAACGGCACATGGGTACGGGCCTTTTTGGCCTTGACAACAACTGTGGAATAATGTCTTTTTTTATTGCTTTCGAAGAATGCAATATAGCGATCGGTCGTTTTTACGGCAAAGAGTTCACTATTTCTTGTGAACATGCGCAAGAGAAAATAGTTCTCTTCAATTCTAAACTAGTTTTGTTGTAAATTGTTCATTAATTTATTTACTTTTCATGCATTTAATAACACTTCGCTTTGTCAGATAACTTCTAGTCTACACAAGATCAACCTTTTAAAAGCTTGAATTATTGAATATACTCCCAAAAAACGCGAAAGAATATCGGTATGACTAAACACCGGATCCGACCAGATATGAAGTTCATATCCGCGAATATGAGTTGCACAAGCTTGAAAATCAGCATTTATCATATACGCGTATATGAACCTCATTCCTGGTGTTTAGTTAAACATTGTTTTCGCAACACATTGGCGTTTCTACAGCAGCAATAGCTTGTCTGTAAATTATAAATTTCTTCTCCGCCGATAGCAAAGACTTCCCAACTAGAAAACCTGCTGTGTTTTTCATTGATCAATTACCTCTCCGCCGATAGGGAGGGAGAGGGATTTTTTTATATCGACACCGTGTACGTGATAAAACGCTAACCGCATTTCTATACATCCGTCTAACCTAGAGATCCGAGTAATCCGTATAGCGTTTATGAATCGCAGTGTCTGTACTTTCGCTTTCATACCAGCAGTTCACAACAATTTCTTTCTATTAGCGTAATTTTACTGATGAAACACGATAGAAATGCCAACTTCTCTTGCAGTGTTAACAGGCTAGTATGCGTATTACTCTCTACAATGGATTTAATTAGTTTCTCCACAAACCGAGATGGAACTTTCCATTCATGCCATTGTCATCGCAAAAATGCGAGAAATACATGTAGGCTTCTTCATTTACAAAAAATGCCGATTATATCTTTATCTACCAAAAGTCCGATCATATTTGTCTTGGTTAATGGAATAGTTGAGATTTACTGTGATTTCTGATTTATAATGGGTTTTTATGAAAACTCATTGATGACGTGTTTACAATTTTAGTAATAGCCAAGAGTTATGCAGTTGCAGACAAAACACACAAGAAAAACACCATTAAATTATCAGAACTGCACGAAATGCTTTTAATTGAATTGTACTGTCACTTGATAGAGAAAATATGAACATGTTAAATGTTATGTTGATATTTTCTTACCTTTTCCCCATAAGCATTCATTTCACGCTTATTTTTCCCCTCCGTTAAGGCCATGCTCTTTCCCTGAAATCAAAGAAAAAACCCTGGGAGATGTCATAGCAAAGAACATTTGACAACAAATTTGATATGAAATAGCCAGAGATGATATCATTCTTGGCCATCAATATCCTGAGCTGATGGAAATGAAGTTATATTTTAAAAAGGTGTAAAACAGTGTCTACTCTGATCATGTATATTTACAGGGGTTAGTCTCCGTTTGGCTATTTTGAATAGACCCAGTAATGATAGAACAATTATAGAATTCATTTGAAAATGATTTATCTGTAATCTTGAGTGTTAATAACAAAATGCTGTCAGTCCAAATTTCAAGAATAAATTGGAATATTAAAGTTGGGATTCATATAATAAATTCTGAAGGGAGGTGATGATCAGTGGAATTCATGGTGGAGTTTTGATAGGATAAAACATCATATGGATTATTAGGAATTAACTGTACATTTGATATCATTATGAATCAACCAAGATTTTGGATTAATGTGTGTGTTTGCATACATGTATATAAACCCGAACAAAATTTAACTAAAATTTCATACTACATTGTCTAAACAGTAGTTAAAATTCTAGGATTCGTAATTAATAAGGAGGGTAGTGCTTTGAAATACACAACAGCATTTGATATTGCTTTGATATGAATTGAAAGATGGACACTGTCACTCAGCATTGCATTTCTGACTTGTTGAGGTCAAGGACTGTCTGAGGGTTACTAATAACCACTTTGCTTATGGTTTGACTGTTGCTACAGTCTGTCATATTTTTAGTATTACATTAAACAATTCCAAGACGTCAAAAATGGTGATTAACATGTACAGCAACTTCTTCCCTTACACTTAACATCCTTATCAAACTCGAAAGCAATTATGGCTGTTCAGGCCTTTGATTTTTATTTCATAAGCAAACCGAACTGACCCTAATTAGGCAGCTCCTGTGACAGGCGTCTAAAGTGGGTCTACACTATGTACAAATGCATAGAAAGGCGTATGTTTGGAGTAAAGGGGTTAATAAATCATGATTGCATATTATACCTACTAAAGAGTGTATACATATTCGAATAGACAATGTTAAAACATAGGGGCCATTATTTCATATTCTATCGCAATCGGGGAGTTTATGAATGTGCTACAGTTTACCATATTCTCAGACTCAAACATCATGCATATACCCAATAATATATTCTAAAGGCCTCGTTAGCAGCATGGCACTAAGTAAACATGTTTAAAACCATTTTCAATGAGCATCGAGCTAACCATATGTTTGCAAGCATACATAAAGAGCGTGGAGCTGTAAAACAAGTTTTAAACTATACAAACGAAACACGAAACAACATAAACATGTTTAAACCCTACATTGAGAGCATGGATATTAACAAACATGTGTCAATCCATACCTGATGTTGGAGGCTGAAAATGTGCTATACAATTTCAGCTATGTGTTGATTTTACAGAGCTTTGCTGCTGAATTTGCCATTCACGTCCTTTTTCGGGCTCATTCTCGTACTGCTCGGTCTAGTGATATACGCCTACTTTGTTATGGAACAGTGTGGCCCGGTGGAGAGTGGAACAATCAGTAGCCCAAACCAGGTAGGCCACAGGAATATACTTAACAATTTACTTTATAGACACCCTCTTTAACCCATTTGGAAATACAGTAAACCTCTCTATAACGGACACTAATGTGCGTTAATTAGCTGGTATGTAGAACAGGTAGTTGCTTAAAGCAAGGTGAAAGTAAAACAGAACGCTCCTATAGGAGCGTTCTGTTTTACTTTGACATTGCTTTAAACAGCCACCTGCCTTTAACACAAAATACTCGATGATAATTAGTGGCCGTTATAGAGAGGTTTTACTGTAGAGAAACTCTAGACTAGCAGCCGCATGATCTTGGTATTCTCTGCTTGCTTTTGGAATAATATGGTCTTGATTCTTAAATGAATAAAAATTGAAGTACAGGGTAAATGATATGTTTAATCAGTCACTCAGTTCAGTCATTTAGCACAGCTGAATTTGTTTGAATTGATGCATGTTCTCTTGTCATGTGAATATAGACACCCGGCTTCATAATAGGAAAGTAATCCTTATGCCAACATGTCAAGAATCCTGCTATTTTGCCAAGAGGTTCATATAGAATAGTGTTTACAAAGTGACTCTAAGAAATATTCAAGGTCACCAGGTACACTAATAAGCAGAAACGTTTATTATGATAGTGGCTTGTAGAGCTATAGCTTATTCGAGTCATTCTAAAAAGAACACATGTCTCTAATTGTATGACGTTACGTTGCATAGATACTATTAGTTACACGGTTATTTGGCAGGGTGTACGGGCTGGTATGACCGGGTTAGATCCCGTATTTCCTGAAGCGTTAGCCGAAGGAAATACGTGGTCTATCCCGGTTATACCAGCCCGTACACCCTGCCAAATTACCGTGTAACGAATTTATTACCAGTCAGAGATCCGATTTACCCAATTAAGAAACGAACAACTCTTTATTTGCTGACATTAGATCTCTAATTATACTCTGATATGACAAGGAAAACATGACGTCATCACAGAGCAAATATGACGTCGTCTCAGAGCAATTTCGAAAGATGAATTCAAACTTCACTTGTAAACATTTGAGATTAAAGGGTTACACGATGTACTGAGAAGTTGATAGTTTTAAATTGAGGAACATACGAGGAACAGTTTTTTACGTTTATTATCGATTATTTGGTCGTAATCTGTCCAGAATTAATGGAGTAAGGACGATATGAAGTTTCGAATCGACGTTATAAACAAAAACAAAACGAATGACGTCACGCATCAAATTTGAATTCTGTATTCCCCGTGGAAGACGTCGAATACGGTTCTGTACACCCCGGCAGTTTTTGGCAAACTGACCAATCAAATTCCAAGGATTTACTCTGACTGGTAATAAATATTTGTACAACCAATTTAAGTGTTTTGTGCTCGATGCATGCCGATATTTAACACTTTCAATACTGAATATTCAAAGTAAAATGATCTATCATTGTTTACTCGTTATTATAGAATCCATTCAGTACGAAAGGGTTAAATTGTAAATGGCAAACAGTGCAGACCGGGACCAGAAAACGAATGCATTGGCATTTTCAAAGCCATATCTAAAGGCTCCTTAATCCTTTCCCTTTTGACAATTCTGTAAAAGTCACTTTGTGAAACCATTGTGAATACACAATTATTTATCACAATGTTTTCAAGCTTATCACAATGGTTTCAAGCTAACCAATTCTAAAAGTTTCCTTTTCTTTAGTTAATGCTCCTTTTATGTAGATTTATTTAAAGGGGTTGTATCTAAAAATAGCATATGAGGTAATGGGCTAATCCTCTAACACATTTGGGTCTTGAATAAAATAAAATTACACAAATCTAATCAACACCGATTGCACAAGAACGCACAGCACTTTTCAATCCAGCACGCATGCATGGCCATTTGTAAGCAATGCAGAACCAGATCAAATGGCTAATAGAGGGGTCCTCTGGTCAGGGTATGCACTAGATGTCATTCAAAATCCTCTAACAAGTTTAAACATTTCATAGATAGATAGATAAATAGATAGATATACAGACAGATAGATAGATAGATATATAGATAGATAGATAGATAGATAGATAGATAGATAGATAGATAGATAGATAGATAGATAGATAGATAGATAGATAGATAGATAGATAGATAGATAGATAGATATATATATATAGATAGATAGATAGATAGATAGATAGATAGATAGATAAATAGATAGATATATAGATAGATAGATAGATAAATAAATAGATAGATAGATAGATAGATAGATAGATAGATAGATAGATAGATAGATAGGTAGATAGGTAGATAGATAGATAGATAGATAGATAGATAGATAGATAGATAGATAGATAGATAGATAGATAGATATATAGATAGATAGATAGATAGATAGATAGATAGATAGATAGATAGATAGATAGATAGATGATAAAAAAAGATCTAAGTTGATCATGACTTTGTCCATTACTTGGAAGAGTATGCCGATGCTGGGGAACCCAGAAAAGTCCGAAGACTTATTTCCACTGTAGTCCCGAAATTAGAAGAAATACTTAAAATATCTTAGAAAAAATGAAAGTAAATATGGTTCAATTGAAAAATGAAATTTATTTGAAATAAAGAATGCTCGTTTTCAAAAATTACAGAATGCCTATTTTATAGCATTTGGTCAATATTAATATTAATATAGTTTAAAATCAGGTATGAACACCTAATACTGTTTCAGGTAAAACTTTTTAATTTATTTATTGAACGTTTTGTACAGAACGGGCTCTTTAGTTTAATACTAATGGGATATTCCACTCTGAAAACTCAGGGTTAAAATGGTTAAACACCTGCCTTTTAAAAACATTGAAACGCAACGGTATGACAAGGCATCAAAGACATACGCCAGTAAGTTTCATGTGTATTTATTTGATAATGCATACGTTCAATTTGGACTATTTTCAGCACTGGTATGCCCTGTACTCAAAGTCTATTTGAGTTTCAATAGAATCTCGAAATCTCGAACAGGGATACTCAAACTTCGATATAACTGAGTTAAAAATTGGATCCTTTCCACAATTTGTCATACAGGATTGTTCACCACTGCACATATATATAAAGGTATGCGATAGATTGGTTCATGTTGCAGGTAAATGTCTTGCGGACTGCATAAGCTGTCACACCAAGACTGTTAGAAATATGCTGACTCGAACTCCTGTTATCTCGAATTAATTCTTGTGGTCCCTTAAAACTCGAGTTATCGAGGTTCTATTGTAAATGTACTCATCTGCATCAACTGGAGATTAACAAGCGACAGACAAATGCATTGTAAATGTAAGTTATAGATGTGGGTGGTAGCTTAATGCAAACAAAGGTTATGTAAAAGCTTTCTGCATTACCCCTTTCCCTGTTCTATATTTAGGCCAAATTTCAATACCTAATGAATATTCATTAACAAAATAATTATAAAGAAATATGAAAGGTGGAACATTGTAGACATTTTAGAAAGTAAAGAAACAGATTTATCAAATTCCATTAGCAAACAGAGCAGACCCTGATCAGACGGCTCCTCTAGGAGCCGTCTGATCTGGGTCTACTCTGTTTGAAAATGCGTGAAAACACGTTTATATGAGGGAAAGGGTTACTGTTCTCCTGCAGTAAGCAAATATCTGCACCTACAGATGTTTATTCAGTAAGTGGTCGCTCTAGAGAGGCTCTACTCTACTGTAATAATAAAGAGACCAATTAGAAATAGGAACGAATGTAGATATGAAATAAACACTGGGAATGCACCAGACATGTCTGCTGACTAGGGGGGATCAGTCATTAGAGACAGTACACTCGGCTCTTTGTCTAGTAGTGGTGTTTCCCCAGTACTGTGCAGTGTTGTTGTTTTAGTGTTTGTGTTTTGTTAGTTGCTCTCTTATTTTGTTGCAGTATCCCTTTACATGATAGAGTTGCGTGTTAAGATATGTGTAAATAGAAAAAAAAACGATATTAAACAGCCCGTGCAGGAGTTGTTTATCAAGGTCTGCTTTCTTTACTTATTACTTAAGTTTTGTTCATGTATGGAGTGTTTGTCTCTGGTTCTTGTGTGTCTGTTGGTGTTTTCTGTGTTCATCTCGTGTGTGAGTGTGCGGTTGGGTGTGTGGTTATGTGTGTCATGCTGTCTAACGGTGTTTTGGTGGTGGTTGCGTCTTTTATGTGTCCTTGCTTGCTTGACGTTACTACTTTTCCATTAGTTTAGTAAAACCTCTCTCTAACAACCACTAAATTACATCAACTATTTTGTTTTAAAGGCAGGTGGCTGCTTAAAGCAATGGGAAAGTAAAACAGACGCTCCTATAGGAGCGTTCTGTTTTACTTTCACCTTGTTTTAAGCAGACACCTGCCCTAAATACCAACTAATTAACACAATGTAGTGGCCGTTATAGAGAGGTTTTACTGTATAATGATGAATCTAAATGTGTGACAATGTACAAAGAAAATGTGTGCACTAATACCATTTACAAAATTCATCGGGTTAATAATAATTCCGTAATTATCTTCTCATATGTATATTTATTAGGTAAACTATTAATGTACATATTATGCCTTTATTATATTTCTCTTCAGGTGATGCCATATTTCGTGATGCTTATACTTTCTGACATCCCAGGTATTGCTGGTCTCTTCCTAGCAGCTTTATTTAGTGGAGCACTTAGGTAACTATACCAACCCTTTATTTCATGCGTATTTATGACTTCATGGACATTTATAGACTTAGTTTGGATACTGGCTAATGAACAAATAAGTTTTTAACCTTTAACCTGCTATGGGCGGATGAGTGAATACCCATGTAAACAGTTTGGATCCGGATGAGACGCCGAGTAACTCGGCGTCTCATCTGGATCCAAACTGTTTTACATACTGATTGCATTTGGTAGACAAACTGATTATAACTTGAATTTTGAAAACGTAGTAGGTAAAAAATTATGTACAAATAATTTGCTCAGCAGGCTAAAGGTTAATCATGGCAACAAATTTAGAATTTTATCTTTAATAGATATTATGTCATAAGCAAATAGAGTTTGTCCTGATCAGTCGACTCTTACTGGGACCATCTGTCCTGGGTCTATCCTGTTTAAACGTCCGGTTTAGAGGGGGTTTAATGTACACTTGCTTTCTGCTACAATGCGTATAGCACGTAATTTACCATTACCTTTCGAAAGCAGTAACAACCTGTCACACGGTGGGAATTATAATGGGATACCAGAGCTGTCTATAAAGGTCTGTCCTGTTTGCTTATGAAATGATATAGACTATGATTACAGTGAAGCTCACTTATAACGAACTTGGATATAACGAAATATTGCATATAACAAAACAAAACTTATTCCCCATCTCTAACTAACATATAGTAAAATGGACCTGATATAACGATATTTGGATATAACGAAATAAATCAGAGGGTCCCGAGGACTTCGTTATAAATGAGCTTCACTGTATACAGTTTCTGCCATGGCCAAACATGCCTTTATAAAAAATCAAATGAATATTCATGAGATCATTATCTCTTACGTGAATATTCATGGAGAAAGGGGTTACCTCATTAGAATTCCCGCCTTGTGTCAGTTTGATACTGCTTTCGAAAGGTAATTCTTGCACAAAACGTGCTGTTGTAGTCCCGCTAGACCATGTATTAACAAGGCGATTCTCGTGCTCACGCGCTGTTGTTGACCGGTTTTAATTATAAATATTCGGGGCCTAAGGTAAACAATGGACGCGAATGCTACAGCGTTTTGGCCTAAGCTAGGTGAACGCCGGGGTTTGAGTATTGCAAGGAGCACCGACAATGAATGCGATTCTCGCGCGCACGCGCTGTTGTTGATCGGTTTTAATTATACCTATTCGGGGCCTAAGGTAAACAATGGACGCGAATGCCGTAGCGTTTTGGCCTAAGCTAGATTTTTCTAAGGGATTTTTCTAAAGAAAAGTGTGGTATGACAAACAGTGCATACCCTGATAAGAGGGGAGCCCTCTCAGCTGGGTATACACAGTTTGCACAGGACAGTAACGACTTGTGTCCCGCATAGTAATGGCTATTAATCCGTAGTTTTAAGCCTTTGCAAACAGGGTAGACCGTAATCAATTCCTGTAGGAGTTTTACTTGCATTATCGAATGATTATAAAGCAAAGTGTGGATAACGATGATCATATTATTCTTTCAGTTCACTGTCATCCGGGATCAACGCATTGGCTGCTAACACTCTACAAGACCTCTGCATCACTTGTACAGAGAACATGTCCCAGGCCAAGAAAACACTTCTGGCTAAATTCATAGGTGCAGTTGTTCATTACTAGTCACCTGGAAAATCTACATTACAACAAACTAAACTCTTAACTGGTATTTTGGTTAAAGATAAATTGTATACATTTGTGTTATTTGCTGCTTAATGCAGGTTGAAAGTCATGCTGAAATATCCGCACTGAGCATTTTGTGTGACTTCTGCTCTGCATTAAGATGCAGCCTGTATCAAATTATAACACTGATATTAGTTCAAACTATGAATCAAATGCTGATGACGTTTGCTTGTATTTGGAAATAAGAATTATCAGAGTTGTAGATAAAGGCGGTTACCCACGTATCAAAATCGCCATTTCTCCACCAGACCCTATACTGTGACCACTCTTTGGAATCGTCTCGAAGAAATGATTCTAAAGAGTGCCACAGTAAAGGGTTTGGTGGAGAAATAAAAGAGCTATCATTGAAAATGTTTAAATTTACGCATCTTAACTAGACCTCTGAAATTTATGAAGTTCTAATAGTCATCTGCAACAAAATTTTGTTACACGAATTCGGTAAAATGAAGACGAGAATTCTAAGGAATACACAGCAGATTGAAATATAACTATGGTTGATTATATATAAAAAAGATAGTGAAGTCTTTAATCATACACTACATTGTTTTCGAGGCGTTGTCTCATCTGGGACTGCGCCTTTTTGTACATTGTGTCATGGTACATTGGCAGTGAAATAGTTAGAAATGTTGTTCATTGCTTCTTTATTTTTCAGTGTTCTTATACGGTACTGTAGCCGTTGTTCTGGCTTACTGCATGAAATCCATCACCGCCCCTGTCACACAGGCAAGTATTCCCGTTCATGTGCGTCTCGTTATGTACATATTAGCTTACCTCCATAAACAATATCTGTCCCTGTGCGTCTTGTTATGAAACTTTACTCCTTAAGCATTTAATTCACCTGTTTGGTAATGTTCTAGTGTATACACTTTGTTTAACCCATTCCTTACTAAACTGCAAAGTTGCATTTAATAGAAAAAGACATACTTTTGAATTATATAGTTTTGAAGCCAATGTGAGCCTTTGAGGTAAATGCTTTATTGTCACAATGGATTCAAAGAATGAATTTTACAAAGGCGTAAAAACCGTCAGTAAGATGGGTTACAACAGCATGCTATTGGTATTCGTGTTTATCAGAATACGTCAGATTAACCTGAAAGTTTCCTTCGGATGGTACAGTATAACCTCGTTGATCCGAACTTGTTGTAACGAATAATTTAAAAGTATTTACGCAGGTGTATGCGTAGTGTAAGCTTAATGCATAGTGAAAGTCGTGCAGAAAGCTTCCAGAGGAGTAAGGGTAGTACATTTCGATTTGTAAGTTTTACTACATATACTCGTACATGTCAAACATAAGATTTCACATATCAAAATGATACCAGTCAAATATAGTATTATATTTGTGGTCGTTGTTGATATTACTAATTCATCACAACAGTGTTATTAATAAATTAAAATGTGTTATTACCAAGAGGCAGCCATATGAATTTTGTGAAATTACTTAATAAGTTACTTCCACGATACAACTAAGCATGCTTAAACATTACCATAACCACAATGAATTCCTTTATAAAACCATACCATTCCATTGTTTGTCAATTTAGTTGGCCTCGGCCATGAATTCAAGAGCTGTACATTTTGCCAGGTATCTCGCAGTAATCTTGCAGTTATCTATACTAAATGAGTTTCGCTACTGGTATGATATGTAGATAAATTATGAAGCCTTACATTTTATATTCACATTTTTAGTCGTAAAATCGTAGCATGCGTGTCGCGAATATATTTATAGAGTAATTTAGCAACATCAAACTTTAATATTTTCTGGTCCTTCGGGATCATTAGTTTTGATGTTATTGGTTTTGAAAATTGAATACTGCTTAAGCCGGTGCTAGTGGGGCGTGGGTAGTTTTGCACTTTTAGTTACTTCTCATGAAAATACTTAATAAAACCGAGTCTACAATTTTCTCTTTTTGCGTTTCTACTTTTGCTTTCGAAGGATCACCCATTTTCAGAATATAATTATTTAATAGTTGCCTTTAATCCTTTCGGCGTAAAATTGCTCCATTCGTTGGAAAATTAGGAACTAAAATATATATTATGAAAATGTCATTGGAATAATCCACAGACGTGGAACTAAAGGTTGGGACCTCTGACCTGAGACTGTACTTTTTGTCGTGGTACATTTTGTCGACATTGGCAATGAAAGAGTCAAGTATGTTTTGGTCCAAAGAGGTATTAGTAAACATATGTCATTTTTAATCATTCAGTATTATTACCAAACACAATCTACGCTCTATATACAGATTGCTGGGACGGCTTTTGGGGCATGTGGCGGACCCTACTTTGGAATGGTTTTTCTTGGTGCCACGTTTCCTCAGGCAAATTGGGTAGTAAGTGATCCAATTAATTTCTCATTATGATCAAACCCCCTGGAAAGAATCAGACTTCAAACCTTATTCAAGTCACTATGATCTGAAACTTTCGCAACCAGATTTGACCCAGATGAGGCTTACTCGACGTCTCATCAGGATCCAGACTGTTTGTACCTCGGCTAACATTTTCTCAAAGGCTTGATTAAATTGGAGGTAGTCAAAACTGCACCAGATCCAGACACAAGCAGAACTTATGTTTTACTGCAACTCAAGATTTTAACAATACAATGATATAATCAGTAAAAGCAATAATGTTGCATCTAACATTAACCAAAACATTAAGCTCATTTGTCATTCATATTACACAAACTAGTATATGCCATAGTGTAATCATCTATAGACATATTTATTGTGAGTAGGAAACCTGCAGGCAAGTGTTTCATGTAGTATACGTTTTGCCATTGTTTTGCCATACATTTGTTTATATTCGAAGCCGTTGCATATATTTTGGCAGATATTTTTTTAAAGATGCCTGTTAATCTCATTGCTACCACAGCAGTGTCCATTAAGACATATCTTTACGAAATTTAACCAGTCGATCTTTACAAATACGAGTAATGTCTGTAGTTGCAAGATTATCATTAAAATCAAAGAGATTCCCCCCTCATTGACTTTAAGAGATCCTGTGACAGAATATGTGACTAGTTATATATAGCTTAAACATAGAGCCTGGACTGACACAAATCATTCTGGCGGTCTGTCATACTCACAGCAGCGTTGTCGTTTTGAACAAGAAGGTTCGAACATTCTTCAAGACACCTGTAGAAGTATATTCAATATTTTCATCGAAAACAAAAATATGATATAGCAAATCCTTCATGCCCAATAGGTGCAGGCAATAACTATGAATTGCAGCTTCTCACAACATTAAGGGATAATAGCATGTCGTTCAACCTAGATAGGTCAACGACTATGGTCAACAGATAAACAGGCATGCGCCAGACATTACTTAGATATAGACTCTACAATGCCACGGAATGTTGACTTACATAGCGGGGTGGTCGTCGTTTAGTATTTCCAAGGCACCTTGAATAACGATAATCCTACGGGAAAGGAAAACGTATCTAGAGCTGCCATTACTGCTTCGAACCTTCGATCCAAATATAGGCTGTACATGCGCATGGTCGTTACCATCCTACTCCGTGTTCCAGATTCAGAGAGAGAGAGAGAGAGAGAGAGAGAGAGAGAGAGAGAGAGAGAGAGACAGACAGACAGACAGACAGACAGACAAACAGAGAGAGACGAATGCATGTATTCAAGATGAAACTCTTCTACGGATCATACACTGAAAGCAAAACCATTTAATATGTGCTGAGCTTGTTCAGAAGTCATGTGAGCACAACCGGAACCTCTTTATCCACCTAAGAGTCGATGCAAGATGGCTTAGTTTGGTCATGTTATCCGATATGACTATCCAATACAGTTTTAACAACCCTTGAAGGACAACGGTGTCGTCGTTGTGAAAGAATGAGGTGTTCTGACTGCTTTGGTAGTGCAATCTCTGCTCAGAAAGACTACAGTAGAGCTGTCTGGAGGAAACTCTCATGCTGCATGTTAGATCCACCAACACTACAGTTAATTGAAGGTCGTATGATGATAAGATGATACAGTGCCTATATGTAGGATATAAAGAATGTCAAGAAAATTGAAAACATAAAGACTCAAGAGAGTTGCCTCTATTTACATTTATTGTGCAGTAAATACCAAACGCATTTCACATCTTATGGTGATCTTCATATACATGTATAAAGTGAAAATGAAAACAAATAATTGGTTTTCTAGTATATCTTCATCAATATAGAAAAATCTAATAACTGTTATGATGTATTATGAGATAAAAAAGAAGGAATATTTACCTTATACATCATGTTTCAGGGGGCATTAGTTGGAGGGGTCGTGGGTATTATCTTCAATGTTTGGCTCGCCATGAGCGCCTTTTTCCACGCTCTCCCGTCTCCAAAGTCTGTGCCCATTACCACAGCAGGCTGTTTGTTACCTATCAACCAGACATCTACGCTGATTCCATACACAGTATATAAACCTAATGCTACATATATAGCGGACCCTATGTTCTATCACGAAACAACGAACGGGCATACAACCCCTTTCATGACATTCCCTGTCGAACAGAGGTAAGTACGTGACAATAAGGACCACATTCATTTGATACAGATCAGTTTAGTACTGATATAAATATTAACAGAAACTTTAATTAATATTCTTGTATCTAAATTGGTATATCAATTAAACATTTAGCAAACAAAAACACGTCCGTAACTCGGTTTAAACCCCAAGTGGTGATTTTGCTACTGACCGTTGGCGGTACTCTCTTTGTCACTCTTACCTATTGCTTGTCATGTGTACGTGTGCTTTTGTTCATGTTTGGAATGCCAGTCTCTGGTGCTTGTGTATTTGTTGGTGTTTTCTGTGTTCATCTCGTGTGTGTATGTTTGGGTATGTGGTTTTGTGTGTGACATGCTTTGTATCGGTGTTTTGGTGGTGGTTGCGTCTTGTATGTGGCGTTGCCTGCTTGACTTTACTACTTTTCATTTATATTTAGGGTTTACGTAGTTTTAGCCCAATTGCGGTTATATAGCGAAGTCCAGATAATCACATATGGAGGAAGACCCCAGTTGTTTTATCCGTGCACGGACAAAATCACTTTGAAAGCGTGAACAATTTCCTTCATATAAACGCATTTTCACACATTTTCAAGAGGAGTAGACCCAGATAAGGCGACTTCTAATGATACCGTCTGATCACGGTTTGCTCTTTTTGCCTATGGAATTTGACAGTTCTGTCATTGCTTTCTAAATTGGCCTAAATGTTCTACTTTCCATAGTTCATTATAACGACATTGTCCATAAATATTCAGTAGGTATTGGGAATTGGAATAAACACATGAAACGGAATGGTGAAACTATTTTGGGTACAGAATATATAACAGCCAACAAGGGTACAACAGTATCTAAGCCTAACAATGTCCATTCACGAATAAAATCGGTTCTGTCTGATTGCCAAGTAATACATCACTGTACTACTACTACTTGACTACTGTATTAAATAGTATTAAATATTATGTGTATTTTATCTGCAAGTTAATTACAAACTTTACATCGATTTCTCCTTTCCCAGCATTGGGCCCGAATAACAAACATTTGGAACTTTACTTTTAGCATTTGATATTTAAACACTATAGTTAAAATAGTATGCCATATTAACTGCATTTTTGAGGTGATGAAATGATTAACAAATATCCCAGTATCCGCGACCTGACTCGCAAATGTCAAACACATTGAGTACGGGTGAGACGCCGAGTAAGAGCAAGTCGGCGTCTCATCAGGGTCCAAACTGTTTAACCTTTTCCCGGTTCTACGTTTATTCCAAATTTCAATACCTACTGAATATTCATTCGCAAAAGAGTAATAAAGAAATATCGAAGGTGGAACATTGTAGCCATTTCAGAAAGTAAAGAAACATATCTTTCAAATTCTATTAGCAAACAGAGCAGACCCTGATCAGATGGCTCCTCTAGGAGCCGTCTGATCTGGGTCTACTCTGTATGCAAATGCGTGAAAACACGTTTATATGAGAGAAAGGGTTAAACACTCATTGTTTGAAAGATTTGTCTTGCTTGTCCAACCAAATTGTTCTTCAGTGACACTCATTATAAAGACATTCGATATAATGGAATTTTCTTTATACTGGCATGAATATTTGAAACCTATACAGTAAAACCTCTCTATAACGGTCACTAAATTATGTTAATTCGTTTGGATTTATGGCAGATGGCTGCTTAAAGCAAGATAAAAGTAAAACAGAACACTCCTATGGAAGCGTTCTGTTTTACTTTCACCTTGCTTTAAGCAGCCACTTGCCTCTTACACAAAATACTTGATGTAATTTAGTGACCCTTATAGAGGGGTTTTACTGTATAGTAAAATTCCCTGCGAACCGAAATGTTATTGTAGAAGTATTTAGGTCTTTTTAGGCAGGTGGTTGGTTATTGCAGGATAAAATCCTGCAGAAAGCTCCTCTGGGAATTTCTGCACGACTTTCACCCTGCATTAAGCTGCATCAGTCTTACAGGCCGGTATTAGTGCTAATTTGAACGTCCGGTTTAGAGCGGTTTTACTGTATAATTCAATGTTCATTACAACGATGTTTGTTGTAACGAAAGCTGACTTTCTATGCTATTGTGTTTTACAGCTCAATGTCAGGAGTGGAATATCTATACAATATGTCCTATCAGTACCTTGGGCTTACGGGATTTCTTGCGACCTTGATCATTGGCCTCATTGTCAGTTTTTGCTCAGGTAACTCAAAATGTAACGCATATATAATACTGCGTTGTCTTTTATTTATTTCATATATTTCGTCTTAATGCACATACGCCGTTACAATACATTACTTTCAATTAAGGTTTTCGAAACAATAAACACCTGACTGGGACATATCGTATCGCTTGCGACCAGTTAGGTATCACATTTTCAGTTTCCGATAAAGAATCTTAGGAAAGACACATTTGACGAAGACGTGTGAATATTAATTGATTAACAAACGGCGTATATATATAGCTTATATGGATACGAAAGCTGACATGGGGTTTAGCTTTTGCCAAAATCAATGGAGCTGTTGTTGAAACTAAATGGTTTCCAGATAAAACCTTTGTTTAAGAAAAACATCGTGACTGATCGTGTACAGATCGTTTCTATACAGTACAATCCCTTAAAACCCGATGTTAAATTTGGAATGAATATTGGTCTTGGAGACAAGTAGTAGCTTAATGCAGGATGAAAGTCGTACAGAAATCTCGTAGAGGAGCTTTCTGAATGACTTTGACCCTGCATTAAGCAATCACCTGCCTAAAAGTATCTAAATACTTCTCTACTATAATTCTGATTTAGAGGGGGTTTTACTGTATAGACAAAACGTTGACTAGCTCTTGTACAATTGCAAAATTGTCTGCACATCTGACTTCGTGTTTAATGAAGATAAAAGAACATGCAAACTTCTATTGCGATAAGACTTACGAAATATGGAATAAATCTCTTCTGTTCTATATGAAACTCTTCAGAAGTCTCACACAAACTTAAGAACAAAAGGTTTCTTGCATCCACTGTACGCACGTACGATTTTTCTACTTTGTACACAGCCCTTCCGCATTATTTAATCAACGAAACATAATTTCTGGCATGTAATGCTGAAAAGCTTTCTTTACTAACGAGTCAACGCAATACTTCACCGATTGAACTTGTTCAGGAGTTTGCGACTCAGAAACCTTTCTTCTGGATAACATATTCGTACGTTACGGGAATGCTATATACCGTCAGGGGATTGGTATTCCTATGGATACGAATTGTTTTTGTACTGCTAAGAGAGAAATTTCATGTTAAGTTTGAATCCGCATTCACAAGCAAATGTCATGAAAGCCTTCAATGAGCCTTTTCGATATTTGGTGATATTTTTCTACTTAGATAACCCTTTCTTTGATGTTCCCAAAATAACTCAAATTGAATAAAGCTAACCATTGCGACGCTTATGCAGCTTTTCTTGATCTAGACCTTAAAATTGAGAATGGAATTATTACCTCTAAAACTTATGACAAAAGAGACGAATTTGAATTTATATTGTAAATTTCCGTCATCTTGACAGAGGTGTTCCCTGTGCCCCGTCTTACGGGGTTATATATCTCAACTTATTCGTTTTGCTAGAACGTGTTCCTCTGTTGACGATTTAATAGTCGAAATCTTATTATAACCGAATAGCTGCTTAAGAAAGGATATAGGTATAATAAACTAAGAAAACAATTCATTAAAAGTATTTTCGAAATCTCTCACTTATTGACAAGTACTTATGTGATCTTAAGGCTCCTGCGACATGGTAATTCATTTCACATCCCTAATTTTACGGTGATGTGATTTAAAAACTTCGTAAATTATTGGACATACCCATTTTCTCAATTTGTTCATCAAATATGTTAAAAATTCATTAACACGTGATATATCCGGCAAGAAAGGTTTAGTACTCTATGAAGACGACCTCTTCAATCCGCAAATGGAAGGAGGACGTCGGATATTTGTCGTTTTTGTCGTACCCTTTATTACTTTGCTACAGTTACTCTGTTTGCAGATCAATGTTTGAGTACACTAGCGATAGGTGGATACAGTTTGTTTCACTTAAATATATTTCCATTTAAATTCGTCGTGCAATTTACCACTGTATTTGCCATCGCGGTTGTTGTAGATCAGTCGGAGAGGGGAACGTTTCCTGCATGACTCATATTTGTACGTTTTGTAATTGGGGAGGGTTAAGACCAATCTCAATGCCGTTTTTGCTAAAGGTATAGACGTGTAAGAGTGATTGTCGTAATGATATACAATTTGATAAAATTTTATGAACATAAAGCTTAGATGTGGTGTTTTTCTGTCGTCCATTTCAATGTAACTGCAATTAGAAAGAGGTTCCGGTTAATACAAAAATAACAGAAAAGTCTGGTTTTTGTGGTATTGACGAATGTCTAGTATTTGTCACTTTATCATCAAACACTAAAGTTTATCTCTTTAAAACAATTTATTTTATGATACTTTGTTAAAAGTTATTGTTAACCCTTTCCCTGATGGACATTCATGTAGGAGGAAATATTGACGTCATGAATATTAATAAGATTATTCTTTATAATGACATATGCACACATGCCATTTTGGCTCAGGCAGAAACTGTAGAATCAGATCTATATTACACCATAAGCAAACAGAGCAGACCCTGATCAAATGGCCCCTATATGAGTCCTCTGATCAGGATCTACTCTGTTTGCAGATGCGTCAAAATGCGCTTACATAAGGGAAAGGGTAGTAGTTGCGCTGTTCAGAAAAACATGACTGCTTCACTGCAATACATCGTCAGTACATGACCGTTATCTCGATATATCATTGTTTGTGAAATATATCCATGGATGTTCGATCCGTTGTTTTCATTAAAAATTGCTCGATACAGTAAAACCTCTCTATGACGGCCACTAAAATTACATCATGTATTTTGTGTTAAAAGCAGTTGGCTGCTTAAAGCAAGGTGAAAGTAAAACAGAACGCTCCTATAAGAGCGTTCTGTTTTACTTTCGCCTTGCTTTAAGGTCCAGAGTAGAATAACCAATCAGCGGTACACTACATGTATTGAATATAGTCAGTATGAAAGGTGTAACTGTTCTAGAGCGTTATGAATGACAAACAGTGCAGACCGCGCTCAAATGCCAGTGCGCTCCTTTTCCGCAGTGAAAATGTTATCCTGATTGTTCTACTTTTCTCAATAGGAGGACATAGACAGAACAATGTTAGTCCAATATATCTGTTTCCATTCATGCGAAATATATGGAGCCGAAAGTCTAGCCTGGATGAAACCTCTTACGATTTAGAGGTAAGACCAATGGTGTGAATATAGATAGTAGATATAGAATATCCTATTTAACGAATTTAATTAACTGTTTCCCAATAAAGACGCATTTTGAAAATTTGCAAACAGAGTATACCCAGATCAGAGTACTCGTGGCTCTGCTCTGTATGCTTATGGGGTTAGGTTTTACCATGGCCAAATATCATATGCTCATATGCCATTATATATTAATAAAGATTCATAGTGCCATAATTCATCAGGTAAAGGGTTTAAATGGAAAAGTAGTAAAGTCAAGCAGGCAAAGCCACATGCAAGACGCAACCACCACCAAAACACCGATAGACAGCATGACACACACACACACACACACACACACACACACACACACACACACACACACACACACACACACACACACACACACACACACACACACACACACACACACACACACACACACACACACACACACACACACACACACACACACACACACACACACACACACACACACACACACACACACACACACACACACACACACACACACACACACACACACACACACACACACACACACACACACACACACACACACACACACACACACACACACACACACACACACACACACACACACACACACACACACACACACACACACACACACACACACACACACACACACACACACACACACACACACACACACACACACACACACACACACACACACACACACACACACACACACACACACACACACACACACACACACACACACACACACACACACACACACACACACACACACACACACACACACACACACACACACACACACACACACACACACACACACACACACACACACACACACACACACACACACACACACACACACACACACACACACACACACACACACACACACACACACACACACACACACACACACACACACACACACACACACACACACACACACACACACACACACACACACACACACACACACACACACACACACACACACACACACACACACACACACACACACACACACACACACACACACACACACACACACACACACACACACACACACACACACACACACACACACACACAACCACACACCCAAACGCACGCACACACACACACACACACACACACACACACACACACACACACACACACACACACACACACACACACACACACACACACACACACACACACACACACACACACACACACACACACACACACACACACACGAAATGAACACAGAAAACACCAAAAGACACACAAGAACCAGGGACAAACGTTCCACACATGAACAAACCACAAGCACAAAGACGCAAGGCAAACAAAAGGAAGGGTGACAAAGAGAGTACCGCCTTGGCACGGTCAGCAGCAAAAACACCACTGGGGGTTTAAACCGGTTTACGGACGTCCTAACCTCACACTTCTCTCAAAGTCATACAGACGCCAATATTAGCGCATACATAAGATGTTTGCGTACATTTAATTAATATTTGAAAACTTTAAAGTTTTAGCAAAGTCTGCGTATATATTATTTTCATTTATCGTTCTAAGACTAATATGGTTAATCTAATAATACATACAATAAAACCCCTCTAAACCGGAATTCTAGTAGAGAAAAATTAAGATACGTTTAGGCAGACGGCTGCTGAATGCAGGGTGGAAGTCATGGCAAAATCAACAAGGTGAGCTTTCTGCATGACTTTCACCCTGTATTAAGGTGCTAACGGTTTCCAAGACCGATATTGATGCTAAACTTATTGCCCGGTTTAGAGGAGTTTTGTTGTACATGAATAATAATAATGAATGATTAATGAACCATGTCAATGAGGGAACTACACGGCTTATTACCACACTATCAACTTCAGCAGTTTCAAATCTTCAGAAATAATGACTATGAAAAGTAATTAGCTGAATTTTAAAGATGGAATCATAAACAAGGTGATTTGTTACCATGGTAGAACTGTAGAAATAAATCTCCTGTCTGATATTGGTATTATCTTTTTGCAGATGAGTCACAAGGCTATTTAATGGATAAAGGGTTGTCAGGGTCATCACTAAGGGCCGCACGTTGTTTCTTTTAATAACATTGGCGTCCCATATACAGACAATGGAAATCATCTAATTGTTGTTTCATTGCATTATATGTTAATACTTACGAGCGTATAATTCAGTATACATATTAGTGGCGTTAGAGTTATACCTTCATCTTTGGCATATTTACCTCAAACAAGAACAAGCAAGGTTTTACGCAAGCGTAAAATGGCTGCGTAACATGTCTTTAAGAAGGATAGAAGAAAAAGAGGGAGAAATATTGTTTAGTAGTTTTAATTAACAGATACATTGGGAAAACACGACTGTAATGTATAAATTAACAGCAGAAACGGGGGAGTGTTTTAATGAGCCATGATGCATAATACCTATGTATGACACCAATAATACACATTACGTCACAGATCAATGGTATTCATGCACAATGGTGAACTATTCAAAACGGTCAACAATACCACGAGTAAACGGTCTCAGCTAAATAACTTTACCAAAGACAAAATTCAAACAAAGGACTTATATTTTTACAATATTTTTTTACAAATTGTAAACTCAGGGTGCTAACAAAAAATGAGAGAAAAAAAATTAAGCTTCCACCGAGGATCGAACCCACGACCTCACATTTCAAAGGGCACCGTTATAACTCTTCGACCACGCTGACTGCTATAATTGGGGACGTGCTTTTAAATCATTTATACCTAATACACCAGCATTTTCACTGGCAGAAAAGAAACAAATAACCTCGACAAAAATATTTGCCCCCGCTGAAAAAAATGTATGAATAAAAATAAATGAATGTATATAAATAAAAGCTTGTCTCACAGTAACCCATAGTTATTAAAAAAGAGACGGAAACACTGTTTGGAAGACGGAAACTAGCATGGGCTATTCAGCAGTTTAAACGTTGTGGAGAAAAAAAACTCCGACAAAAATATGTGCAACCGCTGAAAAATATATTACAATGCAGTAAATAGCAGCCAAACAAATATAAACTCTACTTGGAATTTTAACTAATCCCGCAGAAACGCATAAAGACTTTTTAAACCTCTAAAAGATTGGCTGCGGCACTGATACATATACCTATATGAATGTCATATATACAGCGGAAACCCGGAATAGAAGCTACATGTATGGCAGTAATAAGTGTGAGTTCATTATCAAGCATCTAAATAGTCAGGTTTTGGCAAGCTGAAAATATGGCTGATCAGATACTTAATAATGAACTCAGTCTCAGAGTCAAACGTTTAATAACATATGAGTCATGTCGGTGATCATGGATAAAATATTGCAGCTCGGAATTTCAAGAACAACACTGCGGAAACTTCAAAGTGTGCAAAACACAGCAGCCCGCATCATAACCAGGATTCCTTGATATAATCATATCATGTCAGTGTTGAAGGAACTTCATTGGCTTCCGGTTCAACATCGAAATAAATTCAAAATTCTAACCCATGTACAAAGAATCCGCCAAGTACATTGTCGACATGCTTGACGTGTATAGGCCCTGCAGAGAGTAAATGTCGGCAAGTAGTTCCTTGTCGTTGGTTGTACCAAGAAGTCTTATGGTTAAATACGGTGAGAGAAGTTTCAAGCATGCAGCTCCAAAACTTTGGAATGCTCTACCATCAAGTGTAAGAGACGCAAGCGCATTCGCTTCTTTTAAAATATGTCTGAAAACGTATTTCTTCAGTATTTATTACTGGAACAGTTTAGGAAACTTAGCAAATAATTATCAATTATGATAAATGCTGCATTAGCCAACCAGTGTCATTTGGAATGATATTATCCTTTGCCAGTTTGCTTATGCGAGATATCTTAGGAACAGTATACGGGATACACGTTTTAGCTCTGTGTTAGCTAAGCTTTTAGGGTTCCCATAAAAAGAACTTTTAAATCCCTGAATTATCTTTTGATATATCCCAATAAAACTCCGTTGAAACAAGTATCGCGGAATGTAGCAAAAAAGGTTATCCTTTGTTTCCGATATATCCTATTACAGCACCGTTACAATAATTATGGTGGAATGTAACGAAACATAGGGTTATCCTTTGTGTACAGACTCGTTGCCATATTTGGTTTTAACTCCCTGAATAATCTTTGCATATACCCTATTACAACTCTGTTAAACTAATTATGGAGGAATGTAGCAAACAAAAATGGTTATCTCGTTGTGTGACTCGTTGCCACAGTGGGTCGCATATTGTTTTTTTCTGGGTAGGGTTGCATACTGGGCGTATATAACGGTTGTTTATTTGTATTGAATTGTGTAATTTAAATGCATGGATTACAAATTGACATATTCTGCTACCCATTGTCCTACATACGTAAGGCAATATGTTTGTGTAGTGTTGTATGCCAAACATACACCAAAGTCAGTTGGTTCTGGGTCATAACTGTGTGAGGTACTAACACTGTGCATTTGAGTTGGTAATATGAGTTCGCTAACACAATATAATATTGAAGAATATGACACAGTCAGATAAACTTATATAAAAAGGGTGATGTGGGTTTACCTGTGATTCTTAAATTAATTAAACTTTAATTATTCTTATCGATGGAAAAGTAGTAAAGTCAAGCAGGCAAAGCCACATACAAGACGCAACTACCACCAAAACATCGATAGACAACATGACACACACACACACACACACACACACACACACACACACACACAACCACACACCCAAACGCACACTCCCACACGAAATGGACACAGAAAACACCAAAAGACACACAAGAACCAGAGACAAACGTTCCACATATGAACAAAATCACGAGCATAAAGACGTAAGGCAAACAAAAGGAAGGGTGGCAAAGAGAGTACCGCCTTGACACGGTCAGTAGCAAAAACACCACTGGGGGTTTAAACCTGTTTACGGACGTCCTAACCTCACACTTCTCTCAAAGTCACCCTAGCTTTACAAATAGTGTAAATAAAGGTATCCCTGCTGGACTTACCCACAACATAGACGACAGTGAACACAGGACAACATGTAAAACATAGCATAATAACTGTGACAATCCGTCAAATATGTACTCAATGACTTTGCTGAAGTCAGAGCACCTGCAGTAAGCCGTTAAGGGCACGACAGGGAAAAAGTAATACATGAGTCTGGTAAGCTCATCCTGTATCCAAGATTAAGAGTATACCATCATAGAGTACTACCCTCGGCCTGTCATCGCGCAAGCAAAGAGGGAAGAGTAGCTACCGACTGTAAAATGGTCGATAACCAAACATGCAGTGCGTTGCAATATAATAGCATCATAACATTTCTTTTTAAATGTTTTATAGGAAAAATATATCTATTTATTAAATATGTTTTGTTTTAATTATTGTATATGCAATGAATATACAAAGGTTTGCATATATAATTTATTCATGTGAAATACTGTTTGAACGCACATCTCCTGTGTGAAAAGAGCGCTATATAAATGTGAGATACAGTAAAACCTCTTTATAACGGCCACTAAATTACATTAAGTAGTTTGTGTTAAAGGCAGGTGATTGCTTAAAGCAAGCTGAAAGTAAACCAAACGCTCCTATTGATTTAATCAGCCACCTGTCCTAAATACCAACTTACTAAAACAATATAGTGGCCGTTATAGAGCGGTTTTACTGTAATTACACTAATAACTAAATGTAAATATATGTGAACTTTCAGGTGATGACAGTACAAGGTGAAGAGAAAAGTACATTAACAGCATCGAGGAATGAATGAAATGGATGTTATGAAGATATCAAAGTGTCTGTTTGGTATATAAAACAGATAGTGATTTAAAAACAGATCTCCCATTTTCAGAATATATTAAGCATTTCCATGGTCTATGTGTATTACAAATTTCATTACTTACTGAATATTCATGGACAGCTTAGGTGTAATGAAGTATGGAAGGTGGAACAGTGTAGCTAGTTTAGTAAGTATAGACACAGATGTATAAAAATCCATTCGCAAACAGAGCAGACCCTGATCAGACGGTTCCTATAGAAGCCGTCTGATATGGGTCTATTCTGTTTCTTATTGCAGATGCATGAAAACACGTGTATATGAAGGAAATAATTAAATTCTCCTAAAGTAGGAATATGGCTTAGCCATGGCATGGTGGTGTTTCCGATTTAGCACATGTGAATAAGCTCTTCTGCACTTTGAGTATATGGACTCCAATAGTATAATCTATATAAAAGATATATAAAAGATATTAAACAACACGCAATTATATGATGTGGATCTAATATAATAATGATATAATTCATTGTCTGTTGTTTAATATTATATTGTATTAATTATATTATACATTATTATATTACAGTAACACCTCTCTAAACTGGACGCTTAACATTAGTATTAATGCCAGTCTGCCATACAGAAAGCTCCTTTTGGGACTTTCTGCATTACTTTCCACCTGCATTAAGCAGTCACCTGCCTTAAAAAGTCTAAGTTATTCTTTTCTGACATTCCTTTTTAGAGCGGTTTACTGTATATTATATTACAACATCGTTTGCTATTATGTCAACAGGGATCTTTTATTTATACATGTACAAGAGTTCACGAGTGCTTTATTTATGTCCGAATTCATTAATTGATTTTAATAGCAATGGACAATGGATAGTTTGGTCATTTCATAAACTGCATACTCAGACCTGTATCGTTTCATAAGTAAGCAAGGCAAACCTTATTCTGTGTCTAACTTGTTTACAACATGTATCTATGGGGCTATAATATCTACTTAGTGAATAAACAGTGTTGTTCCTTGAAAGCAGGAAGCTGCATCATGTAGAAAGTAATACAACATGGTCCCTCGTGAACTTCAAAGATAACCTGTCTTTAACAGCGTGTTTTGTTTTAACAAAGTATTCCTATAACCATTGAAATAATACTTTTTACAATGAAGAAAATATTCCAAAATAGGGAATTAATATAATACATAAATACTTGAACTGCTCTGATCTAATATGTCGACCACTTAGGGCCATTGAAACTCCAAATGACTTTCATATCGAAGTTGTTTTTCCACAGCATTCCTCAACAGTCGTTCTCTTGGTGCTCCTATATAACAGCTCTGTGTGTCGGTACGTATTGTACAGCATCGCTGTTGTTGTCTATGATACTCATGATTGAAGTAAAATGCTTATGCAATGCCTTGCCTGACACACACTCAGATCGCTAACCTTCATATCTACACATTCTTATCATTTATGTTCAATCAATGTACATGCCTCCCTCGCAGTGCGTTAGAACTGTTACTCTTAATTGGTGGAATTGAAAGTAATCCAGGACCTCACAAAAACTATCCGCGGAAAAATATAACTATTGTACATAATAATGTATGCAGCTTATTCCCTAAACTAGATATTGTGGAATCTGAATTGACACAAAACGATATTATTTGTATATCTGAAACGCATCTAAGTGACACCATTTTAAACAGAGATTTAGAACTCCCAGGTTTTCAAGGCCCAGTACGAAAGGACAGAAATCGTTTTGGCGGCGGAGTAGCAATATATATTAAAGACAGTATGCATTATCAAGTTCGAGAAGATTTAATATCAGTCAATTTAGATCTACTTTGGGTCGAAATAAACACTAAAGGGTGTACATTTTTATTAGGAATATTTTATAGACCCCCTAACTCAAATAATGATTTACTAGACAATTTATATAATAACTTGTCACGTGCTCTAGATTGCAACATCCCTACATTTTTGCAAGGGGATTTTAATATCAATATGCTTTCAAATTCTGCAATGAATTTTAAACACTTACTTCAAAGATTAAACATGGACAATGTTGTACATGAACCCACTAACTACACGACTGATACGGTAACGTGCATCGATCTCTGTATTACTAATAATACTGCCAATGTTTATAACGTTGATGTTTCTCCTCCTATCTGTAGCTCACATTGTGTTGTCTCAGTTGAAGTGAAATTTTCAACATACAAAAATATGCTTATAAACGTACCATAAGAAATTAAATATGATGAATTAAACACGGAATTATCTTCTCAAAATTGGGATAGAGACGTCTTTAACAGTAATAACTTAAATACGGTATATACTAATTTTGTAAATACATTCCAAAGCTGTGCTCAACGTCACATCCCAACAAAAACTGTTGTTATCAGGCCAAACGATAAACCGTTTATTAATAATACTATCCGCCATAAAATGCGTCAGAGAAATCGTGCTCACCAAAAGGCAAAGCGTTCCGATAACCCGAACCATTGGAATACGTTTCGTAAACTCCGAAATGACGTCATCAAATTAGTGCGTGAATCGAAAGAAATATACAAAACTAAACTGTGCACACAACTGACAGATAGAAATATTCCGCCTGGTAAATGGTGGCGAATTACAAAATCCATTGCTAAATTTAATAATGTTAACGTATGCAACCCGCCCCTAAAGTCGAATGGTCAATTTTTATTTCACCCTACTGAAAAGGCCGAGGCTTTTAATGAGTACTTTTGTCCCGTTTCCAAATTAAGTAACGAGCCACTACCACCACAATTCAATGAGCGCACTGGATCGCGGCTCGAACATATAACGGTGCTTGAATCGGAAGTGGTTGACCAATTGAAACTGCTAAATAGTATGAAACCACCTGGGCCGGATAACATTAGCCCGAGAATTCTCAAACAAGTAATCCCGTCTATATCAGCACCATTAACAAAACTATTCAATTTATCTCTTTCTCAAAAGCAAGTCCCTTATCAGTGGAAACGGTCACACGTGACACCAATATTCAAAGGAAAGGGAGATTCTGATATACCAAACAATTACCGTCCAATATCACTAACCAGTGTTGTATGTAAGCTTGTAGAAAAGATTTTATTTAAACATCTATTCAACTACATTAAAGAAAATAATTTATTGTGCAAACAACAATCAGGGTTCCAACTCAATGACTGTACAGTCAATCAGCTGATAGATATCTATAATTCGATTATTTCCAATCTAGATAAAGGTAAAGATGTAAGATTCGTTTTTTGTGATGTTGCCAAGGCATTTGATAGAGTTTGGCATACCGGGTTTTACGAAAACTTAGTCAATATGGAATTAGTGGAAATATTCTAAAATGGATAGAAAGTTATCTTAGTGATAGGAAACAAAAGGTCGTGACTGAAGGTTTCTTCTCTGGGTTTTCACCGGTCGAGGCCGGTGTTCCCCAGGGATCTGTATTAGGACCGTTCTTATTCTTACTCTATGTTAATGACATCACTGATGATCTAACAAATAGTGTAAGGCTGTTTGCAGATGATACTTCACTCTTTGTGATAGTTGACAAAAACCAAGAGGCAATGTGTGCAGCATCCCTATCGACAGACCTTGAAATGATAAATAATTGGGGAAATCAATGAGCTGTTTCCTTCAATCCACAGAAAACCAAGTCATTAGTTTTCACTCGGAAACACACAGACCATCCTTCTATCCATTTTGCTGGGGAAACAGTTGAAGAAGTCCAATCACATACTCACTTAGGGGTAACTTTCCAATCAAATGCATCTTGGTCTGTTCATATTAACACTATCTATAACAAAGCATGTAGCAGACTAAACATCCTTCGCATGCTGAAATACTCTGTTAGTCGTCCTTCTCTTCTAAATATTTATCTCGCATTCATTCGACCTGTACTGGAGTACGCTAATTCGGTCTGGACAAATTGCACCCAGCTCGAATCAGATTTATTAGAAAGTGTCCAGGTTGAAGCAGCTCGCATTATTACCGGCCTGCGTCGAAACTCTTCCAGATCTTGTTTATACGCAGAATTAGGTATAGAGACTCTGTTTGAAAGACGAGAAAACCACAAGCTCGCAATTATGTACAAAATCCTAAATGGTATATGTCCCCAGTATTTAACGGATCTTATGTCACCCTTCTTACCCGTAGAAACAGAATATAACCTCCGATCTCGTGGCCAAACTCTCCAAATTCCTCGTTGCAGAACATCTTCCTATCAAAATAGTTTCTTACCTTGCACGATAAAAGCGTGGAATGCTCAACCAGACACAGTTAAATCTGCTACTTCCATTAACCAGTTCAAAACTAAGCTATCGTCATTTAAAAGCAAAACAAAACCTCCTATCTATTACAGTCTAGGCATGCGACGTGAAAATATTATTCTTTGTCAACTGCGTAACAATGCTAGTTCCCTTAATACGCACCTGTTTAATCATTTTTTATCAGAATCGCCATCTTGTCCAAACTGTGCTGACTCCCTCGAAGATAATCACCACTTCTTCTTTGTTTGTTCTTCATTCATTATACACAGACGAAACATGCTGACAGCATTAAGGAGAATACCCGACTTAGGGGAAGTAACTCTAAACACACTGTTATTCGGAGACAGTGGTCTGAGTAGGGGATATGTAGAAGCACTTATTGATATGGTGCACACCTATATCAGGAGCACCAGGAGATTGATTGAGGAATTTGACAGATTGATTGACGGATAGTTGTTAAAAAGAAAATGTGTTTTTTATTATTATTATTATCATTATTATTGATAAGGAAACTTCCAGATATATATTAATCACAAACCAAATGTTTTACATTGAAACATATCTCACTATTTTCACATATTTTCCTTAATCTGTACTATCGGACCCCGATTTCACGGTCACTGATCTGGACTAGGTCTGGTTATTGATTGTGCAGTCGGGTCCAGGTCGTGCCGATTAATCCTTACTTCATAACGGTACTGAATATGCATGAAAGATTAGTTACTTTACATGTTAAGTATTGCATGTATTTATATATTTCTTGCATGTACGACATGTGATTACCTTGTACCACTGGAGAGGACTTATATAGGCTATGCCTGTTGTCCAATCCTTTTCTTCATTGAATAAACTATTGTTGAAATCAACAGTCGTTCTTTATCCATAATTGTATGGCTGAATGCATGTAACAAAAATGTGACGTGTATTTTGACATGAAAACCTTTTAAAAACTGATTCTCTTTGATTTTATCGCTGAATGCATGTCACAAAATGTGACGTGTATTTTGACATGATAATCTTTGAAAAATGCCCTTAGTGGTCAAAATATTAGATCAGAGCAGTTCCAGTATTTATGTAATACTTTCTGCATGACTTTCACCCCACATTAAGCAACCACCTGCCTTAAAGTTCTTCTTCACTAGAATTCCGGTTTAGAGGGGTTTCTCTATAATGTCTTAGCGATTTATCAAGTTATATAATGGCTTAACGCAGCGAGTTATCAAGGTATATAATATCTTCATGTTTTAAATTGCCTTTACGCAGTCGGTTATCAAATTCTGGAGGGAGACGATCCTCCGAAAGCAACAGTTGGAATACAAAATTGAAAGTTGCAGACTCTGTTTTAATGAGTCTGCTCATGAGCAGTAATGGAAAGTGCAACACAGCTCATGCCCCTAGCACCGGCTTCCATTTTCAGGACAGAAAGTACTGAAATTCATGATCTCGAAAGATCAGAAAGTATAACAACACTAAGAATGAAGTACGGGGTGACGTTTTACGGCCGCCACACAAACACTTTAACACTTGCTGTTGTGATTATTATAAATTCTGAAGGGAGGTTTCGAGGTTAAAGTTTAGAATGTCTTAACTAAACGGGTTATGACGGCATACAGTGTCATAAAGCAGTTGGCTATCAAGGTATATCATGCATTTACGCAGGCAGATGTTTATCAAGATATATAATGAATTAACGCAGCGAGTTATCATGGTAAATAATTACCTTTTTACGGAATGCATTATCAAGGTATACGTACTTGACGCAACGGGATATTCAAGTATATAATGTCTTAACGCAGAAGGTTGTCAGGGTATAAAAATGGCATTTTGATCTATTTCTTTTCTGAGTAAAATAATTATTATACAGCATCATTAACATTGATACAAAATTTTAGTAAATGCAATAATTGAGTAGAGTGACACAGAACTGCTTAAATACGTTCGTGAACAAAGAAATGCGGTATACTGTTAGAAATAGTACATCCCACTACGGACCTGATTGCATTATTGTGACCTATCAGTCCGCCCAAAAGTATTATAAAGCCTTACACTATTTACACTATTTTCGGGCTGACTGGTAGGTCACCATAATACAAATAGGCCATCAGTGGGCTGTACTATTTCTTATATAATGCATTAACGCGGGTGGGGGTATCAAAGTATTTAATGCCATAAAGCAGTGGTTTATCAAGACATATAATGTCTTAAAGCAGCGGGTTACCAAGGTATACAATTTCGTAACGCAGTGAGTTTTCAAGGTATATTATTTCTTAAGGCATCGGGTTATCAAAGTATATAATGTCTCATCGAAACGAGTTATCAAGATATACGATACATTAACGCAGCGGATAATCAAGGTATATAATGTCTTAACGCAGATAATTATCAAGGTAAACAATTCCACAACGCAGCGGATTATCAACTATCAAGGTATATAATGTCTGGACGCAGACAGTAAGTCAGTGCAGAAAACTCCCTAATGAGATGTTTGCATGACTTTCAGCATACATTGCCCAGCTACATGTCTAAAATATCTAAAACGTTTACTAGGCCCTAACTCATGATTTCGCCCGTAGCAAGAAATATGTAAATCTTTAGTTTAGCAGAAAAAAGATATAGTCGCCATCAATTGATTATTTTTCATCATCATTCAAAAAAGTACATTGATGCCAAACAGCTTAGATTCTGATGAGACACGGCGTGTCATCTGGATCGAAATTGTTTTGCAAAATTAATTTACCTCAACAGGCCAAACTTCACCCGTGACTTTTCGCTCATAAAACATTTTGCTCATTTAACTATAACAAAGTAAAATCCCTCTAAACCTCCATTTAGTATTTATAAATATCGGTCATCGGAGCTTTCTGCATAACCTTTACCCTACATTAAGCAGCCACCTGCCTACAAGTATTGTAATTCTTCTCTTCTAGTATTCCGGTTTAGAGGGGGTTTACTTACATAGTTGTTCAGCGTAAATAGGCCATATCTATGATTTCCATTATACGTAACTACAAATTGTAATTGTCATAATCCAATGAATAGGATTATGAATAGGATTATTTAAAGCAGCTGATGAACATTGCAAACGGATCCCACAATTGTTTACACCAAATAACTATTTTATCCTCTGCCCGGTAGAAATGCCCTTTTACGCCTTTGCCTAGTAGACCAAGATCAGCCGGCTAATAAAGCAAGCTCTGAGCCGGCAGTTTCGCCCGTCGCCCACAATCACCTCCGCTGGCTCACCACTATGCGTCGTATTCGTCTCTTGCCTCCTCGTACTCAGCATTGTACATGCTTACTCGTGATATCGTCTCCACGGTTTTCCCTCCGAGTTGTCAATCCTAGTCATGGCTCTCCGAGTGCTATCACTCTCATGTTCGGATAGACTGCCTCTTCATATGCTGGTGGAATCTACTCAGCACTTATAGCACATACACAGCTCTTTTCCAATCCCTCTTGTTGCAGATTTGTTTTTGTATTGCTACGAGAGGGATTTTATGCTTAGCTTAAAACCTGATACACAGACCGATATTGTTAATGCTTTTAATAAAACTTCAAGGTATTTAGACGATATTTTGAATTTAGATAATCCTTATTTTGATACTATGGTTTCTTCAATCTACCCAAAAGAACTGTCTTTAAACAAAGCTAGTCAGTCTGACATTAATGCTTCATTTTTAGATTTGAATCTTTCAATTACAAATGATAAAGTTTCGTCCAAAGTATACGATAAAAGAGAAGATTTTAATTTTAAAATTGTTAATTATCCTTTTCTAGATGGGGATGTGCCACGTTCTACATCTTATGGGGTTTATATTTCTCAACTTATTAGGTTTGCCCGAGCCTGTTCTTTGCTTGAAGATTTTAACAGACGTAATTTAGTTATAACTGATAAACTTCTTAAGCAAGGTTACAGATATCACAAACTTCGGAAAACCTTTTCTAAATTTTATTATCGAAATGTACCTCTCATTAGTAAATATAATTGCAATCTACGGACGTTACTGCGACAAGGCATTTCTCAACCAGAATTTTATGGGGATGTTATCTACAAACTTAGGAAAATTCGGGGTCATATCCATTTTCATGATTTGTTTATAAAACGCATTAAAACATTTAAAAAGAAAGGTTATGATCCTATTATATTGCAACACACTGCATGTTTGGTTATCGACCCTTTTACAGTCGGTAGCTACGCTTCCCTCTTTGCTTGCGCGATGACAGGCCGAGGGTAGTACTCTATGATGGTATACTCTTAAACTTGGATACAGGAGGAGCTTACCAGACTCATGTATTATTTTTTCCCTGTCGTGCCCTTAACGGCTTACCTGCAGGTGCTCTGACTTCAGCAAAGTCATTGAGTACATATTTGACGGATTGTCACAGTTATTATGCTATGTTTTACATGTTGTCCTGTGTTCACCGTCGTCTATGTTGTGGGTAAGTCCAGCGGGGATACCTTTATTTACAATATTTGTAAAGCTAGGGTGACTTTGAGAGAAGTGTGAGGTTAGGACGTCCGTAAACCGGTTTAAACCCCCAGTGGTGTTTTTGCTGCTGACCGTGCCAATGCGGTACTCTCTTTGTCACCCTTCCTTTTGTTTGCCTTGCGTCTTTGTGCTTGTGGTTTGTTCATGTTGTGGAACGTTTGTCCCTGGTTCTTGTGTGTCTTTTGGTGTTTTCTGTGTTCATTTCGTGTGTGTGTGTGTATGTGCGTTTGGGTGTGTGGTTGTGTGTGTGTGTGTGTGTCATGCTGTCTATCGGTGTTTTGGTGGTGGTTGCGTCTTGCATGTGGCTTTGCCTGCTTGACTTTACTACTTTTCCATTTATACACTTTCGGACTCACTGTGACAAGCCGTATCACAAGTCATTATGGGCTATTGACAACTTTTCGGGTACTTCAAGCTTAACAGACAGTTTTTCTCAGACTCGGTGGGGGTGGGAGACACGGACAAGCATCTCTGAAATTTTCCGAGCGGACCGGGATTTGAACCACGAATCTCCGGATCGATAGTCAAGCGCGTTACCGCTAGACCACCGCTCCACCCTCTTTTGAATATTCGTATCAGCGTATTTCACATCACAACAGTTTCCATCCACTGTATAGCACATGATTTTTTATATAAATGAAAACGTAGTAAAGTCAAGCTGGAAAAGACACACTCAAAATGCTAACATCACCAATGGAAAGCATCCACGTACGCGCGCACATACAAACACACGAGATGAAAACATGAAACACGAACAAAAACACAAGCATAAAGGCACAAAGACACATATAAAATCAAGGATGACAAAGAGAGTACCGCCTTGAAATGGTCAGTGGCAAAACCGGGAATTTAAACCGGTTCATGGACGTCCTAACCTCACACTTATCTCAATGTCACTCTAGCTTAACAAATAGTGTAAATAAAGGTATCCCCGCCAGACTTCCCCACAACATAGAAGATAGTAAACATAGGACAATACGTACACCATAGCATGACAACAACATTAACTGCGAAAGTCCGTCAAATATGTACTCAATGACTTTGCTGAAGACAGAACAACTGCAGGAAAGCCGTTAAGAGTACGACTGAGAAAAGGCACGCTCATTCCGTATCCAGGTTTAAGAGTGTACCATCAAAAGTTCAACCCTCGGCCTGCCACTGTGCAAGCAAAAAGGGAAGCGCAGCCACCCACTGTAAATGGGTCAATAACCAAACATGCAGTACGTTGCAATATAATGGGGTAATAACCCTACTTCCTGAAAGTTTTATGCGTTTAATAAATAAATCATGAACATTGATATGACCCCGAATTTTTGCGAACCTATTTGCAACAAATCTAGAGTTTAAAATGGTTTAAAATGCCATACGTGGCACGTAGCAAGGTCAAATTCTAATTACACGACATTAAATGTCTCCAATTATGGTCCCAATGTGCTCCATTTTTCACATGTTATACAAAAACGTACATACATATAATTAATCACTACTTAAAAACTAAAAGAATGTCTTAACATATAGCTGGGTTTCTTTAAATTTTGATAAATAGACATTCTGTAAATATTGGGCGAAAAATGTCTTGAAGTGCGCGTGATTTTCATGAAAATGTGATTATTATGTGCATACGTTCCAGTAGACGAACTTCAGCGTCACCGTATTACGTATTACGGTGCAATAGACTTGAAGCCTTTCTCACCTAGTGACTGGTTTCAAGTCGATAATTAACTAAAACATTCATTTATACACCGTAAAGTATAGGATGTTTACTCTTAATTGGGCCAAACTGTACAAAGCAAATATACGTTATATCTAAACTTTCAATTAATCCGCACTCAACTAAAAACTGCACATTGAGCTGTGCATTTACTGAAAAAAAGTGTAATACTTTCCAAGACCTTGAGGCAAACCTATTGCACCGGAAATTCCAAATGATCAGCTTTTTAGTATCAATAATAAATTAATTTCTTTTAATGCAATACTAACAAACAAATGCTTATTTTTATTTCATTACTTCTGATATGTTATTTACACTCTTAATCGACCAGTACATACAATTTACATTGCTCAAACAAGTAACTTTCATTTTTTCAACGGTACAGAAATGACTGCTCCTCCCATTAGAGGAACATTTCGTAAGCCCATAGAGGCGCCGCGCTGAGAGTTAAATTTCGATAATAAAAAGCTTTCCTAAAGGGCCATATATATTTGCAATGTTTCATACACATTGGTGTCACTGTAATCTTATTACAAGAGATATTGACAGAATCATATAAAGAAACATATTTTGCTGAAGTAAAATTTGTTGGTTGCTATGGCAACCTCACTTTTCCCATGCCATGTTGATGTTTTAAATGGGGTTCATGCTATCTCACACCTTTTTCACAAAATGTTGTCAAAATACACGTTCTAGTGAAGTAATGCTCAATAATTTATGAAACATGTGATTTTAGAGGAGTATATTAAAATGGTTACCATGACAACATGACTTTTTCGGGAAAAATATTGTTGTTTTTTTCTTTATCGACCACCAGCATCTAACTGTGGTATTATTGATGAGTTCTCAAATGGGGCCAACTTCACCCCTTAGTGAACCTAGTCCTTTATGATATATGTAACCTTGCTTAAGACGTTTATCAGTTATAATTATATTACGACTATTAAAATCTTCTAGTAAAGAACAGGTTCGGTCAAAGCGAATAAGTTGAGAAATGTAAACCCCATAAGATGTAGAACGGGGCACATCTCCATCTAGAAAATGATAATTAACACTTTTGAATTAAAATCCTCCCTTTTATCGTATATTTTGGACGATTTTGTTTATCATTTATGATGGAAAGATTCAAATCTAAAACGGAAGCAATAGAGTCGGATCGAATCACTTTGTTTAACGTATGTTCGTTTGGGTATATAGAAGAAACCATAGTTTCAAAATAATGATTATCTAAATTCAAATTATCGTCTAAATACATATAAGTTTTATTAAAAGCATTAACATTATCAGTATGTGTATTAGGCTTAGCATAACGCCCCTCTCATAGCAGACTAATACAAATAACAAATCTGCAACAAGAGGGGCACATTTTGTATCCATAGGTATACCAACAACTCGAATATATATGGCATTCCCATATCGCACAAATATAATATCTAAAAGAAACGTTAGATATCTACAAATATATAAGTAAGTCCAGTTAAGGAGGAGATTCCAATGCCAGTATAGATATAAGCATTGTCATCAATAAACCAAATCTGGAAATCAATATCTAACATCATATACATTATCATAAAAGACAGACATTGGTAGTTATTTGAGTACAGTAAAATAATAATTCAGATACATTTCGGCAGGTGGCTGCTTAATGCAAGGTGAAAGTTATGCAGAGTCATGCAATAAACTACTGGGGGAGTTTTATGCATGACTTTCACAATACATTAAGCGTGCGGTTTAGAGAAGTTCTGCTGTACTCGTGTTAGAGATGTTTTTACTCTATGTACAGATATACTGTTACATTATTAAAACTGATTAATTACAAGCGCTTAAAAATTAATGTAGTATATTGTACTGTATTTGAAATTTCACATAGTGTTGAACCAGATGAGACACTGGTTTATTCAGCTCTTTATCTTGATCCATATATAAACACATGTGTGAGGTTGTCATGAACCCCGATATGAAGTTCAGTTGCAACGCATTTGTACTAAACTCTCGAATATGTGTCCAGTAACCAGCTTAATGCAGGGTGAAAGCCATGCAGAAAGCTCCACTAGCTTTCGGGATGCATTTAACTCTTCATTAAGCAACCGCTTGCCTAAAGTCTAAATTCTTCGTTGACATGCTTGAGCTAATCAGCATATATTAACGCTAAACAAGCAAGGTAAGAATTAATTGATACTTTTATAGCCGAGGACGTCTGTTGAGAAAAAACAACAAATACTATATGTTTTTTTCCTTTTACAAAATTTAGAGACAGGATAAAAATGTGCATTTTGTAGTATGTTCAGTACAACATCTCGCTGACAGCCAAAGAATCACTATTATTAAAATAAATATTTCAAAGAGAGCACAACATTTGGGTAACTCGAAGTAAAAAGTGAATTTATAATACATAATTGTTCTTATATGTATTACCAATCATATCTAGAAACACATGTGGCATCTTAGTGCTGGAAATTTCAGCATAATTTAGACCTGCATTAAGCTGTAAACCTGAGAAATTGTTCAGATTAGAAATCGGATGACTCGAACCTCTGTTATATCGAGGTAATTTGTATGGTCCCTTGAAGTCCGAGATATCGAAGTGCATCTGGAATTAGTACGAATGTTATGAACATCTAGCATTTTATATGTTTATGAAAGGTGTATACTTATATATGAGTTATAACCTCTGATATTGTAAGATATAATTTGAAAGTTATTTCATGTATATACTATATTATGAAAATATATGCGTTGTCATGCAGTATAGTTAAATAGAAAATAATTAGGTCTGTTTCTAGATATAGATCTATAACGTATTACGGATTTTAATCGTTTTAATTAGTATATTTACTAGATATTGATCCATAACATATGGCTGATTTTGACCCTTATCCCGCTTGATAAGTATAAGGTCTGTTAAAATGTGCTTCTGGTGCAATAATAACTACTTGTAAAACAACCTGGATCCTGATGAGACACCGAGTTACTTACACTCTCGTCTCGGTCAAGTCTATTTACAAATGCAAACCAAGTCATGATTAGCAGGATAATGGTTAATGGAGAGAACTTCAACAGTTCTTAACCTTCTGACTACCATATGCCATATTGATCTACATACCAAGGGCAAATAAGAAAACATAGGCATAACTAATAATCTACCAGAACTTTTATTCACTCAGTCTACATGAAATACTCCACAAGTATAACATTTTATGTTTTATACACATTCTGGAGTGTCATTGTTATTCATAAAAATATAGAAAATCGTCTTTACTACAGTCCAGTTTAGAGTGGCTTCACTGTAAATCATAATCATGTTTTATCAAAATTGCCAGGGTAATGATTTACTATTACACCGTTTGGCAGACAAAAGCATGCCATCACACGCATTACGCAGTAGGTCAATAATGTACATGCATATACCGACCAAACAGCTTTGCAATATACCTATAGCATCCTATACTACTGTATAACTGTGGCGACGGAAAAAAGACGTCTTGATATATAGGGCAGTCATAATATAACGGAAATTTCCGTGGCTCTAGTTAGTGAATGTGTGAACTGTTGAAAAGTGACATACTTCCGTAATTTCGACAGAGTGCTTTTGTGACTGTTATTTGTGTTAACGGACAACATGTCGGGAGCACATTTAAGTCTAGTCGATTATGTTTTGGCTGCAGTATTTTTGTGTGTCTCCCTGGGTATAGGATTATTTTATGGAATATTTAAGAAGGCGAAAACAACTGACGAATACCTCTATGGCAGCCATCAGATGCACTTGCTTCCAGTGGCTTTGTCTTTACTTGTGACGTACCAGTCGGCCAGTTCGTGTCTAGGGGCACCTGCAGATGTATACACGTATAATTTCATGCTCCTTATGGGTCTCGTTGGACTTTTGATAGCGATGACAATTTCCGTTTTTATCATTGTGCCCCTTTTGTACCCACTGAAGCTAAATAGTGCATATGAGGTGAGGACTATAAGTACACGCACCATTATTGTGTTTACGAATATCTACGTTCATACAACATAACCGTTTCCGAGTTTACTATTGTGTATGTTTGATTTCAATTGAAGCTAAAAGATAGTTCGAACACTAAAGCAAGTATAAATTTCGGTTTTTGACAGGTTGCAGCTTATGGAAAGTGAAAGGCATCTGTTTTCGCATTGCTACTTTTGCTTTCGAAGGATCTCCCACTTTCAGGATATATTGACCCTGAATTAAGCATCCTTCTGCCAAATATTTCTTATTTTGTCATTACTTATACTTCGAACTATCGAGAGTTTACTTTATTGCAAAGTAGGTGAGACCGATAAGCACCATTGAAGTGTTAATGTATATACACAATGGTCATTTCCGAGTTATCGATTGTGTATATTTGATTCTCACCGAAGTTAAATAGATAGTTTTGACACTAAAGCAAGTATAATTATAAGTCTTTAGACAGGTTGCATCCTATGCCGATTGAAAGGCATGCGGGAATTTCGTGCCTTCTCCCAGACCTAAACAGCAACTTACCATATATATTTTTTTCTTCATTACTTATACTTCGAACTATCGAGGTATTACTGTGTTTCAACTAAAATGAGACCTAAATAAAAACACCACTGAAGTGTTAACGTATATACACGATGACCATTTCCGACTTTTCTATTGGGTCCTTTTTATATCCACTGAAGCTAAATAGTGCATATAAAAGTAGACTTAAAATAAGCACCATTAATGTAAATTTACGTATATGCACACTATTCATAGAAATGCATGTAGTGCACTGATTGCAACAGGGGCAGAATACTGTGTAGAATCAAGGTCAGTGGCTGTTACGTTTATATAGATACTTTGAAATAAGTTTTTCAAAACTATTATACTGTAAATACCATCTTAATCTGATGTTAAGATTAGAATCAAAATAGGTAGAATCTTAATGCAGGGAGCTGTCTGTATAACTCTTATCCTCCATTAAACAGGTGATAAGGCTCCAAACAATTCTTTAACATTTTCCCTGTTGTATGTTTATACCAAATTTCAATATCTACTGAATATTCATGGGGATATAGTTATAATGAAATATGGAAGGTGGGACATTGTAGCAATTTGAGAAAGTATTGAAGCAGACCTAATAAATTGTATCATCAAACAGAGCAGACCATGATCGGAGGACTCCTGCAGGTGCCGTCTGCTCTGTTTGAAAATGCGAGAAAACACATTATGTGAAGGAACGGGTTATTAATAACACTCCGGTATAGAACGTGAACTGGAATGCAATTCGCTCAACGAAATGCGCGGTATCCACGTTACATAAGTAAGACACGATTTAGTTCAGCAAGACATGCAATGACATTTCGGGTCTTAGTTTCACATGCCAAGGATAAACAACTTAACATTGGTTGATTCCAAGTACCGTCTATCTAAAAATATAATATTTCATAACACAATCAATGCCTCCCTAAATAGCGTAATATTTGTTTATTACATGTAACTTCTATCTGCAAACATACTATTATTTTATGGAGCTGTAAATGTCCCTCTAAATAGTTTTGTATTGGTTGATTTCAAGTAACTTCTATCGGCAAGAATATATGTTTAATAGCATAGTAAGTGAGTCCAAACAACAGCGTTTTATCCCATAACATTCCCTGAATTCGAGTAAATATAGCTATCACATATTCCTCTATATTACACACGTTTGATATAAGCTGTAACACTACGGTGTCATGTAGAAATATACATGTAGGACCTGTCAAAAACGGCAGTTTAGTCGAAATATTTATGTGACAAAAAATATGCTGCACGTATTCATTTTGTACAAATTGTGATATTAAACTCGTCTTGGGTAAAGTTATTAAGCACACCAGACGCTCACTTAATAACATTTTCTAGGACACGGTTAAATGTCAGTTTGTACAAAATGACTACTCGCAACATATCCTATATTTCTTGATTGATTTTAACCTTTAGCCTGCTGAGCAAATTATTTTACAGAATTGCTCTCCTACTACAATTTCAAATTTCAAGCTATAATCAAATTGTCTGCCAAAATGCAATCAGAGTGTCAAACAGTTTGGAACCTTATGAGGCGCCGAGTTACTCGGCGTCTTACCCCGGATCCAAACTGTTTGGAAAGGTGTGTATCCATCCGCCCATAGCAGGCTAAAGGTTCAGTTAGTTCTATCTCATAATCTATAGGCATAATATTTAATAACACAGTAAGTGCACCTCGAAATAAGTACACTAGCTGATTTCAAGTACCTTTTCCCTATCTGCAAATATAATATGTTATACGAGTAACATATATATATAAGAAATAGATAGCTAGTTGAAAGTAATAATTGACATTTGTCTATTGATAAGTCAGAGTGTCTTTAATGTAACTGTATTTTTATTATCGCTTCGCTTAATGTGCTACATTTCAGTGTTGATTTCCTCCGGCAGCCCTTTCATTTCAATATCATTCAAATACGTTGTGATTGGAGATATATACTCTTTAAACTTTATAGTACAATCCTATTTGCATTGGTCTAAAATGTTTGCTCATGGTGCTTTCTATACAGCTGAAAGGGTAGTCGCAATCGATTACAGTGTATGTAGATTACAGTTGTGCCAATAGCCTTTGAATTTTATTATCTAATTAATTCCAAATGTCGGTGACTAGGCACATACCTGTTTTATCATTGTCTCCATTTCTTGGCGGCAGGATTATACAAGAGATAATAGTCAATTTTCAAATCCCCAATCACTATGTGTATTCACTTAATTGCGATGTAATGGCGTTTTGAACAGGTTCTATTGTAATAACTGGTGAGATTTGAGACATGATGCATTAAAGCCGATGATTTCCTTGCAAACGAAATGGAATAGGCATAATTAGTGTGCCCCTCCTGTTGCAGATTTGTTTTTGTATTGCTATGAGAGGGATTTTATGATTAGCTTAAAACCTGATACACAGGCCAATATTGTTAATGCTTTTAATAAAACTTCAAGGTATTTAGACGATATTGTGAATTTGGATAATCCTTATTTTGAAACTATAATTTCTTCAATTTACCTAAAAGAAGTGTCTTTAAACTAAACTAATCAATCTGACTGTATAGCTTCATTTTTGGATTTTAATCTTTCAATAACAAATGATAAAGTTTCGTCCATAATATACGATAAAAGATTTTAATTTTAAAATTGTTAATTATCCTTTTCTAGATGGAGATTTGCCCCGTTCTACATCTTATGGGGTTTATATTTCTCAACGTATTCGGTTTGCCAGGGCCTGTTCTTTGTTGGGGATTTTACCGGTCGTAATTTAGTTATAACTGATACACTTCTTAAGCAAGGTTACAGATATCACAAACTTCGGAAAACGTTTTCTAAATGTTATTATCGAAATTTACCACTCATTAGTAAATATAATTGCAATTTACGGACGTTACTGCAACTAGACATTTCTAAACCAGAATTTTATGGGGATGTTATCTACAAACTCATATCCATTTTCGTGATTTGTTTATAAAACGCATTAAGACCTTTAAGAAGAAAGGTTATGACCCCATTATATTGCAACGCACTGCATGTTTGGTTATTGACCTTTTTACAGTCGGTAGCTACGCTTCCCTCTTTGCTTGCACGATGGCAGGCCGAGGGTAGTACTCTATGACTCAGATACGGGATGAGCTTATCAGACTCATGTATTACCTTTTGCATGTCGTGCCCTTAACGGCTTCCCTGCAAGTGCTCTGACTTTAGCAAAGTCACTGAGTACATATTTTACGGATTTTCACAGTTGTTATGCTATGTTTTACGTATTGTCATGTGTTTACCGTCTTCTATGTTGTGGGTAAGTCCGGGGGATACCTTTATTTACACTATTTGTAAAGCTATGATGACTTTGAGAGAAGTGTGAGGTTAGGACGTCCGTAAACCGGTTTAAACCCCCAGTGGTGCTGTTGCTACTGACCGTGCCAAGGCGGTACTCTCTTTGTCACCCTTGCTTTTGTTTGTCTTGTGTCTTTATGCATTTGTTCATGGGTGGAATGTTTATCTCTAGTCCTTGTATGTTTGTTGGTGTTACTTTACTATTTTTTCATACTATGACTTAATACGTCATTATTGCATAAACCAAGTACTTTTTTAACACCAACGTCGGTCTTTAATCACTTTCCTGATATTGGCGCATTCTAACGCTTCTGTGAAAGTCACAACCATTGTGATACATCTATTTATCGGAATGGTTTCAAAACTAAACAATTCTAAAAATATTCTCTTCTTCGTAGTAATATTAATGCTCCTTTTCATGCTTTATTCATAAAGGTTGAGTCCAAAGATAGCCTGTAATGGAATAGGTAAAAGCAAATCCTACCTTGTGATCTTATTGTAGCCGAGTAGAGATTGTGGCGAAATAGATTGATAGACTTTACTGTGTGGCTTGGTAGCTCAGTCAACAGAGTGTTGGCATGGTAAGCCAGGGGCACTGGTTTCGAGTCCTAGTCAAGTCACAACTTTTTATGCCCCCCAGATCAAATCTGGGGGGCATATTGTTTTTGCCCTGTCTGTTTGTTTGTTTGTCTGTTTGTCTGTTTGTCTGTTTGTTTGTCAGCAACTTTAACATTGGTCATAACTTTTGAGCCAGTACAGATAGAGACTTGATATTTAGTATGCATATGTATCTCATTAAGCCGCACATTATGAGGGGTGACATGTCAAGGTCAAGGTCATCCTTTAAGGTCAGAGGTCAAATATATGGGTCAAATCACCGACTTTAACATTGGCCATAACATTTAGACCAGTAGAGATAGAGATTTGATATTTGGCATGTTTGTGTATCTCATGAAGCCGCACATTTTGAGGGGTGACATGTCAAGGTCAAGGTCATCCTTCAGGGTCAAAGGTCAAATTGTCTGTTTATTGTCTGTAACTTTAACGCAACCTTAACATTGGTCATAACATTTGAGCCAGTACAGATAGAGACTTGATATTTGGTATGCATATGTATCTCATAAAGCCGCACATTTTGAGGGGTGACATGTCAAGGTCAAGGTCATCCTTCAAGGTCAGAGGTCAAATATATGGGTCAAATCACCGACTTTAACATTGGCCATAACTTTTGGACCAGTAGAGATAGAGACTTGATATTTGGCATGCATGTGTATCTCATGAAGCTGCACATTTTGAGGGGTGAAATGTCAAGGTCAAGGTCATCTTTCAGGGTCAAAGGTCAAATTGTCTGTTTCTTTGTCTGTAACTTTAACATTGGTCATAACTTTTGAGCCAGTATAGCTAGTGACTTTATATTTGGTGTGCATATGTATCTCATAAAGCCGCACATTTGGAGTGGTGACATGTCAAGGTCAAGGTCATCTTTAAAGGTTAGAGGTCAAACACATGGGTCAAATCACTGACTTTAACGTTGGTCATAACTTTTAAGCAAGTACAGATAGAGACTTGATATTTGGCATGCAAATGTATCTCATAAAGCCGCACACTTTGAGGAGTGACATGTCAAGGTCAAGGTCATCCTCAAAGGGCAGAGGTCAAACATGGGTCAAGTCACTGACTTTAACATTGGCCATAACTTTTGAACCAGTACAGATAGAGACTTGATATGTGGCATGCTTGTGTATCTCATAAAGCTGCACAGTGTGAGGGGTGAAATGTCAAGGTCATCCTTCAGGGTCAAAGGTCACCAACTTCAAATTGGCAATAACTTTTGAACCATTAGAGATAAAGTCTTGATATTTGGTATGCATGTGTATCTCATGAAGCTGCACATTTTGGGGGTGACATTTAAAGGTCAAGGTCATCTTTCAGGGTCAAAGGTCACCGACTATAACATTTGCCATAACTTTTGAACCAGTAGAGATACAGACTTGATAGTTGGTATATGTGTGTTTCTCATTTGGCTGCACAGTTTGAGGGGAACATGTCAAGGTCAAGGTCATCCTTCATGGTCAAAGGTCACCAACTTTAACATTGGTCATAACTTTTGAACCAGTAGAGATACAGACTTGATATGCATGTGCACCCCATGAAGCTGCACAGTTTGAGGGGTGACATGTCAAGATCAAGGTCATCCTTTAGTGTCAAATATCATATCGAGGGGGCATAGTGTTTCACAAACACATCTTGTTCATCATGTTACAGTTGGCGCCCAACGTAAATAACCCACATGGAGATATATATGAATATAATTTGTAATAATAAGAAACTCGTGGAGTGTTCTTTGAGTAAGAATTCGGACGAAAGAGTTGATAGGCTTTATGGTGTGGCTTAGTAGCTCAGTCGTTATGTTGGCATGGTAGGCCAAAGGCATTTGGTTCGAGTCTCAGTCGAGTCACAACTTTTTCACCATTTTACATTGTTTAGTTACAAAATTATATTTGTTTTCCTTCCAAACTTGCAACAAGAGTATTCGTATCAAACAACTCAGATCCTGGTGAGGCGTCTTTCATTTTCGTCTGTAAACATAAGCGGGGTGACAAACAATTAGTTACTCTGTGTCTCATTTGGACCCAAACTGTCACAGATTCGCCCATTGCAGCTAGGCCCATGGGCCGTTTTCCGGCAATGATGGCAGCGAAAGAGTTAAACAGGTACGAAATACGTGAAATTGTTATAAAATATGACCAAACATAAATAAGACCCCTTATATTTTGTGAAACCGCAGACAGACTAGTATTACCATGCACTATAACGTGGGTTTTAGATTCTGATTTTTTCTATGATTCTATGTATTAACCCTTTACTTCATACACACGTGTTTTCAGACATTTCAGGAGCCATCTGACCAGGGTTCCTTCTGTTTGCTAATGGCATTTGATAGATATGCTTCTATACATTCTAAAATGGCCACACTTGTCCACCTTCAATCTTTCACTAAAACCATTTTGTCCATGAATATTAAGTAGGTATTGACACTTTGAATAAACATAGAACTAGACGAGTGTTACATAAATTAACCATTTCCCTGTTGCTTAATTTTTCATGTAAGAAATTATGCAATCACGAAAGTTTACTAGCTTCATTTTTATAATGACATATGTTCATCGGGTGGCATATTGTCAGACAATTCATTTGAATGTTAAATGTTTAAATCCTGTGTAAAGAGCTTTGCTAGTTTGTCTGAGTATGAAGGGTTAGCTGGGATATAAAGTTCCATAACTAGCGACTCTGCAGTCATTCAAATCACTTAAACAATCTGCAAACCAGTCTCACGGCAAATTACTAATCTGTAACTGACAACTCGGAAAGTTTGAATGTGCGGATAAAAGGTTTTATGAAGTACAACGTATGAAAGAGAACATTCATGGGAACTCAAAGGGTTATCAAATAGTGCAGGGTCTGTTTTAATTAGTTTGATTAAGAGAAACAGTTTGTTTGAGATATATTGAGAGGGGAGCCACTAGAAAGACACGAGACAAGTAAGATCGTAGTTAAAATGTTTGAGCGTAAATAGACGGATATAAGGCAGACAGGAATGAAGTAAAGGACGAGTGCATGTAGCCAGTACATGTACATATTACAGACGACTGGGATCCCATTATTGAGGGTTAGGACTATTGACAAGAATATATAGAGCCATAAAGGTCCGAAGTTAAAGCAGCCATTTAGAAGGAGGTGACGAGTCTGATCCGAATCGAAGGAGAAAGGAAGGAACATACACGATGTGGCGACTGCAAGTCGCATACTATTTGCGCAAAACAAATGTTACAGTGATTTGAGTCCAACTGCTCTAAGAAAAGAACAGTGAACAATTTATCAACATCTTAAGTTAAATGAACAGAGACGGAATCAACAGAAAAAAAACACTTTAATTTAGTTCTTATCAAATATTCGTTATACTGTATACTTAGTTTATGTTTTAGTTCGAACTTGTAAAAGTAGAACCTGTAATCTTCACTGCATTATTCATGGTTTACATACCTCCCACATGTTTAAGTCTTCTTCTCCGGCAGCATCGTGACCATTTGGTTGTACGGGTGTGGTTTTATTATTCAATACCGCATATAGATAAAGTATTGTAGTAAAATAAAAAAACTAAATTAGCTGTAAAAGTTGTGCGAGAGCTATAAAGTTGGGAAAAGGTAGTAGTGCTAAAGTGTGGGCATGTACTATCGGTGATGCCAGTTGCACGTAATGATAAGAGATCAAGCAACATGACTGAACACTTTGGTATGGTTGGGGAAAAGATAGTGAGAGTATTGCAAGATATTGGCTGTTCAATAGTAGTAGTGAGGAAGATGCTGAAAGAGGAAAATCAGTTAACAGGAGACACTCAGAAGTGTGTTCTGATTAATGGGACAGTCAGGAGATTTCTATAATACTACAACATACTGCATGTCTGGTTGTCAGCCCTTTTACATTTGGCAATCACCTTGCCCTCTTTGCATGTACGGCGACTTGAAAGGTTGCACAAATCGTTTCTGCGTCGACTACAGAAAACTTACTCAAATCATGGAATTTGATGCTAAGACGATGTCAATCCAAGACGAACAATTTGCGAAGCTTAATGTCTGCCTTTAGTTGTTAACTAGAGTAGTGAACTATTCCTTGGTGGAAAAGGAATTTATAGCTGTCATTTTGGGTGTGCATGAGTTTAACACATATGGTAAGCAAGTCAGTGGAAAGCAATGGTCGACTAATACGACGGGCTCTACTGTTGCAATCACACCGCTTCACAATTGTAGTCATCAAAGGGAAGAATAATATTGGTGCAGATTATCTGAGTAGAAGTGGCAAAAACTTAAGTTTAGCTGCTTACTTTTGTAAATAGCTGTATGAATTATAGAATAAAATAGAAAAGTTAGGTTTTCATCCTAAGTTGGGGATGTTTCAGAAAATTCAGTTAAATTCAGGTTTAAAGTCCGTGTAAATACCGTTGCCAGTTTGTCTCAGTAGGAATGGTTAGCTCAGGTAAGCTGGTATATAAGGTTCCCTAACCAGAGACACTGAGGACATTAAAATCATTTAACCAAGGGGCAAACCAGTCTCACTGCCAGTTTATAATCTGTAACTGACAACTCGGAGAGTTTGCATGTGTGAATGAATGACACAAGAGCACCACAAACGCGTGCGAACGCTCGTCTGTCGGCATGTCAGGATGAACATGTATACCAAAAAAAGAAGGTTGTAAATAAAAAATTGAAGACGTTATGGTCAATGTTAAGATGTAGGACGACGACGACGACAACGACGACGACGACGACAACGACAACGACGACGCGGACCCCAGGGTTACGAAACTAGCTCGTGATTTCTTCGAAACACACGAGCTAAAAAGTAGTTAAGTCAACAGGAAAAACACATACAAAACGCAACCAACACTGAAACACCGACGGAAAGCAAGCAACACATTCACACAACCAAACACACACACACACATACACACAAGTACATGTATGAGTCATGCACCACATACAAAACACACAACCGCCCAAACAGCACCACGACTACAAACAGCAAATGTACATGTATATAAAAGAGACAAGTGACGCACATACATAACAAACAAACAAAAGGGGGACGATGGAAGTACCGCCTTGGAACGGTCAGTGACAAATGCCACTGGGACAAACACACGGGACAAAAAACATCAAACACAAAGGCACAAAGACACAAAACAAACCCAAAAGCAAGTCTAAGTGTTCTAAGAATAAACTGTGAACAACCTATTTACGTCTCCAGATTAAGAACAGACAGGCAGCATCAGCAGAAAACATTTTTATTTAGATCGTATGAAAAATTTGTTATACTGTATACTAAAAGTACAAAAACGAGTTATGCAGGAAACACCACATACAGAACAAACAGTCGCCCGAACAGCAACACAAGGAAACAGCAAATGTACATAACTATAAACACATCAATATCCTTGCCTAAGCAGTTTTTCAGTTAAAATGAGATTTCGACTGTTAAAATCGTCAATAGATGAACAGGCTCTAGCAAAACGAATAAGTTGAGATATATAAACCCCGTAAGATGGAACACGGGGAACATCCCCGTCAAGATGAGGAAAATTTACAATATTAAAATAAAAATCATCTCTTGTGTCATATATTTTAGAAGAAATCATTCCATTATCAATTTTAAGGTCTATATAAAAAAACGCTGCATAATTGTCGGACGGGTTAGCTTTATTCAATTTGAGTTTAGGATAAATTGTAGGAATCAAAGCATCAAAGAAAGGGTTATCTAAGTTAAAAATATCATCCAAATATCGACAAGTTGATGTTTTAATTAGAGCATGTAGAGTAAAACATGTAAACTTCACTGCAGTATTCGTGGTTAAATTTGACTTGCGCAGAAGTTTATGAATCACTAACTTTTCTTCGGGATAACATATTTGTACGTTATGGGAATGCTATATACCGACTTCGTAAGATTACTGGACATACCCATTTTCTCACTTTGTTCATCAAATATGTTAACAAAATCATTAAATATGGATACGATCCAATAGTACTACACCATACTGCATGTCTGTCAACCAGTTACAGTTGGCAATCACGCTTCCCTCTTTGAATATTCGCCGACAAGAAAGGTTTAGTACTCTATGAAACCGACTTCTTAAATCTGGAAACGGAAGGAGGACGTCGGATATTTGTACTCTTCGTTTCTGTCGTACCCGTTATTACTTTTCTACAGTAACTGCAGCTCAATCATTGAGTACACTAGCGATAGGTAGATCCAGCTTGTTTCGCTTAAGTGTTTTCGTTTTACATGCAGTTTACCACTGTATTTGCCAACATTATTTTAGATAAGTCGGAGAGGGAATACGTTTATTTACACTATTTGTCTATTAGGTTGGCGATGGAATAAGTGTGAGGTTGGGCGCCGCAAAACCGGTTTAAACCCCTAGTGACTTTTGTCACTGACCGTTCCAAGGCGATACTTCCATCTTCCCCCTATTGTTTGTTTGTTTTGTCTTTGTGAGTCTCTTTATACTTTTGCTAGTTAGGTACATTTACTGTGTTATGTTGCTGTTCGGGCGGCAGTTTGTTCTGTATGTGGTGTTTCCTGCATGACTTATATTTGTACTTTCATAACTCACACATTGTTAAGTCTTTTGCTCCGTCAGCATCGTTAAACATGTGTTCACAGGATAGTTTGGTATGCAGATACACTGTAGAATCATATCGATACACTCCCATCAACAAAAACATCAAATCCTGATCATGTGCCGTCTGATCTGGGTCTAGACTGTTTGAAAATGAGTGAAAAGGCGAATGTGTGTAGGAAAGGGTTGAATGAATGTTGTATCTTTACAGTATTTGGGTCGTCGCTTCAACTCCAGATCAGTCCAATTGCTGGGAACCTTCATAGGTATGCTACAAACGGTAAGTATGGCGATGAAGGCTCCTGATTGATTTCGTTGTTGTGGGCAATAAATACCCGCATATTGCACAGTGTTATTGCGTATTATATCTGTGGAAGCCCTCGTAGGAATAACGTTTCTGCAGGACAACTGTTCTTAGCCTATATCGTTTATAATGCAATCAGCAGGTTAGGACATTGGTAAATAAATATACTTAAAATGACAGCTTTTAATTTACCCGTTAGCAGAGTTTTCTCTTTTAGCCTCGTACATATTGGACATTTTAAATGTAATTTCTTGAAATTTTGCTATTGCTGCATTCCTTGGAAATGATTTTCAATACATTTTAAATGATAGAATATTATAGTGAGCATCTAGACGAGGAAAGTTCCACAAGTGGTTTATGGACAATGTATACATAGACCAGACTACATATCTAATGAATTTACCCTAAAATGATTGTCAATGTTTGACCTCTTCCTCCCCAACGGAGCTAGGTATATCTCATATTTTTCTTAAACCAGTTTCACTTTAAAAAGTACAAAAAGGTAAACTGTGTTAACCCAAATCAGAAGGTTCTCGAGGGAATTTTCTGATTCGGGTCTGCACTGTTGTTTTAAATCCATTAATGACATTGGCTTATTCCAACAAATATTGTGCTTGCTGTTCCCCTCCGAATAAAAAATGGATGGGTTCCTTAACAAGATGGGTTTTCTGTAAGTAATATTTGAATAAATGGATTAACAAATCGTGTAGTTCCTGATCAGAGACCTCTTCAAGACGCTAAGGATAGTAAAGGTCTACACAACTTACATGTACAGTAGAACCTGTCTTAGGCAACCATAAAAAAAGAGTTTAAATTTGGATTTCTGAAACAGGTTGTGGCTTAATGCAGAGGAAAAGGGAAACAGAAAGCACATGTGGGAGTTTAAGACTGGTATGTTCAATAAATAAATGACGGCTTAAGACGGATTCTACTGTATCTAACGTCTGTGTGACGGATAGTTAATATTTTCTTCCTATTTACTCACAGCTGCTGTACATGAGTGTTGTGCTATTCTCCCCAGCCCTGGCATTGGAAGCAGGTAACCTTCTTTCATTTCATTCCTTATCTTTATTTACTCGTTTATAATCAAATTCATATTAAATATCACAAAAGGTAATCCCATGGCAGGAAATGTGCCATCGAGGATTTGCGAATAATATCCACCAACACAGACATTCAAAATGTTAGAAAATTTAATGCCTTCACTGGTTCTTTATCTGCTAATAATGGAATGTCAGTCCTTGGTGAAGTGGAACATGTCAACTAACAACAATACGAGTTACATGTATTTTAATAAATTGATTGTGAGTGAAAACTTACTATCGAACTAGGTGTTAGCCGAGGTCGATGGTATGCTTCGAAGGTTGACTATATACGCTGTCTCTCTCAAGGATTGCAATACTTTTTTATTACGACCAACCATTACCTGACTTAGTCCATATATAATATTATGCTAATATTAAGGTAACGATGTGAAAACCATAATGATTTTCAAGAATTTCAGTACCCCACACTCTTTTAACTTGCGGTTAAATGTGTTGAAATTGGTATACACCACAGGTGGAATTGGGCGTCGTATGCCCACACCAATAAAAATTGCTGCGTAGTTCAACGTTAGATATAGAATATACATCTTTGTGTCATTAATCGATCATTTATGAATGAAAAAGTAGTAAATTCAAGCAGGAAAGGCCATTCACAAGACACAACCATAATAAAAACTTCGATAGAATGCAAGTTATACACAACCAAACACACACACACACATATACCGACACACAAATACGAGATGGAATTTTGAACATGAATAAACGCACATGCACGAATGTAACGGTGAATACACAGGCACATACACATGCACACGAGATGAAACTTTGAAACATGACCAAACGCATAAAAACAGCCAACAAACATAACATCAAGGGTGACAAGAAAGTACCGCCTTGAAACGGTCAGTGACAAAACCACCACTAGGGGTTTAAACGTCCCAACCTAACACTTATCCCTAGCTAAACAGTGTAAATAAAGGTATACTCGCCGAACTTCCCCATAACATAGAAGAGGGTAAACGCAGGACAAAATGGAAAGCATAGCTTAACAACTATGAAAGACCGTCAAATATGTACTCAGTGACTTTGCTGAAGTCAGAGCAACTGCAGGGAATCCGTTAAGGACACGACATAGAAAAGGCAATATATGAGTCTGGTAAGCTCATTCCGTTTCTTGGTGTTTGAATATGCAATCATAGAGTACTACCACCGGCCTGTCATCGCGCAAGCAAAGAGGGAAGCGTAGCTACCAACTATAAAGGGATCGATAACCAAACCATACAGGGCGTTGCAGTATGATAGGGTCATAACCTTTCTTCCTAAAAGTTTTAATGCGTTTAATAAACAAATCTTGAAATGGATATGACCATGAATTTTCTATGTTTGTAGACAACCTTACCATAGCATTCTGGATGAGAAATACTCTGTTGCAGTAACGTCCATAGATTGCAGTTATATTTACTAATGAGATTTTCAATAATGAAATTTAGAAAACGCTTTCCGAATTTTACGATACATGTAAACTTGCTTAAAAAGTTTATAAGTTATAACTACATTACGACTATTAAAAGAACAGGCTCGGGCAAAGCGAGTCAGCTGAGACATGTAAACCCCATAAGATCTAGAACGGGGTACATCTCTATCTAGAGAAGGATAATTAAAATTTTAAAATGAAAATCGTCCCTTTTATCGTATGATTATTTTGGACGAAACATTATCATTAGTGATGGAAAGATTCAAATCTAAAAAGGAAGCCATAATGTCGGATTGAGTCCTTTGTTTAAAGTAAGTTCGTTTGAGTAAATGGAATATCAAAATATCCTAAGCTTAAATTACAAACGACACAGAACAAACCTGATTAGATTTATATTCATTCTTGATTAAAACAAGTTGGGTATCAATATCTTAAATATCTTGATTGGCTGCCTGTTGACAAGAGAGTTGAATAAATTATATTGTGCAATGTGTTCAAAACTAAAAATAATCTATGACCTGATTATATACAGAATTATTTTGAAATTGCAAAACTCTGTACATTTCTGCAAACTTATAATACCAGCCTAAAAGAAAAAAACACTTGTATGATTTACGTTTTATATTAAGGGCCCGTGTTGTATCAACAGTGGTGAATTTATTTCTCTCTGCGGTAGTTTTTATTAATTTGTTGTTAATAATTAAACTGTTTTGATGCCACATTTTAACATTATGTTTAATTATATGAATTACAATTTAATGTATGTGATATAACACCCACTTGTGATAGTATTCATATTATATCTTAAAGCCACTCTATGTCACGCCACCTGTGTTAAGGAACACATTGGAAATAAGAGCATGCTCTGTCTTGTGTTATCCTTCGTATAGAAAGCATGTCATGTTTTGTTTTACAATGCATCATTTTAGTAATCTCTATTATGATGTGATATATGTTTTGTGAACCATATTATGTTTTCTGTTTGCCGACATAAATCTAAACCATAGTTTCAAAATAAGGGTTATCCAAATTCAAACTATCTTCTAAATACCTAAAAGATTTATTAAAAACATTACCAATATCATATTGTGTATCAGGTTTTAAGCTAAGCATAAAATCCCTCTCATAGCAATATACAAATCTGCAACAAGAGGGGCACAATGTTTGTAATGGTTACAACACCACTAAACTAGCGTTGATATTACTCTTACATAATCTCCTTTAAAATTGGGATGTTAACAATATACTTTTCTCAGAAAATAAGTCAGACTTGCCGCACGAAGATCAACATCAATCCCAGAAGCACAAATGTCGTGAACGCGCCAACATACACACACTTGCTGGTGGCTTGGCTTAGTGATTGAGCGCTGAGTTGATCACTCAGGGGTCCGAGGATCGAATCCTGCTCGAATTTTCAGAGACGCGTTTCAGTGTCTCCCCGCAAGATGTTGAATCGTCTTCACCCAGGGGTTAAATTGGGTACCTGTTAGGGTCACTAGCCGATACTGCGGTTAGCAGTGCTCCATATTGTAAGCGAATGGCTCAATGACCAGGGAAGTAAATGTACATTCGGCTTAGCAGTCCTTCGGACTGAAAGTAGATTATAATGAGGTACTTTACTTTTCATTTTACTTTACATGCATACAGGCATACATACACACAGAGACAGACACATGCACTCATAGTCATCCCCGACCTGTTCAAGCCCGTTCATTCTCGAAACGCATAGGAACAATACAACCACAATGCGTCACAGGGCAGTTAAACCAAAGTCAAAAAAGCGTATAACACACAAGGCAAGGTTGAATTGAAGATCAGATTTCTAAACCTCTAAATATGGGTCATCATAAAAGGTGTTGTTCATTATAATAGCCTTTAATTTGACACATATTTGCATAACGTTTCATTATTTATAGCTCAGTAAGTCAGGATACGTAGTTGCCTAGCATATATCCAGCCACAGTATAGTGGAAGTTGCTAAACTTGTTTATCTATCTTTCTCTACATATGAACGACTTCATATGCTCTGTGCTTATATAATATTCTCTGCACATATTAATGACATGCTCAGCTGTAATATTTACAGAAATTGGAAACCCATCAAAGATAAGTGTCCAAATAGAGAAGTCAGGTTTAAGAAAGAATTCCTCATCATCGTGCTATTCTGGTACATATATCTTCCAAACCTGGTGTACTATTACTTCTGCTTAAACCTCATTGAACTCATTTACTACCATTCGATCATGATCGGTCCAATGTCAAAGATAGATATTCCTTGAATTTCGATATGAAAATAGAGAACATTAGGTTAATATTGTACCCTGTTAATTATATGCCGTTGGTTCTATGAAGGCGTCTGATGGGGATAGACTCTGTATTCAAATGGAGTAATAATTCAGAGCTCCAGATAAGATGCATAAACTAAACTATTTACGACAAGAATAACGTCCGTACATTTTTAAGAGTGGTCAAAGCATAGGATTTGTGGAAATGACGATTTTAGTGTTCGATTACGCACGTTTATCTGTAGCTCTGCATGATATATATCGGATTCTACAGTTTCTGCAATGGCAACCAATTATATTTTATCTATTTACATTACTGATGTCTATGATATCGCTATGTCTAACATGAATTATAGTGGACTTAAGGGTTTAGGGTTAAAGAGCTTTGGGATTTAGCAAATCTCAAACTGTTTTATTAGACTAAATTATTAGTCGTTTTACAATTTACTATAATAGCCACGCGAATGCCATAGTCTGGCTAAATCTGAAACAGCGTATCCTAGACCCTTGCCGTCATTACCGTCTGTTGGACACATTTTCCTCAGCTTCAAATTTTAAAGTAGGCGCTTCTTCAACTATTTATAAATGACACAAAGTGTCAAACAGTTTGAACCCTGCTGAGACGCAATATCCATGACAGTTCATTGGCTGTGATAGTTTGATAAGTTCTCGACAGAATAAATACTTTATAAAACGTTATTTTGTTTTCATAGTACTTGAATATGTTCACAGTATATGTATAACAAATGAGGAGTATTTTCGTAATTAAACCATGCATTTTCTTTCACATTTGCAGTTGTTGGCGTTCCTCTATGGGCATCAATAATTGTTGTAGGAATTTTAGGAACTGTCTATACATCTTTGGTAACTAGTTTTATCATATGGTTTCTTGTTGTGTGTATCAGCAATGTTTAACATTATCTTAAAACAGTGCAAAGGAGTTTAAGAGGGATTATCAGGACATTTCTGCAACGTTCTGATTTTACCGGGAAAACAATTCATAAGAGTAGAATATAATTATCTATAAATGAGAAGTTATGTTCCATTATGGCACAATGCTACTGAAATTTAGTCGAAAGACCTGGAATGTAGTCAGAATTTCTCAATCCAATCAGTCACGCATCATTATAATTAAACATCACCCATCAATTTCCCATCAGATCCAACTCAATGTCTTTACAATTGCATATACATGTATAGTTGTTAACCCTTACGATGCGGTACACGAGTCACTAATATTCCTTTGCAAACAGTGTAGACTCAAATGAGAGGTCTCCTAGTGGAACCCTTTCATCAGGGACTGTATCGTTTGTCATTTTGTAAGGGATGAACGTTTTGTTCCAATCTGTGCAGTAGCTACGACACTATAAACTAGACAATATTGTAAACGTGTAACGCCATATAAGTTTTCGTTCTTTGTTTAACAGTTCTACATTTTCATTGCCGTTATATCAGTGACCAAATATATATTCCGGTAGGAGCTGTCTGATTGGGATCAATCTGTTTGCTTATGGGGTTATGCAGACCATCCTACAGTTTCAACCACAGTTAAGATCCCATGAATATAAATCAAATAATGTTCAAGATGTTATTATTTACGACATAAATATTCTTAACACATTTGTGCCCACGATCCCATATATGGGACTAAGGCAAACAGTGTAGACTTTGATCAGACGCCGCATAATGCGGCGTCTGATCAGAGTCTACATTGTTTGCTGATAGGAATTTCAATATAAAACAAAACGAAAATGGAAAGTTAGGTCAGGCACCCCTTAGATAAAAAAATGGACCAATCCAATATATAAGCATGGAAGAATCCACAGGGAGCAAATTTGTTAATGTAAAAGGTTAATGAACCTAGAGTATGAAACAACAATTTATGAAACTTATGAAACGTGACAACAATTACTAACATAAAAAAGACTTGTTTTGACTGGACGTGTTAGCGAGAGCTTTGATTGTCGGTATTTGTGAGTGATGTAATACCACTGTTTATTTCCTTGTTTTACCATTTCAGGGTGGCTTTCGGAGTGTGATATGGACAGACGTTTTCCAGTTTTTCATTTTGTATGGTGGCTTGACAGTCATTCTGATTCTAGTGAGTTGAATTACAGTTGGGGTTTTATTGCATTTGAAACCCATTTTCCTAAGGAACTTTTACCAACATCTTTCATATTTCATTACCTTTACCGGTTCAATTTCATACGAAAATACAATACCGTCACAAGTTTTAAGAAGGCGCTGATATATCAATATCATTTCTTTACATGTTACAGACGCCTTTTTCATATCTCAATAAAACCAAGTCTGCAATTTTCTCTTTTTGCATTTCTACTTTTGCTTTCGAGGGATCACCCATTTTCAGAATATTAACCTTTAACCTACAGTGACAGACTTTATAAAACCGAGTCTGCAATTTTCTCTTTTTGCATTTCTACTTTTGCTTTCGAAGGATCACCCATTTTCAGAATATATGTACTTCACAACAGCAGGTTTTAAGTGCTTTTGTGGCGACCGTAAAACGTCACCCCATGCTTCATTCTCAGTGTTGTTATATTTTCTGGTACTTCGGGATGATTAGTTTTGATGTTATTATTTATGAAAATTAAATACTTCTTATACCAATGCTAAGGGGCATGAGTAGCGTTCCACTATTAATTACTAAGCATGAACAGATTCATTTAAACCGTGTCTGCAATTGTCTCGTTTTGCATTTCTACTTTGGCTTTCGAAGGATCACCCATTTTCAGAATATTCATAAAATTCACACAATATTGAAACGATGCTGTTCTTGCAGGGAATAAACAAAACCGGAGGCATCGGGAAGATCTTAGAAATAGCCTATGATGGTGACAGGCTGAATTTTAAGTATAAACGTAGTTTCTTAACTCATCTTAACACTTTTCTTGATCTTAACACTTTTCATGCATCTGAAAACAGAGTAGACCCAGATCAGACAACTCCTATACTGATCAGCGTCTGCTCATTTTGCTAATGGAATTGGAATGACCTGTTTTTCTACTTTTCTACTTTCTAAAATGGCTACAATTATCAACCTTCCATTCTTTATTAGAACTATTTGTCCAATAATATTCATTAGTAAGTGTTAATACGACTATTCATATATAAATCCATCAACTATTAACACTTCTCTTGCTGAATTTTAAAATACATTTCTCCTTCTTTACCCATACCCTGTTGTATAATTACATACATCTTCACTGTGTACAAGTATTTCGCTCTGCAATCACTGCTGTGGAGTGCACTGGTTGCACAATCAACTTGTAAATAATGCAGACCCAGATGAGACAGCTCCTGCAGGAGCTGTCTCATGTGGGTCTTCACTATTTACAGGTAGGTATATTGACGCGAATAGCGAGCGAAGGGTTAATATATATTGTAGCAACTGTAGTATCCGTGCAAATAGGTATAACCATATGAGATAGGTCTTCTAGGAACTGCCTCTCATGTGTCAACAGTAACACTATGCGAAATGGCAGCTATGTAAGCTTATAGCAGGAGAAGGGTTTATAACCAACCATCGTCTGTATTTAAGTAATTATGCTTTATCTGGATTCGAATAAAGATATGCGAATATGAAAACGAATTTAAAAGTTGTATGTTCCATTAACCAGACTAAGTACTCCAAGTAAAGGACACTCTTAAGACTTACCCCGCTGTGAACATATTGTATCTGCTCAGAGTTTTACCAGATCTGAAATTTAGCAATTTTATTTTTTCATAGAATACATTTCATTCAGTTTCAAGATCACAATCAATATGTCAAACATTTCAGACTTTGGTGAAACATTGTTTAACTTTATGTTACGCAGTAAACCCCTTTAAACCGGACGACTTTGTTAAACATTGTTTTATACAAAACGCCTCTCTAAACCGGACGTTAAATTTAATATAAATATCGGTCTTGGGAAAAGGTGATAGTTCAATGCAGGAAAGAGGGCATGTAAAAAGCTCCAATAGTAGCTTTGTGCATGACATTCACCCTGCATTAAGCACTCGCCTGCCTAAAAACATCTAATTTCTTCTTTACTAGTATTCCAGTTTAGAGGGATTTTACTGTATTTCGATCCAAAATGAATGTCTCAAAAAATTACAAAGACTTGGTTTTTCAGATGCTTAACCTTTACTAGTTATTTTCCTACTTAACAGCATTAGCTTTGACCCTAGAGTGAGGCACTCCCTGTGGTCATGCTTGATTGGTGGAATGTTCGAGTGGTTTTCAACCGTCTGTCAGCAATCGGCAGTGCAACGAATGACCTCAATGAGGAGCCAACGAGATGCAAAAATGTACGTGGAATTACTGATGGCAACTCTAAATGTAGAGCATGTTTCGATGCTCCTTTACTCCATGAATAATTATGTAATAAGTATGGAGAATATCAATATTAACCCTTCTCTTGCTGAATTTTAAAATACATTTCTCCTTCTTTACCCATACCCTGTTGTATAATTACATATATCTGCACTGTGTAATCACTGCTGTGAAGTGTACTGGTTGCACAATCAACTTGTAAATAGTGCAGACCCTGATGAGACAGCTCCTGCAGGAGCTGTCTCATCTGGGTCTTCACTATTTACAGGTAGGTATATTGACGCGAATAGCAAGCGAAGGGTTAATTACATGTAGATTGTATTTTCTAACGGCACATGGGCACATGCATATTGGCTTTGGTAGAAACTGTGGAATAATATCTTTATTTATTTTATAAGCAAACCAAGCTGACCCTGATCAATCGGCTCCGTCTGAAGTGGGTTTGCACTGCTTACATGTGTGTAGTTTTGTGTAAAGGGGTTAAGAGATCATGTTTGCATATTATACCTACTCAAGAACACTATACCTATTCGAGTACACAATGTTAAAATTAGATGCTATTCGGGGATTTTATAAACGCGTTAGAGTTTACCACATTATCAGACTCAAACATCATGAATATAGCCAAACATATGTTCTAAAGGCCTCGTTTATATCAAAATACAGCACGGCAATGAACAGACATGTCTGAAACAATTTCCGAGGAGCATCGAGCTGAACACATGTTTAAACGTACATGTATGAGTCATGCAGGAAACACCGTATACAAAACACACAACCGCCCGAACAGCACAACGATGAAAAACAGCAAATTTACATGCATATAAGACACAAGGAGACGCACAAAGACATAACAAACAAACAATAGGGGGAGATGGAAGTACCGCCTTAGAACGGTCAGTGACAAATGTCACTGGGGTTTAAACTGTTTTAGGGGCGCCTAACCTCACACTTATGTCTTCCCCACTCTAAAAAGACAAGCAGTGTAAATAAACGTATCCACTCTCCGACTAATTTACAACAAACGTAATGGCAAATACAATGGTAAAGAGCGTGTAAAACGAAAACGTTTTTATTGAAACAACTGTATCCACCTATCGCTAGTGTACTCAATGATTGGGGTGCAAAAAGAGTAACTGTAGAACAGTAAGAAAGGTACAACAAAATCATACGACTAAATGAAGAGCGTAGGACGAAAAACACGTTTTAAACCATACACACGAAACATGAAACAACCAAAACATGTTTAAACCTTACACGGGGAGCATGGACCTGAACAACAATGTGTGAAGTCATTAATAATAATATAATAATGATCTGAGTTTTGAGGAATGTGAGAATAGAATATAGAATAGAATGTGCTATACAGTGCCAGCCCTGTGTTTCTTTCTTTACAGAGCTATTCTGTTGAATTTGCCTTTCTCGATATTTTTCGGGCTCATCATCGTATTGCTCGGTCTGGTGATATACGCCTTCTTTGTATTGGAACAGTGTGGGCCGGTGGAGAGTGGAACAATTAGCAGCCCAAACCAGGTAGGCCGCAGGAATATACTTAACCATTTACTCTATAGCCACCCTCTTTAACCCATATGCAAAGAGAGTAACCCAGATAAGGCGGCTACTACAAGAGTCTAGGTATACTCTGATTGCTTATAGAATAATATAGACTTGGTTCGACAGTTTATGCTAGTTGCAAGTTTTTTTTTCATCTGCCATTATAACAAGACAACTAATTAATATCCATGGTTGTGTTTTTTGTCTAAAAGGGGAAGTCTCTACCGTCGACACGTTTCAAAAATACCTAAATACAAAACTCATTTGTATATATGCTAAAAAGTGCTATATAGCAAGACAACCTATCTAATAAACGTTGCAATTACAAAACAGCCATGTGTTTTATATCGACGATCCCGATCCCTCACCTCGATGTTTCAGATTTATTCGGTTGGGTTTTAGTTTCGTACCTGTTTGCGCTATTCGCGTCTCTCCGATATCTCCCAAGAAAAGCTGTTAGGTAAACAGTGGAGGAATCGGGAGATCATCGGCAAAACGCGAACAATTTGGACGGGAAGGGCCGATACTACTTTTTTGTAGAACAAAAATTATAAGTATTGATGAAACCGGATTTTTTGTATCACAGGGGCTCTTTTTGATATAAGTTCAAATTAACAATCTTCATAATAATGCTTGAGCATAACAAACACCAAGTTTTATGATAGTATTGAAATTATGCGTTCAATGTAGGGACTTCTTCTTAAAATGAATCATAAATGGAGTAAAGGGTTAATAAGTTTACTCGGTCACTAGTATAGTATGTATATTTCAGTCATTTGGTGCAGCTGAATATTTTTTAATTGATGTATATTCTCTTGATACGCAAAGCTAGACACTCGTACACCGAATTCGCAATATTCAATTTTTCTTTGCTAGATATTTTTTTCGAAGTGACTGTACGACATTCTTCAAAGTCGCCAGGTACTCTAGATAAGGGCCCGGACCCACTAGGCATTACGACCAATTGAGACATGTGTACGATTGCTAGCGACCTATGTCCGCTGATATTCGTATAAAGGTCGCATGACAAGTCACTGATAATCGCCGGTGATCTTAAAATAATCGCTGGCAATCGTTTCCAGTTGTACGAAGGTCACTGACAATATGTACCTGGTCGCTGGTTATCTTCCCTACATGTGATCCTAGATAGGCTTTTCTAAGTCGCGAGCCAATCGTACGACTGTCAACAACCTTTTACAATTACCTACGACTGTCGTGCAATCACCATCGACTGGCAATGATTACCTGCGACTAGGCATAGACCACGTGACCATACAGCTATATCCTGAGGTGAGGCCAGATGCCATGGTCCCCAATCAGGAGCCAATCTTCCGACTACATAATGTGCATCTAACATCTATCACATATGAAATATCACGTTTTGTTTTTGATACACATAGAACAATAGAACTTTATGTACAAGTGTACAAGTGGGTGGGGGAAGGTTATATCATCCTATCCTAATATGAGGGGTTCTTATCAATCTGTCCTGTTAGTTTCAAACGGGTCCGAGTCATATTCGATGTTCGGTTATTCTGCATCTAATGTGGCTCTGAACCGTTTGTTAATAGTTATTAAATGATCCGGATAGGATGATTATCTCCCACTGCTGTTTTATTATATAGTATGCCATATTACAGTCTTCAATTTAGCTTCTTTTTGCGAAAACGAAAATAAGGCAGCTTAAAAGACTGAAAGAGAAAGAATGGTAATTCATTTGAATTTCCATAGTTAATATGCGTTTCTATGAAAACGAAATGAAACACTTATACATGGAGATTCGAAATAAATAAACATGCTGGCACGTTTTGCATACTTATAATACAGCATGCAGTGTATATCACATCTACCTGTATACATGTAAATGCATGCATAATAAGGAACACTAATAAAAAGTAAAATGGGGTCATGTGCAGACAGCATAGATCCAGATCAGGTATCTAGTAAAGTGGTGCACAATTTGGATATATGTCTGTCTGTGCATGCTAATTGATTTAATCTGGGTTCATAGATCTTGACAAAGGGCCAGGCGTTCTGGCCCCCTATCAGGTGCCAATCTGCAGATTACTTGTTTCTAAAACTAAAACCTGTGTGGAAGTTGCTGATCGTGATTTAAGCCTAACAACTGCCTTAAAAAGAGTATAACTAAGAGTCTGACAGCCAAAAGAAGGCACAAAAGTGCGACAGATAAATTAGAAGTAAAACCATTTATCCACCCAAATCAGATTTGGGAAGAACTGATCAGCAACTTCCTCACTGTGAATCAACATCTAGGATTAAGCACATTAAAAGAATGATAAAAACTTCAATTAATCATAAAGCAAAGCAAGAAACATAAAGCAAAGCAACAAACATGTAATTTACAAGTTACAACACAAAAGCATAGTTAGCATGTTTGAATGTTTAACCCATCTCTCCATAATCACATCTTTTAACTCCTCCTAAGACTGAGTGGATTCAGATCAGACATTCAATTTGGTAATTATTCGATCAGGGACTACTCTTTTCTGCATCCAGAAAGTGATTAATGCATTATTTGTTCTTACAGTAATTTTTGTCGGTGTTTTTGGTGGTGGTTGCGTCTTGTATGTGGCTTTGCCTGCTTGACTTTACTACTTTTCCAATTACATTAAGAATGGTTCTGGATTTTTCTGGTCTAGTCAGATCATAGTTTAGATCACCAGCAATAATGATATTGTCGAATGGTATAAGAATTTTATCTAAACACTTTCTTAATTCGTTTTCAAAAAAATTATCAGACTGTGATGGGGGTCTGTATACAAATAATATGCCCCATGTTCTTTTTTCTAGATCAAATTCAAAACAAAGTGATTCTAAGTTTGGTGTTTCTAAGTCTAATCGCCTTTTCATAGGCAAATCTGATCTTGTAAGTGTCATTAGTCCTCCTCCATGGGCATTGCGGTCTTTTCTGTGTAGTTGGTATCCCTCTACAGAAAAAAGATTACTATTAAATGTCTCGTCTATTTTTTTTCCGAGATACAGAACAAGTCAACTAGTTTATCGTCAAACAGTTCTCTTATTTCCTGAAAATTATATCTAACACTATTTATGTTTATGTGCCCAATAATAGGTCTCTTTCTGTTAATATTCCTTAGTTTTTTTTACCTCGTTAAATAACTCAAACTCATTTGAATTATCAGGGAGAGTGTCATATGTTTTTGTATCATGCGGCTGCCATCTTGGATTTCTGAGGGGAGATCACCCCAGTCTTCCTCCTCATCAGACGAAGGGGCAAAACTGTCGCTTACCTTTCTCATTGTTATAGTACAGGTTGCCTCCCTTTCGTTGGTATCTTTCGCAGGGTTACTCGTATTTAGTGTTGATTGGTTTCCGTTTTGAGTTGATTTCGTGATTTGTTGATTGTCTCTTTCTTTCGGTTTACACTGTTTGCAGTACCATGGTTCGATAGATTGGCTCAGTGTTCTATACTGAGATGGTGTAATATATGCAAACTTAATATGCACCGGCTTCTCACACAATTCACAACGGACAGCTCGGTGGGTTTTAGCTACTGGTTTTGTACATAATTTACATGGGTTTTTTACTGGACCGGGGTTCATTGATATATCTCCAGATAGAAGTAATGTTGTTATTTTATACATGCTGTTGAATTTCATATACCGTAATGAGGATCTAAGTCTAGTGCAGTGGTAATATATAATGTTTGCTGTAGATATCGGTTCTGGCGTCATGTACAAGTTGATATTTTCGTTTAATCCGATATGTTTGGTAACTGGTTCTGTTTGTAATGTATGGGGGAAATTTCTATTACCAAGAGTTTGTTTTATGGTACATTCTTCTTGCTTCTGTAGCAGTAGTACACATATGATCAGTTTGTACATGGGGGCTGACATGATTGTTGTTTACCTCCGTGTCGTTCAGGCGTACCTTGATTCTGATCAAGCGTCTGGTAATCCGGAGTTGTAGAAAAAGTTTTAAAAAGCACAGAATTCCTTCTAGTTTGTGTATCCAATGACTGAAAAAGTCTTCCGGAGGATTTAAAAAGTATGTGTAGTAAAATATATTTTTTAAAATATGTTTATAATCGCTATTTTTGAACTTTCGTTGTTGACTATAAAATGTGTACATGTCCCGCCACGCATGCGCACAACCTGTTTGATAGCATTGGGTGCAAGGTGCAAACGAAATCCCACCAAAATGAAAAACGTTCAGGTTAAAGGGTCGGAAAAGAATGCAAACATTGAGAGAGAAATTGAACCACAGCAACAACACATCTTGTTATTGCATCTGCATTATTCTAAAAGGGACATTTCCAATAGCCATAATTCGATGACGAGATCGCTTTAGGGCTACTGCAAAAAAATCGGGTAACCCCAAAGACTAGTTAAAATTTACAGTTTAGAGATAAAGTTATAATCTTAAAAAAACTAACTTGAAATTAATCTTGCTAATCCCGAAAACAACCACTTTTGTTAGTGATATTTCTAAAGCGAAAGGACAAAGTTACAATGGAACCACGAAATATCGAACAATGATAACTCGAACTTTGATATAACTCGAATTAAAACTTGGGTCCTTTACATATTTTGTCATACACACTTGTTCTAAATCTCACCATTGCACATATCTATAAAAGTACAAGAATGAATCGTGCAGGAATCACCACATACAAAATACACATCCGCCCAAACAGCAACACGATAAAAACAGTAAATGCGCATGCACATAAAAGACTCAAAGAGACGCCCAAGGACATAACAAACAAACAAAAAAGGGAGATGGAAGTACCGCCCTGGAACAGTCAGTGACAATGTCACTGGGGGTTTAAAATGGTTTAGGGGCGCCCATCCTCACACTTATTCCATCTCCGCCCTAAAAAACAAACAGTGTAAATAAACGTATCCCCTCTATAACAACCACGATGGCAAATGCAGTGGTGAACCGATGTCTCCCCTCTAATAAAAACAATATGTAAAGATAAATCATTAAAAATGTTATGGACTTGATCATTGATACTTCCCTTCATTATGCGCTTTCCACACCATATTTTTCAAGAAGAAAATGATAACAGCTAATAACTCCAAAAGTACTGATACCAGAGTTATGGCCCTTGTGCATGACACTTACTTTCATTATGCTATTTCCATAAATAAAATGTCATTTCAATAGCATCAGTCGAACAGGAGTTATTGATCAGACAAAAATGTAACAAAGGGCAATAACTCCAAAAGTATTGAAGCAAGAGTTATGGTCCTTGTTCATGACACTTTCTCTCATCATGCTCTTTCCATGTATGCAGTTTCAATACAATGGCAAGAGCCATGTAGGAGTTATCGTCCGGACAAAAGAGTGTTAAACAAATGTACAAGGGGCAATAACTCTCAATTTATTGAAGCCAGAGTTAAGGCCCTTATGCATTACACTTTCTCTTATCATGATCTTTCCATGTATGAAGTTTCACTCCAACGGCATGTGCCATATAGAGGTTATCATCCTGACAAAAAATTGTGTGTTTTTTAAAAGGGCAATAACTCCAAAAAAGGAGTTATCGTCCGGACAAAAGAGTGTTAAACAAATGTACAAGGGGCAATAACTCTCAATTTATTGAAGCCAGAGTTATGGACCTTGAGCATGACACTTTCTCTTATCATGATCTTTCCATGTATGAAGTTTCAATCAGCTAGCATCAGGCATATTGAAGTTATCGTCCGGACAAAAAGTGTGACGGACAGACGGACAGACGGACGGACAGACAGACAGACAGACAGACAGACAACTCTCACGAAAACAATATGTCTCCCCCATATAAATATGGGGGAGACATAATTACATATAAAACGAAAACATATTTAAGTGAGACGAACTGGATCGACCTATCGCTAGTGTACTCAATCACTGAGCTAATCGACAGGAGTTTTCAGTATTACATGCGACATGTATTTAGCTTTCACATCGATAAAGGTAGAACTAAATTGACTCGAACTCGCATTATTTCGAACTAATTCATGTGGTCCGTTAAAACTCGAGATATCGAGGTTCCATCGTAAATGTATTAATTTGCATCAAATGACTGGAATATTAAAGTTAAAAACGGACCACCAAATGGAATTGTAAATATTAGTCATAGAGGTGGATGACAGCTTAATGCAAACGATGTCAAATCTTCCCGTAGGAGTTTTCTGTATCACAATTCTTTTGTATTTAGCAACCATCTGCTTGTACACATCTATATGTTTATTCAGTAATTGGTCGCTCTAGAGAGGTTCTACTGTTCATATATTGACAAATTAGAAATATTATCGAATGTAAATATAAAACAAACACTTGACGTTTCAGCCAACTAAAGATCAGTTGTTGGAGACATCACATTCTAGGTTTGTAGTCGTTTAGTATTGTTTCTCTAATACTACGCATTGTTGTTGTTTTGGTGGATTTGTATTAGTTGCCTTCTTACTTTGTTGCATAGAGACGCATATTGACAAAGTTGTATACATAATAGATCGATCGTTAACAACAAATACAGATGCTATCTTTACTTATAACATACAGTAAAACCTCTCTATAACGACAATTGTGTTAATAAATTGGTATTTAGGGCAGGTGGCTGCTTAAAGCAAGGTGAAAGTGAAATAGAACGCTACCATATGAGCGTTCTGTTTTACTTTCACCTTGCTTTAAGCAGCCATCTGCATTTAACACAAAACAATTGATGTAATTTAGTGGCCGTTATAGAGAGCGTTTACTGTAGTATAAGGATAGCTCTTCATGTCTGTCACGGTAAGAACATTCTGTCTACAGATGCTATTTCATATTTTATCGAGTTGATATTTATACAGTTATGGTTTTCTTACAGGAATAATCATTAGGTAAGGGATGTTATGCATGTTATGCCAGTATTCAACTTTATTTCAGGTGATGCCATATTTCGTGATGCTTATACTTTCAAACATCCCAGGTATTGCTGGTCTCTTCCTAGCAGCATTATTTAGTGGATCACTTAGGTAATTATATGAACCCTTTATCTCATGAATATCTATGACCTAATGGACATTTATTATTAGAGTTTGGATAACGGCTAAATAAATCAATGGGTTTTTTAATCATTGCACAAACTGTAGAATTATATCTACAATATATATTATGGAAAAGTAGTAAAGTCAAGCAGGCAAAGTCACATGCAAGACGCAACCACCACCAAAACACCGATAGACAGCATGACACACACACACACAACCACACACCCAAACGCACACGCACACACACGAAATGAACACAGAAAACACCAAAAGACACACAAGAACCAGGGACAAACGTTCCACAACATGAACAAACCACAAGCACAAAGACGCAATGCAAACAAAAGGAAGGGTGACAAAGAGAGTACCGCCTTGGCACGGTCAGCAGCAAAAACACCACTGGGGGTTTAAACCGGTTTACGGACGTCCTAACCTCACACTTCTCTCAAAGTCACCCTAGCTTTACAAATATTGTAAATAAAGGTATCCCCGCTGGACTTACCCACAACATAGACGACGGTGAACACAGGGCAACATGTAAAACATAGCATAATAACTGTGACAATCCGTCAAATATGTACTCAATGACTTTGCTGAAGTCAGAGCACCTGCAGGTAAGCCGTTAAGGGCACGACAGGGAAAAAATAATACATGAGTAAATAGAGTTTGCCCTGTACAGACGACTCTTACTGGGACCATCTGTTCTGGGTCTACCCTGTTTGCACACGTGTTTATAAGACGAATGGGTTAATTCATCACTTATGTGCCACTATCATCCTATGAATTCAGAGTTTGCTTTTGAAATAATATGCAGTAAAACCTATCTGTAACGACCACTTAATTGTGTTAATTAACTGGTATTTTGGGCAGGTAGTTGCTTAAAGCAAGGTGAAAGTAAAACAGAACGCTCCTATAGGAACGTTCTGTTTTACTTTCACCTTGCTTTAAGCACCCACCTGCCTTTAAGACAAAATATACGCTTTGGTGCTGTTAAATACAGCCGTATAACTAGAGGTTTGTTTTTGTTACAAAAACAGATGTCTCCCCCTCCCATCCTCTTTTCAATACACAAGTGTAATGTCTGTAACTCCAAACTTATCAGGGTCTAATTTTTAGTCATCAGGGGCAATAACTCCAACATTATCAGGGGAGACCATTCAAAAAACATGGGTACACAACAACACATGCTGGTCAACATTCCTGTGAAGTTTGGTGACTCTAGTACTAGTGGTTTCAGAGATACACACAACACAAAGTAAAGTTTCCCTTATTTTAAGTCATAAGGGACAGTAACTCTAAAGTTATCAGGGGGAGACAATTAAAAAACCCAGATGCACAACAACTCATGCTGGTGAACATTCCTGTGAAGATTGGTGACTCTAGCCCTACTGCTTTCAGAGATACGTGCAGCACAAAGTTTCACTAATTTTAAGTTATCATATCAGGGGCAATAACTCAGGAATTATCAGGGGGAGACAATTTAAAAAAAAACACAGGTGCACAGCAGCTCATGCTGGTCAACATTCCTGTGAAGTTTGGTGACTCTAGCCCTAGTGGTTTTAAAGATATGCATGACACAAAGTTTCTCTAATTTTAAGTAATTATATCAGGGGCAATAACTCCAAAGTTATCAAGGGGAGACAATTAAAAAATCACAGGTGCACAACAACTCATGCTGGTCAGCATTCCTGTGAAGTTTGGTGACTCTAGCCCTAGTGGTTTCAGAGATATGCACAACACTAAGTAAAGTTTGTCTACTTTTAAGTCATCAGGGGCAGTAACTCCAAAGTTAACAGGGGAGACAATTAAAAACCCCAAGAGCAAAACAACTCATGATAGTGAGCAATCCTGTGAAGTTTGGTGACTCTAGCCCTACTGGTTTCAGAGATATGCGCGACACAAAGTTTGTATAAATTTAATTGTTCATATCAGGGGCAATAACTCAGAATTATCAGGGGGAGACAATTCAAAAAACATAGGTGCACAACAACTCATGCTGGTGAACATTCCTGTGAAGTTTGGTGACTCTAGTACTAGTGGTTTGAGAGATACGCGCGACACAAAGTTTTTCTAATTTTAAGTCACCAGGGGCAATAACTCCAAAGTTATCAGGGGAAGACAATTCAAAATCCCCAGGTGCACAACAACTCATGCTGGTGAACATTCTTGTGAAGTTTGGTGACTCTAGCCCAACTGGTTTCAGAGATACGCGCGACACAAGACGGACAGACAGACGGACGGACAGACAACTCTGGCAAAAACAATATGTCTCCCCATAAATAGGGGAGACATAATTATGTTGATTCCTTTTTTGGAAACATTATTTTATAGTCTAAGACCTTACGTTGTCTCCGGTCAACATTGAAATTAGATTAATCAATTAATGCTTTGCCTATTTATATACACAATGGAACTAAGTAATTTTCACATTGACAGGAGCTGTAGAAGCAGCTATAACATCTATAAGTAAAACAGAGCAGACTCTGATCAGACAGCTTCTACCAGAGTTGTCTGATCTCGGAATATCCTATTTGTATGTGCACATATAAATATAAGTGTTTTATGAAGTAAAGAGTTTATACAAAGGCCCTCAATCACCATTTAACTATTAGATATGGTGACATTTCAAGCGCAAGGGGATTCATTTTATTGTTATACCTTTTATATAACTGGCTAAAAAAGGGTGTACAGCAGAACCTCTCTAACGTCTTACATTTACAACAATTATTTTCTGCTACAATGCCTATAACACATAGTCAACCGTAAGCATTACCTTTTGAAAGCAGTACTAAACTGCCACATGGTCGACATTCGAATGAGATTGAGTAGCCGTCTGATTATGGTCTGCTTTGTTTGCTAATGAAATAATATAGACTATGATTCTACAGTTTCTGCCATGGCCAAACATGCCTTTATACAATAATAAAATTAATATTTATGTGATCATTATCTCTTACGTGAATATTCATGAAGTAAGGGGTTAACTTGTACCTCGTTAGAATTCCCGCCATGTGTCAGTTTGATACTGATTTCGAAAGGTAATGGTAGACTACATCTCGCGTTTACAAAAGTCGTACAAGGAAAGATGTGTTTTGATCTGAATCAAAAGTGTTTACAAAGGTTGTCACAATATTGCCCATACTGTTGGCAGCATTAACCCTTACTACGCTGAATGTTCAAATGGACTATTCCAACATTCAAACAGGTCAAGCTTACGGTGAATTTTAAGGGATTATTTTAAAGAAAAGTGCAGCATGACAAACAGTACATACCCTGATGAGAGAACTCCTCTAGAAGCCCTCGTATCCAGGTTTACTCTGTTTGCAAGGGACAGTACGCTCTCTTGTGCCTTTTCAAACAGGGTAGACGATAATTAGACATTGTCTAATCTGTATATGTTCGGTATGCTTATTATATGGAATACAGTGCTCCCTCTCTACAACGACGCCCTTTGGGATACGAATATTGTATGTGTTGTTCAGAGGGAGTTGTTATAGGGAGGGACAATCAAACATAATTAGCTTGTTTGCAGATCCCCAGAAAAGGTGTATTTCGAGAACTAAAACCGTTATGCTTCCATCAAACCCTATGTTGTGACCACTCTTTAGAATCGTCACAAAGTGACGATTCTAAAGAGTGGTCACAACATAGGGTTTGATGGAGGCATAAAGACAATACGATGGGAAAAGTTTGTTTCTGGAGCCTTGTTGTTTCGTAAACAGTGACATGCGTTGTTGTAAGGAGGGAATCGTTATTGAGAGGGCCGTTGTAGGGAGGGAGCACTGTAATATAGAATCTATAGGTTTTGCCATAGCAATACTTCCCCCTGCTTCTTATGCCAATCTATATATATCAGTTAATTAATGTTCATACAACCATTATATCTTACATGTTCATGAGGACAAATGCTGATATCGGTTACAGTCCTGTAGTAACTGTCTTATCGACCATCAAGGAATAAATCTGATTTTGGGTCTGTAAGGCAGATGGTAGTTTAAACCAGGTCAAACGTAATGCAGAAAGCTGTTACAGGAGCTGTCTGTATTACTTTTACCCAGCATTAACCCATTTGCTCCCACGATCCCATATATGGGACGTAGGCAAACAGTGTAGACTCTGATCAGACGCCCCATAATGCGGCGTCTGATCAGAGTCTACACTGTTTGCTGATAAGAATTTCAATATAAAACAAAACGCAATTGAAAATTTAGGCCATGTACCCTTTAGATAAAAAATGGCCTAATGCAATATATAAACATGGAAGAATATACTGGGAGCAAATGGGTTAAGCAAACACCTGCTTTTTAAAAAAAACCTTGTTCAATAATTGAATGACTGTTTAGGCTTAGTACAGGTTCTATTTTTTCTTATATGAATGATTATAAAGTAAAGTGTGGATAACTATGATTATATTATTGTTTTAGTTCACTGTCATCCGGGATCAACTCATTAGCTGTTAATACTCTACAAGACCTCTGTATCAGTTGTACGGAGAACATGCCTCAGGCCAAGAAAACACTTCTGGCTAAATTCATAGGTATGTGTGTTCATTACTAGCCATAGTCACATTGGACTATCTACAATACGTCAGAATAAACTAATATTAGTTTAACACTATGAAAGAAATGGTGATGGCCTTTGGGTGTGTTTGAAATAAGAATTATGCAATTGCAATCTGCAACAAATGTTTGTTACACGGATTCGGTAAATGAAGAATTGGGAATTCAAAGGAATAAACCGCAGATATATAATATAACTATGTTTTATTATATATCCAAAAGCTAGTGAATGAATTCCTTAATCAGGCGTCGCATTTCTCAAGTCATTGTCTCACCTGGGGCTGTGCTGTTTTCTTGGTGCATTTTTATGTTACATTGGTTGTGAAAGCGTCAGATAGAGTGTTCTTTGCTTCTTTATTTTCAGTGTTCGTATACGGTACTGTAGCCGTTGTTCTGGCTTACTGCATGAAATCCATCACCGCTCCTGTATCACAGGCGAGTATTCCCGTCGCTGTGGGTCTCGTTATTTAAACACCAGCTTGTCTTCATCTGTGTGTCTTGTTAATGTAAAACATAAATTGACCCCATAAACAGTATCTGTCTCTACAGACGTTACTGCAACAATGCATTTCTCAACCAGAATTTTACGGGGATGTTATCTACAAATTTAGGAAAATTCGGGGTCATATCCATTTTCAGGATTTGTATATAAAACGCATTAAAACCTTTAAGAATAAAGGTTATGATCCCATTATATTGCAACGCACTGCATGTTTGGTTATTGACCCTTGTACAGTCGGTAGCTACGCTTCCCTCTTTGCTTGCGCGATTACAGGCCGTGGGTAGTACTCTATGATGGTATACTCTTAAATTCAGATACGGGATGAGCTTACCAGACTCATGTATTACTTTCCCCTGTCGTTCTCTTAACGGCTTCTCTGTAGGTGCTCTGACTTCAGCAAAGTCATTCAGTACATATTTGACGGATTTTCACAGTTGTTATGCTATGTTTTACTTTTTGTCATGTGTTTACCGTCTTCTATGTTGTGGGTCAGTCCGGCGGGGATACCTTTATTTACACTTTTTGTAAAGCTAGGGTGACTTTGTGTGAGGTTAGGATGTCCGTAAACTGGTTTAAACCCCTAGTGGTGATTTTGCTACTAACCGTGCCAAGGCGGTACTCTCTTTGTCTCCCTTACTTTTGTTTGTCTTGTGTCTTTGTACTAGTACTCGTGTGATGTTAATGTTTTCTGTGTTCATCTCGTGTATGTGCGTGTGTTTGGGTGTGTAGTGTGGGTATGTGTCATGCTATCTACCAATGTTTTGGTGGTGATTGCGTCATGTATGTGGATTTGCCTGCTTTATTCCATAAGCTTTTAATATACTATGTTTTGTGTGTACTAGTGTGTACTTTTTTAATTTTGAAACCATTCCCTCCTATACTACTTTCAAACCCAATAACTGCAAGCGAGATATTTACCACGAAAAAGGAAAACAAATAGAAGTTAAGTTTAAGACAGGTTCTACTGTATGTAATTATGAAGGCTTACATTTTACATTCATATTTTAAGTCGTAATATTAATGTTTTAGTATGCGTATGAGTTTCATGAATATACTTTCTAACGTAATTTGGCAACAACAAGCTTTGATATTTGCCTTTAATCCTTTTGGCGCAAAATGTCGTCTTGAACTCCAATTCGTTAAAACATTTTGATAAAATGAATAACTAAAATAAATATATGATAATGTCATTCGAATAAATCACTAACATGGAACTAAAGGTTGAGACAAACAATGAAGTCCTTGGTCAGACGCCGCCTTGAAAAGGCGACTTCTGACCTGAGACTGTACTGTTTGTCATGGTACATTTTGGCGACATCAGCAGTGATAGAGTTAAACATGTTTTAGTACAAAGATGTATATTATTAGTAAATATTTATAATCAATCCGTGTTATTACCGAAGACAAAACCTACGCACTATAATTAAACAGATTGCTGGGACGGCTTTTGGGGCATGTGGCGGACCCTACTTTGGAATGGTTTTTCTTGGTGCCATGTTTCCCCAGGCGAATTGGGTGGTAAGTGATCCATTTGCTATAATTAGGAACGAACAACCCTGAAAAGAATCGAACTTTAACCTTTATTCCAATAACTGTGACAGGAGCTGTCCCAACCAGCTTGGACCCAGGTGAGACTTACTCGGCGTCTCACCAGGATCTATACTGATTGTACCTCAATAGTTTCTCAAAGGCTTAATGAAATCGGAGGTAGTCCACATTGCACCAGATCCAACTATAAGCAGAACTTTTGTTTACTACAACAAAAGATTTCAACAATATAATGATATTTTAGTAAACGCAATTATGTTGCATTTATCATAAACTAAAACATTAAGTTTATTTGTCATTTACATAACACAAAATCGTATTTGTTAAGCATATACAGTTGAATTTCGATAACTCGAACATCGAGGGACCATACAAATTAGTTCGAGATAACAGAAGTTCGAGCTATCCTATATCCAACGAGAACAATATCTCAAGGCACAGCTTAATACAAGTCTAAAGTAATGCTGAAAGCTCCTGAGTTAAGCTGTCACATGTGTTTCTAGATATCTGTAGCGATATATTGTTTGAACAATTATTCTGTATTGTAAGTTTTGGAAGGACTGAACTTTTTGTTCGAGTTATCCCGAAGTTGGAGTTATCCGAGTTCGATATATCGAAGTTCAACTGTATAGACATATATATATATATATTGTTTGTAGAAAACTATAGGCACGTGTTTCATACATATACGTGTTGCTATGTTTATATTCAAAACGTTTGTTAATATTTTAGCAGATGTTGCTCACCTCCCTTCAGAATTTATAATCTTCACAACAGCAGGTGTTAAGTGCTTGTGTGGCGGCCGTAAAATGTCGCCCCGTACTTCATTCTCAGTGTTATAAACCGGTTTAACCCCCAGTGACTTTTGTCACTGACCGTTCCAAGGCGGTACTTCCATCTTCCTCCTATTGTATGTTTGTTTTGTCTTTGTGCGTCTCTTGTTGTTTTTTCTAGTTATGTACATTTGCTGTTTCCTTGTGTTGCTGTTCGGGCGAGTGTTTGTTCTGTATGTGGTGTTTCCTGCATGACTCATTTTTGTACTTTTGTTATACCTTCTGATCCTTCGAGATCATGAGTTTCAGTACTTCTTGTTCTGAAAATTGAATACCGCTTAAGCCGGTGCTAGGGGGCGTGAGCAGTGTTGCACTTTCAATTACTGTTCATGAACAGACTCAATAAAACCAAGTCTGCAATTTTCTCTTTTTGTGTTGCAATTTTTGCTCTCGGGCGATCACCTCCCTTCAGAATTTATAAACTTCACAACAGCAGGTGTTAAGTGCTTGTGTGGCGGCCGTAAAATGTCGCCCCGTACTTCATTCTCAGTGTTGTTATACCTTCTGATCCTTCGAGATCATGAGTTTCAGTACTTCTTGTTCTGAAAATTGAATACCGCTTAAGCCGGTGCTAGGGGGCGTGAGCAGTGTTGCACTTTCAATTACTGTTCATGAACAGGCTCAATGAAACCGAGTCTGCAATTTTCTCTTTTTGTGTTGCAATTTTTGCTCTCGGGGGATCACATCCCTTCAAAATGTTTAAGAAAACCTTAATTAATCTTAAACTAGAAGTAATTGTATTGATATCATAACGTTTACTTGACGTGTAGTCTCACAAAATGCCTGTTAATGCCATTATACTAACATAACAGTGTCCATTTATGCCTATCATTTTAGTCGACCTTTACAATTTGTGTCACCTATCTTTAGTTACAGGATTATCATTAAATCAAAGAGGTTTCCTCCTCTACTTCACTGATTTTAAGAGAGCCTTTGACAGTATAATTATGTGACCAGTTAAAATAAGCTTTTCGTAAAACCTGGACTGACACAAATAATCCAGTCACTCGATGAAGATCCCAGAAGCGATATTGTTCTGAACAACAAGGTTGGAATATTCTTCTAGACACCCATAGAAGTTAAGAAGTTAAGGATGTCCTTTTCCAACTTTTTCCTCGAAAATAAAAACTGTAATATAGCATGTCCTTCGCGACTACCACAATTCCCTTTGTATTAGGGACAGGTAATACTTAGGATTTGCAGGTCTTACGACACAAGCATGCCACAGCATTGAGGGCTAATAACATCACGTTCAACCTAGATAGGTCAACGAATAAGGTCAACAGATGAACAGACATGAGCCAGACATCAATCAGGCATTACTAAAAGTACATGTTAGAGTCATGCAGGAAACACCGCACAGAAAACACACACCCGTCCCAACAGCACCACAATAAACTGTAAAATGTACATGTATATAAAAGACACAAAGAGACACACAAAGGCAAAACAAACATCCAATAGGGGGAAGAAGGAAGTACCGCCTGGGAACGATCAGTGACAAAAGTCACTAGGGGGTTAAACCGGTTTTTGGGCGCCCAAACTCACACTTATTCCATCTCCACCCTAAAAGACAAACAGTGCAAATAAATGTATCCCCTCTCCGACTAATCTTCAACAACCGCGATGGCAAATACAGTGGTAAAGTACATGTAAAACGAAAACATATTTAAGTGAAGTAACTGTATCCACCTATCGCTAGTGTATTCAATGATTGAGCTGCAAACAGAGTAAGTGTAGAAAAGTAATAAAGGGTGCGACAAAAACGAGATGGTACAATTATCCGACGTCCCCCTTCCGTATCCGGATTTAAGAGGTCGCCTTCATAGAGTACTAAATCTTTCTTGTCGGCGTACATGCAAAGAGGCCAAAGTGATTGCCAACTGTAAAAGAGTTGACAACCAGACATGCAGTATGTTTTAGTACCATAGGATCATATCCCTTTTTAATGAATTTTTAATGTACATGCATTTAGTGAAAAAAGTGAATAATGGTTATGTCCAATAATTTTACGAACTTTGTAAATCACATCACCATAAAATTCAGGATGTGAACCCCCCTTGTCGCAGGAACGCCTTAAGATTACATTTGTACTTGCCAAAATGTTTCGATAATAAAATTTAGAGAATGTTTTTTCTTAGTTTATGATATCTATAACCTTTCTTGAGCAGCTTTTCAGTTAATATGAGATTTCGACTGTTAAAATCGTTAACAGAAGAACAAGCTCTAGCGAAACGAATAAGTTGAGATACATTAATCCCATTCATTGCCATGGCATATTGGATTACATAGCGTGGTGGTCATCTTTAAGTATTTCGAAGGCATTCTGCTCAAAGATGGGCCTGCTGGAAAACCATACGTATCTAAATTGTCTCTGCTACCGCTACCATAACTGTTCGTCAAATTTTAACTTTCGAACCAAATATAGGCTGCACATTCGCCTTGTCGTATCCCTCCTACTCCGTTTGTCATGGGCAAAGTTTTGTCGATTCAGAGGGATCAATACATACTTTCGAGATAAAAATCTTGCATGGAGCATACACTGATGAAATCGGAGGTAGTCAAAATTGCACCAGATCAAGACAAAATCAATGAATATGTGCAGAATTTGTACAGAAATTCTGAAAATGGGTGATCCGTTTAAAGCAATAGTAGAAATACAAAAGAGAAAATTGCAGACTCGGTTTTATTGATTCTGTTCATGAGCAGTAATGTAAAGTGCAACACTGCCCACGCCCCCTAACACCGGCTTTAGCAGTTTTCAATTTTCAAAACTAATAACATCAAAACTAATGATCCCGAAGGACCAGAAAATATAACAACACTGAGAATGAAGTACGGAGAGAAGCCATGTGGACACACATGGACCTCTTGTTCTACCTACTGCCAGTCGATACAAGAACACAGTGTCGTCGTCATGAAGGAATTAATTGTTTTGACATAAGCAATAAATGGACTGCCTTGTTAATACAAGATATGCTTACAGTAGCGTTAACTAACGGAATAATTACAGTATTCTGATGTATTTGTACTAACATTGCAAAATCGATTTGTTATGATGCCTTATGAAATATAACAAGACGGGATATTTACCTTATACATCATGTTTCAGGGGGCGTTAGTTGGAGGGGTCATGGGCATTATCTTCAATGTTTGGCTCGCCATGAGTGCCTTTTTCCACGCTCTCCCGACACCAAAGTCTGTGCCCATTACCACAGCAGGCTGTTTGTTATCCATCAACCAGACATCTACGCTGATTCCATACACAGTATATAAACCTAATGCTACATATATAGCGGACTCTATGCTCTATCAGGAAACAACGAATGTTCATACGACTCCTTTCATGACTCTCCTTGACGAACAGAGGTAAGTATACGTGGCAATAAGAATTATATTCAATTGATGCTGACCAGTTTAGTACTGATATAAAAAGTTAAACCAACGTTAAACCCGATGTAACAGACACGAACACCTAAGGATCAATCACAATTGCACTTACCCCTTTGATTCCCTGTTTGTTTATATTAGGTTTTACGTAGCTTGAACCCAATTTCGGTTATATCGCGAGGTCCAGATAATTACAGGTGACTGAAGACCCTAGTTGTTTTATCCGTGCACAAAATCCCCTTGAAAGCCGGAAACGAGTGCAAAGGGTCACTTGTAACAGCGAAGTCAAAGATGAGACTGAATTGACAGTGATGGACCACCTTAACCCTTTCCCTGTTCTACATTAAAACCTCTCTATAACGGCCACTAAATTACATCAAGTATTTTGTGTTAAAGGCAGGTGGCTGCTTAAAGCAAGGTGAAAGTAAAACAGAACGCTCCTAAAGGATCGTTCTGTTTTACTTTCACTTTGCTTTAAGCAACCACCTGCCCTAAATACTAACTAATTAACATAATTTAGTGACCGTTATAGAGAGGTTTTACTGTATGTCTATTCCAAATTTCGATATCTACTGGGTATTCACGGAAAAACTAGTAACAAAAAAATGCAGAAAGTAGAACACAGAACAGGGAATACGAAATATATATCAGTCAACAATGTTGCAACAGTAGCTTAGCCTATCACTGTCCATTTACGAATAAAATCGGTTCTGTCTGAATGCCAAGTAATGCATCACTTTACAAATTGTTTCACCACTGTACAAATTAACACAACTATAAAGGTGTTTAAATATTAAATACCATGTGCAAACCAATTACAAAATGTACATCAATTTCAATTTTCAAGATACATGTACTTCTTTCCTAACATTGGGCCCAAATATCAGACTTTTGGAACTTTAGCCTTAGCACATAGTATCTAATAACCATAATGATTGTTTATATAGTATCCATATTAACTGCAATTTTCAGGTGATGAAATGATTAACAAATATCCCAGTACCCGCGACCTGACTCGCAAATTTCAAACATATTGAATACGGGTGAGACGCCGAGTAAGAGTAAGTCGGCGTCTCATCAGGATCAAAGCTGTTTGACACATGGGAAGTGGTCAAAATGCACTAAGTTTAACCCTTTACTCAATGAATATTCGTATAATGCATAATTATTAACTGCATGTTTATATTAATATATGAACACAATCATGTTTAACCAAGACAGAACATATAAAATCATATCTATATTATGTAACAAGCACACAGAGCAGATTCAGTAGAAGCCGCCTGACCTGAGTCTATTCTATTTGTAAAAGCGTAGAAAAGCGTATTTATTGAGCAAAGGATTAAAGGCACATTAGCTTAAAAACATTTGTTCTACTTGTCAAAATTGTTCTACCCTGAATAACGGAATATTCATTATACAGTTAATCTCTACAGACATTTTAGTAGAGAATTATTTAGATCTGTTTATGCTGGAGGATGCTTAATGCAAGACGGAATTCATACAAAAGCTCCTTTGGGAGCTGTCTGCATGACTTTCAATCTGCATTAAGCGGCCAATTTTCTTACAGACCGGTATTAATAGTAATTTGAACGTCCAGTTTAAAGTGGTGATACTGTATAGCTGTGATAATACTGTATAACTGTTCATTACAACGGTGGCCGTTGTAACGAAAGTTGAATATACTATACTATTGTGTATTTACAGCTCAATGTCAGGAGTGGAATATCTGTACAATATGTCCTATCAGTATCTTGGACTTACGGGATTTCTTGCGACCCTGACCATTGGCCTCGTAGTCAGTTTTTGCTCAGGTAACTCAAACTGTAACGCGTATATAATATTGTGATTTGTTTTACATGTTTTTGTTTTATATATGCGATACTAATGCAAACATATATACCGTTACATTAAGTACTTTAAATCCGGGTTTTTGAAACAAAAGCACCTGGTTGTTAGAATGGTATTGCCTAGTATTGCTCGTGACTGGTTTAGCATCACATTTTCAGTTTCCGAAAAAGAATCTTAGATAAATGAAAAAATAGTAAAGTCAAGCAGGAAAAGCCACACACAAAACGCCACCATCACCAAAACACCGACAGAAAGCAATTTATATAGCAATGTATACACATTCACAAACACACACAACCAAACCAGCCACATACAAGACGCAACCACCACAAACACATCGATAGACAGCATGTCACACACACACGCACACAATCAAACACACGCACACACGAGAAGAGCACAGAAGACACCAACAAACACACAAGCATTAGAGACAAACATGAACAAAAGCACAAAAGACACATTTGACCAAATTGCACATATATGTTTTTAAATGATTCTATTAAAAAGGGTCATATTAACAAATGTTGTGTACATATAGCTTATATGGATACAAACGCTGGTATTGTATTGGGATTTGGTTTTTGCCAAAGTCAATTGATCTGTTGCTAAACACAATAGGCTTTCAAGATATAACCTTGGTTAGGAAAGACATCGTGGCTGAATGTATACAGATATTTTGTATATAGACACGATTTGACATTGGCATTTTGAAGGCTAGGGTCAATGTCAATGCCGCTTTTGCAAAAATTAAGGACGTGTGAGAATGATTGTGAGAATGATTGTCGTAATGAAATGCAAGTTCATCAAGTTCATGCAGGAAACACCACATATAGAAACATAAAAGTCACTGGGGGTTTAAACCGGTTTCAGGGCGCCCAACCTCAAACATATTCCATCCCCACCTTAAACGACAAACGGTGGCAAATACAGAGGTAAAGTGCATGTAAAACGAAAACATATAAGTGAAACAAACTGTATCCACCTATCGCTAGTGTACTCAATGATTAAGCTGCAAACAGAGTAACTGTAGAAAAGTAAAAAGGGTACAACAAGAATGAGATAGTACATGTTGCTGAACAGATAGCTTGGATGCAGAAAAGGGATTAGTATTATTTTGTGTTCTTTCTGGCACCAAGCTCACTGTAGCTGAATGAGAAGGAGATCCCGAGAATAAAGATAACGTAAAAGTCTAGTTTTCGTGGTATTGGAGCATGTCTGGTATTTGTCAGTTTGCCATAAAAAAACTTACGTTTATATCTTTGAAAAACATTATTTGTATGATACCTTGGTCAAATTAATACAATATAAGTACATATCCGTTATCTCGAAATGACCATTGCCTGCACAACATATCAATGAATGTTCAATGTTAACCTGCCTTTGTTTTCATTATAAATTGATCGATATTACTATCATTGGGAGTGGTGGTCCAGTGGTAGGACGTTGGACTTGGGATCGAAGGGTCCCCGGTTCGAATCCTGCCATCGGACTATCAGAATTTTTCTGAGCAAAAAATGTTTGCTCCTCTCCACCCAGGTGTATAAATGGGTACCTGTGAGGAAAATAAGCCAATGTGCCATGGCTGCCTTGGGCGCCGAATGTTAATGGCCGACTTATAACCCAGTGATCGGGGGGTAAATTGTGAAGTCGGGAGAATATGTACACCGTATATAGTTCCAGACTATAAACCTCACCTTTACCCTTTTTAACCTTTTTTTACTATCCTATCATTTTGACAAATCAATATTTTCCCATGTGCGCCACTAGGATATGTGTGTAAGCTCAGATCGACTAGTTTACCGTGGTCTATACTGTTTGACACTATTCTAGCTTGGCAAAACATGTGGACTTTGTCAGAGACGCGGCAGATCGTTATCCCTAAATATTCAAAGTGGAATAGCTCATCGGTGTTAAACTATTAAATATATTCAGCATGAAAGGGTTAACTGTTATCGAAGATTATGATTGAAAAAAAAAACACACCAGCGCAGATCCCGGTCAAATGCCAGTATGCTCTATTTCAGCAGTTAAACGGTTCTCCTAATTGTTCTACTATTTCTCTATAGGAGGTCATAGACAGGACACTGTCAGTCCAATATATCTATTTCCGTTCATGCGGAATATATGGAGCCGCAAGTCTAACCTGGATACAACCTCTTGTGATTTGGAGGTAAGACCAATGGTATGAATATGGACGATATGTAGAATGTTTTACTGGATGAATGTAATTAACTGTTTACCTGATAATGTCGAATTTTGAATTTTTGCAAACAGAGCAGAACCTGATCAGAGTACTCGTGTAGGAATTCTGTATTTATTCATGATTTTATCATGTTTATTATGAATGGCTAAACATTATGCGTTCATATATCATTATAAAACTTGAGTTAATAACTATTCATGGCGTCAAAAAGCATCAGGTAAAGAGTTTAAAGGTCAGACATACATCAATGTTAGCGCATGCATAAAACGGGCGCATACACTCAACTAACATTTGAACAATTTACGGTTTGGGCAAAGTATGCGTATATATTTATTTCATTTTATTGTTCTAAGACTAATATGGTTCATTGCATAACCACATAAACTTTATGTTGAACAGTCCAAGGACAAAGTACAGATAGATCAACTTATTTTGGAACAAAACATGACCTACTCTAATGTAAACAAAACGAAGCGACTACAGCGCTTCTTTATTTTTAAAAGCCTAGCAAAACGCAATTTTTTCAACATAGTTGTCTTGGTGCAATGGGTACGTATTTGGACTTGCATGCGGCGGGCTTGAGTTCGATTCTTACCAGTGACTAATATTTTTTTTTCATTAAAATACTGTCCGTACAAAACAACAATAGATATTAATAACATGTAATAATTATTAACAAAATATTAACATATAATTTAAAAAAGAATAAAAATGAAAATGAAAATTACAAATAGCAAATCAGTTTTTAAAGAAAATAAAGTAAACTGCATAGCTTGAGATTCGAACCCACGACCCCCTGTTTGCAAGACTAGGTACATATCCATTAGACCAAAGCCCAGTACATAATATGTGGCGAGTTACTAAAGTGTGTTGTCTGGCCCTGTACTTTTGCGGTGTTATGTAAACAACAAAATAACAACAAGTCTCAATATATTGTCGATAAGGTTTGACCTGGCACTGCATGAATATTCCGCCTTTTTCCGTAAGCTGTTTTTATCCTTCCAAACACACACGTGAAACATGCGTCACTATCACGATTTTTCATCGACGAAAGTCGGCGGAAAGTAATGAGTGCCAGTTCAAACCTTACGGATAATAGCGTGGTTTATTATCCTCCCAATTTGACCTGAGACTCGATTAATTTTCGGAGTGTTTATCGGGATTGTTCGTAATATTCTGTGACAAAAAATAGCAAACCAAAAGCCGGTAATAATCATGTTCCACGAGGATTCTATTCTTATAGCGCATTCTTACACCTTCGGAAATTTATCCGAAGATTACCGACGATAAGAAACGGAATATGCATGAGTCTCGGGTCAAATTGGGAGGATAATACCTGTACAGATGGGTTTTCTTTATATTGGTCTGTTGTCATTGCCGTTGTTATCATGGTGTATATATTCTAGTTTTCTGCTTTATGTATATGGTGAATATATTAATGCATGTATGTACATGGATAAAAGGCCTAACGGTATAAATGAATAATGAACCAAAACAATGACATCATGCCAAAATTAACACAGTAGGGAGAGTGAGACTTAATCCCTTGTTACAACAATATCAACTTCAGCAGTTTTAAATCATTAATCCTTTACTCCATGCATGCATACTCGTGTGAGACATAATGAATAAGAACATTAATTAGTTGAATTTACCTAATGGCATCATACACAAGGGGACGTTTTACTATGGTAGAAACTGTATAAAAATTGTATTACCTTATAAGCCCCTATAGAAGCCGTCTGATCTTGATCTACTCTGTGTGCAAATATGCCACAATGCTTATTTAATGTGTGATGGGTTGTCAGGGCACCAATAAAGATCACACGTTGTTTCTTTATACGCCCACCTAATAATGGTGGTCGTATATTGTCGTGGCCATGTCCGTCCGTCCGTCCGTCCGTTCGTTCGTTCGTCCGTCAACATTTTGTTTGTCCGCTGTTTTCTGGGAAAACTATTTGACAGATATTAATGAAACTTCACACAAATGTTTAATGCATCAAGATCTGAAGCTGAGTTGATTCTGAGTTCATTTAATTTTTCATTTCAGAGTTATGGCCCTTGTCCTTAAAAAATATGCAAATAGATTGTCCGCTGTTTTCTGGGAAAACTATTTGAGAGATATTAATGAAACTTCACACAAATGTTTAATGCATCAAGATCTGAAGCTGAGTCAATTCTAAGGTTCATTTGATTTGTTGTTTCATAGTTATGGCCCTTTTACTTAAAAAATAATGCAAATACATGCCAATAGTTTGTTTGCCGTTTTCTGAGAAAACTATTTGAGAGATATTAATGAAACTTCGCACAAATATTTAATGCATCAAGATCTGAAACTGAATTGATTCTGAGGATCATTTGATTTTCTTTTCAGAGTTATGGCCCTTGTCCTTAAAAATAATGCAAATACATGCAAATAGTTTGTCCGCTGTTTTCTTGGAAAACTATTTGAGAGATATTAATGAAACTTCACAAAAATGTTTAATGCATCAAGATCTGATGCTGAGTCGATTTTGAGGTTTATTTGATTTGTCGTTTCGGAGTTATGGCCCTTTTACTTAAAAAATAATGCAAATATATGCATATAGTTTGTCCGCTGTTTTCTGGCAAAACTGTTTGACAAATATTATAGAAACTTCATACACATGTTTAATGCATCACGACCTGAAGCTAAGTCGATTCTGAGGATCATTTGATTTGTTTTTTCGGAGTTATGGCCCTTGCACTTAAAACAATGCAAATCGGATAGCCATAACTTTTTCATTTGAAATGATATTTACTTCAATTTTTTTATATGGTTAAACCTTAATGTGAATTTTCACATATATTGCGGGGGTTTTGATATGTCATTTTATTCTAAAGTTATGGTCCTTGAACTTTGTGTGTTCGTTGCTTTGTTTGTCGGTCAACTTTTAGTTTGTCTGTTGTTTTCTGGGAAAACTATTAAAATGATATAAATGAAACGTAACACAAATGTTTTAAGCAACAAAATTTGAAGCTGAGTTTATTTTGAGGTTCATTTAGTATGTCTTTAAAGAGTTATGGCCGTTGCACTTTACAAAAATCTGCAAAAATGAGGATTAGCTGTAACTTTTTTATTTAATAAGATATTCACTTCATTTTTTAAAAAAAAGTATCACCTTAATATGGAAATCAAGATCTGAAGCACAGATTAGAAAATGTCAACACTTATAAGGCATGTTGAATCAGAGAAAGTTTGCAAGTGGGCGTATTATGTACCGTATGCGGTACTCTTGTCTTAAAAGATGTGGCATTCGAAATACAGACAACCGAAATCATCTGTCTGTGGTTTGATTTATTTGCTACTATATAATTCAGCATACATTTCAGCCACATGGGATCTATATCATTCATATTTGGCATACTTCCCGCGAACAATATGCACTGATATAGATACTTAAAGGAGTGTCGACATACAAGGAAAACCCAGAACAGCTGCTCTGTTAGAACATACGAAAACCTACTCTCTGCTCTCGGGGTTTTAAGTGTGAACTGATTCTCAAGCATCTCAATTGTCAGATTTTAGTAAGCTCAAAATACGACTAATCAGATATTTAAGAATAAACTCAGAATCTGAAGTTTAATAATATCGGAGCTATGTCATTGGTTATAGATGGAGTATTGCAGTTTCTGATGATAAATAAACTGTTTTAACAGTGATCATCTGCCCTATCCCCAATTAAAAAGCGTATCTGTTTCCAGGCAACCAAGTGCTCCATTTCTATTATTCTGACATTATTCAGTCCCTTTTTGTGTGCTTTTGTTGTTGTTTCTGCTGTGTGACTCCTCCCATTACATATTACAATGCTAACGCAATGTGAATTGTTGTGAACTTTCAGGTGAAGGCAGTATCAGCTGAAGAGCAACGTACATTAACCGCATCTAGGAATGAATGAAATGGATGTTATGATGATATCGAAGAGTCGTTTTGCTACATAAAAGTTAAATAGATAGTGATTTAACCATTTCCCTGTTCTATGTTAATTACAAATTTCATCACCTACTGAATATTCATGGACAAAATAGTTATAACGGAACAAGGAAGATGGAACATTATAGCCATTTTAGAAATTAAAGAAACAGATCTATAAGCTAGAAAGTAGTCCATTAGCAAGCATATCTGACCCTGATTAGACTGTTCCTATAGCAGTCGTCTGATCTGGGTCTACTCTGTTTGCAGATGCGTACAAACACGTTCATATAAAGAAAAGTGTAAAATACCACTAAAGTAAGAATATGTCTCAGACAAGGCATGCTTGTGTTTCCGATTTAGCATATGTGAAAACGTTCTGCACTTCAAGTATATGGACTGTCATAATATAATCTATATAACTATATATTACAATATATATTACAGAGCTACAGATAGCGTTGCATACTCAAATACTGAGATCGTCATTTCTCCGTACACCCTTATGGTGTGGCCGCTCTTTAGAATTGTCTCTTCAAGTCGTTCTGAAGAGCGATCAAAACGTAGGGTTTGGTGAACATATATCGTCGCTGTGCTGACAAAACCTCGTATTATGAAAATCACTACTTTTCAGGAGAAGCAAAAAACTGATCATTTTTATGAATTCGTCTTTATGTGACAAATAAGGTCTATATTCTGGTACCATATTAAAACACAAATTAATAGATAAAACGTTATTTATTCTATCATTAATAAAACTTTATTTTTTCTATCATTTGGTCTGAAGATTTTTTAAATGTACGATATTTTTGTACCAAGTTTTGTTCACTTTATGTATATACGAGCTTTTACCACTTATACGATATTTCGTCGTTTAATTTTTATCCGGCGATCATGATATACGACAATTTACATTTCACTTGAGTTTAAGCTTTGTACCTTGACACACACACAAAGAGGACAAATCTGTGCTCTGTGTACCACAATTCATGCACTGACCTAATCTGCATGTGTTTTGATATGTTTAATGCCACTGCTCTGTATGCTTGAAGAGTGAAATTTATACGAGGTTTTGATATTGAAAAATTCAGACCAATAAATATACGAGGTGTAGTCACGGGCGAGTTTTGACACTTTTCATTGGTCGAGTGCGCTGAGATTTTGATAGGATGTGGGCATTGTACATTTAAATCAGAAATCGCGAATAAACGAATTTCGGCCAAAATGGATATACGAGGTTTTGTCAGCACAGCGAAGATATAGAAGTTGAAAATATCTTACTTTACGCATTTTATCTGAATCTCTGTATATTATATGATGTGAGTCTTATATGATAATTATATAATTAATTATATTATTATATAGTGCCTTAACCAGGCGGATTATTAACTATATACAGTACTACCCCTATAACCCAGACGTTCAGTTTAGTATAGGTACTGGTCTTAGAGACAGGTGGCAGTTTAATGCAGGCAGAGTGAAAGTCATACTAAAAGCTCCTTTATCAGCCACTTTCCTATAAAAGTATTTCGCTACTAGAATTCCGGATAAGAGGGATTTTACTGTAATGTCTTAGCGCATCGATTTATCAAGTTACATAATGGCTTAACGAGTTATCAAGACATATAATAGTTTAAAGGCATTTCAAAGCTCCTTATATAAGTGACCCCCCCCCCCCCTATATACACAGTATCCAGCTGGGCTCCTGCAGTGTCCAGTCCGGGACCATAGCCATAAGAGATAAAGTTATGCAATTATACATTGATCCTCTGTGATGGTAGCCCGCCTTATCAATTTGTGTATCAGATACCTGACAGTCGGGTCCCAAAATACACAGCATGGGGTTAATGGGTCAACATTCCTTTCGAAATGCCTTTAACGAAACGGGTTATCAAGATTTCAACTGCCTAAACGCAGTCAGTAATCAAAGTTTATCAAGATATATAATGACTCAATGCAGCGAGTTACCATCATGTTAAATAATGGTTTTACGGAATGTGTTATGAAGGTACAAGTCTGAGGTTGGACGACACCCGCAAACCAGGTTTAAGCCCCCAGTAGCCATGTTGGCAACTGACCGTTCCAAGTCGGTACTCCTTCTTTCACTTCACTCTATAGTCAACCTTGTTATCTTATATGTTTAATATTTAATGTTTCATGTCTTGATATGCGTCCCGTTAGGTTTTGTCTTGTGGTTGTGCCTTTTTCTGGTTTGCTGATGTTTGGTACCATGTCCTTTCGTGTGTGATTCGCCCTGTTTGACTGTGTGTTTGTTTTCGTTTATACAATACACTGATGCAAGTTGCTACTTAACTAGTTACATTTTTTTTTCAGTTAGATCTTTGCATTCAGTATTTGACCGACATGGCTTTATTGTTCCTCATTCAATTATTAAATGGCTAATTCAAACGTAGTTTCTGATATTTTTATGCCCTATATCTGATTTCAAACAGAGCGAAATGAGAATGGATACAGATGAATCATACTTCATATAGTTTCTACAGGTCATATGAAATATGAGTCGTAGTTAAAATTGAACATAAATTGTTCTAAATACCAAGGTATACAATTTCTTAACGCAGTGAGTTTTCAAGGTATATAATTTCTTAAGACAGTTGGTTATCAGTTTATATAATGTCTTAAAGCAGCGGGTTACCAAGGTATACACTTTCTTAACGCGACATGTCAAGGTATATAATTTCTTAACGCAGTGGATTAGCAAGGGATACAATGCCTTAACAAGGGGAGTTATCAAGGCAAATTATGTCATGCAGCGGGTTATCAAGGCATAAACTTTCTTAACGCAGTGGGTGTTCAAGGTATATAATTACTTAAGGCATCGGTATATCAAAATATATAATGTCTTAACGAAACGAGTTATCAAGATATACGATACCTTATCGCAGTGGATAATCAAGGTATATAATGTCATAACGCAGAGAATTATCAAGTTATAAGTTTTCGAACGCAGCGGGTTATCAAGGTATACAATTCCAAAACGCAGCTGGATATCAAGGTATACAATATAATGTCTTAACGCAGACAGTTATCAAAGGTAGCACAGAGGACTACCCGGATGTACACCTTCGTAACGCAGCGGGTTATCAACGTATATAATACCTGTATGCATCGTCAAGTTATCAAGGTATATATGTCAGGTCATTTAGATATATAATGTACATGTATTATGAGATATCAAGGTATATAAAATTTGTATGAGCTTATAAAATCATAGTAGATCTGACACTAAAAATTACCAAATACCCATAGGTACATATGCCATTTTAAATTTTCTGCTGGTATAAATATTCATTATGCCATTTCAAACATTGTAATTTTGTGTAAATGTGTACAGTAAAGATTTCGAATAGTATCAGTGTCGGTCATTAAGACGGCTAGCTGCTTAATGCAGGGGGTGGTGATGAATGCAGAAAACTCCCTAATGAGATGCCTGCATGACTTTTACCATACATTAAGCAGTCACATGTCTAAAATATATAAAACGTTTACTAGGTTCTAACCGGTCTAATCGTGAATTCGCCCGTAGCAAGAAAATATGTATAACTTTAGTTTAGCAGCACACTATATAGCAATCACTTGTCAAAATTGATTAATTTTCATTTTTACTCAAACCCAATAGATTGATGTCAATTGATGAGGTCTGGCATCTCATCTGTATCAAAATTGTTTTGCAAAAGTAATCAACCCATACTCAATAGGTCATACGTCATCCATGACTATTCGCTCATAAAACCTATAATATTACACATGTAACTATAACACAGCGAAACCCCACTAAACCACAATTTAGTATAAATATCGGTCTTAGAGAAATGTGGAATCTTAATGCATTGTGAAAGTCATGCAGAAAGCTCCTCTCCGAGCTTTCTGCATCACGTTTACCCTTCATTAAGCAGCCACCTACTTAAACGTTTCTTAATTATTCTCTATCATAATTCCGGTTTAGAGGGGGTTTACTTACACACTTGTTCAACGTAAAATAGGCAATATCTATTTATTTCCTTTGACGAGACACTGGTTTATTCAACTTTTTATCTTAACTGAATGCCCCCGAGACCTTCCTACCTTGCCGTGGTTCTTGGACTTAATTGTCACAGGGGATGTTTTTGTTTATTTGACGGAGATTATCCTCTCTGCCAAGAACTAAAAGGAAGGCAGGTCGGTGGTTTTGGTCCCATGCACTGCTTTGTAGCGAGATTAGCCGAAATCATCTTCCTGATATCATCCCTCATCATCATGTCGTCTCATCATTCGTCGGTGCTATATGACCTATTCAGTGTCGCAGTGCCGTAAAACCCAACTCACTCACTCACTCACTCACTCTTAACTGTATGTGAAGTTGTCATGAACCCAGGGTTAAATTGCAAAACATTTGTATACCAGTCTCGAATGTGTGTCCAGTAATCTGTATTATGCTCCGCGCTAGTAACTTGCATTTTTTAAACAACAGTTTTGCAGTAAAACTCCTATAAACCGGACGTTCAATTTAGCATATATATCGATCTGGAGATAAGTGTCAGCTGAACACAGGATGAAAGTCATGCTCTCCCGTTAAGCAACCACCTGCCTAACAGTATATTAATACTTCTCAACTAGAATCCCGGGTGAGAGGGTTTTTCCAGGAGCCGTTAGAATGACTTGTCAACTTCTCCAAGACCGATATTTATACTAAATTAAACGTCCAGTTTAGAAGAGTTTTACTATATACCCAGATCAGCCAGTTCCTGGAGCAGCCGTCTTTTCAGAGTATGTTTGCCAGCCAGTTCCTGGAGCAGAGTATGTTTGCCAGCTAGTTCCTGGAGCAGCCGTCTGTTCAGAGTATGTTTGCCAGCCAGTTCCTGCAGCAGCCGTCTGTTCAGAGCATGTTTGCCAGCTAGTTCCTGGAGCAGCCGTCTGTTCAGAGTATGTTTGATATACCCAGATCAGCCAGTTCCAGGAGCAGCCGTCTGTTCAGAGTATATTTGCCAGCCAGTTCCTGGAGCAGCCGTCTGTTTAGAGTATGTTTGCCAGCCAGTTCCTGGAGCAGCCGTCTGTTCAGAGTATGTTTCCGTATGGGGTTATACAGATATGAGTCTACAGTTTCTGCCATGGACAAACATTTTGTGCTCATATTCCGTTACAAGCATTTTGTCAGATTAGTACTCATGGTGTCATTATATTAGGAAGCGATGTAGATAAGAGAGAAATGAAATATTTTTTTTCAAAACACGTTAAAAGTTTTTGGCAGCGTAACGTAATTTGAAAAAAAAAATCAAATTCTGAGGACCCTGTGCCTATCGAATTTTATGTTTATTTGATACGAATTGAAAAAGAAAAGTTTATATAAAGAAATAGCAGCATGCACTTGAATAAAATACTAACAGAAATTACTTAATATGTATTAATATTTATACATTATACTTTATATAAGTAATAATGAACTAAAACCGATTTATAGTTCAGACACCCCTATGTCACGATGCACATGCGATTTGCATTAGCACGAGAAACTAGATATACGAGACCGTAGACCGTAGACGGTAGACTGCCTAGCTGTAGACGAGTTTGTTTTTAAACAAGGGATTTAAGCTATTTCCTTCTTTCGTAGTTTCCGTTTTTAGGATACTTGATTATACTCAGCCGAGAGTTTGTTACCACTGTCCGATGTCCGTCCGTCCGCTCGCACATTCGTCTGTCAGTCCGTCCGTGCTTTAAACAGATTATTCCTGCCAAATACCCTTTCAATTGGACTGTTAATGTTGGAGATCGTTTTAAACATTTTCAATATAGACCCATAAAATATGGAAATTTAGCCCTGCCTCTGGTGGTCCTGTTTTCATATTAACTTAGATTAGTAATTTTGAAAGTTGGCCACAAGAGGATTATTTCTACCAAATGCTATTCAGATTCGACCACTGATTTTGGAGAAGGAGATATATAAGGCAATTTAGCCCCAACCCTGGTGACCTTTTTTCAGCTATCGGCATGGTTTGAGCAATGTTGATTAACGGTTGCCAAGCGACTATTGTCCTAATAAATTCCGTTCAAACTGGAACACCAGTTTTGGAGAAGAAGGTTGTTAAATATGTTCTATATAGTTAAATAAGAAGATCTAGCCCAGTCCCCTCACAGTCATATGTTTGAGAGATCAACATGAGTTAAACAATTTAGGCAGAAGATCACTAGGATACTATTTCTTTCAAATATCGTTAGTTCTGGCCACTGGTTTTATAAAAATATATTTGAGGATTTATTTTGGTTTCCATGACAATCAAGGTTCAACAAATTAATTTAGCAGTTTAGTTAGACCATGATACTAATATCATTCGTGTACAGTTTGGTTACATTCTTCCTTGCGAATTAGGAGGAGTTGCTGTTTAACGAATGGACGGGAAGATGAATGTACGGACGGACGGGTACCGAATCACAACAAAAACTTATCCGAGCATACTTAGAAATACAAAAACGCGAAAACTACATAAGAGGTGCAGCCGGGTAGAGATTGTGGTGAAACAGTTGATAGGCTTAGACTGTGTGGCTTGATAGCTCAGTCGGTAGAGTGTTGGCATGTTAAGCCAAAGGTCCTAGGTTCGAGTCCCACCAATTTTTTCACCATTTCACAGAAGTAAATAGGTCAAATACCAGCTTTAAACAGATCCTTCTACAGCTAGGCAGTATATATCTATTTGCTTGTACTGGTGCAAATCGCATGTCCATCGTGACATAGAAATGTCTGAACTATAAGTCGGTTTTAAAGATATTACAGTTCAGCCAGTTGAACATCTTGTTTATAATTATAATTCTACAAACAGCATCAAATCTAAAGCCAGATTTATGGCAGAACTCAAATGGATAAAAAATTTACAGACATCTTTCCCTTTAGGCCTAAATGATAACATATATCAAACCGGAAATATTTCTAAAGACCCTAACATTGATATATTTTCTATTTACTCAATTAGAAAACGAAAACCCAGATCACATGGTTTACGTTTAAACGGCAATATCAAACGCAAAGCTCGACTTAAAACATCTGTTTCAGATTTACACAATATACGTCTACAATCTGGCAAACATACTATGCTCTCTCGTCTATGTTCTTTGTCTATTTCTTCCATAAGAGACATTGACATAGAAGCAGACAAAGTGATCTTACGAACAGATCCTTTATATAATACAGCTTCTTTCATTCAGAACTACACTCGGCATGTTCTTCGACCACACGTTGATTCAGTGTCTGCCCATAAAAGATATTTTTTGAAAATTCCTTTTGTTAATAAAGGTATATATTTTATCGATCTACAATCAATATTTCGCGATAAAAACGTAATTAATGTACAAAAATGAGTCATGCAGGAAATACCACATACAGAACAAACACTCGCCCGAACAGCAACACAAGGAAACAGCAAATGTACATGGGTAGAAAAAACAACAAGAGACGCACAAAGACAAAACAAACATACAATAGGAGGAAGATGGAAGTACCGCCTTGGAACGGTCAGTGACAAAAGTCACCGGGGGTTTAAACCGGTTTATGGGCGCCCAACCTCACCCTTATTCCATCCCCATCCTAAAAGACAAACAGTGTAAATAAACGTATCCCCTCTCCGACTAATCTACAACACCGCGACAGCAAATACAGTGGTAAAGTGCATGTATAACAAAAAAACATTTAATTGAACATACTGTATCCACCTATCGCTAGTGTACTCAATGATTGAGCTGCAAACAGAGTAACTGTAGAAAAGTAATAAAGAGTACGACAAAAATGAAATAGTACAGATATCCGACGTTCTCCTTCCATTTCTGGATTTAAGAGGTCGCCTTCATAGAGTACTAAACCTTTCTTGTCGGCGTACATGCAAAGAGGCCAGCGTGATTGCCAACTGTAAAAGGGTTCACAACCAAACATGCAGTATGTTGTAATAATACAGGATCATATCCCTTTTTAATGAATTGTTTTATATATTTGATGAACAAAGTGAGAAAATGGGTATGTCCAATAATTCTACGAAGTTTGTAAATCACATCACCATAAAATTCAGGATGTGAAATACCGTGTCGCAAAAGTACCTTGAGATTACATTTGTACTTGCCAATAAGCGAGAGATTTCGATAGTAAAATTTAGAGAAAGTTTTTCTTAGTTTATGGTATCTATATCCTTGTTTAAGCAGTTTTTCAGTTAAAATGAGATTTCGACTGTTAAAATCGTCAATAGATGAACAAGCTCTAGCAAAACGAATAAGTTGAGATATATAAACCCCGTAAGATGGAGCACGGGGAACATCCCAGCCTATTTCAAAAATTTAGAATCTCCAATTATCTGCTATAAGTACAAAATACCTATTAGGAATACTATTTTTAATTACAATAAAATTGTATCGGACCTTAATATTGTAAATAATACTCCTGTTAGTTGAAATTGTAATTCTTCTAAGTTCTGTTACGCCGAGGCTGGTCATGTTATTACAGGCAATTTTGACATTATCGAAAACAAACGTCTCCGTACTTTACTAACTAAGGGACCTAAATACAGACTACCTTCTTTGATAGATTTCGAAATCTGCCGTAGCAAAATTATAGAATCTTTGTTAGACTTCAGTGTAAAATGGTGTCGCCGAGAACATGCAGACAATAGTGCCCTTACAAAATGGATAAAACAAATTTCAAATATAAAGGATACACGTATCGCTTTTTACAAATCTAACATTCACCTTCTTAAAAAATAGTATACAAGAATTTCACTCTAAATACGTGTTTATCCCAGCTGATAAAGCGTCAAACAATGTAATTATCGTTTGATGACTTTATTATGTGGATGTTTTAGAACAAGAACTAACTAAGACAAAGTCATATATTGTGGTCTCTAAGTCTGAAAACGATAAATGTTAATAAATGTAAACAGTTCAATGCTGATATATTAATCACACATTATAAACTTCCGACGATGTACTGGATACCTAAACTCCATAAAACGCCATATAAATCACGCTTCATAGCAAATTCTGTCTCATGCAAAACAACTGCACTATCCAAACTAATTACATCGTGTCTAACAGCGGTCAAAGAACATGTCAAGCGTTACTGCGATAAAGCTTATGAGAATTCAGGAATTAACCTTTTTTGGTCTATAAAAAACTCCAATGAGGTTTAACTAAATTAAAAATCAAGCAACACCAAGCTAACACTATAAGCACTTATGATTTTTCTACACTTTATACCACATTACCACACGATCTAATTAAGATCAAACTTACTAATCTTATAAATAAAACATTTGCCAGAGAAAAAGTATCATTTATTGCCTGTAATTCTAGACATGCGTTCTTTACCAATGACGTTACAAATAAATATACCTCGTGGACATGTTTAGATCTTTGTGACGCTATTACGTTTCTGTTAGACAATATATTTGTTCGTTTTGGTAATTCTGTTTATCGCCAGGTCATTGGTATTCCCATGGGAATTGTGCTCCTTTAATTGCAGACTTGTTTTTGTTTTGTTATGAACGGGATTTTATGCTTAACCTTAACAGCGATTCACAGGCGGATGTCATCAATGCCTTTAACAATACAGCACGTTATTTAGACGACATTTTTAATATTGATAACCCATACTTTGATTCTATGATAACCTCAATTTACCCTAGGGAGCTCAAGCTTAATAAAGCAAATAGTTCTGACCTATCTGCAGCCTTTTTAGATTTAAATTTATCTATAAACAATGGAACAATTTCTTCTGGAATTTATGACAAAAGAGATGACTTTAATTTTAAAATAGTTAACTATCCTCATTTGGATGGGGATGTTGCCCGAGCTACATGTTACGGTGTATACATTTCTCAGCTTATTCGTTTTGCTAGAGCTTGTTCCTCTGTTGATGATTTTAACAATCGTAACCTTATTATCACTGAAAAACTACTAAAACAGGGAAACAGATATGACAAACTTCGTAAAACATTTTCAAAATTTTACCACCGTAATGTTCTACTCATCAGCAAATACAATTGTAATTTACGTACTTTTCTAAAGTTAGGTATTTCACATCCGGAGTTTTACGGTGATGTCATTTACAAACTTCGAAACATTATTTGACACACATATTTTGATACTTTTTTTGTCAAACGTATAAAACAATTCATTAAAAAGGGATATGACCCCTCTATATTGCAGCACACTACATGCTTGGTGGTCGACCCCTTTACAGTTGGTCATTATGCTTTCCTCTTTGCTTGTGCGACGACGGAAAAGGCTTAATACTCTATGAAGATTCCCTCTTAAACCTGTTACGGAGAGAGGAAATTAGATATTTGTATTTTGCCAGTTCTGTCGTACCCCAAATGACTTCTCCATAGCTGCTCTGACCTGAATAGTCATCGAGTACATGTCTACGATGTCAAGTTTATTCTTTTTCAAACAAAACAGTTGTGCATGCTTAATATCCACTAGTAATTGTATCTTCTTGCGATTTATCTTTTATTAAATGTCGGTGTAGAAGTGTTTCAAATAGTTTTCCCGTACTTTTAAATTATGACGTCATTTACATGATGACGTCGCTTGTTTACTTCTAACGTTTATTTTCAAATCATTTTCATTTTGGCAGACATCGGTATGCATGTTGTGGAGTTGTTTGGAGGGGGAATTTTATTTACATTTTGACTTTGGTGAAAGTGGGAAAAGGACGAGGTTGGGTACCCGTAAACCAGGTTTAAGTCCCCCAGTAGCCATTTATTTTTGGCTGCTGGCCGTTCCAAGGCGGCACTCCTGCTTTCAGCCTACGGTCAATTTTGTTGTTTAATATGCTAAATGTTTAATGTGTTTCATCTTGATATGCGTCCTGTTATGTTTTGTCTTGTGGCTTTACCGTTTCTTGTTAGATGGTGTTTGGTGCGGTGTCATTTCGTGTGTGGCTCTCCCTGTTTGACTATTTTTCCATATTAATTAATTATTACTAATATAAAGTGTAATGTATAAGTAATAATACATAAATGCAGTTTCTGTTAGTAAGGTATTCAATCTCTATGCTGCTACCTTTTTATTTTACATTATTTTTTTTAGTTTGTATTAAATGAACACAATATACGATAGGCACAGGGTCCACGGAATTTCATTTTATTTTTCAATTTACGTCACATTGCCAAACTTGTTTAACGTGACTTGAAAACAAATATTTCATTTCTAGTTACGATGCCCCCATCCCTTTCTTAAAGGAGTTTGAAATATGTTTTCATTTCTCGATTATTTTTTATTTTACGTGTCTGCAATGCGATGACCCAGGTACGTGATTGATAATCGAGTAGCACTTGTCACTAAAGCATATATCTGTTAGTATCAGAATCTGTTTTGTGCACTACTTATTCCAGCATTAAGCAGCTACCTGCCTTAAACGGTCTCAGATCCTCTTTATCAAATTTCTGAAAGTTTTACAGTACATGTAAGTTTGCACAGTACAGTAAAACCCCTCAAAGTAGAACGTTCAAAATAGTATAGATAAATTAGGCTAAATTGGTCAAACCGTTAGAAGTTAACCTTTTTCTCAACGAATACGCCTTTTAACTATTTAAAAGTAGACACAGACCTTCTGGCTCCTTTAGGAGTGGTCGAATTAGGATCTGCTCTGTTTGCTTGTGAAATACAGTTGAACTTCGATATCTCGAGCTCGGATAACTCGAACTTTGGGATTACTCGAACGAAACGTTGTGTCCTTCCAAAACTTACAATACAGAATTGCTCTAAACTGTATCGCAATATATATCTCGAAACACATGTTCCAACTTAATACATGTCTAAAATAATGCTGAAAGTTCCTATAGGAGCTTTCAGCATTACTTTAGACCTGTATTAAGCTGTGAACTCGAGAAATTGCAGTTCAGATTAGAAATCGAATAACTCGAACTTCTGTTATCTCGAACTAATTTGTATGGTCCATTGAAGTTCGAGTTATTAAAGTTCAGCTGTAATATAGATACGATTCGATAGTTTCTGCTATCACTAAATATTATTGTTGCCATGGAACATTGTAAAAACTAATCTAATTATAACTCGTAGTGTCATTATTTTGTCCATGAACATTCATAGAGTATAGGGTAAAACAACCTTTCTTCATTGACATTTATCCCTGTACTTGATAGTTTCCTTTATTGACGTATGTGTAAACTGAGCAGATTCAGTCATATACTTTCAGTAAGATTTAGCGAATCAGGATCTACTCTGTTTGCCAATACATGTATGTTTCTGGTTCGCTATTGTTTGCAATGACACTTAACCTTTACTCTCAATAAATACGTCTTTTATCGCCATTGCAAAAAAGGATGACTCAGATCAGACGACTCCTGTTCAGGCTATAACGTAGATATAACCCTACACTGTCTGCCATGGCCAAACACTCCCGTTTCCTTGTGCTATTATAACAATTTATCTAATTAGTAAGTTATATTAATTATGTCAAGGTATCTTACATGGCAATTCATTGAGTAAGGGGTTAATATACTTACTATATATATTTGGCTATTCTATATTCATTACGGACAGAGTCATGTATTACGGAAATTGAATAAGTTGCCTATAATAATGCCAATTAAAACATGTATGCATCGTTTTATTACATACAAGTTCACATGAATCAATGTCAAATATAAAGTCCTTATACGCGTAAAAATGTTTACCGACATGCATTGCTGATCTTTCAAAAATAGTTTATATTATTAATTTTAAAACAAAAACTATACAGTGGAGGCCTAGTTTCAACATTTAATTTAGCAGGACATTTAACACACCCTTCTCTACCGGTTTTGACAATTGCTATTTAACCCTTTACTCCATAAACACACAATTCTACGTGTTTGCATACCAGAGTAGACCCAAACCATGGTCTGCTCTGTTGACTTTATGCATGATTGTACAGTTTCCGCCATGGCCAAAATTCCATTTGTCTAACTGCCATTTCACGAAACTGTCTAATCAATATTCAAGATGTCATTATGTCTTATATGAAAATGTATGCAGTAGAGTATCAATAATTTTCCTGCTTTTCGTTATACATGTATATATAAATATACTAAACATTATGGTGTGATATTAGACATTCAATTCACTGCACTTGGTTCGACTTTCAGAAGTAGCATGGTCTCGCCGTCTATCGAACCTCTTGACCTTTGACCAGGAACAGAAAACGTTTACCGTGAATATTGAAGAAAAAATAAATCAGCAGTTCAAAGTAATCTTTTATACATACCTTGAAACAATTAAGTAAATTTATTCGCATCTATTAATCCCCAAACAATCCAATGTTCCCCACCACCCGCATAACAAAAACAAAAACGACTGCCAGAAAAATATCACCTGCTTATCGAACCTTTATTTTAGAAATTGTTTACTGTAACATAATACTCATAGTCATGTGATTTCATCATGGGCACGCGACCTTTGCATAAGCTGAAGGAATCAGAGCTGTCAAACATTTTCAATGTAGTGCACTTTTCAATTTATGTTGATATTCTATAACGTATTAAGAGTTTTCTCATGTTTAGCATAGTTCAAGGAAAAATAAACTGTATTGACCTGTTTAAGACGCATAATTCGTTTTTAAAGCTACGAGGCGTTGTTTACAGACAAAGCAACGGTACTCATGGTTTTAAAACGTAGTGTGCACTTGTGCATGCGTAAAAACACAAAACATTAAAGGTTCGAAAAACAGATGGGGTTCGATAGAAGGCGAGTCTACGATACATTCGCTCATAACAGTTCTGAGCGAGCCCACTCTAGTGGGTTAGACATTCAGAAATACATCCGCTCAGCACAGTTCTATGACGAACCATCTGCAGTGAATTAGCCATTCAGAAAGAAGTACATTCGCTAAAACAGTTATTGACGAATCTACTGCAATGGGTTAGACATTCAGAAGTACATTCGCTAAAACCAGTTGTGATAAATCCATGGCAGTAGGTAAGACATCCAGGCTAGGTGTGTAATGATGGACCGACTTATCGACTTTTCGACGTATCCCGATAGCAGCTGTCTCGATGTCAATGCATCGATCCAAAAATTAGAAATCAATACTATTGCCGATAGTAAAAGAATAATAATTGACCATAGTTTATACATTTCAATAGCACATCTACGAAAATACAAAAGTCTGTGTACTGTTGTATTTTCTAGTAGCAAGCCACATTTGCTACATATATCAGTTCTTGCTCAGGAAAAAAAGACCGCGTAAAAATTCTGACACAACTAAAGCATGCTGACTTAAGATCAGGATTGCTCTTACAAACGTTTAAAAGTAAACAGGACTGTAGTTTTATAAAAAAAATATCAATCAATTGCAAATTACTGCCCGTTACATTGGCAAGTCTTGCTTTCCGCTCATAAAGATCTGTTGAATACAATTTCAACTAAACTATCTATTTCCATTTAGCACTTGGAGGAAAATATCTAGTTTTTGCATATGCATCTAAATAATGGAACAGATCATTATCTCCAAGAATAGCACAGACGTAGGGTTTTTGGAAGTCAATTGTTCTTCCACTATTTTGAGCTTAGGTTTGAGGTTGGCAAAAAGGATACAAGTATTTGATTCAGCAAATCAGAATTATGTACAAATAAATGTTGGTTCACTTTAAACAGGAAATGCCTAGTGGTGTCAGAATTCTCCAATTTCTGCCTTGGCTATAACGATGTCATAGAGTTATTGCCCACCTTTTAGCCATTTACTCCATGAATATTCTTGCAAGAAAAAAAACATCATGAATACTAATTAGATCAATTGTTATAATACCACATGGACACATAAAATTTGGCTATGGCAGAAACTGTAGGATAATATCTATACTATTTCGTAAGTAAACAGAGCAGAGCCTGATCAGACGGCAGCCATAATAGCCGTTTGATCTGGGTCTACTCTGTTTGCAAGGACGTAGAAATGCATGTTTATGAAGTAAATGGTTATCCCTTTCCCTCAATAACTCTATTTGCAAAAATGTCAAATGATGGATCTATAAAGGACTATGGGACATTCTTCTCAACTATCGCTACCATATCGGCATGAATAACTTAAGTTGTTATTTTCCTTTTTAGAACGTCACTGACCTTGTCCAGTTTGGCATGCTACTACTACTACGACATAAGTTGTCTGAATACCACATGATCCTGGTTAAATCATAAAAACGCTCACAACATTTCAGTTTTCTACATAACGCATGAATTTTGTAATTGACAGGGATTCCCTGTCACATTCATGGCACTTTGATATCTCGTACTTGGATGAATCGAAATTTTGGTAACTCGAAGTAACAAGTGCATTTATAATACAGGATTGTTTTAAAATGTATTATCAAGTATATCTAGAAACACATGTGACAGCTTTCAGAACTACTTTAAACCTGCATTAAAGACGATTTCTACAGTTTGTTTCTTTCCAAGAATTGGTTTTATATTTTTATATTCTGTTGTTGAAAGTGTGCTGAGTTCAAATACAAAAAGACAAGACGGGGTTACAGACTTTATTTTTGAGTAATTACCATGAAATAAACATAATGTGTTTCCTGCCTTTTACATATGGGACAGTACAAAAATTATTTTCATAAATTTCTAAGAAACTTATCCAGGATTTCTTTTCAAAATTTCAGATGGTGTGCTTTATTTCTTTAGCAGAAATAAAAAATAAATATGTAGGTTTCAGGCTTCGTTTTAAGTAACTATTCAATTTATCACCTAGGGTGGTTCTCTCCCATGAAAAAATGATTTTATGACATATTGTTTAAATACAATATACATTTATTATGAGTCTAATATACTACTTAACCCTATACTCCATATATACTCATTTTAATGCATTTAATTTATTCTTCCACTGAACTTTATACAGTCATATATATGCAACATATAAAATATAATAGGTTCCTATATCCTAGCAGATATTAAAGCGTAGATTAAAGCGACTGAAAGTAAAACATTCTGCTTTACTTTCAGCATGCTTTAAAAAAATATGTCTTCAATACTGAAAAGAAGCTATGGAGTAAACTCTTAGCTATTGTCATGCCTATAGACCTTCTTATAACCTTTTGATCGACAAGAGGAAAATAACACCAAAATGGGTGACGTCTTTTGACGTCAGTGACGTAACCATGCTATGACGTCGTACCAATTTGTACCGGACTTTTCCCGTTCGATTTTAAGTTTTTTATACTTTCAGCTAATGATCTTTTAGCAATTTTCCAGTGTAATCGAAATTGTTGAGACATAATTTAAGGTTTGTAAATGTTTGTCGAAATCAGTCGTCCGAAATTAGCGTCACCCAGAATATCGATACCGGTTGTTTCCTTTGTAGAGAGTATTCAGCGCAAAAGGCTGCTCAGAACTTACTACCGAAATCCTCTTTAAGCTTTGTACTTGGCAATGTGTTCAAATTAGAAATTGTATGACTCGACCACTGTTATCTCGAAGTAATTTGTATGGTCCCTTGAAGTTCGAGTTATCGATGTTAAGCTGTTATTAGAACATTGGAATGGAAAATTAACATTTTATATGTTTATGAAAGGTGTCTACTATTGTGAAAATATATGTGTTGTCATGCAGTATAGTTTACTAGAAAATAGACAAGTTTCAGTACTTTATCTATTCTTGTTAGAGAGTCGTGTGAATAACCGTTTTAATTAGTTTATTGACTAGATAGAGATCTATAACATATTACGGACATTAACCGTTTTATTTAGTTTATTTACTGGATTGAGATTTATAACATACAGTGGAGAAACTGTTATTCTTTCCCACTTAATGCGTTTCAAACGCGTTTTAAACGCGTTTTAAACGCGTTTAGTAAACGCGTTTATATATTCTCTTATAAACGCGTTTGTAAACGTACTTATAAATTAATCGTCGATATATGGTTCCGCAGAGCATATTGGATGTTTAACAACGTTAATAATGGTAATTTCTCATTTTGTACTTTAAAAGAACCTTATATATACGTAAAGTTGTGCGGATTGTATTTTGTAAAGAGTTATATCTCAGTAGATTGTTGAATTAGACGATCTGTATTTTAAATGTCCACCCAAGCTATAACACCAAAGGGCAAATTTCCGCCCATGCTCAAATAGGGGGGGGGGGGGGGGGGGGCAAAGGTCCGGGTGCAAGTGTCCGGGGGACGAAAGGTTGATTAAAATGGCGGCGATATTGGAAAATTAGTTTGAATCTGACACCTGTCCTTTTCAATCCCTTACAACTGCATTTATGTTTACCATTAGCATCATAGTGTCAATAAAACGTTTTTAAAGAATTAAATTCTCCTTTTGATGGTGTATTTTTCATGCAATTTGAAGTATGCATAAGTATAATACACTGGGTTAAAACGAGGCAAGTCAATATGTTTTCATAACGTTATTATAATTGACCTTAAAATCTCAGTTAAATATTTCCGGAACAGTAACCTATCGCCTGTTATTCAAAATGAAATAACATTTCCAAACAGGTTTGATCCAGATCAAGCGCTGAGTAAATAATGCCCCCATTCATTCAGCGCGGACCCAGATCATGCAACGAGTAACTCAGCGACGGATCGGGGTCCACGGTTGGATCAATATCAGTCGCTGAGTGACTCATTTCAGTCATTAAGGTTAGATCCAGATCAGAAGCCGAGTGTATCTGTGTCTGATCTGGATCTAGATCCAAACATTGATTCAGGTCAGATACTGAGTAATTTGGCACCGGGCCTGGGTCCAAAACTTGATCCAAATCAGATTCTGTGTAAGTCGGTGTCTTCACTATCATTCCAGTTTAGAGGGGTTTCAGTGTACATGTATAGCATAATCATGTTTTGTCAAAATTGCCAGGGTAATAATTTACCCTTGCACCGTTTGGCAGACAAAAGCGTGAACTCACACACTCTACGTAGTAGGTCAATATAGTAAATGCATAGCATATACCGATCCTTGCAATATACCTATATCATCCCATACTACTGTATAGCTGTTGCGACGGAAAAAAAAGACGTCATGGTATATAGGACAGTCATAATATGACGGAAATTTCCGTCGCTCTAGGTTGTGAAAAGGTTGACTTTTGAAAAGTGATATATTTCCGTAGTTTCAACACAGTGCTTTTGTAACTGTTATATGTGTTTACGGATAAATATGTCTAGAGCACATTTAAGCGTAGTCGACTATGTTCTTGCTGCAGTTTTGCTGTGTGGCTCTCTGGGTATAGGATTATTTTATGGAATATTTAAGAAGGCGAAAACAACTGACGAATACCTCTACGGCAGCCATCAGATGCACTTGCTTCCAGTGGCTTTGTCTCTACTTGTGACGTACCAGTCGGCCACCTCGTGTCTAGGGGCACCTGCAGATGTATACACGTATAACTTCATGTTCTTTATGGGTCTCTTCGGCGTTTTGATAGCGATGACAATATCTGCTGTTATAATTGTGCCCCTTTTGTACCCGCTGAAGCTAAATAGTGCATATGAGGTGAGGACCATTGATGTGTTCATGACTATTTACGTTCATACACCATGACCGTTTCCGAGGTTACCATTGTGTATATTTGATTCCCACTGAAGTTAAATAAATTGTTTGAACATTAAGCAAGTACTATTATATTTTTAGACAGGTTGCAGCTTATGCCGAGTGAAAGGCATGCGGGGCTTTCTGTATGTCTTCTCCCTGACCTAAGCAGCAACCTACCAACCATTTCTTATTTCGTCATTACCTATACTTCAAACTATCGAGATTTTACTGTATTTCAAATAAGATGAGACCTAAAAACCACAATTGAAGTGATAACGTATACACAGTATGTAAAATCCGGTGTATCCCTTCCGGAAGCTGATATCAGCGAATTGACAAATGTCACTGAGTAAGCAGCACTCCTGCGAAGCTGGTAAGATTTACCTTCATATTACTAGCCCTGTGTATACAAACAATTGTAAGCTATGACCCTTACACTAGCAAGATAATTTACTTTCACTTCACCAAATATCTTCCGAATATGAAGCAAGATCTCTCTGAAATAAGCTTCTGATCACTGCCATCGCCTACTGACACGTCGTTGAAGCGTGATTTAAAACTGTTCCAGCGACACCTGTAGTTAATTTCTGCTGATACACTTCTACTTCTCACCCGCAGCGAGAATACATTAATGTATTATCCTACAAATTTGACCTGAAACTCATGCATATTCCGTGTATTATCGTCGGTAATCGTCGAATAAATTGCCGAAGGTATAAGAATGCGCTATAAAAATACAGTAAACCCTTCTAATGCGACCAGCAAAAAAGGGGCATAATTCACACTGGCACAGGCAGGTGGAAGCTTAATACAGGACGAAAGTTATGCAGAAAGCTCCTGTAGGAGCTTTCTGTATAACTTTCGTCCTGCATTAAGCAACCATCTGCTTATAAAGACAGTCATATTTATTCATTAAGTGGTCGCAGTAGAGGGGCTTTACTGTACAGTCCTCGTGGAACATGATTATTACCGGCTTTTGGTTTGCTGTTTTTGTCACACAGTATTACGAACAATCCCGATAAATACGCCGAAATTTAATCGAGTCTCAGGTCAAATTGGGAGGATAATACCCGACGTGTCTGTTAATGAAACATAAACAAAAAAAACACAACATAATGCGATTTCTACAAACTGGAATGGTGTACTAGCTGTTTATTTATAAAAATGTCACTGTATGACCAGTCGTGATTTTACTGTAAGTTAGCTGCGAATACCCTATATTACCTTATTTACACTAGATTACTAAGACGTGTTTTGGTAGAAGGTTGTCATAATTAAATCTGATATTGTATGCATACTCAGATATGCAATTTTCAGAACGAGGCTATATGCGCAAACACTGACCACAGATCTTTATATTCTTCTATACTGACATAAAATAAGAAACGGTGCACTTGGGTTTGACCACATTTTTATGGTACCTTTAAGATTTAGATATGCAAATTTGGTACCAAAATTTAGGTAATTTATCGACCGCTATGACACTTTTGTCTTTTGTTAAATCATCTGTACCAAAACGACAATGTTGATGCGTCAAACGTAGTAGGGGTCAAAATTCGTTTGATGTTATCTGCAGGAATATGTTGTAAATTTGTATCTCGTTCAACACCATTTCCACATCTCCTTCAAATAATTTCAATAATTTAGCTTCTAGATAATGAGTGATAACAGGTGAACATCTAGCGCTAGATTCGTGTCCCATGTTTATATTTACCCATAGTGTTATTATTATTTATTTATTTATCTCCAATAATGAAGAGCAATACATAATATAGAGCAATACATAATATATTTAACAGACATATGGATGAAACACATACAGGCACAAGAACATCACATTTTTACATACCACCACCACATAACAGGATATTTAGTACAGATATTTACAAAACTGTTCACATCCACGATAGAAGGTTCATGCCTTACTGGTGAATCATGTTTAAATATAAATACTGCATATTATAATATACTCAAAATAAATATAAACTATGTATAAATGTACCCCAATAAATCACTCTGGCTGAAACGAAAGTCAGACGAGATATTAAGGTACACGCTACAATCATAATAACAACGACAATGACACTGTAACAACAGCAAAAATATACATATATAATGATGTGAATGAAAAATTGATGTTGAATTAATTAAAGTCATTTCACACATTTCCTGAATCCCGTTAATGATCTCCAGTCAACCTGTGTAATAATGACCTCTCAATTTCACGAAATGACTGATTACACAGATTGACTATAGAAAATGGGACTGCGGGATATGCAAAAAGGTGCTATTCGAACCAAAATACCGTGTCTGACCAGGTTTCAAAAAGTTTGACACTCGTCAGAATAATCCGTTATGCAATATATAACGAGTATATTGCATGGATGTTCGTTGCCTTCATTTTATAGATTCAATTTTATAAACACTTAACACCCCTCGTTTCGTAACGAAGACAAGAGATCTCAGCTAGTCATACAGTTCATTCATTATAAATCTCAGCTAGTTATACAGTCTTATTGCAGCTAGTCATACAGGCAGTGAAATTAGGTCATATCTATTTATGACGAAGTTTTCGTGTAACATTAATATTTTCATGGTACATTATACTTTTCTGGTAGATATTTCATTCACTTTGCCATTTTCATCATGCGTGGTGCGGTAATGCTTCAATAGATAGAATTTACGATACTCGTTTGAAGCACCTGTTGTTTTCACTTGATGCACAGCGAGGATCATGTCCAATATTTAATGTTTATTTATCACAACATTGTAGGAAGAGGTGTGTTGGATGTTTTAAAACTGTATCACCGTCATAGGTTGTGTATTTCATATAAGCTAACGTGTTAAGTTAGTGCAAACTTACTTGTCAAAGTGGTCGGCATCCATCCGTCAGAGAAAATATTGGTAAATATCTCGATTCGCTGATCTCAGCTTCCGGAAGGGATACACCGGAGTTTACATACTGTGGTATATACACGATGGCCGTTTCCGAGTTTGCTAGTGTGCCTTTTTTATATCCACTGAAGCTAAATAGTGCATATAAAGTGAGACTTAAAATAAGCACCATTAATGTGTATACGTACATGCACAATCTAGCTTTTGCTATAAACCAGTTGGTCATGTCATTACTGGTAATTTTGATATCATTAGGGATAAACGTCTCAGGACCCTCCTAACTAAAGGACCCAAATATAGATTACCTTCCCTTATTGATTTTGACGCTTGTCGAACTCATATTGCGGAAGTTATTCAAGAATTCTGCATCAAATGGTGTCGACGAGAACATGCTGATGTTAATGCCCTTTCGGATTGGAAGAAATGTATTTTCGATATTATTGATACGCGTATTACTTTTTACAAATCAAATTACCATCTTTTACCACCCCGACCTAGAGTTACATTTCGCTACTTGAAGAAAAACATTTCTAATTTTCATCCAGATTATGTTCTTGTTCCTGCTGACAAGGCATCAAACAATGTAATCATTATTTGAAGATTGTATTATGTTGATGTTTTAAAGAAGGAGCTAACTGATTCAAAAACTTATATAACAGTTCAAACACCTAAAAAAGATATAGTCTCGGAACATGTAAAAATGTGCAATAATTTTAAGTCTGGTCCTAACATAAAACAACATAAACTTTCTACTTTGTACTGGATTCCGAAACTACATAAAAACCCTTATAAGGCGCGTTTTATTGCCAACTCTAGCTGTTGTACCACTACTAAATTATCTATACTTTTGACGTCCTGTCTTACTACGATCAAAGAACATGTAAAACGCTACTGTGATAAAATATATGAAAATTCTGGTATTAATGTTTTTTGGTCCATAAAAAATTCAAATAATGTTTTAACAAAACTTGAAAATGAACAATATAACATTTCTTTACTGAGCTCTTATGATTTCTCTACACTCTATACTACTCTACCTCACCATCTTATAAAGGATAAACTTATTAAATTAATAGAAAAAACCTTTGCCAGAGAAAACAAAATGTTCATTGCTTGTAATGTTCAACGTTCATTCTTTTCGAATTCAGAAGTTGAACATTACACCATGTGGACTTGCCTTGATGTTTGTAGATCTCTTACCTTTCTTTTAGATAATATATGTGTGCGTTATGGGGATACCATATATCGTCAAGTTGTTGGTATACCCATGGGTACAAATTGTGCCCCTCTTGTTGCAGATTTGTTTTTGTATTGCTATGAGAGGGATTTTATGCTTAGCTTAAAACCTGATACACAGACCGATATTGTTAATGCTTTTAATAAAACTTCAAGGTATTTAGACGATATTTTGAATTTAGATAATCCTTATTTTGATACTATGATTTCTTCAATTTACCCAAAATAACTGTCTTTAAAGAAAGCTAATTAATCTGACATTAATGCTTCATTTTTAGATTTGAATCTTTCAATTACAAATGATAAAGTTTCGTCCAAAGTATACGATAAAAGAGAAGATTTTAATTTTAAAATTGTTAATTATCCTTTTCTAGATGGGGATGTGCCACGTTCTACATCTTATGGGGTTTATATTTAAAAAGAAAGGTTATGATCCTATTATATTGCAACACACTGCATGTTTGGTTATCGACCCTTTTACAGTCGGTAGCTACGCTTCCCTCTTTGCTTGCGCGATGACAGGCCGAGGGTAGTACTCTATGATGGTATACTCTTAAACTTGGATACAGGAGGAGCTTACCAGACTCATGTATTACTTTTTCCCTGTCGTGCCCTTAACGGCTTACCTGCAGGTGCTCTGACTTCAGCAAAGTCATTGAGTACATATTTGACGGTTTGTCACAGTTATTATGCTATGTTTTACATGTTGTCCTGTGTTCATCGTCGTCTATGTTGTGGGTAAGTCCAGCGGGGATACCTTTATTTACAATATTTGTAAAGCTTTTTCCGACTTTGAGAGAAGTGTGAGGTTAGGACGTCCGTAAACCGGTTTAAACCCCCAGTGGTGTTTTTGCTGCTGACCGTGCCAAGGCGGTACTCTCTTTGTCACCCTTCCTTTTGTTTGCCTTGCGTCTTTGTGCTTGTGGTTTGTTCATGTTGTGGAACGTTTGTCCCTGTTTCTTGTGTGTCTTTTGGTGTTTTCTGTGTTCATTTCGTGTGTGTGTGTGCGTTTGGGTGTGTGGTTGTGTTTTTTGTGTGTGTCATGCTGTCTATCGGTGTTTTGGTGGTGGTTGCGTCTTGCATGTGGCTTTGCCTGCTTGACTTTACTACTTTTCCATTTATTAGGTTTGCCCGAGCCTGTTCTTTGCTTGAAGATTTTAACAGACGTAATTTAGTTATAACTGATAAACTTCTTAAGCAAGGTTACAGGTATCACAAACTTCGGAAAACTTTTTCTAAATTTTATTATCGAAATTTACCTCTCATTAGTAAATATAATTGCAATCTACGGACGTTACTGCGACAAGGCATTTCTCAACCAGAATTTTATGGGGATGTTATCTACAAACTTAGGAAAATTCGGGGTCATATCCATTTTCATGATTTGTTTATAAAACGCATTAAAACATTTAAAAAGAAAGGTTATGATCCTATTATATTGCAACGCACTGTATGTTTGGTTATCGACCCTTTTACAGTCGGTAGCTACGCTTCCCTCTTTGCTTGCGCGATGACAGGCCGAGGGTAGTACTCTATGATGGTATACTCTTAAACTTGGATACAGGATGAGCTTACCAGACTCATGCATTACTTTTTCCCTGTCGTGCCCTTAACGGCTTACCTGCAGGTGCTCTGACTTCAGCAAAGTCATTGAGTACATATTTGACGGATTGTCACAGTTATTATGCTATGTTTTACATGTTGTCCTGTGTTCACCGTCGTCTATGTTGTGAGTAAGTCCAGCGGGGATACCTTTATTTACAATATTTGTAAAGCTAGGGTGACTTTGAGAGAAGTGTGAGGTTAGGACGTCCGTAAACCGGTTTAAACCCCCAGTGGTGTTTTTGCTACTGACCGTGCCAAGGCGGTACTCTCTTTGTCACCCTTCCTTTTGTTTGCCTTGCGTCTTTGTGCTTGTGATTTTGTTCATGTGTGGAACGTTTGTCTCTGGTTCTTGTGTGTCTTTTGGTGTTTTCTGTGTTCATTTCGTGTGTGTGTGTGTGTGTGTGTGTGTGTGTGTGCGTTTGGGTGTGTGGTTGTGTGTGTGTGTATCATGCTGTCTATCGGTGATTTGGTGGTGGTTGCGTCTTGTATGTGGCTTTGCCTGCTTGACTTTACTACTTTTCCATTAATAGAAATACTGAACTGATTGCAACAGGGACAGGATACAGTGTAGAATCAAGGTCAGTGGCTGCTACGTTCATATAGATACTTTGAAATAAGTTTTGTTTTCAGAAATATTATATTGTTAACATATTCCAAATTGGTATCAACATAGGTAAAGGTTTAATACAGGGATATTTCTGTATAAACCTCATCCGCATTAGGCAGTTACCTGCCTATTAAGCTCTAAAATATTCTTTAACCATTAACCTATACTGAATACGTACTGAATATCCATTGATAAAATAGTTATAATGAAATATGTAAGGTGGAACATTGTAGCCATTTAAGAAAGTATAGAAACATTTCTATCAAATTCCATTAGCAAACAGAGCAGACCCTGAGCAGACGAGGTCTGGTCTGGGTATACTCTGTTTGCGAATGCGTGAAAACACGATTACACGAAGGGAAGGGTTAATAAAACAATCCAGTATAGAACGTTTACTGGAATATAATTTTCGCGAATCGAATTACACGCTGTCCACGGTACATTAATTAGTAAGACTAGTTTCAGTTTAGTAAGACATGAAATGAAATTTCGGGTCTTCCCCTATTGTATGTTGTGTGGCGGCCGTAAAAAGTCGCCCCGTACTTCATTCTCAGTGTTGTTATATTTTCTGGTCCTTCTGGATCATTAGTTTTCATGTTATTAGTTTTGAAAATTGAATACTGCTTAAGCCGGTGCTAGGGGGCGTGAGTAGTGTTGCACTTTTAATTACTACTCATGAATAGGCTCAATAGAACCGAGTCTGCAATTTTCTCTTTGCATTTCTACTTTTGCTTTCGAGGGATCACCCATTTTCAGAATATTTGTTTTGTCTTTGTGCGTCTTTTGGTGTTTTTATAGTTATGTACATTTGCTGTTTCCTTGTGTTGCTGTTCGGGCGGCTGTTTGTTCTGTATGTGGTGTTTCCTGCATGACTCATTCTTGTACTTTTATTATCACAACAATGTTGCTTGTGCCGTGTGGTGGCCGTAAAAAGTCTCCCCGTACACGTAATCGATGTGGTTATCATTCTCTTGCAGGATATGCAAGTAACATACTTCACTCCCATTCGCCTCTTACATCATCATAAGTATGTCATGCACCTCGTGGTAGGTGTTGTGTTCACCAACGATTTGATGCACTTGGTAGCTACACTAATGTATTGACATGTTGATGAACACAATACAGGTGCCCCTCTATCACTTTCCCATGTGAATACAGTTAAAATACCTCTGATAGAACTGAAATCTATAAATATGCACTCTGTGTCGTCTGTACAAGTACCCAAACTATTTCTAATTTCTCTTCCCTTCAACCTTATGTTCGTTTAAGACTACTTAATCTCCAGTTGGCATCATCTTTTCACATACCATCTCTTCCGATTAATAAATTTTTTTTTTCAATTGACCAAGAGTTGTACTTTCACCTTTAAAATCTGCTATCCAAAATCTTTCTTCTATTTGTAAACAGTCCGTATACAAGCGACACAGAGTGTATCCGATTATCCAAAAGTGCTTTGCGAAGAGGTGCATATGTTGTAGTAACATTTCTTGTAATTCCACTATAAAATCAACAGTTAATGGCAGAACATATAATGTCAAGATAAACTCAGACGTTGGTTGTACTACTACTAACGTTATTTATGTTTTAACTTGAAACGCGCCTAGTTGCGGTATACAGTACGTAGGCCAGACAGGACGTGCTTTGAAGACTCGATTTCGGGAGCACGCTTATCAGTGTCGAAATCGTAAACTAAAACATTTTTTATACCAACACTTTCGGAAATCTGGCCATTCTTTTAAAGATGTTTTAATACAAATTGTAGAGCATATAACATATGATAAGGATGCTACAAGTAGCTTTAAATCCAAAGCTAGATTTATATCTGAATTAAATAGGATAAAAATTGCAAACATCTTTTCTTTTAGGATTGAATGATAGTATTTACCAGACTGGAAATATTTCAAAAGAACCTGATATAGATATTTTCTATAAGCAAACGCAAATCTCGATCACATGGCCTTCACAAAAATGGTAATATTAAACGTAAATCTCGTTTGAAAATGACTATTCTTGATCTAAATACTATACGTCTAACTTCTGGTAAACATGCCATGCTTTCTAGACTTTCCTCCTTATCTATATCTTCATTAAAAGAAATTGACGAGCAAGCCGATAAAATTATTTTTAGATCAGATCCTCTCATAGGAACGGCTAGTTTGATACAAACAAAAATGTAATTGACACTATTCCTAAATACTTTAAAAATACAGAACCACCTATCATCTGCTACAATAATAACAAACCCATCAGAAATACAATTTTCAACTGTAATAAAATTATTGCCGACCTTAATATTAATGATAATATTCCTGATAATTGAGATTGCGCCACCTCAAACTTTTGCTATTCTCCGGCTGGTCGTCATGTGTTTACTGGTAATTTTGAGATAATTTAAGATAAACGTCTACGATCTCTTTTGAATAAAGGTCCCAAATACAAAATACCATCCTGGATAAATTTTAACTCTTGTCGAGTTCAGATTGCGGAGGCTTTGCAAAATTTTAGTATTAAATGGTGTCGAAGAGAACATGTTGAGTCTAATGCTCTTTCTAGTTGGAAAAAACTAATTTTTGATATAATTAACAAACGCATTTCTTTTTAAAGCTCTAATAAACACCTTCTTCCACCTAAACCTAGAATTTCTTTTAGACATCTTAAAAAGGGTTTACTGTATTTCCATTCAAAATACGTTTTTCGTATATCGATGTTTTGAAGCAGGAAATTATTAATACCAAGTCATACATTTCAGTAACTACTGACGAAAAGACCATCGTTTCAGACCATGTCAAAAAGTGTGAACAACTTGGAACCAATATTAAAATTACACAACATAAACTTCCTACAATGTATTGGTTACCAAAACTACATAAAAAAACAAATAAAGCATGTTTCATTGCAAATTCTAGCTCATGTACAACTACTAAATTGTCTATACTTTTGACTTCTTGTTTAACGAAGGTAATAGGCTGGGTCCTAGTAGTGGTTACCGTAGCATCCCCCCCCCCGCGACTTTTTTTCATGGGTACCAAATTGTTCGTTGGGGTCCTCAGAACACATTTTGAACATGCCCCCAAAAATAAGTTTGTCCCAGCTATGTTTTATTTAACGGTTTCCATGGTAACCCGAGGTAATTTTCGAAACTACCTTGGTTCAGAAAATGCGCCATAACTTTGTTTTTAGAAGCAATAGAAGGACAAAACAAGTACCAAAGTAAAGCAGAGACATATAGCTTGAATATGATATAGATTTTATTAATATTCATAAATGCATTCTTATGAATATTAATGAGGAAGTAAAAAATGTGATTGTTTTAGAAATAAAGAGTTTGTTGTTTAGTCTGAGAGGCTTATTAATGCACAGAAATTATTGAATTTAGGTTTAAGTTGTTCATTGGAGTCCTCAGAACACATTATGAGTATTTCCCCGAATAATCTTGTCCCATCTATGTTTTATTAAACGGTTTCCATGGTAACCCGAGGTAAATTCCGAAACATCCTTGGTTCAGAAAATGCGTAATAACTTTGCTTTTAGAGGTAATAGAAGGACAAAACAAGTACCAAAGTAAAGCAGAGACATATAGCTTGAATATGGTATATGATTTAATTAATATTCATAAATGCATTCTTATGAATATTCATGAGAATGTATAAAAGTGCGTGTTTTAGAAAATTGAGCTTGTTGTTTAGTCTGATAGGCTTATTAATGCACAGATATTATTGAATTCAGGTTTAAATTGTTTGTTTGGGTCATCAAAACACATTTTGAGCATTCCCCCAAAGTAATTTTGTCCCATCTATGTTTTATTGAACGGTTTCCATGGTAACGCGAGGAGGTAAATTTCGAAATATCATTGGTTCAGAAAATGAATAATAATAATGCTTTTAGAAGCAATAGAAGGACAAAACAAAAACCAAAGTATAGCAGAGACATATATCTTGATTATGATATATAATTTAAATAATATTCATATATGATTGCTTATTAATATTAATGAGGAAGTATAAAAATCCGCTTTTTTAGAAAAATGAGTTTTTGTTTAGTCTTAGAGGCATATTAATGCACAAAAAATATTGAATTTAGGTTTAAATTGTTCGTTGGGGTCATCAGAACACTTTTTGAGCATTCTCCCAAACTAATTGTGCCCCACCTATGTTTTATTTAACGGTTTCCGTGGTAACCCGAGGTAAATTTCGAAACTATCTTGATTAAGAAAATGCTTCATAACTTTGCTGTTAGAGACAATAGAAGGACAAAACAAGCACCAACGTAAAGTAGAGACATATAGCTTGAATACGATATGTAATTTTATTAATACATATAATGCATTCTTATAATGCATTCTTATGAATATTAATGGGGAAGTAAAAAATGCGTTTTTAGTTTGACGAGTTTGTTTTTAGTATGAGAGGCCTAATAATATACAAATAGTTATTGAATTCAGATTTAAATGTTTTAATATCAACATACAAATAAAGGAAAACATCTTTGGTTCATGTAATATTTCTAAAACATGTATACATTAATGCATATTTATGAATATTAATGAGATGTAAAATAAACACACTTGAATGAGCTGTTCTATTTATCTGAGATTATTTTAGTTAACCAGTATAGAGCTTGATACTGACTAAAACAGCGATATTGATGTTCATGTATATAAATACGTAGATAATGAATATTATTTCAAAATCATGAATATTAATGAGAATGTAAACTGTTGTAGGAAAGTACGTTTTTTTTATTATATTGCAAAATACATGTATGTGAACAACACATTTCTTGTAAGAAATTACAGCAGAGGAATTGAGCCTCATGTTTTATGAAGAATATTACTGTTATGGGTGTTTTGCAATGCAATAGAAAATATATAGCATCTCGACTGTAATCATCAGCTTATGTTTACCCATATTAGCCTTGCGTGACTTCTAACTTACTCACGATGTCTTATGCATTTGCTTGATTATTTACCACAGCATGCCAGAGCAAATCAAGGCTTCCTGCGAGCATTTCGCGACAGACTGGACAACTCATTAAGTGTGTCTGGCCTGCTGTGGATGTTCCGCGTCAGCTCCCTGTCCAGTTTCATCCCTCTGGACAGGGGAGACGTGGAAGCTTGCTGCCCGACGGAAGAAGTATTCTTCTCTTTGGTCAGCGACTCCCTCGAAACAGACAAATCACTGTCCTCTAAAGCTCAGAAGAAGCCTGCTTCTTCTTTAAAATCTCTTTCATCAACAGCCCCTGTGGTGCAGTCGATTCCCCAGTTGTTAGTTGCAGATCGGCACCCAACTGCTGGCGCGGGTTCCCCGTTTAACACTTCATTGGTACCCTTTGTTCTGGTCCCAGGTACTATTGTTGCCAGGTCTCCCGGTCCGCTTGTTGTGTGAAGAGTTTGTCCCGGTCCCGCTGAATCTAGGCCCAGTTATCCGTCACCGGTCCCCGGTGTCCTGGCGTTAGTGCTTCCGTTTTATGACATCACCAGCAGACCGGTCTACGGAGCACCCGCCCAAAGATGTCACTGTGTATTCTTTGGCCCGGTGTCCTAAGTTTGCTCTCCAACGGTCCTCCTGTGACCCGGTCTGGTCCTTTGGACCAGGATACCGAAGTGGACCGGTAAATCTACCAGTCCAATCTTTTCTACAGGGCTTTCTGTATCTACACCGCATTACAGTGGTGAAAGTCAACAGGAAGCTGCTCTGGCTAAGTCTAGACGTTCAAGATTGGTCGTCTAGACCCTGCAATTACTCTTCATCTTCTGAGTACACCTCGGATTCCCCAGCCCCCATCCCACCCACCCCGTAGGAGTCCCCATCCCACCCACCCCGTAGAAGGCGTAAAAATCTTCTTATTCTTCTAATGGGAACCGGCACTCGCACCGCTCTCATCGCAGATCGAGGTCTTACCATTACTCTTCTATGCAAAGACATCGCTCTGCCTCCTCAGATTCGCCAGCTGGTCGCTCTAGATAGCCGACACTCATTCTGGGAACCAGCAAGCTTCACCTAGAGGGAGAATAGCTCTCACGTGAACCCACAGTCCACACTTCTATGTCTGTGGCGGGTCCCACTCTTCCCGGGTGCTGCCATCCATGGCGTTCACCAGGGCGGATTCTGAGGGAGGGCAGGAAGACACTTTGTCCATTATGGCACCTAGGGATGGTCCTATTTTTTAAGGGAATCAGACTTTGTGGAAGCCTCTCACTCAGATTTAGACGGGACTTAGTCCTCTTTTTCTTTAGATGATTCTGAACATCAATATTTTCTATTGAGAATGCGTGTGAAGATTGTTTTAGAATCCTCCCACCCTCTGTCTGCCCTAGACCCCCGAATCCTATTCATAGGGGTCCTCTACTCTCTTCCGAGCTAGTGTCAGTCGAAAAAGTGGACCTCCCTAACCTAATTAAGTCTAGGGAGTCTCTTTCTCCTTCCACGGGACATCTTTCCCGTTTGCCTGACCTGGACGAAGATTTTTGTGCCATCCCGGCAACTGGGTGGATCATGTCCGTTAAACTCTTACGGACAAGGGTTCCCTGGGTATTTCTTAGGCCTCCGGTTTCAAATGAAATTCGACCTGGGATGTTTTATCAGATCCCCTCACTTGTTTCCGACAGCCCCAGGGGCGGGCATTAGGCCCCCCTCTCTCTCTCCCCCTCTCTCTCTCTCTCATTCACTTCTTTAGCACCGGCAGTTGCATCCAACAGATGGGATTTGCTTCAAACATTGACGTATTATCATTGACGTACGTATTATTATCGATATTTAAGACAGGTGACAGCTTAATGCATGGTGAAAGCCATGCAGAAAGCTCCTAGTGCAGCTTTCTGCATGACTTTCATCATGCATTAAGAAGTCATCTGCCTAAAAGGGCCTTAATGCTTCTATAAAGAAAATTCGAATAATCGAGATTTAACCGTATACATGTACTCAAAATAATACTAAATACAATGCTCATAGGAAATTGCTTATTCATACACGTACATTATATGCAAATAAGCTTAAATACGCATGCTTTATAGAAATATTACCTGAAACAAAGATGGTTTATTTTCCTTCACATGAAAACATTTAAACATGAATTCAATAACTCTTGTTTATTAATACATGTAGGCATCTCAGACTAAACAATAAACTCCATTTTTCTAAACAAAAATCGGATTGTTTTACTTCCTCATTATTATTCATAAGAATACATTTATGAAAATTAGTCAAAATTACATATCATATTTAAGTTATATGTCTTTGCTTTATTCAGGTTCTTGTTTTGTCCTTCTTTCGCCTCTAAAAGCAAAGTTATGACGCATTTGTTTAACCATGGATGTTTCGAAATTTACCTCGGGTTACCATGGAAACCGTTAAAAACATAGCTTGAACATAATTATTTTGGGGAATGCTGAAGTGGTGTTCTGCGGACCCCAACGAACAATTTAAACCTGAATTCAATAATTTTTGTGCATTTATAGGCCTCTAAGACTGAACAAAAACTTATTTTTCTAAAAAAAACCGGATTTTTATACTTCCTCATTAATATTCATGAGCAATCATATATGAATTTTGTTAAAATTATATACCATATTCAAGCTATATGTCTGCTTTTATTGGTTTTTGTTTTGTCCTTCTATTGCCTCTAAAAGCAAAGTTATTATGCATTTTCTGAACCAATGATATTTCGAAATTTACCTCCTCGCGTTACCATGGAAACCGTTCAATAAAACAGATGGGACAAAATTACTTTGGGGGAATGCTCAAAATGTGTTCTGATGACCCAAACACACAATTTAAACCTGAATTCAATAATTTCTGTGCATTAATAAGCCTATCAGACTAAACAACAAGCTCAATGTTCTAAAAAACGCATTTTTTTACAATCTCATGAATATTCATAAGAATGCATTTATGAATATCAATTAAATCATATACCATATTCAAGCTATATATCTCTGCTTTACTTTGGTACTTGTTTTGTCCTTCTATTACCTCTAAAAGCAAAGTTATTACGCATTTTCTGAACCAAGGATGTTTCGGAATTTACCTCGGGTTACCATGGAAACCGTTTAATAAATCATAGATGGGACAAAATTATTCGGGGAAATACTCATAATGTGTTCTGAGGACTCCAACGAACAACTTAAACCTAAATTCAATAATTTCTGTGCATTAATAAGCCTCTCAGACTAAACAACAAACTCCTTTTTTCTAAAACAATCACATTTTTTACTTCCTCATTAATATTCATAAGAATGCATTATGAATATTAATAAAATCAATATCATATTCAAGCTATATGTCTCTGCTTTACTTTGGTACTTGTTTTGTCCGTCTATTGCTTCTAATATCAAAGTTATGGCGCATTTTCTGAACCAAGGTAGTTTCGAAAATTACCTCGGGTTACCATGGAAACCGTTAAATAAAACATAGCTGGGACAAACTTATTTTTGGGGGCATGCTCAAAATGTGTTCTAAGGACCCCCAACGAACAATTTGGTACCCATGAAAAAAAGTCGCGGGGGGGGATGCTACGGTAACCACTACTAGGACCCAGCCTATAAAAGAACATGTAAAATTCTACTGTGATAAGACTTATGAAAATTCTGGAATAAATATCTTCTTGTCTATTTAGAACTCTTCAGAAGTCTTAAAACAAACTTAAGAACAAATAGAGAATAATAGGTTAGTGCCGTAGATGGGACGCTTTATCCGACGAGGGGAGAAAACGTTGAGGCGAGGCTTGCCGAGCCTTAACTGTTTTCTCTCCGAGTCGGATAAAGGCGTCCCATCTACGGCACTAACCTATTATTCTATTTATCCAGTCAATTCAGTTATATCTGTTTTCATAGACTCATAAAACATACGAATATTGAAATAATTTGCATTGAAAATGCGGTTTTTCGATCAACGGACCCTCCCTTTTCATTTCCATTCCAGAGACGTAAATAATGAGCTACCGCAGAGGAAAATAGTTTCGATACTTACATTACAAGAGGAGAAAACGTGGTTGAATTTGAAAAATAAGATCATTTGAATCGAGAGTCGATATGTTAATTCAAACAGACATTCTCTCGGAGGCTCTCTGGTCATATTCGAGTTCCGTCGTCTCGGTTTCTATTTTTAGATAGGGCTAACGTCACTCATAAATTGATGGAACTGAACTGTCTATATTTAGGTCTATGACAATCACCGCCCATGTAAGAGCTTATCAATCAAATTATTATGAGAGTGAAAAGAAAATATTTACGATTTATCTGTAAATCTTTGCTCCCTGACTTGATTTTTATCAAAAACGCGTTTCGCCAGCGGTGAATTAAATTAATAAAACTGATAAATCAACGTCGCTTTGTATGTGGCCTCAGTGGTGTAATCGGTAAGCACGACGTCTCTAGAGAGATTGGATTTGGCTTTTGTAGAATCAGGCGCGGGTTCGAATCCAGCTATAGCCATTTATTTTTTTTATTTTTTCTTCTTTGAATAATTATGTTGGTGAATTTTCTGATAGATCTATTCCGTCAACATGTTCATGCATATTTACCGAAAATTAAAATAGATCCATGGTTATAGAATCATTCCGCCTATCTACTAACCTAATAAACATTCTACGACCGGAAGTAACCTAATAAACCTAAGTTTATTTGCACCCCCTTTATTATGTCACTAGAGAAGCCTGGTGACTGGATAAAACGTATTTTGCATCCACTGTAAGCACGTACGAATTTTTACTTTGTACACAACTCTTCCTCATATTTTTATTAAAGATAAGCTTACTAACTTAATCCAGAAAGTATTTGCCCAGGAAAAAACATCATTCCTGGCATGTAATGCTGAAAAAGCTTTCTTTACTGACGAGCAAATGAAATATTACACCAATTGGATTTGCTCAGAAGTTTGCGAATCACTAACCTTTCTTTTGGATAACATATGTGTACGTTATGGGAATGCTATATACCGTCAGGTAATTGGTATTCCTATGGGTACGAATTGTGCACCACTTGTCGCAGATTTGTTTTTGTACTGCTATGAGAGAGATTTCATGTTGCGTTTGAATCCTCAATCACAAGAAGATGTTATAAAAGCCTTCAATGAAACTTCTAGATATTTGGATGATATTTTTAACTTAGATAACCGTTTCTTTGATGCCCTGATTCCTACAATTTATCCTAAAGAACTCAAATTGAATAAAGCTAACCCATCCGACAATTATGCAGCGTTTCTTGATCTAGACCTTAAAAGTGATAATGGAATGATTTCTTCTAAAATATATGACAAAAGAGATTATTTTGATTTTAATATTGTAAATTTTCCTCATCTTGACGGAGATGTTCCACGTGCCCCATCTTACGGGGTTTATATATTTCAACTTATTCGTTTTGCTAGAGCTTGTTCAACTATTCACGATTTTAACAGTCGAAATCTCATTTAACTGAAAAGCTGCTTAAGCAAGGATATAGATACCATAAACTAAGAAAAACTTTCTCTAAAGTTTACTATCCCAATCTCTCGCTTCTGCGACACGGTATTTCACATCCTGAATTTTATTGTGATGTGATTTACAAACTTCGTAAAATTATTGGACATACCCATTTTCTCACTTTGTTCATTAAATGTTAAAACATTCATTAAAAAGGTATATGATCCTATAGTACTACCACATACTGCATGTTTGGTTGTCAACCCTTTTACAGTTGGCAATCACGCTGGCCTCTTTGCATGTACGCCGACAAGAAAGGTTTAGTACTCTATGAAGGCGATCTTTTAAACCCAGAAATGGAAGGAGAACGTCAGATATCTGTATTATTTCGTTTTTGTCGTACCCTTTATTACTTTTCTACAGTTACTCTGTTTGCAGCCCAGTCATTGAGTACACTAGCGATAGGTGGATACAGTTTGTTCACTTAACTGTTTGCGTTATACATGCACTTTACCACTGTATTTTCCACCGCGGTTGTTGTAGATTAGTCGGAGAGGGGATACGTTTATTTACACTGTTTGTCTTTTAGGGTTGGGATGGAACAAGTGTGAGGTTGGGTGCCCGAAAACCGGTTTACCCCACCCCCCAGTGACTTTTGTCACTGACCGTTCCAAGGCGGTACTTCAATCTTCCCCCTATTGTATGTTTGTTTTGTCTTTGTGCTTGTTTTGGTGTTTTTATAGTTATGTATATTTGCTGTTTCCTTGTGTTGCTGTTCGGGCGGCTGTTTGTTCTGTATGTGGTGTTTCCTGCATGACTCATTCTTGTACTGTTACAGACCATGTGTAAATAAGTAAATAAAATACATTGGTTGATTTTAAGTATATATATACTATTTTAGACAACAACAAACGCCTCCTTAAATAGCGTAATATTGGTTGATTACATGTAACTTTTATCTGCAAGCATAATATTATTTTACAGAACAGTAAATGAACCTCTAAATAGTTTTATATTGTCTGATTTCAAGTAATTTTTTATCTGCAAGCATAATATTTTATAGCGTAGTCAGTGAGTTTAAAACAGCTTTATATCACATAATCTCCTTGTATTATCCCCTTGATATAGCTATCACATATTTCTTTATATGAAACACATTTTAATATAAGCTGTAATGTCATGTAGAAAAACAACGACGTCATGTAGCATACATACAGGGCCTGTAAAAACGACATTTTAGTCGAAAACGTTATGTTACAAAAAGTAATATGATGCCCGTAGTCATTCTGTAAAAACTGATATTAAACGAACAAATAATCATCTGCTTCAAGCGGTCAAGGTGGATGTTCCTTCATTTTATTCTCGACACACAAGCGGAGTTTCAAACAGTATGTTACTCGGTGTCTCACCTGGATCCCAAGGTACTTTGCAAAGGTTATCACAGATTCGCCCATTGCAGCAAAGCCCTATGAATCGATTTCAAACAATCACGGCAGCGAAAGAGTTAAAAAGCTAAAACACATTGAAATAAATAAGAAAACCTCTGCTTGATACCGCCTACCATGGCACGCATCTTTTGTAAAATCAGCTGATGATTTCAAGCCAAAAACACATTGCCAGGCAGTTGTAAAATATGACCAAACATATATCGCACCCTACATATAGTTTGTGGAACCGTAGATAGATTAACCGTACCTAGCACTGTAACGTGCGGTATATAGATTGTTTTAGTTTTTTGTCTATGATTCTATGTCTTAACTCTTTACTTCATATACACTTATTTTCACGCATAAGCAAACAGAGTAGACCCAGATCAGACGGTTTCAATAGGATCCGTCTTATCAGGGTATGTTCTGTTTGCTAATGGAATTTGAAATATATTTGGCGTTACTTTCTAAAATTGCTACAATGCTCCACCTTGCATATTTTATTATAACTATTTTGTCCATGAACATTCAGTAGGTATCAATTGACATTTGGAATATATATAGAACAGGGAAATTGTTAAATAAATTAATCCTTTCCTTGTTGCATAATTATTCATGCAAGCAATTAACCCTTCTGTTGCTGAATTTTAAAATACCTTTCTCCTTCTTTATCCATGCCCTGTTGTATAATTACATATATATCTTCACTGTGTACAAGTATTTCGCTGTGCATTTACTGCTGTGGAGTACACTGATTGCACAATCAACTTGTAAATAGTGCAGACCCTGATGATACAGCTCCTGCAGGAGCTGTCTCATCTGGGTCTTCACTATTTACAGGTAGGTATATTGACGTGAACAGCAAGCGAAGGGTTAAGTAATCACGAATGTTTATTAGCTGAATTCTTATAATAGCATATTGTCAGAAAATTCAGTTGAATGTCAAAGGTTTAAATCCCGTGTAAATACCTTTATCAGTTTCTCTGAGTAGACTGGGTTGTCTCAGGTAAGCTGGGATATAAAGTTCCACTTATCAGAGATTATGTGGTCATTAGCCCTTCGCTTGCTATTCGCGTCAATATACCTACCTGTAAATAGTGAAGACCCAGATGAGACAGCTCCTGCAGGAGCTGTCTCATCAGGGTCTGCACTATTTACAAGTTGATTGTGCAACCAGTGCACTCCGCAGCAGTGATTGCACAGCGCAATACTTGTACACAGTAAAGATATATGTAATTATACAACAGAGCATGGGTAAAGAAGGAGAAATGTATTTTAAAATTCAGCAAGCGAAGGGTTAAAATCACATAGGCAATGGGCAAATCAATCTCACGGTCATTTACTTCTGTAACTGACAACTTGGAGAGTTTGCATGTGTGGATAATAAGCTTTATGAGGGAAGTACGACGTATGAAAAATGAAATTCATGTGAAAGGGATATCAAAATAGTACAGGTTTTTATTAGACTGAATAAGGGACATAGTTTGTGTGAGAGAGATTGAGAGGGGATACACTAGAAAGACACCAGGCAAGTAAGATCGTAGTGAAAAGTGTGTTTTAATAGAAGGAAATAAGACAAATGGGAAGGAAGAAAAGGGCGAGTACATGTAACCAGTACATGCTACAGACGGATAAGATCCCATTACTGAGGCCAATAAAATATAGAGTTATAAAAGGCCGAAGTTAAAGTATACATTGAAAATGAGGTAACAAGTCTGATCCTCATCGAAGGAGAAAGAAGGCACATACATGCTGAACGAGTGGTGACAGTAAGTCGCATGGTATTAGAGCATACAAAATTATGTCAGGGATTTGAGTTTATAAGTCAAAGTGCTCTAGTAACAAACTCTATCAACATCTTCAGTTAAAGAATAGAGAAACGACAGCAGCGGAAAAACACTTTAATTTAGATCTTATCAAACATTTTGTGATACCGTATACTTAGTTGATGTTTAAGCTAGAGCATGTAAGGTAAACGTTGTATACCTCACTGCAGTATTCGTGGTTTACATAACTCCCACATTTTTAAGTTTTCTGCTCCTGCAGCATTGTAACACATATGTACACATGGTGGTTAGGTATGCGGAGACACTGAAGAATCATATCGATATAACCCTATCAGCAAACAGATCAGATCCTGAGCATACAGCTCCTACAGGAGCCGTATGATCTGGGTCTACACTGTTTGCAAAGGTGTGAAAAGGCGATTATATGAGGCAAGGGCTAAATGAATGTTTTATCTTTATAGTATTTGGGTCGTCGCTTCAACTCCAGATCAGTCCAATTGCTGGGAACCTCCATAGGAATGCTACAAACAGTGAGTATGGCGATGAAGACTCCTTATTGTTATGTTCTGGTTAAGGCCCAGTCCCACTAGGCCTTACGACCTCTTAAGACATGTTTACGATTGCTACCGACATCTGGTCGCCGATATTCGTACGAAGGTCGCACGACAAGTCACTGTTAATCGCGGATGGTCTTCAGTATTCGTTGGTAATCTTTTACAAGCGTGCGACCAACTTCAGTCTTATTACAGTCGTAGAGAGGTTGTTGACCATGTACAACAACCCCAGTGCCCAGTCCCACTAGGCATACGGCCACTTATGACCTGTGTACGATTTCTAGCGACCACTGGTCGCCGATATTCGTACGAAGGTTGCACGACAAGTCGCTGATAATCGCCGATGGTCTTCAGTAATCGTTCATAATCGTTTCCAGTCGTGCGACCAATTTCAGTCGTAGAGAGGTTGTTGATCATGCACAACAACCTCCTTACGATCGAACTGGTCGCCGGTATTCTTTAAGATGTAACCTTAGAGGGTTTAGGTAATCATGCGATCGTCGTACGAAGGTCTCCAATAATCTTTAACTGGTCGTTGGTGATCTTCCCTACAGTCGAACGACTATCAGCGACATTTCTACAATAACCTACGGCTGTCGTGCAATTACCAGCGACTGCCTAAAGATTATCCGCGACTAGGCATGGATCACGTGACTACACAACAGGTCGGAAATGATTGTGGAACCTTCGTACGAATATCATACGAATACCAGTGACTTGACGCACGATCGTCAACAACCTGGTTTAAGGTGGTCGCAGATGCATCGTCAGTGTGACTGCGATTGTTTTTTGAATTTAGTCGCCGACAATCGCAGACGATCGGCGGTTTCAGAGGTCTCAGAGGTTGCCAGTGGTCTTTAACGATCGCAAGCGCTAGTGGGACTGTAGCCTTATGGGCATTAGATGTCCGCATATTGCACAGTACTATTGTGTATTATATCTGCAATCGTTGACACCCTCGTAAGAAATCAGCTGTTCCTGGCTTATATCGTTTATATTGCAACTAGCAGGCTTCAGTATAGGTGAATGGATATACACTGTACTTAAAATGTCTACTGTTAATTCACCTGTCAGCAAAGTTTTCTCTTTTAGCATCGTACGCAATAAAGCATTTTAAATGTATTTTCTTGAAACATTACTATAATTAAATTCTTTGGAATTTCAGGACATTAAATAGTAGAATATTATAGTGAGCACCTAGACGAGAAAGCTTCACCAGGGTTTTATATTGTATAATCTTATAAACATTGTATACATAGACCATACTGCATATCAAGTGAACTTTATTTCGAGATCATGAATTTCAGAACTTCTTGTTCTGAAAATGGAATACCGCTTAAGCCGATGCTAGGGGGCGTGTACAGTGTTGCACTTTCAATTACTGTTCATGAACAGACTCAATAAAACCGAGTCTGCGATTTTCTCTTTTTTTGTTGCAATTTTTTCTCTCGGGGATCACCTCCCGTCAGAATTTACATTACAAGGATCTTCAATGTTTGAAACCCCAACGGAGATTGGTATATCTTTCTTTACCCAGGATCCCCTTAAAGTGCAAAGGTAAACAGTGTAAACCAAAAAGGGCCCCTGAGGGAATCTTCTGATTAGGGTCTGCACGGTTTGCTGAATCCGCCAATGCCATTAGCTTATTCCAACACATATGTTGTTTGCCGTGCCCCTCCGCAAGAACAATGGATGGGTTCAAGATGGGAACCAAAAAGATCTGGACGGGGTTTCCTGAAATAATATTGGAATGATTGGGTTAACAACGCATGTTGTTCCTGGTCAGATGCCACCGTTAAGACGCTGATGATAGTAAAGGTCTACACTACCAACATGTACAGTAGAACCTGTCTTAGGCGACCATAAAAACGAAGTTTAAATCTGGACTTCTAAAACAGGTTGTAGCTTAATGCAAGACATATAAAAATATAAAACGTTCCTATAAAAGTTCCTATAGGAGCTTTCTGTATCACGTTTGACCTGCATTAAGCAATAGCCTGCATTTTAAATTTTTGACCGCTTAAGAGCGTTTCCACTGTATCTAATTTCTGTGTGACGCTTAGTTAATAGTTTCTTTCTATTTACTCACAGCTGCTGTACATGAGTGTTGTGCTATTCTCCCCAGCCCTGGCATTAGAGGCAGGTAAGATTCTATGTTTTCATTATTTACCTTTATTGATATATTCACACTCACATGCGATGCCGCAAAAGGTAATCTCGTGGTAGGAAAATGTGCCATCGAGGTTTTGCAAACAATGGCCACCAACACCAGCATTCAAAATGTTAGAACATTTTATGTCTGCACTGGTTCCTTATATACTATTTAATGGAATGCCAGACCTAGGTTAAGTGGAACATATCGACTAACAAGACGGGCTATATGAACCGTTTTCTTTTCACGCATTTCCAAACATTGAAGACCCAGATCAGACGGCTCCTATAGGAACCCTTTCATCGTGGTCTGCTCTGTTTGCTTATATAATATGATAGTTCTGTTTATTTACTTTCTTAAATGGCAACAACGTTTATTTTTCCATATGTCATTATAACTAGTTTGTCCATGGATATTCAGTAGGTATTCAAAAACCCATAAAACTGGGAAATGTTTAAATAAATGTTGTGAGTACATATTGTCAACCTTTGAAAATTACTGTCGAACTAGATGTAAACTAAGGCCGATCGTATGTTTCGAAGGCTGACTATATGCGCTGACTCTCTCAAGGATTGCAATAATTATTTTATAACCCGCCATTATTTATTTAACCCAGTTTCATATATTTGCTTTTATCATGCAACGTCACGAAATACAGTCACTTCCTACTAGCATAATATTTTCCACGTCGACGCTGTATTTTGTGAGGTAAAGTGCATGTGTACTGACCCCACTGGGATGCAAGTTTGGTTCAGCAAAAGAAGGAAAACAGAAGGACGAAAAAGGCATAATTAAACATAAACATCAAATTTAACACATTTGCTCACCTTTGTCTCGACTATTTGTCCAGATAAAATGATTAAATCAAGTTTGTTTATGTTGTAAAAGTCGATGACGTCACTGCACGCCCACATGACGTCACATATATCGCACTTACATGTATTTTCATTCAGGGGACGAAACCGCTTTAGCAATCTTTCTTTTTCTTCATTTTCTCCATTTTTCTGGGTGTTGCATTATAAAAGAATTACTATGCTAGTAGTTTGGAAGTTAAGCTGTATTTTGGCTCGTCAGAAAAGTAGTTAAATGCTCGCCAAGGCTCGCATTTAACAACTTTTCCAACTCGCCAAAATACAGCTGAACTTCCAAACTACTAGCATAGTAATTCTTATATATTAGGGTTCCGATGTGAAAATAGCTATAGTTTTCAAGAAGTTCAGTACCTAAACTCTTCCAACTTGCTGTTAAGTGCATTGACAATGATATGCCCGACAGGTAGAATTGAGCGCCCTATGCCATAATCAATATGAAATTAAAACTACAAAACCTCCATTGTTGCGTTGTTCCACGTTATAGATACATATTTTTGTTATTAATCCATCATTTATATTTGAAACCACGCTAAACTAGCTTTGATATTAATCTTACATAAGCTTCATTAACTCTTTCGTCGCCTGCTGGCGCCATTGAAAACAGCGCAGTCCCAGGTCAGATGCCGCCTTGAAAAGGCGGCGTCTGTCCTGGGACTTCACTGTTTCTGTATTATTTTAGCCCAAGCATACAGGTGTTTAAAAACAAATGTTTTACTAATATGCCTTTATTATTTAGTTTAGAATTATATTGAATATGAAATTATTATTGCTGACGACATTTTAAATTTGGCGCCAAAAGGGTTAAAATGAGGTGTTACAATAAGTTTTCTCTGCATATAAGCCAGACAGATGCCACCACAGCAATTCTTGAAGCACACATGAAGTAAACGTGCCAACCTCTTCATTTCGTGTCTGAATTACATGCAGTTTCGGCATTTCAAAACGCATTGTCTAAGTGAGGAGTCTGTGTAACAGGTTTTCGATATCCTGCTTCGATCGTCTAACATCAAAAGAAATGCAGCGGGAAGCAGAATATTCTGGGTCTTAAAATTAAATATTGCATAACTATTAAACGTAGGATTTTATCAGCATTCTGTGACATATATCCCTAGACATGTTCATATGTTATATATTTGCCAACTGTAACAACTTTTGCCCGAAAGATGATATTGTAATCAATGTTTAAATTGTTTCAAACCTGCACTTTTAAAAGGACTTTAAATGTCGATTTCGGTAGGATTTTCGATTTGTTTTTATTAATAGTATTAATATTCACAACTAACCAACTAGGTTTACAAACAAATGAATTTTGGTAGTATTTAATACCATTTTCTGTTATCCAGTGCTAAGCATATCTCGATACCTTCAACCTCATTCAAATCAGTTAATACCATTCGAACACGGTCGATCAAATGTTAAAGATTTTCCTAGACTTTCGATCTTAAAATAGAAAACATTAGGTCAATATTGCAAACCTGTAAGGTATATCCCGTGGGTTAATTGAAGTCGTATGATCGGGGTCTCCTCTGTACTATAATGGTGTAGTAATTCAGAGATTCATATAAGATGCGTAAATTAAAATATTTTCAAGTATAACGTCCGTATTTCTCCATCAAAACCTATGTTGTGACCACTCTTTAGAGTCGACTCAAAGAGACAATTTTAAAGAGTGGTCATAACATAGGGTTTGGTGGAGAAATGCCGATTTCAATATTTAAGTACGGAGCTTTATCTGTAGTAATGGATGATACGTATATATCGGATTCTACAGTTTCTGCAATGGCAAACAATTACCCGTGTTCACATACCATTATAACCATTCACCTAATTAATACCCATGATATATTTATGTCGTACATGACTTATAATGGAGTTAAGTTTAATGGGCTATGACCTTTTACAAATCTAAAAGTATGTTATTAGCTACATTAACATAGAATCTCGGATTATATATGTAAAGTACGTTATATATATTACGTTGTCGTCGGCTGTACATATTTTAGGTGGGCGCTTCTTCAAATATTTATAAAATGACAAAAAGTGTCAAACTGTTTGAACCCTGATGAGACGCAATTACCATGATAATTCGATAAATTCTCGGTATTAGTTAGGATGACATAAACACTTTATTAAACGTTATTTTTTTAAGATTTTGCTTGTATAATTTCAGAGTATATGTATAACAAACGAGGAATACTTTCGTAATTAAACTATTGACCATTTGATAATTGATTACACTATGCATTTTCAGTGGTTGGCGTTCCTCTTTGGGCATCAGTTATTGTTGTTGGAAGTATTGGAACTCTCTATACATCCGTGGTAACTAGTTTTATCATATAGTTTCCTACTGTATGTATCAGTAATATTTAACAGTATCTTAATCGTTTTTCCCTGTTCAGTATTTATGTAAGAATTAATGACATCATGAATATCTATTAGCTCAATTTTTATAATGTAAACTTTTCAGGCAACTGTTTTGCTTTGATACAAAGTGTAGAATCATCCCTATATCCTGTCAAAAACAAGGGGAGCAGACCAGGGTCCGTGCTTATAAAACTTTTTAGTTGAGTCTGAGTTCGTTCTCAAGCTTTTGATTGGTCAGATATGAGTTCACAAGCTTTTGATTGGTCAGATTTGAGCCAAAGGCTCAAATCTGACCAATCAAAAACTTGAGAACGAACTCAGACTGAACTAAAAGTTTTATAAGCATGGATACTGGTCAGACAGATTCTATAGGAGTCATCTGATCTTCGTCTACTCTGTTTGCAAATGCGTGAAAAGGCGTTTATACGCAGGAAAGTGTTAAAAACAGTTCAAATGTGTTTTAGAGGGATTATGAGGACATTTCTTCAGCGTTTAGACTTACCGAACAAATAATTTATAAGGGTAAATATAAAGAACAAAGTAATTATGTTGCATATGACACATTGCTACTGAAATTCAGCTGAAGGTCTTATACTGTAGTCAGAATATCTCAATCAAATCAGTCACGCCTTAATATAACACAGAGATCTAGATAAGATGCACAGAGGGTCACAGATTAACATATTTTGAAAAATTCCTTAATTTCTCAATCGAACCCTATGTTGTGACCTCTCTTACTTATCGTCTCGAAGATTTTAATATTTAGCACGTACCTTTATCTTTCACTCTGTAGCATCTGCATATTTATTTCTCATTATTTCCAGCTCATTGCCTTCATAATTGCATATATTTCCCTTGAGTAATTGTTGTTAAAGTTTTTGTTTGTTCCGAGATGTGCAGTAGCTACGATAATGTAAACTAGACAATAATGTAAAACTGTAACACACATACAGTAATAACGTTATAAATCTTTTTACTTTCTTTGACAATTCAATGCAAAATGTTTCATTGCCGTTATGTTAGTGAACAAAGCTACTTTTCGGTAGGATCTGTCTGATGGGAATATACTCTGTTTGCGTATGGCATTGTACAGACCTGGTGTTATGGCACTGTTAACATCCCATGATTATAACTGTTAATATTCATGATGTCATTATTTCCAACAAGATTATTCTTAATGTTTTAGGTTAATGAAAATAGAGTATGAACTATGATACAGTAGACTCGCTAACGCGACAAAATAAGACTAATTTTGACTAGTCGTGTTAGAGAGACCTTCGATTATCGTTATCTGTGAGTGATATCACCGTGTTTTACTATTTCAGGGTGGCTTTCGGAGTGTGATATGGACAGACGTTTTCCAGTTTATCATTTTGTATGGTGGCTTGACAGTCGTTCTGATTCTAGTGAGTTGAGTTTCAGTGTGGGTTTTATTGCATTTGAAATCCTATTTTCTAAGGAACTTTCACCAGTAGTAGGTGTTGCAACTTATATATCTAAGTACATTTATCCATACGAGATTACAATACCATCATAAATGCTAATGTGACTCTAATCTATCAATATTAATTCTTTACATGATACAGACACCGTTTCGTGTCCCTGTAAACAAAGACGATTAGACGTCGATCACGCTCTGTTATGCTCGCTTAAGAAATAATATAGATATGAATCTATAGTTTCTGCAAGTGCTAAAAATACTGCCACCATATACAACATACAGGTTAGGCTAATACATTATTCATGACGGCATTATTTCTTACACGACTGTTCGTGTAAGAATCTGGATGATTCGCCAAAAGGATTAGAGGAGTCAAAACGCCAGTATTTCTTGCTCTATATGTCTTAAGGAAAACAAATGTCACTAGAGCTTCCTTATGCGTATTGAGACACTGACTGTTCCTACATTTTCATAGGGGTCAAAGGGACCTCTATCAGGTAAGGGTTATTCTTTAACCCTTCTCTTGCTGAATTATAAAATACATTTCTCCTTCTTTACCCTTGCCCTGTTGTATAATTACATATATATTCACTATGTACAAGTACTTCGCTGTGTAATCACTGCTGTGGAGTGCACTGGTTGCACAATCAATTTGTAAATAGTGCAGACCCTGATGAGACAGCTCCCGCAGGAGCTGTCTCATCTGGGTCTTCACTATTTACAGGTAGGTATATTGACGCGATTAGCAAGCGAAGGGTTAACTTACAGTGATCCGGCATCTCATTTAGATACCACCTGTTTGCAAAAGTTATCCCAAATTTGTTAAAAAACCACTATCCGAAACTTGACGGAATGTTTAAAATTGGAAATCATGTAGTAGTATATAAGAATGTTAAAGGAATATGTTCACGAATTTAAATTTGTAGATGGGTTTGAATGTTGCTTGTGAAACACAACAGTGCATGGTTAAGATACACGCTAAAGGTATTTGTGTTGATTTATGGTTTGACAACATAAAACGCATAATGTTTCAGGTTGTAGATGTCATAATTTTAAAGCAACGCAATATTAATATGATGCTATTATTACAGGGAATATACAAAACCGGAGGAATCGGGAAGATTTTAGATGTAGCCCATGATGGCGGCAGGCTTAACTTTAAGTATAAACGTAGTTCGTTAACACATCTGAACCCTTTCCTTTTTATAGACGTGTTTTCACGCATTTGCAAACAGAGTAGACTGCAATCAGACGGCTCCTATAGGAGTCGTCTGATAAGGGTCTGTTCTATTTGCTAATGAAATTTGTAATTTGAAACATCCGTTTCTTTATTTTCTAAAATGGCTAAACTTGTCCACCTTCCATATTTCATAATACCTATTTGGCCATGAATATTCAGTAGGTATTGAACGTTTGAATAAACATAGAACAGGGAAAGGGTTAATACGGACTGTTCATATATCAATCAATCACCATGAATATGAATTATAGCAATTGTTTCATCCTTGCAAATAAGCAGAACCATAAATTATGAGACAGCGCTTCTATGAACTGTCACATATGACTATACACCAGAGGTCCAGGTAAGATGCCTAAATTAACCCTTCGCTTGCTAATCGCGTCAATATACCTACCTGTAAATAGTGAAGACCCAGATGAGACAGCTCCTGCAGGAGCTGTCTCATCAGGGTCTGCACTATTTACAAGTTGATTGTGCAACCAGTGCACTCCACAACAGTGATTGCACAGCGAAATACTTGTACACAGTGAAGATATATGTTACTATACAAAAGGACATGGTTACAGAAGGAGAAATGTATTTTAAAATTCAGCAAGCGAAGGGTTAAAACATTTCAAATAATAGCGCCTTTATTTCTCCACCAAACCTAATGTTGTTTAGAATCGTCTCTTCGAGCAGCATAGCGTTTGGTGGACAAATGACGATTTTAGTATTTAAGTACGTACTTTTTTTGTAGCTCTGTACACCATTTGAAATTGCAGATATATTTGTATGTACACTTATAGCATAAGAACGGTTAATTAACATCATCTGTCTTTACATATTTATGCTTTTATCTGGACTAGAATAAAGGTAAGCGAATATCAAAACGAGTTTCAAAAAGTTGTATTTATCGTTCGTTCGTTCGACGTCTCTACTAAGTACTCTTAGTAAAGGCTGTCCTAAACACTTTAACCCGTCGTGAAAGACAAATAATGTCGGCTCAAATTACATCAGATCCGAATTTGATTAAATGTCTCTATTCATGGTATACATTTCTTTAAGTTTCAAGATCACAATCAATATGTTGAAGCAGTTCAGACTTTGGTGAAACTTTATTAAACTCCTTTATATTGGACGACTTTGGTTAACACTATGTAATACAGTAAAACCTCTCTCGACTGGACGTAAAATTCAGTATAACTATCGGTCTTGGAAACAGGTGGTAGCCTATTCCAGGCGAAAGTCACGCAGAAAGCTCCTCTAGGAGCGTATCTAAACTCTTCTTTAACAGAATTCCGGTTTACACTATTTTTTAAAGTAAGATGACTTTGAGATAAGTGTGAGGTAAGGACGTCCGTACATAGGTTCAAACCCTCAGTGGCGGTGACCATTCCTAGGCAATACTCTCTTTGTCACCCATACTTGTGTATGTCTTGTGTCCCTGTACTTGTGCGTTTGTTGATGTTTAAAATGTTTATTTCTTGTATTGGTGTGTTTGTTCATATTTTATAATTATGTTTATCTAGTGTGTGTGTGTGTGTGCGTGTGTGTGTGTGTGTATGGAGTGAGTGCATGTGTTTCGTTGTGTAGTTGTGTGTGACATGCTTTCTATCCATTGGTGGCGGTTGTGTCTTGTATGTGGCTATGTCTGCTTGACTTTACTACTTTTTAATTTAGAGAGGTTTTACTGTATCTGGGCTCAAAATGAATGGTTTATACGATTACAAAGACTTGGACTGTCAGATGCTAAACCCTTACTACCTTTTCCCTACTTTACAGCGCTAGCTTTGACCCTAGGGTACGGCACTCCCTGTGGTCATGTCTGATTGGTGGAATGTTCGAGTGGTTTTCAAACGTCTGCCAGCAGTCAGCGGTACAACGAATGAACTCAATGAGGAGCCAAAAAGATGCCAAAATGTACGTGGAATTACTAATGGCAACTCCTAATGTAGAACATGATTATAATCTGTTTTAATCAATTTACTCCATGAGTATTTAAGTATGACATAATTATGGACATCATCCATATTAACTAGAATTGTGTTGATACACAAACTGATGTCTTCCCCATCCCCACTACGCGAACATAATTTCCATATAAAAATTTCAAGTCCCATAACTCTGCAGAATATAATCAAACCAGAACAGGAATAAAATATGCACAACTAAACATGTTGCTGATGAATCGTATGCAGATTCATGAACATCCCATAGTGCTGATCGATCCTATGAAGTTTCAGGAAAATCCGACCAAAGTTTAAGACAAACCGCGCGGACAAAATTGTGCATGTAATATTTTTTCAAAGTCCAATAATACTGCATGAAAATCATCAAACTGAAACAGTTATAAAGTATGCACGACTAGACATGTTGCTGATGAATCCTATGAAGTTTCTTGAACTTCCCACCATAGGTTTTGGAGAAACCGAGCGGACATAACTAGACATAGTGCTGATCAATCTTATGGTGTTTCATGAACATCCGACCAAATGTTTTGGAGAAACCGCGCGAACAAAATCTTCCACGTAAAATTTCATAATTTCTGAAAATCCTAGATCAGTAGCATCTACATGAGAAACGGTGTCGTCTGAACATCCTGTGATTACCACATCAAGTGTATAGCCTCTTACATGTGTAGGTTAGTTAACATGCTGCCTCATACCACAAGACTTAAGGACAATACAATACTTCTCTGTGTCACTATGTTTTAGTATAGGTGAACGTTCAGATCACCAACTATAATGACACTTTATCAACAGTAGCATATAATTATCTAGAAAGGAAGGTTGGCCAATCTTATTCTAGAAAATCATTTGTCTTAACCCTTTCACCGCCACAGTCGAGTAAATCCACCACGACAAATAGTGCAGTCCCAGATCAGACGCCGCCTTTTCAAGGCGGCGTCTGGTCAGGGACTTCACTATTTGTCTCAATCTCTAGTTCTATATATGTGCTTTATTCCTTTGAAATTTGCATTTATTTATCTCATTTGCTTATTTTACTGTATGATTTAACAAAGTTGGATTGCAGACGACAATCAGAAATTTGGCGCCGAAAGGGTTAAGTCAATTTGCTTTTGTTGGCGGAGAACAGTATATAATAGCACGTTGTACTGAGTAGTTATCTAATTTCAGTTTGCAGTCTAGGTACTCTAAAGTAGAAAACTCGTGGTCTGCACATGAAGCAATCAGTTGAATATCGAAAGGTGATTTGTAAATGAGAGCATCCCCACCTCCATTAGATTGTATGTAATCATTAAGTGCAAAAGCCTGGTTCTTAACTGATCTTTGATGTATACAACATACTGAGAGAAAATCTGTGCTTTGGCTAGTTGAAGAGATTGACATTATATTTTAGTCACATGTCTGGCTATTATAGGGTTAATCCTACTGTAATTTGAAATTTGCGACGGTATATGCGGTTTTTAACGGTCGCAAATTATTTTAATGGCGACGCCAAAAATGCCAAATTGGTGTTACATGTATATCCCATGCGCGCAGGTGATTAAATGAGTGATGAGGCGAGAAATAGTGCCCAGTTTCTCTCAGATTTCTTAAAATAACTGGATTTTGTTTCATCCTGGTTTACACAAAGTCAAAACACCAGGCCAATTATAAGTTCACTATTACATTTGTAATGAATAATTAAGCGGCAGCTATTTCACATGTTCAATACCCATTCAATACACATGTCAGGAAAAGTAACGTTATCTTAGTCTTTGGCGCCGTACGCAAAAACATCGTCTGTAACAATGACGTCACGTTATAACGTTAAGTTTGAATAGTATGATAAATATCGTTGAATCTGGATCACAACGCTTAGAGTATCTCAATAATTCACCACAAGACATATAAGAGACCGGTCAAGTCGTGACAAACAATGAAAACTAATAACTTTCAAAATACCGGACTGAACTTGAATATATGTCATTGTATGCATACAGATTTATTAGTAGATCTAAGTGTTAGATAAACAAAGCGCATTAATATATTTACAGGCTAATGCTGTAATTCGGCCGTTTTCGATTGGTTGAATTTGCGACATATAAAACACTTTTTATATGCCGCAAATTTGGTCACATGAGCCAATCAGATTGCAGGAAACTGACAGATTGCGTTAGAATATCTATTACCTTGCTAAAGGACGTATCAGTGATTTTTTGGGTGGGGGTGGGGATGGAGGTAATTATGGTAGGGATCACCTGTGGAGAGGATGCACAACTAGGAATACATTGTAGTACTGACCAGTCCTATAAATTTCATAAAAATCCGACCAACCGCGCGGACAAAGTAAAATCGGACAGACAGACGAACAGACGGACGGACGGACAGACAGACGAACGGACGCCAGGCACAAAAACAATATGTCTCCCCAGTATACTGTGAGTAGTATAAGACGATATTTCATAACGGCACATGGAAACAGGCATGTTTAGCCTTGGCAACAACCGTGGAATAATATATTTATTTCATAAGCAACCCGACCTGATCCACATCAGATGCTGCTTCAATAGCCGTCTAAGGTGGGTCTACACTATTTACAAGGCGTAGATAGGCGTATATTTGGAGTTAAGGGTTACGATATCACCAATGCATATTATACCCATTAAAGAGTCAATACCTATTCGAGTAGACAGTGTTAAACATAGGTACTATCATTCCATATTCTGTTATAAACGTAATATCATACCATATTCTTGTTATAAACGTACTATCATTCCATGTTCTTGTTATAAACGTAATATCATACCATGTTCTTGTTATAAATGTACTATCATACCATGTTCTTGTTATAAAAGTACTATCATTCCATGTTCTTGTTATAAACGTAATATTATACCAAAGTTCTTTATATCAACGTACTATCATTCCATGTTCTATCATTCCATGTTCTTGTTATAAATGTACTATCATACCATGTTCTTGCTATAAACGTACTATCATACCATGTTCTTGTTGTAAACTTACTATCATTCCAAGGTCTTGTTATAAACGTACTATCATACCATGTTCCTGTTATAAACGCACTAGAGTTTCTTACATTCTCAGACTCAAACCTCATATTCATTGACACACATATGTTCTAAAGGCCTCGTTTATACACAAATGCTAGCAGCATTACATTAGACAAACATTCCCGATGAGCATTTAGCTAAACACATTTTTGAAAGCATACACAAAGGACGTGGAACTGAACAAAACACATTTTAAACCATACACACTAAACACAAAGCAACACAAAAATGTTTAAACCATACACGGGTAGCATGGAACTGAATATATGTTTGATGCATACCGAAGTGTAATTCAAGCCCTGTGTTTATTTTACAGAGCTATTCTGCTGAATGTGCCTTTCACCTTGTTTTTCTGGTCCATCCTTGTACTGCTCGGTCTGGTGATATACGCCTACTTTGTTATAGAACAGTGTGGGCCGGTGGAGAGTGGAACAATCAGTAGCCCAAACCAGGTAGGCCACAGGAATATACTTACAATTTACTCTATAGATATCCAGTATAACCCATTTTGAAACAGAGTAAGCTTGATCAGGATCTACTGTTTTATTGAATAATATTTACTTGATTCTTAAATGGATAATGAAGAAAAGAAAGTAAAGGGTTAATAATACTTTTAATATGTCACCATCTTATTACAGTAAACCTCTCTTAACGACCACTACATTTGTGTTAATTAGTTAGTATTTGTGGCAGGTGTTTGCTTAAAGCAATTTGATAGTAAAACAGAACGCTCCTATAGGAGCGTTCTGTTTTACTTTCACCTTGCTTTAAGCATCCACCTGCCTTTAACACAAAATAATTAATATTAATTTAGTGGTCGTTATAGAGAGGTTTTACTGTATCTTTATTTCAGTCATTTGGTGCAGCGAAATATGTTTGAATTGGCGCACGTTCTCTTGGCATGGTAAGCTAGACATGCGACTCGAAAGCATGTAAGCCAGGCACAATAGAAAAGCAGAAATGGTTATTGTGTTAGTGTCTTGCATATTTCATAAATGGAAAAGTAGTAAAGTCAAGCAGGCAAAGCCATATACAAGACGCAACCACCACCAAAACACCGATAGACAGCATGACACACATACACCCAAACGCACACTCACACACGAGATGAACACAGAAAACACCAAAAGACACAAGAACCAGAGACAAACGTTCCACACATGAACAAAATCACAAGCACAAAGACGCAAGGCAAATAAAAGGAAGGGTGATAAAGAAAGTACCGCCTTGGCACGGTCAGCAGCAAAAACACCACTGGGGTTTTAAACCGGTTTACGGACGTCCTAACTTCACAAAGTCAGCATAGCTTTACAAATAGTGTAAATAAATGTATCCCCGCTGGACTTACCCACAACATAGACGACGGTGAACACAGGACAACATGTAAAACGAAGCATAATAACTGTGACAATCCGTCAAATATGAACTCAATGACTTTGCTGAAGTCAGAGCACCTGCCGTTAAGGAAACGACAGGGAAAAAGTAATGCATGAGTCTGGTAAGCTCATCCTGTATCCAATTTTAAGAGTATACCTTCATAGAGTACTACCCTCGGCCTGTCATCGCACAAGCAAAGCGGGAAGCGTAGCTACCAACTGTAAAAGGGTCGAAAGTTCGTTGCAATATAATAGGATCATAACCTTTCCTTTTAAATGTTTAATGCGTTTAATAAACAAATCATGAAAATGGATATGACACCAAATTTCCCTAAGTTTGTAGATAACATCCCCATAAAAGTCTGGTTGAGAAATGCCTTGTTGCAGTAACGTCCGTAGATTGCAATTATATTTACTAATGAGTGGTAAATTTCGATAATAAAATTTAGAAAAACTTTTCCGAAGTTTATAATATCTGTAACATTGCTTAAGAAGTTTATCAGTTATAACTAAATTACGTATGTTAAACTCTTCAAGCAAAGAACAGGCTCGGGCAAACCGAATAAGTTGAGAAATATAAACCCCATAAGATGTAGAACGTGGCACATCTCCATCTAGAAAAGGATAATTAACAATTTTGAAATTAAAATCTTCTCTTTTATCGTATATTTTGGACGAAACTTTATAATTTGTAATTGAACGATTCAAATCTAAAAATGAAGCTATAATGTCAGATTGATTCGCTTTGTTAAAAGACATTTCTTTTGGGTAAATTGAAGAAATCATAGTTTCAAAATAAGGATTATCTAAATTCAAAATATTGTCTAAATACCTTGAAGTTTTATTAAAAGCATTAACAATATCGGTCTGTGTATCAGGTTTTAAGCTAAGCATAAACTCCCTCTCATAGCAATACAAAAACAAATCTGCAACAAGAGGGGCACAATCTGTACCCATGGGTATACCAACAACTTTACGATATATAGTATCCCCATAACGCACAAATATATCATCTAAAAGAAAGGTAAGATATTCTAAAACGAACACGTATCTCTATTTGCATGACGTTACTTCCATTGTATATATTATTATTATTATTATTTTTATTATTATACCACATTTATATAGCGCTCTTTTCACACTGGATATGTGCGTTCAAAAGCGCTTCACATAGATGAAATCAGTAACCGAAACGATCCGCATGATTATCTATCCAGACAATGAAAGATGTACAATATAAAATTATATGCAATCGCTAGCCGGAATGAACTACATGATTTTCCATCCGGTCAGTGAAAGATATACAGAAGATAAACAATAGATATGAAATCACTATCCGCAAGGAATAGCATACACTTTATTAACAAACTTGAAACAGACAAGTTGACTGAAGCCATACTCATCAATATCACAAATTAGAATAATCTGTATTAACAAAACTTGATACAAACAGGTTGACTGAAAGCCATGCTCATCAATATCATAAATTAGAATAAACGGGCTGACTGAAAATCATTCCATTTATATGACTATTGGGTAAACTGTTAGCTTGATAGGTTGGCTGAAGCCATTCCTTTCCTGAACTCAGTTTCCACTATACATGACCACTCGGTCAACTGTTAGGTTGGCTGACAGCCATTCCTATCATTAGTTTAGTTGCCACTGTGCACGGCTACATGTATTTGGTAACCTGTTAGCTTAATAGGTTGGCTGAACGTCATTCCTATTCTGAACAAAACTAGTAACAAATGTTGAAAAATGCGTTTTCAGAGACCTTTTGAAACATGCCAGTGACCTTGCGTCTCTAATGCCTGAAGGTAGAGCATTCCAAAGTTTCGGAGTTACATGCATGAAACTTCTCTCACCGTATTTACCTTACGACCTTTTGGCACAACCAACGACAATGATCTACTTGCTGAACTTAACCCTCTGCACGGTCTGTATACGTCAAGCATGTCGACAATGTACTTGGGAGATTCATTGTGCATGGCTTTATACGTAAGAGTCAGAATATTGAATTCAATCCGATGTTGAACCGGAAGCCAGTGAAGTTCAAAACCGGCGTGATATGATTATATCGAGGAATTCTGGTTATGATGCGGGCTGCTGTGTTTTGCACTCCTTGAAATTTCCGCAGTGAGTTGTTTAGTCTATTTTCGATGTAACAAGAGAGTTTACCAAAGTCTTGGTAGCATCAGGTGAGAGGTACTTTTTTATACGGCACATTTGTCGGAGCTGTGCATAACTAGACCTACACACGGAATTGACATGTGATGTCATATCCATTTGTGAATCGAGCCATGCACCGATATTCTTTATACACAAAGATGGCCTGAATTTAGAGGGTACTACTTGCACACTATTCTCTGCAAGTCCTTTGGTGTTTTTGTATGAAACAGGATGACCTCAAACTTGTCAGTATTGAGCTTCTGCATGTTCTGATGCATCCAAGAGACAGTCCTCAACTCGCGATAATGCCTCTTTTGTTGACAGGAAATGCCCTTGGGCTTAAATGACAGGTATAACTGTGAGTCATCGGCATAGAAATGGTGATTAAGCCCATGGTTTCTGCAGATTGAGCCGACAGGTTTCGTGTACATTAGAAGTGTTTTGGTCCTAGGATGGATCCCTGTGGCACGCTATATTCCATTTTAACTGGGGTGGACAGTTCGCCATCTACTGATACTATTTGATAGCGGTCATTCAGGTAGGATGTTATCCATTCAAGAAGTTTTCCAATAATTCTGAAGTCTTTTTCCAGGTGTTTTAGCAGAGTTTTATTATCGATAGTGTCAAATGCAGCCGATAAGTCAAGCATGACCAGAACTGTTATTTCGTTTTTATCTAGGGATTGAAGGATGTCGTTTTGAACTTTCAGCAGAGCCAGAGCAGTCTCCGTTGAATGATGCTGACTGATGGTGCTCATGTAGTTCGTTTGAGGTCAAGTGGGACTCAATGCGGTTGTCGACCACTTTTTCTAACACTTTGGAGACAAATGGCAAATTCGAAACAGGCCTATAAATCCTAAGTTCGTTTGAATCCAGATTCGGTTTCTTCAAAATAGGTCTGACATGTGACATCTTGAAAAGTTTTGGAACGTAGGCAGTCTCTAAAGAGGAGTTTACAATTTTTGTCAGAATCGGTAGAAGTTCATCAAGGCATGACTGTAACAGCCATGTAGGTATAGGATCCAGTTCTCATGACTTGCAAGGGGATGCCTTAATGATCTGTTCTACTTCTTCTTCTGTAGCTGTAACAAAACTATCAAAAGCATTCGTTGCATGCTGCATTTCAGTGATAACTGGTGCACTCGATACAGTGCCTGATGCAATATCTGCCCTTATTTTGTCATTGTTGTCACTGACGTCTTGTGCAAGTTGTCTTGAGTACGCAGTCGTAGGTAATGTGATGTCATTAGTTGTACCTAGCAGGTGCTTAGTGACTTTGAAAAGACTCTTTGAGTCTGCCTGGCAAGATTCTACTTTCTCTGAGTAGAAATCAACCTTTGACTTTGACTTTATAGTTAAATAAAGAAATATTTATACAAAACATTCAAGTGTTTTGCGTTTGACTTACGTCAATATAACACTTTGAATGCTGAATATTCAAAGTTGAATGATCGATCCATCAGTGTTAAACTGAGTCCATTCAGTGCGAAAGGCTTAAATTCAACAGAATATGTGGAATGACAAACAATTCAGACCAGGATCTGAAAACGAATGCATTGATATTTTCAAATCCATGTCTAAATTCTTTTGGTGGTATCTGACCTAGAGAGTCACAGTTTGTTTACATCCAGCGGAGATCAAATTGTTATTTATTTATCATTACTTCATTTTAAAGCTAGATTTATATCTGAATTAAATTGGATCAAAAAATTGCAAACACCTTTTCCTTTAGGACTGAATGATAATATTTACCAGACTGGAAATATTTCAAAAGAACCAGATATAGATATTTTTTCAATTTTTTCTATTAGAAAACGCAAATCTCGATCGCATGGCATTCGCAAGAATGGTAATGTTAAACGAAAATCTCGTTTGAAATTGACTCTTCTTGATCTACATACTTTACGCCTAATTTCGGGTAAACATGCCATGCTTTCTAGACTTTCCTCCTTATCTATATGTTCATTAAAAGAAATTGACGAGCAAGCCGATAAAATTATTTTTCGATCAGATCCTCTCATAGGAACTGCTAGTTTGATACAAAGCTTTACTCTACATGTTCTCAGACCGCACATCGACAAATTATCTGAACACCAAAGATTCTTCTTGAAAATTCCTTTTATTAATAAAGGTATTGATTTTATTGACCTACAAAGTATTTTTAGAGACAAAAATGTAATTGACACTATTCCTAAATACTTTAAAAATACAGAACCACCTATCATCTGCTACAAATATAACAAACCCATCAGAAATACAATTTTCAACTACAATAAAATTGTGGCCGACCTTAATATTAATGATAATATTCCTGATAATTGAGATTGCGCCACCTCAAAATTTTGCTATTCTCCGGCTGGTCATGTGATTACTGGTAATTTTGAGATAATTAAAGATAAACGTCTACGATCTCTTTTGAATAAAGGTCCCAAATATAGAATACCATCCTTGATAGATTTTAACTCTTGTCGAGTTCAGATTGCGGAGGCTTTACAAAATTTTAGTATTAAATGGTGTCGAAGAGAACATGTTGAGTCTACTGCCCTTTCTTGTTGGAAAAAACTAATTTTTGATATAATTGATAAACGCATTTCCTTTTACAGCTCTAATAAACACCTTCTTCCACCTAAACCTAGAACTTCATTTAGACATCTTAAAAAGGGTTTACAGGATTTCCATTCAAAATACGTTTTTGTTCCTGCTGATAAGGCATCAAATAATGTGATTATTATTTGACGATTACATTATATCGATGTCTTGAAGCAGGAAATTACTAATACCAAGTCATACATTTCAGTTACCACTGACGAAAAGACCATCATTTCAGACCATGTCAAAAAGTGTGAACAATTTGGAACCGATATTAAAATTACACAACATAAACTTCCTACTATGTATTGGTTACCAAAACTACATAAAAAACCATATAAAGCGCGTTTCATTGCAAATTCTAGTTCATGTACAACTACTAAATTGTCTATACTTTTGACTTCTTGCTTAACGAAGGTAAAGGAACATTTAAAATTTTACTGTGATAAGACTTATGAAAATTCTGGAATAAATCTCTTCTGGTCTATTAAGAACTCTTCAGAAGTCTTAAACAAACTTAAGAACAAAAGGTATCTTGCATCCACTGTAAGCACGTACGACTTTTCTACTCTGTACACAACTCTTCCTCATGTTTTAATTAAGGATAAGCTTACTAACTTGATCCAGAAAGTATTTGCCCGAGAAAAAACATCATTCTTGGCATGTAATGCTGAAAAAGCTTTCTTTACTGACGAGCAAATGAAGTATTACACCAATTGGACTTGCTCAGAAGTTTGCGAAGCACTAACCTTTCTTTTGGACAACATATTTGTACGTTATGGGAATGCTATATACCGTCAGGTAATTGGTATTCCCATGGGTACGAATTGTGCACCACTTGTCGCAGATTTGTTTTTGTACTGCTATGAGAGAGATTTCATGTTGAGTTTGAATCCTCAATCACAAGAAGATGTTATAAAAGCCTTCAATGATACTTGTCGATATTTGGATGATATTTTTAACTTAGATAACCCTTTCTTTAGTGCTCTGATTCCTACAATTTATCCTAAAGAACTCAAATTGAATAAAGCTAACCCGTCCGACAATTATGCAGCGTTTCTTGACCTAGACCTTAAAATTAATAATGGAATGATTTCTTCTAAAATATATGACAAAAGAGATGATTTTGATTTTAATATTGTAAATTTTCCTCATCTTGACGGGGATGTTCCCCGTGCTCCATCTTACGGGGTTTATATATCTCAACTTATTCGTTTTGCTAGAGCTTGTTCATCTATTGACGATTTTAACAGTCGAAATCTCATTTTAACTGAAAAACTGCTTAAACAAGGATATAGATACCATAAACTAAGAAAAACTTTCTCTAAATTTTACTATCGAAATCTCTCGCTTATTGGCAAGTACAAATGTAATCTCAAGGTACTTTTGCGACACGGTATTTCACATCCTGAATTTTATGGTGATGTGATTTACAAACTTCGTAGAATTATTGGACATACCCATTTTCTCACTTTGTTCATCAAATATATAAAACAATTCATTAAAAAGGGATATGATCCTGTATTATTACAACATACTGCATGTTTGGTTGTGAACCCTTTTACAGTTGGCAATCACGCTGGCCTCTTTGCATGTACGCCGACAAGAAAGGTTTAGTACTCTATGAAGGCGACCTCTTAAATCCAGAAATGGAAGGAGAACGTCGGATATCTGTACTATTTCATTTTTGTCGTACCCTTTATTACTTTTCTACAGTTACTCTGTTTGCAGCTCAATCATTGAGTACACTAGCGATAGGTGGATACAGTATGTTCAATTAAATGTTTTTTTGTTATACATGCACTTTACCACTGTATTTGCTGTCGCGGTTGTTGTAGATTAGTCGGAGAGGGGATACGTTTATTTACACTGTTTGTCTTTTAGGATGGGGATGGAATAAGGGTGAGGTTGGGCGCCCATAAACCGGTTTAAACCCCCGGTGACTTTGTCACTGACCGTTCCAAGGCGGTACTTCCATCTTCCTCCTATTGAATGTTTGTTTTGTCTTTGTGCGTCTCTTGTTGTTTTTTCTACCCATGTACATTTGCTGTTTCCTTGTGTTGCTGTTCGGGCGAGTGTTTGTTCTGTATGTGGTATTTCCTGCATGACTCATTTTTGTACTTTGGAAAACTGTTTTGTCACAACAATGCATCTTTTACGAACTTTTCTTATACTGTTTTAATCAGCAAACGTGTGTCAGCCAGTGTTTTTATAAACGAACTGATTGATGTTTAATATATTTAATGTTTAATATATTTATATATATATATTTATTGATTTCTATATTTTATATATTTAATATGTTTAATATTATGTGCAATATACATGTACCACTTAAATGCATGTGATAACGTTTGGTCAACTTTCCTTTTACCAGCAATTTGTTACTTGTTATATGCCAGTGCCAAAGAAGAAAAAGGCCGTCTTTACTAATCGTAATCAATATTCGAAACATTCTGTGCCAATACTTCCTCGTTTATGTTGTGATGTTCATCCTTGCCCAGACCCTACTACACCGAATTCTAAATCTAATTTGTTCTTCGTCAGACAGAACTTTAGACTTGAATCATTCTTTTAGCCAGTTTAATAAACGCGGACTTCATTTTATACATATCAACACCGGGATTTTTTACCAAAAATTGAGGAAATCTGTCTTCTTTCTACAAAGACTAATGCAGCTTGTATATTTTTATCCGTGGCTAGATGAAATGGTGTCGGACTCGGAAATACACATAAAAAATATTCTTTACGCCGGAAAGACAGGAATCGTCATGGAGGCGTCGTATGCATTTTCATACGTAATGATGTTACCTTCAATCTTGACCATCCCGATCTTGAGGCATCTTGGATTAAACTTCTTTTACCAAAAAAACAAAGCCTATTTTATGTGGTGCATTATACAGACCCCGACTCAGATTAACTTTTATGAACTGTTGGAATATCTATTTACATCTGTTTTGCACTTTAATGAAGACGAAACTATTCTGCTTGGGGATTGTAATACTAATGTAGCACGTACATCCTACTGTACTCTTGCAAATATTTTCAAATCATTTACAGAATTATTTAACTTGTCTCAGCTAATCAATGCTTTACCAGAGTGTAGAACATCATCATCAATAATTCATCTTATACTTGTTTCTGACCAACACAGCATATCTCAAAGTGGTGTTGTTGATATATGTTTAAGCGATCATTCCATATTATTTTGTAGCTGGAAAATAACAAAACATTACATTGGTAAACATCAAAATTAGATCTTTGAAAAATTGTAACATGGATGATTTTCAGCAATCTCTTTTACACACTAACAACTGGAGTCCAGATCTTTTCTCTGACACTGTGTCGGATGCTTGGACGGATTTTAAGATCATTTCCAATCAGTTATGCATGGTATTGCTCCTGTTAAAGAAATCCGTTTGAAACAGAGAACGGAGCCTTACTTCTGATATTTTAAAATGCATTAATGAGAGGATTACAGTTTTTAACTTGTATAAGAAAACCGAATCTGAAGTTGATTTTAACGTTTTTAAAACTATTAGGAACAAAACACAATCTGTAACTTTTAATGCAAATAAATCTTATTTTACCAACAAACTTGATGAGAATAAGAATGATTCTAAGACATTGTGGAAAACTTTGAAAGAGCTCGGAATGCTTTCTAAAAAAGGACTCTGTTCTTCTAGTAGTATATGACTTAATATTAATGGTGAAATTTGCTTTGATAAACTTAATGTTGCAAAACATTTTAACTCTTTTTATGTAAATATAGCTTCTAGTCTGGTTGAGAAGCTTCCAAAATGTATAAGCAAATATGGCCAGAAATTTGTGTTTGATTACTATTCTTCTAAACGTTTCGTTCCTAATAGTTTTACATTCTCAATCGTAAGTTAAGATAGTGTTTTGAAATATTTAAGGAACTTAGATCTTAATAAAGCTACGGGATTGGATGACATTCCATCTATAATTGTACGTGATGGTGCTCACTTGAAAGTTTGCCCTCTCACTTATAATATTAATTTGCCCTGCCTCGAAAAAGGCGGCGGCTGATCTTGGACTGCCCTATTTTCGTGGTGCATTTATGCGACATTACTTGCAACATGCATTAATTAGGCTGTCACATCGAGAACGTTAAAAGTAGGCTTTAAAAGTAGGCTGACTCGAACTCTCGTTATCTCGATGTAATTTGCTTGGTCCCTTAAAGTTAGAGATGTCGAGTTTCGATTGTACATGTATTGATCTTCATCAAATGACTGGGATTATAAAAAGCGATAATCAAATGGAACTATGCGCCCCAAACGAAGTGGGTGACATGATATGTTGTTGACATAATATTTTGTCGTGAACTTGTCCGACACATTTCTCGGTAAGGCATGATCCCATCCTAATGATACATCACATGAACATTTCTGGTTAATTGCAGATGTACATTCCACTTTTAGTTCTTTTACAATTACCATAGTTACCAAATAGCGGGCTCAGATTGGTCGGAATTAAGATATTGTTTGTCGAAGTTAAATATCGTTCGATTTTGTTGAAAAATGGTATCTTGGAATATTTAAGTACTTCAAATTTCAGAAGTATTGGCTGCCATGGTAACTGAAATTCTTTATTGAATGATAGGCTCTGAATGGTTGAAATGTATAATTTGTTCGGCGAAATTTAGATATTATTCGATTTTGCTGAAAATTGGCATGCCAGGATATTTTGGTGCTCCAAAATTGACTGGTAGGTCTTTCGCAAGATTTGATTGGCATGGTAATTATTTGGTGACCTCTAATTGGTCATAATTTAAATATTATTTGATTTTTGCGGAAATTTTGTAAGAAGGGGTTTATATGTATCCCAATGTTAATGATAGGTGTTTCAAAAGTGTTGTTTTCCATGGTAACGTAGCCTGTGATTTAGATATTTTACTGATGAATACTTGTTGCCTGTTTCGTTCGGGGACAATCTGTAACGGGATTCGTTGCAATTAGAAGCTGTTGTAAATGTTAGTCATAGATGTAGATAGTAGCTTAATGCAAACGAAAGTTAAGCAATTAGTTATTCGTAGGATTGTTCTGCATTACTATACTCCTGCATTAAAAAAAGTACAAAAATGAGTCATGCAGGAAACACCACATACAGAACAAACACTAGCCCGAACAGCAACACAAGTAAATAGCAAATGTACATAACTAGAAAAACAACAAGAGACACACAAAGACAAAACAAACATACAATAGGAGGAAGATGGAAGTACCGCCTTGGAATGGTCAGTGACAAAAGTCACTGGGGGGTTAAACCGGTTTATGGGCGCCCGACCTCACTCTTATTCCATCCCCACCCTAAAAGACAAACAGTGTAAATAAACGTATCCCCTCTCCGACTAATCTACAACAACCGCGACGGCAAATATAATGGTAAAGTGCATGTATAACGAAAAACATTTAATTGAACATACTGTATCCACCTATCGCTAGTGTACTCAATGATTGAGCTGCAAACAGAGTAACTGTAGAAAAGTAATAAATGGTACGACAAAAATGAAATAGTACAGATATCCAACGTTCTCCTTCCATTTCTGGATTTAAGAGGTTGTCTTCATAGAGTACTAAACCTTTCTTGTCGACGTACATGCAAAGAGGCCAGCGTGATTGTCAACTGTAAAAGGGTTCACAACCAAACATACAGTATGTTGTAGTACTACATGATCATATCCCTTTTTAATGAATTGTTTAACACATTTGATGAACAAAGTGAGAAAATGGGTATGTCCAATAATTTTACGAAGTTTGTAAATCACATCACAATAAAATTCAGAATGTGAAATACCGTGTCGCAGAAGCACCGTGAGATTACATTGGTACTTGCCAATAAGCGAGAGATTTCGATAGTAAAATTTAGAGAAAGTTTTTCTTAGTGTATGGTATCTATATCCTTGCTTAAGCAGCTTTTCAGTTAAAATGAGATTTCGACTGTTAAAATCGTCAATAGATTAACACGCTCTAGCAAAACGAATAAGTTGAGATATATAAACCCCGTAAGATGGAGCTTTCGCTGCCAATGCCGGATCTATGATTACCTATGCAAACAGTTTAGATACTGATGAGACGCCGAGTAATCAGGATCCAAACTGTTTGTTACTGTTACTATGTTTTTGAAACAAAAATAAAGAAAAATAAAAAATGAAAGTTTGTAGCAGACGACATAGTTAACAGACGACAGAATTTGGCAGCGAAAGAGTTAAGCAACTATCTGCTTCACAGACCCATATGTTAATGCATTACATTACCTCTCTATAGGGGTTGTACTTTACCTATCACGTGACCAATTAGAGATATTAACGAATGAATGTACATATGAAATAAATACTGGAAATGTGATGTTGTTGTTGTTTTTTGTTAGTTGCTTTCTTACTTTGTTTCATAGTGACATATGTTGACGGAGTTGTAAACCGACTTGACCGATATTAAACACCACATGCAGGCACTGTTTAACTCTTTGCACGCTAAGTAATTTCTCGTCTGCAACAATTGCCGTCTGCTTCAGTTCTTAAAATAAATTTTCCCTCATGTTTTTGCAAAAATATGGTCAAGATGACAAACAGTTTGGATCCTGACGATCATCTGGATCCAAACTGTTTGCATAGGTAATCACAGGTTCGCCGCTAGCGTCTTATTTATAAAATAGTGTAATGATACTTTCACATATCTGTCAAGGTAAAATGAACACCTGTGTACATATGCCATTTAAAAACATTATCGTATTAATATTAATATAGTAATTATTTTTATATGAATGTTCATTAGGTAATGGATGTACATGTTATTCCTGTATTATATTTCTCTTCAGGTGATGCCATATTTCGTGATGCTTATACTTTCTGACATCCCAGGTATTGCTGGTCTCTTCCTAGCAGCTTTATTCAGTGGAGCACTTAGGTAATTATACCAACCTTTATGTCATGAATATTTACGACTTAATGGAAATTTATTAACTGAGTTTAGATACTGGCTAATGAACAAAGGAGCTTTTATCATGGTAGAAACTGCATAATCATATCTATATTATGTCATATGCAAACAGAGCTTGTCTTGATTAGATGACTATTACTGTGGCCATCTGTTCTGGGTCTACCCTGTTTACAAAGATGTTGACTATTTGGGTACATAGTGAAGCCGAATTTCCCCCAATTTGAGAACTTAGCTTTTGATATATTATATTATAAAGGTTGAAGTTGTTAACAGATTTTGTAATGATTCACATCATGTAAGAATTAATGACTTTATGAAGGTTGAATGCCTGGATTGTCATACAACCAAATTGATTTTCACATGGGCAGAAACTATGGAAGCAGCTATAATATAAGTAAACCCATAGCAGACTCTAATCAGACAGGAGTTGTCTAACCTGGGATTACCTTGTTTGCAACTGCACATATAGGTATTTTATTAAGTAAAGAGTTAATATCCCACATACCATCTATTTGGTATGATGAAGTTTCAAACACAAGGAAATCTTTTGAATAGTTATGACTTTTCTATAAATAGATAGAAAACATGATTAACCCTTTTCCTCATATACACGTGTTTTTCACGCATTTGTAGAGTATACCCAGATCAGACGGCTTCTAAAGAAGCAATCTGATCAGGGTCTGCTTTGTTTTACTAATGGAATTTGATATATATACGTTTATTTACACTGTTTGTCTTTTAGGATGGGGATGGAATAAGGGTGAGGTTGGGCGCCCATAAACCGGTTTAAACCCCCGGTGACTTTTGTCACTGACCGTTCCAAGGCGGTACTTCCATCTTCCTCCTATTGAATGTTTGTTTTGTCTTTGTGCGTCTCTTGTTGTTTTTTCTACCCATGTACATTTGCTGTTTCCTTGTGTTGCTGTTCGGGCGAGTGTTTGTTCTGTATGTGGTATTTCCTGCATGACTCATTTTTGTACATATATCTTGCTTTAGTTTCTAAAATTGTAACAATGTTCCACCCTCCATATTTCATTATAACTATTTTGTCCATGAAGTAGTTATTCAAATTTGGAATAAACATAGAACAGGGAAAGGGTTATGATTATATACAGTAGTTGTTCTTTAGAGCGACCTCTTAATAAATAAGTTTAACCGAGGTGTGCTCTGGAAACTCAACACTATGGTTATCTTTATACTTTATTGCAACTGCATGTTTGACAGCGAAAGCAGTGACAACCATGAAACTGTTGATAGGAGTTCAGAGTATATTGTGCTTTAAACCTTTCTTGTCCAAATCCTCTCTTTCGAACATCGTGCTACATTTGCTGCGTATGAGAGTGGGGAAAACTGTAAATAACAAGTGTTGTTACGGTTGGCGACGAGTTCATAATTCAGTTTCTGTAAGTAAAATAATATTATCATTCGTGACAGCCAATATATCATCTTTCATATTTCGAAAACGAAAGGAAATTTAGAACGTGAAATGACCATTTTTAATTTCGTCTCAATAAAGGTCTTAAATCATTCTAAGAAACCATGAATTAGAAAAGAACTATGAATATTTCTAAAAACCAATGTATCACGAAAGTGCTTACAAATCAGCCTGAATGACGCGAAAATTGCAACACAAAAAGGGAAAATTGCAGATTCGGTTTTATTGAGTCTGTTCATGAACAGTAATTGAAAGTGCAACACTGCTCACGCCCCTAGCACCGGCTTAAGCGGTATTCAATTTTCAGAACAAGAAGTACTGAAATTCATGATCTCGAAGGATCAGAAGGTATAACAACACTGAGAATGAAGTACGGGGCGACGTTTTACGGCCTCCACACAAGCACTTAACACCTGCTGTTGTGAAGATTATAAATTCTGAAGGGAGGTGATCCCAGCCTTATTTGGCGTTTGATCTGAATCGAAAGTGTTTACAATGGTTAGCACAAGCGGTGGATTAAATTTATAAACTGATAAATTAACGCCACTTTGTATGTGGCCACAGTGGGGTAATCGGTAAGCACAGAGTATTTAGAGTGATTGCAATTGACTTCTGTAGGATCAGGCGCTGGTTCGAATCCGGCTGGAGTCATATGTTTTTATTTTATCTGATTTGAATAAATGTTTTTGTGAGTCTTCTGTTAGATCTATTCCGCCAACATAATTTTATGCATATTTACAGAACATTAAAATAGTTCCATGGTTATAGAATCATTACGCCTTAGAAAAGTCTAAATCTACTACCTAATAAACCTTCTATTATTATTATTATACCACATTTATATAGCGCTCTTTTCACACTGGATATGTGCGTTCAAAAGCGCTTCACATGGATGAAATCACTAACCGTAACGATCCGCATGATTATCTATCCAGACAATGAAAGATGTACAGTATATATGAAATCACTAGCCGGAAGGAACTACATGATTTTCCATCCGGTCAGTGAAATATATGCAAAAGATATACAGTAGATATGAAATCACTATCCGCAAAGGAATAGCATAAACTGTATTAACAAACTTGATACAGACAGGTTGACTGAAAGCCATGCTCATCAATATCACAAATTAGAGTAATCTGTATTAACAAACACTTGATACAGACAAGTTGGCTGAAGCCATGCTCATCAATATCACAAATTAGAATAATTTATATTAACAAACTTGATACAGACAAGTTGACTGAAAGCCATGCTCATCAATATCATAAATTAGAATAAATGGTTTGACTGAAAATCATTCCATTTATATGACTATTGGGTCAACTGTTAGCTTCTACTAAAGGCGTCCCATCTACGGCACTAAACTATTATTCTCTATATATCTTACATGCATGTTCATGAAGTATAATGTTGATAACGGCTACCATGGTCGTGTAGTACCTTTCTTAGCGATCATAAAAAATAAGGTCTTATGATGGGTCCATAAGGCGAGTGATAGCTTAATGCAAATTTCCGGAAGTCATGTGCGGTTCACTAGCCAGTACTGTGGCATATGTTAGTAGTGCTCAATATTGTAGGCGAATGACTCAATGGCCAAGGGAGTAAATGTACAGTCATAACATTTGCCTTGTATTAAGCAACCACCTGCATTTTAAGACTCCTATTTTCAATTATTGAATGGCTGTTTAGGACAGGTTCTATTTTTTCTTATATGAATGATTATAAAGCAAAGTGTGGATAACGATGGTCATATTATTCTTTCAGTTCATTGTCATCCGGGATCAACGCATTAGCTGCTAACACTCTACAAGACCTCTGTATCAGTTGTACGGAGAACATGCCCCAGGCCAAGAAAACACTTCTGGCTAAATTCATAGGTGCAGTTATTCATTACTAGTCACCTGGAAAATCTACAATACTACAAAATAAACGCTTAACTGGTATTTTGGTTAAAGATAAATTTATATCTTTTAGACAGTTTGCTGCTTATTGCTGGTTGAATGTCATACTGAAATCCCGCTAAGGAACATGATAAGTGACTTCCGCCCTGAATTGAGTCGCAACATGTATCAAAAGATTTGATTTGATACTAATATTAGTTCAACACTATGAACGAAATAGGGACGACCTTAGGTTGCTTTTGGAAATAAGAATTAAAGTTATATTGCCATATTTAACCAATTTTCGTTACACGAATTCTGTGAAATGAAGACTTGGAATTTCAAAGGAATAAACAGCAGATATCGAATATAACTAGTATATTATATATCAAAACTATAGTGACGTCCTTAATCAGACGCCACGTTTTTTTTAAGGCGGTGGCTCATATGGGGCTGCGCCTTTTTCTTGGTACATTTTGTCGTTGTATATTGAAAGATTTAGAGAGGTTGTTTAAAGCTGCTTTATTTTCAGTGTTCTTATATGGTACTGTAGCTGTTGTTCTGGCTTACTGCATGTCATCGATCACCGCTCCTGTTACACAGGCGAGTATTCCGTCCCTATGCGTCTTGCTATGTAAATATTAACTTGACGCCAAAAACAGAACATGTCCCTGCGCGTCGTGTTATGTTACTTTACTCAATTAGCATTTCATTTACCTCTTTATAAAACCCAATGTAAAAACTATGTTAAATGGAAAAGTAGTAAAGTCAAGCAGGCAAAGCCACATGCAAGACGCAACCACCACCAAAACACCGATAGACAGCATGACACACACACACACACAACCACACACCCAAACGCACACGCACACACACGAAATGAACACAGAAAACACCAAAAGACACACAAGAACCAGGGACAAACGTTCCACAACATGAACAAACCACAAGCACAAAGACGCAATGCAAACAAAAGGAAGGGTGACAAAGAGAGTACCGCCTTGGCACGGTCAGCAGCAAAAACACCACTGGGGGTTTAAACCGGTTTACGGACGTCCTAACCTCACACTTCTCTCAAAGTCACCCTAGCTTTACAAATATTGTAAATAAAGGTATCCCCGCTGGACTTACCCACAACATAGACGACGGTGAACACAGGACAACATGTAAAACATAGCATAATAACTGTGACAATCCGTCAAATATGTACTCAATGACTTTGCTGAAGTCAGAGCACCTGCAGGTAAGCCGTTAAGGGCACGACAGGGAAAAAATAATACATGAGTCTGGTATGCTCGGCTACTTTCAGACCCAACCTATTTGATTAAATGCAAAAGGTGCATATACCAGAAGAAAGGAACCAATTTAGAATTATATAGTTTTGAAGACAATGTGATAAATAGCGCATTTGCTCCAATGGAGTAAATGCTTTATTATAACAATTGTTTCAAAGAATCAGGTTTACAGAAAACTCTTTTCAATGTGAAACGTTGTCAGTAAGGAGTCATGCTATTGGTATTCATGGTCACGCAAAGCGTCATATAAACCTGACAGTTTCATTTGGTTGGTGCTGATCTGAACTTGTAACGAAGAAAGAGTAGACAAGTGTCTGCTGAATGTAAGCTTAATGCAAAGTGAAAGGGGTAATATTAGTAAAGTTCGACTAGTAAGGTTTTACTACACATACATGGAAAACTTAAAATTTCAAATCAAACATAAATAGAGGATCTTACACGAGTGCTCATTACAAATTGTTTCCAATTTTCTCACTTTGTTAATCAAATATGTTAACAAATTCAATAAAAAGGGATATGATCCTATAGTACTACAACATACTGCATGTCTGGTTGTAAACCCTTTCACAGTTGGCAATCACGCCACCCTCTTTGCATGTACGTCAAAAAGAAAATGTTTAGTACTCTATGAAAGCGAACTATTAAATCCGGAAACAGAAGGAGGACGTCGGATATTTTGTTGCACCTTTTAGTACTTTTCTACATTTACTCTGTTTGCAGCTCAATCATTGAGTGCACTAGCGATAGCTTGGTACAGTTTGTTTCGCTTAAATGTTTCCGTTTGACATGTACTTTACCACTATATTTGCCATCGCGGTTGCTGTAGATTAGTCGGAGAGGTGTTTCCTGCATGAACCATATTTGTACTTTTATGAAACGAGTTTACTATAATAATATTCATAATAGTAACCGAGTTTGATGAACACAATTTGTAGTGAACACGAATGTAAAATTCATTTTATCACATATGCCTTAAAATGCCATAGAAAATGAAACAGATTATAGCTGACGGCTGTGTCCGCCATTTCTTACGAACAGCGTAGTAATACAATAGACGACGCAAATAGCGCGCTATGATTGGCTAACGCTCAAATGAACGCTACAATTGGCTAATGATTGCTTATTTGTATAAAACAAATGCACTGGTGCATTTCCGCGATTTACGGCACTTGGTTACGGCACTCCCACAAGACAGATTATTTGATAATATTGTATTACATGTATGTTACTGGCCGATGTTTATGTCACTACTTCATCACAATAGTGTAAGTTATATATTAAAATATGTCATTACCCTGAAGCGGCCATGTGTTGTTTTGTAAAATTACGGAATAATTTACATTCACAAACACAGTGTTATTTATAGATTAAAATGTGTTATTACCTAGAGGCAGCCATACTATGTTTGTAAAATTACTTAATAAGTTACATTCATCACAACAGTGTTAGTTATAAATCATAATGGGTTATTACCCAGTGGCAGATATTTAATTTTGTAAAATTAATTAATAAGTTACTTTCATGGTACAACTTACTATGCTTAAACATTATTATTCCTATAACAAATTATTTTATAAAACATAACGTTTTATTACAATTTACATATTGTTTGTGAATTATTTTGGCATCGACCATGAACACAAGCGATGGAACTTTTGACTGGCATCTCACAGGAATCGCGCAGTTACCTATACAAAATGAGTTTCTCTGCATATACAGGTAGATAATTATGAAGCCTTGCATTTTACATTCACATTTTAGGTTGTAACAGTAACGTTATATCATGCTTAGGTGTGTCGTAAATATAACTTATAGAGTACTTTGGCAACATCAATCTTTTATATCTGCCTTGAACCCTTTTTTGCGCAACATTTCTAGCTGTCGGCTGGAACTCTACTTCGTTAAACATTTTGATAAAATGAAGAACTAAGATAATTATACGAAAATGTCATTTGGATAAACCAGACATGGAACCAAAGGTTGGGCCAAACCGTCCTTGACCAGACGCTCCTTTGAAAACGCGGTGTCTGGTCTAGGACTGTGCTGTTTGTCATCGTGCACTTTGTCGACATCGGCAATTAAAGAGATGAACATGTCGTGGTCTAACGATGTATATTACAGTAAAACCTCTCTATAACGACCACTAAAGTGTGAGGTTGGGCGCCCATAAACCGGTTTAACCCCCAGTGACTTTTGTCACTGACCGTTCCAAGGTGGTACTTCCATCTTCCTCCTATTGTATGTTTGTTTTGTCTTTGTGCGTCTCTTGTTGTTTTTATAGTTATGTACATTTACTGTTTCCTTGTGTTGCTGTTCGGGCGACTGTTTGTTCTGTATGTGGTGTTTCCTGCATGACTCATTTTTGTACTTTAATTAGTTGGTAATTTGGGCAGGTGGCTGCTTAAAGCATGGTGAAGTAAAACAGAACGCTCCTATAGGAGCGTTCTGTTTTACTTTCACCTTGCTTTAAGCATCCACATGCCTTTAACACAAAATACTTGATGCAATATAGTGGTCGTTATAGAGAGGTTTTACTGTATTAGTAAACACATGTCATTTTATAGTCATTCCGCATTATTACCACATTCTACCTATGCTCTATATACAGATTGCTGGGACGGCTTTCGGCGCATGTGGCGGACCCTATTTTGGAATGTTTTGTCTTGGTGCCACGTTTCCTCACGCAAATTGGGTAGTAAGTGTCCAATTGCTCTCCCATTAGGAACAAACATCCCTAAAAAGAAACCACTATTCCGCTAACTGTGACATAGATCGTTATCGCAATCTGCTTGGACCCAATTTAGAGTTACGCGGCATCTCATCAGGATCCAGGCTGTTTGTACCTCGGCCAATGGCTTCTCAAAGCCTTGATGAAAACGGAGGTAGTCTAAATTGCACCAGATCTAAATGTTAGCAGAATTTATGTTTTACTGCAAATCAATGTTCTTAAGCAATATAATGATATACAATGTATTTAGTAAAAGCAATCATGTTGCATTTAATATTAATTAAACATTAACCTCGATCGCATTTATACTACTCAAAATCGTATATATCGTATCTTAATCCTATGTAATGTATTGTGAGTAGTACCCAGCAGACAAGTATTTCATATAGTATACGCTTTGCCATGTTTATATTCGAAACATTTTTTTAAATATTTCAGCAGAATTTGTCCTTTGGAAGCCTTAATAAATCTTAGTCTATGAGTGATTTTATTTGTATAAACAATGTCCATTAAAACCTGTGATTTAAGAAATTTATCAAGTCGACCGTTTCAAACAGTGTCAACGATCTTTAGTTTCAGGACTATCGTTAATATCAAAGAGACTCCCTCCTCAAACTTTACTGATTTTACAAGAGCCCTTGGCCGACTATATGACTAGTCATAAGAAGATTTATTATATAGCCTGAACTGACGATATGAATATGTAGCTGTAGCACAGAAATAGCCCCGCCTCTATGGTCACCCTCAATGTCCAACTGATACGCCCCGCCTACTGTATTATGAAGAATGATTAGAAAATAGATTTAGTAACCAAAGAGTAATCCCGAGTCTTAAATAAGTCACCTATCAAACGGTTATTTCATTTGGTGACGAGGACGGGATATATTTAAGTAGTCATGACCTGTAAAAAGGAGAACTTTTATAAAGTGTTTGTTGAAGACCATTTCAAACTAGACATTTCAAGACATGTGTAAACATATTCAAGACTTTTGTGAAAAGGAAATATTACAATATTGAAAATAATTATATTCTTTCAAGCTGCTATCAAAATTACATTCAATTGGATTGACAAGTTTACATTTGAGTCTTTTAGCCCAAACAGGCCTCTTGAAAAATCACACACAAATATATATCCATATGCTTCCAAAATACCCCTTAAAATCTTAGGAACCGCCAAAAAGAGAAACCACGAGCAAGAGTGTTACAATTAGCCCAAAGTGTCGTAAAATCAAAGCAGATATTAAGGGAGAACGTGTACTTGCCAGGAATGGACGAAGATGGGGGGGGGGGGCAAATAATCATAATAATGACATGCTATGAGTGTCAATTACATCTCCAACACACCTGTCCCACCACAGATACACACTACATATTTACCAGGAAACCATGTGACCGTGTCGGTATGGATTTGACTGGACCATTTCAGTCAGGAGAATACTTGCTTGTTGTCAGTGACTGCTTTTCAAGATTTCTAAATGTAGAAAATTTCAATTCAACAACTTCAGTTTCAATAATTCATAAGTTAATGAAAATATTTGCAGTATATGGCATTCTCTCAGAAATCACAACTGACAATGTGCCATATATGGTTTTAGATGAAATGCAAAATTTATTTTCAAAACGTAGCATACAACATATACGTGTCAAACCGTTTTGGCCTTAAGCTAACGGTTTGAAAATTGAAAAAAAATAATTAGGCAATTCATCAAAACTGCTGTTCTCGCTCACAAAAATCACATGTTAATACTGGACGTGTACCCGCAGAAAATCTGTTTAATAGAAAGATTAAAAATAAATTGCCACATTTTAAGAAGAAAAGACACATTAGTGACTTTCAAGAACGAGACAAAGAACAAGCAAACATGAAAACCAATGCAGATAGCTGCATGAGTAAACAAGTCGTGGATTATAAACTGGGACAAAGTGTGCTAATTTTGAAAAGGAAATTAGGAAAACTTGACTCAAAATTGGAGAGAGACATACACCATTATCGGACAGGCAGGTTATCGGATTAAACTGAAATCTCCCTACGGCCATGTATTTTATCGCAGGTTGTAAGAGCATAAATGTGATAAACCTCAGAACTGACGCTGATTTAATATCATGAAATTCTGATTACTTGGATATAAGTAGGTGCTATTTTCATTAGAACGGGTGTAAGATATTAGTCTATCAATCATGTCAGAATTTATTTTTACAAATGGTTCAGAACTTAAACATTATCCCTAGATGGCTTTCAAAATTAGTTGCTAAATGTATCATGTGCCAGAGGTGAACTTTCTTGAACTTTGCAGTGAGTAGTGGCTGTGAACTGTCCTTCAAATTTGAATGAAAGAAGGGATGTAATGTATGTATCTGTAGCATAGATACAGCTCTGCCTCTAATGTCACTATCACTGACAACTGATAAATCCCGCCTACTGTAAATGTGTATGAATTTATTATGAAGAATGATGAGAAAAGATTTAACCAATGAGTAAGTTTGTGTCTTTAGTGAGTTCCCTATCAAAGGTTATTTCAGACACAAATTATCCAGGTATTCTATAGTAATTCCAGCAGTGGTGTCGTTCTTAACAATGAGGTTGGAACATTCTTCCAAAAACCTATAGAAGTAAAGAATTTAAGGATGCTCTTTTCCACTTTTTTCTCGAAATCAAAAATATAATATAGCAAACACTTCCTGACCACCACACATCCCTTTGTATTAGGGTAGGAAATAAGTATGATTTGTACGTCTTACAAGCAAGCCTGACGCAATATTTAGGGCTAACAGCATGGCGATTTACCCAGACAGGTCAACGGATATGGCAAACAGATAAAAAGACATGACCCAGGCATCAATCAGACATTATTAAGCCATACGTTGCCATGAATTGGCATATTGCATGGCGATGTGGTCGTCTTTAAGTATTTCGAAGGCATCCTGATCAAGGATGGTCCTTTGGGAAATACATACATATCTGAATTGACTCTGCTGCCGCTGCCATAACTGCTCATCACAATTCAACTTTCAAACCAAAAATAGGCTGTACATGTGCCTGGTTGTTTCCGTTCTACTTAATGTGTCATGGGCAAAGCTTGTCGATTCAGCGAAAGGCAAAAGCATTTATTTGAGATGAAACTCTTCCATGGATCATATAGTGAAAGAAAAACAATGGAATGATGATACTATGATAAAGGGCATGTGCAGGTTATAGATATATAGTGAAAATGAAAAAGAATGATTACCGTACTCAGGTATATTTTTCACCGGCTAGCTGTCTATGTTCATTCTTGTTCCAGTTTTCCACCAATCAGAAACATTGTAATTTGTACATGACCCACTAATATTTAGAAGTAAACTGTACATTCATTAGTTAATACATAGACTGGCATAGGGCCTTTTTATAATGCCTTTTCACATGGGCAAACTAGATGTAAACTCCAGATATACAGTCTGCTAACGTGATGAAACTTCTGGGGTCATTCCTACGACCTAGTAGTAATTTCAAAACACCATGGTTTATGATAATTAGCTGCTTCAGCCTCGGAAGTTGAAATCAATGCAATCGATCCATATCAACCTAACCACATCAATGTAAGGCATTCTCTTATACAGACATTTTCTATCAAAACACCATATAATTACAGAAAGTCATTATTTACGCAGATATTTAGCATGGAAGACTGTGAACTGTCGAAAATTATGTTCTTAAAATAGATGTTACTGGGATTTCCCCATAATACTGATGCACTGATAATGATTTCAAAGCGAAAATTGTATTACATTGGGATTGAAAGAATTTAGACAAACGAAAATGTTATGGTATTAAATATTTAACAATTGTTGTTATAATAACTGGTGATAATATAACTAGAAGTAATAAACTTCAACAGTATGAACTATGATTATGAAGTAGTAAGAAACAACATGTAGACAAAATATAAACAACCGGATCAGTATCAAATATCTTCAAATACAGTTTTATAAATTGATTTGTCTGAATGTAGAAACATATTTGTTTATTGAAAATGTAAAAGAGTCATGAACTTTAAGTCACTACTAAATCATGTACCGAATTGAGAATAGTTAGTTCAAACAGATCATCAACTATTCTTACAGATGATTATCATGGCAAATCCAACATTCTAAAAACAGACAAAATATCCCAAATAGTCGTGTTTGAGTTTATGGACTCCTTTAGATGAATGAATGAACTTTGATGTAAACAATATATTCATACGCTCGAAAATATATCAGTTTACCACTGTAATCCCCTTTTAATCTCTCATCTCTCACCGGATTCATTTTCTACCACATTTTCGTTTTCATTGAAGTGTGATAGTCAATGATAATGAGTACTGCTCTTTGATATAGCGGAATAGTTCATTCACAAATGTGTAAAAAGGCAAGACTTCGACTCTAAGATACATGTAGTTTCAAATTCAAAGAAATTGAAACCATCAAAAATGACGCACACGACGAAGATAGTCGAACCTAATATGAGTATATTCGTGCGCACTCCTTATACACAGCTATATTTTGTGGATTTTCTTACATATACTAAACCAAAGCTAAGGCTACGAATCCTTTTCATGTCAGAAATAGTATCATTTGATTGTTTCATGATGTCATGTTAATAATCGCCTTTTTAATCTATCGAATGTACGGAATGGCGGTTGTCAGGTCGGCGGGAGTAGCATGTGGCCGACGCGAGATTACACCTCTAACATTGTATTTATTTGCTTACACAAAGAATACCAAAACCATTAAAGTATAAGTATAATAAATTCTCACAAACAACAAAATGTTATAAATATTATTAATAAATAAATTATAATTATTAAACACCAACAAACTGGTGCCACACTTTATATCAATTTCTAACAAAATAGCGTACTTATCACCTCTTTGTAGTAATTGTTGAGCATTATTATCAGTTTGCGGTGACCACTATTAAACTATCAAACTTTTATTATCATTTTTCTATAAATTTAATACCACTTTTGGTCATAAAGTCCTCTTTGACGAACATGTATTTTGCCAAAACCACAAACATTCACAGACAAATAAAGAAGAAAGGTTGTTTAATATATTCAAGTATTGGCATTAATAGTATTTATTTAAATTACTACCCCAATCAAAGCACCGAGGCTCTGGTATAGTATAAACATATTTTATTTCATTTATAATTTCATGAAAAAGGGTCGGGCAACAAGTTCGACCAGCATTAGTTAGGGCCCTCCCCCTATGGTTGTTGGCTCTCTGTGATATAAAGCTACTTACTAAGGCGATCGCTACGGCTATATGAATCGTGAAAGTAGGCTGATTGTTTTAAAAATACATGTTGATTAATTTAATGATGTCACTAATGATGATGCTCACAAGTCGATTAATGCGTTGATCTAGGCTAGATAAATATCGTTCTTTAAGTAATTACACTCTACACAAACAAAAATTAGATTCTATATGCTTTAAAGTGTATTCAATTTGTTATCCTTATATTAATGTAAATATAAGCGCTTTCATGTACATATTTGTAATACTAACTTCAGACATTTTTTTAAAAAAATACTTTCACATTGTACATTTTAATAGTTATTTCACATAAAAGTAACTTGATTTTTTTCAATAATTGCTTCTTCTACTCACGTTCACTTATTCTTTTCAAACATTGTAAACGCCTAAATTTAATCCACCTAATTAACTAACAAAAAGACACAACCATAACGTATATTGAATGACATTGTAGGTCTGCCAATTGTTTAAGTCATTTCCATTGCACGCTTCTCTGCTAGTATAATAACAAGCAATCCTTCATAGATCTGTTTCCCTGTACTAATAGAATCTCCAAACATTGAAATTAATATGGCAGCGTTTTAATACCATTATTGTTTTGTACATTATGCCAATATTTGAATGCCACTGAATATCTTTTTTAAAGGTATTTCTTGTTATAAATATTGCAAAATTGATTTATTGTTATGAAGCCTTATGAAAAATGATCGAATATTTACCATATATATCATGTTTCAGGGGGCGTTAGTTGGGGGTGTCTTGGGCATTATCTTCAATGTTTGGCTCGCAATGAGCGCCTTTTTCAACGCTCTCCCGACTCCAAAGTCTGTGCCCATTCTCACAGCAGGCTGCGTGTTACCTAGCAACCAGACATCTACGCTGATTGCATACACATTATATAAACTTAATTCTACATATATAGCGGACGCTAACAAAACAATGAATGATCATACAACCCCTTTCACGACATTCCCTGTCGAACAGAGGTAAGTACGTGACAATAAGGGTCATATTCATTTGATACCGACCAGTTTAGTACTGATATAAATATTTACAATTTAATAAGTATACCTGTATTTGAAATTGGTGTATCAATTAAACATGTAACAGACACGAACGACTGAAGTTCAATAGCTATTTCACTAATCCATTTTTGGTTTATATTAGGTTTTATGTAGCTTTAACCTAATTATTTTAAAGTTTTATCACGACGTGCAAAAGATTACAGGTGGACGAAGGCCTAGTTATTGTATCAGTGCACGGAACCAATTCCTTTTGAAAGCGGGAAACGAGTGTTATCGCACTTGTAACAACGAACTCCTAGATCTGGGTCCATGTTTATAAAAATTTTAGTTGAGTCTGAGTTCGTCTGACCAATCAAAACCTTGAGAACTCAAATCTGACCAATCAAAAGCTTGAGAACGAACTCAGACTCGACTAAAAAGCTTTATAAGCATGGACACAGACTGAATCGATAGTGGTGGGCCACTTAATGTATTGGTAGGCCATTCTACTTTGAATATTCAGCATTCAAAGGCCTAACCAACTCCTTCATACAAACAACGTATAAACGCATTTTCACGCATTTGCAAAATGTTGACCCAAATCAGACGTATGATAAGGATCAGATCTGTTTGCCAATGGAATTTGATAGTTCTGTTTCTTTACTGTCTAAAATTAAAACAATATCCCACTTTCCATATTTCCGAGTTTATGTATAACTGTTTTGTTCATGAATATTCAATAGGTATTGGAATTTGGAATACATACATGACAGAGAATGGGGTAGAACTATTTTGGGTACGAAGATGGATATATTTGCAAACAACGTAGCAACAGTACAATGTCCATTCACGAACAATAATATACCACTATACAAAACTGTTTCACTACTTTACAAATTTACATAATTGTAAAAGTATTTAAATATTGAATACTATGTGACATGTGTCTGCAAAACAGTTACAACATTTACATCGATTTCAATTTTCAAAATACCCCCTTTGAAGCATTAGACCCGGATATCAAACAGATGTAACTTTACCCTTAGAATTTGATATTGAATCAGTATTGTTAAATACAATATTGCAACACCCCAGTGTTTTACAGACTATGCTGTTAAAGTAAAACCTCTCTATAACGACCACTGAATAACATCAAGTAATTTGTGTTAAAGGCAGGTGGATGCTTAAAGCAAGGTGAAAGTAAAACAGAACGCTCCTATAGGAGCGTTCTGTTTTACTTCCACCTTGCTTTAAGCAACCACCTACCAAAAAACTAATTAACACAATTTAGTGGTCGTTATAGAGAGGGTTTAAGTTATTTACGTCTACATGATGTTTTACTGTTGGTTATTGATCTATTCAACAAATTCCATTTTAATGATTTTCATGCTAGATCTACAAATTCTAGATCTAGACTGGTGTATTTATTTATATAATCAACATGTTAGCTTTCAATGAAACGTTAATGTAGGGCAGTCACTACAGACATATTCACAGACATCTGTTTACAATTCATTTTACATGTACATGTTCGCTGTCATTTACCTTGATCAGCAGACATCTTATCCAATGAATTGTAGGTAACTGGCCATATCTTTTCACAAGTATCATTCAACGTTCCTTGAGGTTTCCCAGATACAATTGGCTTTCTCACAAAGTATGTTGATTTCAAGTGTTTTTTCCTTAATTTCGACCGGCTAAGCGGGTTTAACTTCAGAGTTCAACTTTGTTTACGTCGTGTATATTAAATAGTATGTGTATGTATATTAGCACAGTATTTGATGACGTTAGAAATAACATACTGTGGTGATCAACTTTGACCACTAGCGATCGAAATTGATCGCGCTCCAATTAGATCACATCGATCCATCTGATGGCGACCCTACCCATTTCTGTGGTGAACATGCTTAGTTTGGGAGCGACCCATGTTTCACTGGTATATAAGAAGCAGAATTTCTGCATTCGAGGACTTTTGCGATAAGAACCTGAAAGGCACAATTACAGTTTCTGGTCTGATTGATTTCAAATATTATTGTTTCGGTTTTAGACAGCGTCTGTTGAAGGTGTTTATATTGGAACACCCATTTTATGAATAGCCCATTATGTAGATCACTGTTTATCCATTTACAAAAATAACTTCCTTAATATGTACACAAGACGTGTTTGATGCTGAATCCATCGTAGTATTCTCCCTTGAAAGCTGTTCCGGTCGGTAATAAAGTGCAATGTTTTACAACTAATAGTTGATTTCAATTAAATGCACAAATTGACGATTGTGAAAACGAATCTATTTATGCATGTGATTAAATTGACTAAACTACACTGGGTGTTATTTATCAAAGTAACGAAAATATTGTTCTTCCTGAGCGCTACCATATTTAACATTTCAAGTTTAATGAAAAGCCAGCTACTAGGGCACGGGTTACATTCTTTGGTAACAAGCGGTGGGATTTGCCAAAATAAGCAAATCCTGTGACCTTAATCCATTTTCCAGCCATTAATTTTGAATACATCCAGGAAATTAAATAGTGGTTTTAAACAGTTTAATTCTCAATAGAGAATTTCATACACATCAAAAAACATTAGTAATCAAGTACAAGTTGACAGTGAAGTTAGGTTTCATCATAAACACTAGCAAAGTGCAAGATCCAATGTAGACGATACCGAACCGAAGATGATTGATGATACACTTGATCTAGATCAATGTAATGTAGGAACAATGCAGGAAATAATGATCAACATGTCTGGCATTCTGAGAACAGTAGTAAAAAATCGAGATTTGATAAATTTAGGAAGAACAGACAGATACAGTCTTCAAACAAGTGAGCACTTAAGTAACGCAGCATCCGGTGAGAGTGTTAATGTCGATCGAGATTGTTTAAGATGCGCTAATGTATAAGGTAGCGAGCAGCTTATACCTAGCATTACTCACGCAACTTCACAAACAGATACCCAAATTCCAGAATAATCAGACACTCGAAGAGGCAACAGGTCGAACCTAGATCCGCAGAAATCTGCTAGGTTTTTTTATCAGGTGCAGCCATGCGACAATCCAGACCAACTGAACCACATATACAGGGTTTTGAATATCAGGCAGTCAGTGCAGATACTGAGAAAAGGAATACTGCTGGAATGGCAAATAATTGCTTCCATAACCAGAATATCAACTGTGTTCCAAATCAAGTCAGGCTGACCGACAGTGGTCAAGGCTGCAGTGGTTTTATATGGGTCGAGGTGACAGAGCGTACTGTCCCTACAGGGGTCAAACAGAAGTCTGGCGAGCCCTGGAGGAGCAGAATTAAAGGAATTACCAGTTTAATGAAGCCATACCTGTAGCAGATGATCAGTTCTGCCTACAGAGCATTAGACCACGTGCGGTTTACTTCAATGTACATGAGGCCCTGAGATATGCATAACTAAAGGATGTGCAATGTAAAAATGCAATCATTTAAGGGGAAGAGTGGTCTAGATATTTTGCCAGATTGAAGACTATTACCTCAAGGTAAAACTAGTCAGAAGATGAAAAATTGGATCAGCTCCTTAAAAGATTTGAAGGTACAGTTGCAGACTTTGTGTTCATGCAGTTATCGCTGATGTGCTGAACATGAGATGTACAACATGTTCAGAGTAGTAACGACGGCCATGTCATTTGCAGGACAGTTCAGTCGGCGCAACCAGAGACCAGGCGAGACAGCTGAAGAGAATGCAGCAGAACTCAAACGTCCATATGACAAAGCACGTGGCTATCTGGACAGAAAGCTAAATGTTGAAGATCTGGTTCGGCGCTTCCTTGATGGACATTATGGTGAAGAAGCACGCATGGATGTAGAGTTACAATAAAGGGACCCAGACAATGGATGGAACAGTATACCATGTGATTAATCTGGTACAGATAAGACATGCAAGTCGAGGTGACAAAAAGAGGCGGCAGCATGTGTGTCAAACGTATCATGACAGTCTATCAGAAGAGCGGTCTTACAAGATAGAGGAAGAAAAGAAGCCAACTAAGAGTGGAAGAAGAAATGTCTTGGTTCAAGTCAGCGGTTGTCAATCGTGATGCATATAAGACGATTCAAGAGTTGTGAGAAAGTGAGTGAGTGAGTTGGGTTTTACGTCCGACCAACAGTATTTCAGTTATTTGCAGACGGCAACCGCTTGAGACAAGTTATAGTGCTGCCTCACTGGAATACTCCTGTCGCAGGTACATGGCAAGGGCACTCCATCCAGTCACATTATCCTGACACCGGGCCGACCAGTCCTAGAACTACACCTTTATTGTCGAGCGTAGACAAGGGAGCTACTAGTACCAACTTTGTCTGTCTCGGCCGGGGATCGAACCCACGACATTCCGTACCGCAGGCGGACGCTCTACCACTGAGCCACAGAGCTGTGAGAAAGAATAGAAAAGTAAGAGAAGCAAGGGAATGATGTTCCGCACAGAACTTCAAACAAGATAGACGTTCAATGCTTCAATTGCCAAAAGAAGGGTCATTATGCAAGAGAATACTAGAGAAAAACAAACGCGTTAAGAAAATAGTGAGCCAAGAAAAAGAAGAACGGATGCTGGCAGAATCTTTAAACATGCAGGGACCAGTCCTTGCGGCCAAAGGGATGTCCAGTTAAAATCCGAAATATGTAGACGGCCAAACATGTGACCAGTAAATCGACCAGGTAACGACATTAAAAGAGAAATATCCGCAATATTCGAGCGATGGCTTATACATGAAAGGGTTGATTGGTAGTGTACCAGTTGTTTTCATAGCTGATACCGGTGTATCCAAGACCTTTTTCTCAACAAGGGTTTTCATACGATGAAAGCAGTTGAAAGGTCTCTTCTAACAAGCAAAAGTTAAGAGAAGCTGATGGGTCTCCAGTACAGGGATTAAGGAATTCGTCATTCAGACTTGTTTTGGGGTCCTGAGTTTTAGACGAAGAAGCCATAGTCTTAGCGGATATATTGATGAGTAAGATCGTGGTAAGGTTTGGAGGTCATGCGATTCCGTGTACAAAATGAAGAACAAGCAAAATAGACAGAAAAGCGATAATTTCGAATGATACTGTGGTACCTGCATTTTCAGAAGATATTGTTGGTCTTTATGTAGAACGGGAAGAAGATTATCATGAAGATCTCATTGCTACCTATGTGGTGGAACCGAAGGAAGATTTCACCATAAAGTATAGGTTGATAATGGCATAAATGTTGTTGGACATAAACAGAGAAACAGCATGCAAAATTTGGGTCATGAATCCCTTTAAAGAGACTATTGAGATACGACAAAATGCAGAGATTGTCGTAGCAGACATTGTAGAGGTTACAGAGGTCGAGGACAAAGACTACACTGTCAACATGGGAATAGTTAAGCATTTTCAAGAATTCGAAGAGAATGGGAAAAACAAATCCCCTCAACATTTAATAAAAAATCCACAAAAAGTCAACAGACGGGAAATCTTATTTCCGAAAGAGGGTTGTAGCAAGTCTTCTACTAAATACCAGAACTCCTTTTAAAAAGACGATTGGGACCTAGAACTGACACATCTAGCAGAGCATTCAATCGACACTGGCTATGCAGCACCAGTCGAGCAAAAGTCACACAGGGTGCCAATAACCTACGCTGAAGAAGAGAAAAAGGTAATAGAAGAAATGTTGAAGAAAGGGGTGATAGAAAAATTACATCTCCCATGGCACGTCCTAGTGTGCTTGTCAGAAAGAAATTTGGTGCAACAAGACCATGCATTGACTATAGGAAAGTAAATTCACTGGTGAAACCTGACGGTTTTCCACTTGCTAGAGCTCAATATTGCCTAGATGCAGTATCAGGCACGTCTTATTTCAATAGCCTAGACTTGACATCTTGCTATTTCCAGATTCCACTGAAAGCAGATGATATCCCTTAAAGTGTTTTTGCTGCAATCTTTTCTAGTGTATATCGATGACATCATTGTATATGCATCGACTTTTGAAGAACACATTGCCAGGGATGACGATAGGATCACAGAAAGAAGCTGGTTTGAAGCTGAGGCCAAACAACTTTTGGAAACTGAGGTCACTTTGCTTGGTCACGGGGTATCGAAATATGATGTCAGCCAAGATCCTACAAATGTCTCAAAAATATTTGGCTGGCCAAGGCCGCATACTCGGAAACATGTCAAGTAGTATGTGACCACGGGTTCATACTACAGCCGCTTCATAAGAACTTTGCAAAGGTTGCACGGCCGCTTGTCGAACTGACCGAGAAGGGAAGAGCGTTTCTATGGTATGTCGAATGTGAAAAGGCATTTGACCAGCTGAAGTCAGCACGTATTAGTTCTGCAGGCATGGGCAACCCTCTGGATGATGATGGCACCTTCTATCTTAATGTAGAAGACTCTGGCATTGTGATTGGAAGTGTGCTGTCTCAGTTACAGAATGGTAGAGACCGTGTCGTCAGCTTTACCAGAGAACATTGCGCAAAGCAGAAAAAACTACCGTGTTACTGAAATGGGGTTGCTTGCAGTAGTTTACTTTATGCAGTACTGCAGGCAGTACCTATTAGGAAGAAAATTCGTAGTGAGAACGGACCAACAAGCACTTATTTGGCTATTTAGCTTGAAGGAGCCTAATGGTAAAATAGCAAGATGGATAGAAATATTGGCATCATATGGCTTTCAAATTGAGTATAGGAACGGTGCGAAACTACCAAGTTTTGATGGTCTCTCCTATTGTACAAGCCCACATGATGGTACCTGCAATCCAGTCGACACAAGATAGGCATTGGAATGAATGTGGTCCTTGTCATAATTGTAGAACCAGATCAGAGCTGATGGCATTGAGTTGGAATTGGCAACCAGTTGTTCGTGACGATGCAGCTGCAGTCGCCAATTCTACTCTAAGACTACCTCAAGCGTATATCAGACAAAGAGACAAAGTCGCAGAGTGCGTAAAGGGCGAGCCATGCAGTGTAGAAGAAAACCTGTTGCTACCAGGACACTGACACCAGTCTAAAGAGGACTCAGCAAGAATAAAAGTTGCCCGATTATAGTGAGACTGCAGGTACCTTAAGTGACGAACTACATACTAAGCCAACGATCCTGGTTGTGTCAGGTCACAATAGAAGAGATACGACAGTTTCAATCAGGTGATCCAAACCTTGACATTTTTACAGAGCTAAAGCAAGTAATGTATAGCACATCTCTGATAAAATGCAGTCATTGAGTGTTGAATTGCGCCATTATTGGGTTATTTGGGAACAACTTCAAGTAGCTGTTAATATCCTTTATCGTTGTTTCAGAAAGGTTGATGGCACAGCTGCGTATTTTTAGTTTATTGCTCCAGCTGAATTAGGAAGGCAAATCATAGCACATAGATCATTGATCCAATTACTGCGAGACAGTTTGGTGTCAAGAGAACAAAGTCAGCTATATAGAGGTCTTATTACTGGTATGACATGAAAACTGACATCCGCCTTTATATTCAGCGTTGTGTCATATATGAAACTGATAACATCCTACCTCGGAAGCCAATAAAGTATATTGTAGCAAACGTGCCTTGGGATGTGCTGGCAATTGACTTCCCAGTAACCGAAAGGCGCAATCACTACATAATGGTAATGTGTGATCATATTATAAAGTACGTCGAAGTGATACCCGTTCCAAACAAATTAGTCCAGGATGTGTTTTGCGTCTCGTAAATCAGGTCATTGCTAGAAGGGACACCCCATTGTCGATCCACACTGACCAAGAGGCAACTGTTCCAGAAACTATGCCAATTTTTGTAATTCAAGAAGACCAGAACAAGTTCCCCGAAACCTAGAGGAAATGACCAGGTTAAAAGATTATCTAACAGATGAACAAGGCGACTGGGACCTCCACTTCGGTTGTCTGGCAGGCGCATATCGAGCTACTCCCCAAGAAGCCACCGACATAACACCAAACATGATTACCATTGGCCGAGAAATCCGTATGCAAAAGTGACGTGATGCTTGGTCAGCAATCCTGTAAACCTGAAACACCAGAAGGCCCAGCAGAGTTCGCTTTAAATCTCAGATCAAAACTGACAAGAGCTCATGTTGTTGCCAGGAATCACTTAGGCCAGTAAGCTAAGAGTAAAGTGGGAAAGCAGTCAAAATCAACTTTGTCTTGCGCCTTCACCAAGAAGGCAAGCAGCGACTGATACACCACAATAATTGAAAGCAGTACTGATGTGAGCCGTTGCCTAGGTCGATCAAAGTACAGCGGTCAAGGATCCTTACGGAAATAACAAACTAACTATGCAAAGAAAAAAAACATTTATTCAGCATACTACATACTATGTGAAGTAGTGTTTTGGAAGGGGAGATGTTAATCCAGTATTATGCTTACTCTCAATTCTCCTGGTCATATAAAGAAGTATACCATACACAGGACTGAGAGCAGAAGTTAGGAACCACAAATTATGGAAATGTCCTGAGAAGAGGTTCCAATCATGTAAACGTGGATGAGCTAATATTTGTTGTTGCGTCCAGTGGTACAGCCCTATACTTGCCTTTGGAAGATGATGCCTTCGAATATCAGGAGGAAAATGTTATTTCCGGAGGTCTGCGCTAGCCGAGAATTAGGCAGATTCTCGAGTATCATCCAGAGAGAGTTGTTGCAGATATGTGGGCGACACCTATACCTGATGATGTCCCGACGCAGATATCAACAACTGATTCATCTCCTGTCGTCCTAGGCCTTGGTGTTCTGTTAGATGATGTCCACAGTCAACACCACCAATATCCTCAAAGCTTAATTAAACACCATCGACCGCAGCAATAGCAGCTTCGCCACTGCATACCAGAGGACATAAATCGTTGCACTGCCAGGACATGCAAAGCACATGATAAACAGCTGATATCGGTCAGTTGTTTGTACCGGGTCATGCAGCAGCAGCTCGATGAGACTCGTAGAGTGGAACCATTGAAAAGTGCAGTAAAAAAGAAAAAAACTGTTAGTGCATGAATTTTAAGTTTGTATATAGAAATGAACATACATAGTTTTAGAAAGTGACAATAATTTATTTGTATCTATAAAATAGACCAGTAAAATGACCCAGTGGTTTACAGAGTATGCTAATATTTCATTCTATGATGTTTTATTGTTGGTAATTGATCTATTCACCAAGTTACATTTTAATACTTTTCATGCTAGATCTACAGATTTAGTGAAATGCTAATGTAGGGCAGTCACTGCAACATAATTGTTTTTATTCACAAACATCTGTTTATAATTCATCTTACATACACATGTTTACTGTCATTCACCTGGATCGTATCCAAGAAAGTGTGGGTAACTGACCATATCTTTTCACAAGTATCATCCAGCGTTCTTTGCAGTTTCCAATTACAGTAAGCTTTAAAGTATGTTGATTTCAAATGTTTTCTCCATATTTTCGACCGGCTTAGCGGGTTTAATTTTAGAGTTAAACTTTATTTACCTCGTGTATATTAAGCAGTCGTTGATAACTTTATAAATGACGTAAGCTGGTGATCAACTTTGATTACTAGCGATCGAAGTTGATCACGGTCAAATTAGATCACAGCAACCCATTTTATAGTGATCCTATCCATTTCTGTGGTGATCATACCCAGATTAGGAGCGATCCAGCCTCACTAGTATATAAGGACTAGTACGTCGGCGCCTCATCAGGATCAAAACTGTTTGACACAATAGGTTTTCAAACGCTTGGAATCGGAGGTAGTCGAAATGTACCAGGTCCAAATTTAAGCACCCATTATGTTTTTCACAACAGGATAAAGGTATATAAGCATAAGTTTGAAACTTTTGTCTTAGTTGACCAACAAAGTTGGCCTACAGCGAATACTCGTTATAACGACATTCGATCTAACGAAATATTCATTACACTGACAGGAATGTTTGAAACATATACAGTAAAACTCTCTGTAAACCGACGTTTTAGTAGAGAAGTATTTAGATCTTTTTAAGGCAGATGGAAGCTTAATGCAGGATGAAAACCATGCAGAAATGGGAGGGGGCTTTTAATGATTTTCAGAACGATATTAATGCTAATTTGAACGTCTAGTTTGGAGTTGTGTTACTGTATAACTAAACGTGTTTTATAACGATGGTCGCTGTAACGACAGCTGACTGCACTATGCTATTGTGTATTTACAGATCAATGTCGGGAGTTGAATATCTGTACAATATGTCCTATCGGTATCTTGGGCTTACTGGATTTCTTGCGACATTGACCATTGGCCTCGTAGTCAGTTTTTGCTCAGGTAACTCAACATGTAATGCGTAGATAATATTGGGTTTACTTTTATTTGTTTTATATAAATATATGTTCCAAATGAAGTTTCAATAAATAAAAGAAAATGTGTCCACGGGACACGGATGTCCCGGTCAAGAAAATTCAATCAGAGTGTAGGCAAACAGGAAGAAGATAAACGAGAGACCTGAAAGGGGGAGACACGGTGCAACGTACTATGAGTATACTTTCTAGCAAATATCAAAGCATTCAAGCATACACAAGCCAAGAAATATTTGACGAAATGTTTTGTCATTAAACAATCACCAAAATTTAACTATATTGTCGGCAAACAGTGTGTAGATAAACGACAGACCTGAAAAGGAAAGAAATGGTTCAACTCTCTATGATTATGCTTCAGACCAAATATCAAATCATTACAGCATACACAAGCCAAGAAATCGTGGACGAAGATGTTTAAAATTGAACAATCACCACAGTTCAATCGAAGTGTCTACAAACAGGATGTAGATAAACGACAAACCTGAAAAGGGGAGACACGGTACAACTGACTAAGATTAAGCTTCAGGCTGAATATCTAATCATTCCAGCATACACAAGCCAACAAATCTTGGACGACATATTTTGTCATTCAACAATCACCAAAATTCAATCAAAGTGTCGGCAAACAAGAAGTAGATAAACGACAGACATTAAAAGCGGAGACACGGTACAACTCACTAGGATCATGCTTCAGACCAAATATCAAATCATTCCAACATACACAAGTCAAGAAATCTATGACAAAAACTTTACTGGACGGACGTACAGACGTACGGGACGGACGAACGAACAGACGTTCGTACGGATAAGTGTAAAACTTAATGTCCCATCGCCTTAAGGCTAGGGCATAAAACACTTTAAATCCGGTTTTTCGAAACAAAAACACCTGGTTGTTAGACTGGGATACATTGTATGGATTGTGACTGGTTAGGCATCACATTTTCTGTTTCCGGAAAACATATTTGATCAAGTTATACATTTATGTATATCAAATGATTTTATTAAAGAAAGAGATATATTAACAAATTGTGTGTATATATACAATGTAGCTTATATGGATACAAAAGCTGACATTGTATCGGGGTTTCTCTTTTACCAAAGTCAATGGATCTGTTGCTAAACACCAAAATGCTTTCAAGATAATACCTTTGGTTAAGAAAACAACGTGACTGAATGTATACAGAAAATGTGTATGTATACAACATTTTACATTGAAATTGGGGGTGGGGTGGGGGAGGGAGAAGGTCAATGTCATTGCCGATTTTGTTAAAAGTAAGGATGTGTGAGAATGAGTGTCGTAATGAAATACAATTTGATTAAAGTTGATGAACAGAAAGCTTAGATGTAGTCATGGGATTAGCGTTCTTTTGAGGGTCTTTCTAGTGTCAAACGCAATGTAATTGCAATTAGAAAGAGGTTCCGAATATAACAATAACAGAAAAGTTTGGTGTTTGTGGTATTGACCCATATCTTGTATTTGTCACTTTGTCCTAAAATCTTAATGGAAAAGTAGTAAAGTCAAATCTTAAGTTTGTCTTAAGTTTATCTCTTTGAAACAATAAAATTTATGATACTTTGGTCATAATTATTTTTAAGCTAGTATTTGTGCTGTTCACTGCAATACATTATCGGTACATGTCAATTATCTAAAATCATCATTGTCTGCGCAAGATATCCATGAACCTTCGATTTTACCCTGCCTTTGTTTTCATTACAAACTGATTAATAATAACTATCCTACCATTTTTATAATCAATAATTTTACACATGCGTCACTAGGAAATGTGTGCAAGATCAGATCGATTACTTTATCATGCTCTATATTATTTGACACTATTCTAGCTTGGCAAAACATGTGGACATTATCAGAGTCAGAAGCGTCGCAGAGCGCTAGCCCTAAATATTCAAAGTGGAATAGGACTTCAGTGTTATTGAATATATTTAGTATGGAAGGTGTAACTGTTCTAGCGGATTAAGAATAACAAACAGTGCAGACCCCGATCAAATGCCAGCACGCTCAATGTCCACATTGAAAGGGGTTCTACTACTTGTTCTATTTTTCTCAATAGGAGGACATAGACAGGACAATGCTAGTCTAATATATCTGTTTCCGTTCATGCGAAATATATGGAGCCGCAAGTCTAACCTGGATACAACCTCTTGTGATTTGGGGGTAAGACCAATGATATTAATGTATACATTATATAGAATATATTATTGAATGAATTTACTGTTTACCGAAATATTTACTTTACAAATATGCATTTTGCAAACAGAGTATATTAAAATCAGATTCTACTATGTATGCTTATGGAATTAGTCTTCATCATGGCCAAACAACATGTGGTCATATGCCATAAACACTTGGTCATAAATATCCACGGTGTCATAAATAATCCGGTTAAGGGTCAAAATGTCAGACAGACACCAGTGTTAGCGCAAACATAAAATAAGTGGATACAATTAACTAACATTTGAAACATTTAACGGTTGGGCGAAGTCTGTGCATATATAATTTTCACCTTATAGTCCTACTTATGTAGAACAGGCCAACAGCAAAGTTAAGATAAGTTTCTTCTACAACAGTATGTTGCCATTGCCGCTGTAAGCATGGTGTATATATTCTAGTTTGCTGTTTTATGTACGTGGTGAATATATAAATACATACAGTAAAATCCATCTAAAGCGGACATCTAGTATGGAAGAATTAAGCAACATTTCTAAAGATCCAAGCACCGATATTTTCTTTATATTTTCTATTCGAAAACGCAAAAGTAGATCACATGGTAGACGTAGAAATGATAATATTAAGCGTAAATTACGTCGTAATATGTCTATTCATGATTTACATACCATTCTAAAACAAACTGGCAAACATTCTATGTTATCTTGTTTATCGTCTTTACCCTTTTCCTGTCTCAAGTCCATAGACGAAGAGGCCGATAAAATCTATATGCGTACAGATCCGTTACTTAATACTGCTTCACTTATACAAAGTTACACACAGCATGTTCTTCGTCCTCTTATTGATAAAGAATTTGAACATAAAATACATTTTCTGAAACTTCAATTCCTAAATAAAGGTATCGATTTTATTGATATTCAAAGTATATTTCGTTATAAAGTACATATCTGTTATAAATAATTATAATAAACATAATCTGTTATAAATAATTATAATAAACATATTATGAATGTTATTTTTAACTACAATACAATTGTCTCTGACTTAGATATTGATGTCTCAGGACCCTCCTAACAAAAGGACCTAAATATAGATTACATTCGCTTATTGATTTTGACGCTTGTCGAACTCATATTGCGGAAGCTATTCAAGAATTCTGCATAAAATGGTGTCGACGAGAACATGCTGATGTCAATGCCCGTTCGGATTAGAAGAAATGTATTTTTGATATTATTGATACGCGTATTACTTTATACAAATCAAATTACCAGCTTTTACCACCTCGACCTAGAGTTACATTTCGCTATTTGAAGAAAAACATTTCTAATTTTCATCCACATTATGTTCTTGTTCCTGCTGACAAGGCATCAAATAATGTAATCATTATTTGAAGATTGTATTATGTTGATGTTTTAAAGAAGGAGCTACTTATATAACAGTTCAAACACCTGAAAAAGATATAGTCTCGGAACATGTAAAAATGTGCAATAATTTTAAGTCTGTTCCTAACATAAAACAACATAAACTTTCTACTTTGCACTGGATTCCGAAACTACATGAAACCCCTTATAAGGCGCGCTTTATTGCCAACTCTAGCTGTTGTACCACTACTAAAATATCTAAACTTTTGACGTCCTGTCTTACTACGATCAAAGAACATGTAAAGCGTTACTGTGATAAAATATATGAAAATTCTGGTATTAATGTGGTTTGGTCCCTAAAAAATTCAATGATGTTTTAACGAAACTTGAAAATGAACAGTATAACATTTCTTCACTGAGCTCTTATGATTTCTCTACACTCTATACTACTCTACCTCACCATCTTATAGACGATAAACTGATTAAATAAATAGAAAAAATCTTCGCTAGAGAAAACAAAATGTTCATTGCCTTCGAGATCATGAATTTCAGTACTTCTTGTTCTGAAAATTGAATACCGTTTAAGCCGGTGCTAGGGGGTGTGAGCAGTGTTGCACTTTCAAATACTGCTCATGAACAGACTCAATAAAACCGAGTCTGCATTTTCTCTTTTTTGTGTTTCAATTTTTGCTTTCGGGGGATCACTTCCTTCAGAATTTCTTTTCGAATTCAGAAGTTGATCATTACACAATGTGGACTTGCCTTGGTGTTTGTAGATCTCTTACCTTTCTTTTAGATAATATATTTGTGCTTTATGGGGGTACCATATATCGTCAAGTTGTACCATGGGTACAGTACAAATTGTGCCCCTCTTGTTGCAGATTTGTTTTTGTATTGCTATGAGAGGGATTTTATGCTTAGCTTAAATCCAGACACTGACCGATATTGTTAATACTTTTAATAAGATTTCAAGATATTTAGACGATATTTTGAATTTAGATAATCCTTATTTTGAAACTCTGATTTCTTCAATTTACCCAAAATAACTGTCTTTAAACAAATTGAATCATTCTGACATAGCTTCATTTTTAGATTTCAATCTTTCAATTACAAATTGTGCCCCTCTTGTTGCAGATTTGTTTTTGTATTGCTATGAGAGGGATTTTATGCTTAGCTTAAACCCAGACACAGACCGATATTGTTAATACTTTTAATAAAATTTCAAGATATTTAGAAGATATTTTGAATTTAGATAATCCTTATTTTGAAACTCGGATTTCTTCAATTTACCCAAACGAACTGTCTTTAAACAAATTGAATCATTCTGACATAGCTTCATTTTTAGATTTCAATCTTTCAATTACAAATGATAAAGTTTCGTCCAAAATATATGATAAAAGAGAAGATTTTAATTTTAAAATTGTTAATTATCCTTTTCTTGATGGAGATGTGCCCCGTTCTACATCTTATGGGGTTTATATTTCTCAACTTATTCGGTTTGCCCGAGCCTGTTCTTTGCTTGAAGATTTCCACAGTCGTAATTGAGTTATAACTGATAAACTTCTTAAGCAAGGTTACAGATATCACAATCTTCGGAAAACGTGTTCTAAATTTTATTATCGAAATTTACGACTCATTAGTACATATAATTGCAATCTACGGACGTTACTGCAACAAGGCATTTCTCAACCAGACGTTTATGGGGATTTTATCTACACACTTAGGACAATTCGGGGTCATATCCATTTTCGCGATTTGTTTATTAAACGCATTAAAACTTTTAGGAAGAAAGGTTATGACCCTATTATATTGCAACGCACTGCATGTTTGGTTATCAACACTTTTACAGTCGGTAGCTACGCTTCCCTCTTTGCTTGCGCGGTGACAGGCCGAGGGTAGTACTCTATGATGTTATACTCTTAAACTCGGATACGGGATGAGCTTACCAGACTAATGTATTACTTTTTCCCTGTCGTGCCCTTAACGTTAAGGCTTACCTGCAGGTGCTCTGACTTCAGCAAAGTCATTGAGTACATATTTGACGGATTGTCACAGTTATTATGCTATGTTTTACATGTACTGTGTTCGCCGTCGTCTATGTTGTGGGTAAGTCCGGCGCGGCGGGGATACCTTTATTTACACTATTTGCAAAGCTAGGGTGACTTTGAGAGAAGTGTGAGGTTAGGACATCCGTAAACCGGTTTAAACCCCCAGTGGTGTTTTTGCTACTGACCGTGCCAAGGCGGTACTCTCTTTGTCATCCTTCCTTTTGTTTGCCTTGCGTCTTTGTGCTTGTGATTTTGTTCATGTGTTGAGTGTTTGTCTCTGGTTCGTGTGTGTCTGTTGGTGTTTTCTATGTTCATATCGTGTGTGAGTGTGCGTTTGGGTGTGTGGTTGTGAGTGTCATGCTGTCTATCGGTGTTTTGGTGGTGGTTGCGTCTTATATGTGGCCTTGCCTGCTTGACTTTACTACTTTTCCATTTAGACAGGTGGATGTTGAATGCAGGGTGAGCGTCATACAGAAAACATTCAGCATGACGTTCTCCCTAAATTAACCCATTTGCTACCAGTGGGTTATTACATGCTTATATATTGGATTAGTCCATTTTTTATCTAAGGGGTGCCTGGTCAAAATTTTCAAGTTCGTTTTGTTTTACATTTACATTCCTATCAGCAAACAGTGCAGACTCTGATCATACGCCGCATTATGCGGCGTCTGATCAGAGTCTACACTGTTTGCCTAAGTCCCATATATGGGATCGTGGGAGCAAATGGGTTAAGTTACCAACTGTTTCAAAGACCGATAATGATGCTAAATCAATGCGATTTAGAGGGGTTATACTGTACATGGATAAAACATCTTATAGTATAAATGAATAATGAATCACGCCAATGACATCGTGCCAAAGTTAACACAGCAGGGGGGTTAAATCTCTTGTTGCCACAATATCAACTTCAGCAGTTTAGATATTTAACTCATTCTTTCATGGATACTCATGTCAGGCATAATGGCGATGAACATTAAGTAGCTGAAGTTTCATAATGGCTTCAAAAAAGGAGGACGTTTTACTATGGTAGAAACTGTAGAAATAAATCTATATTACATTATGACCCAACAGAGCTACTACAGGAACCGTTTGATCTTGGTCTAATATGTTTGCAATGCTTATTTAATGCATGAAGGGTTGTCAGGGTCTTCAATAGGGGTCACGCGTTGTTTCGTTTTAATAGCGTTGGCGTTCCATATACAGACAACTGAAACAATCTGTTTGTAGTTATATCTATGTGTTAATATATAATTCAGCATACATTTCAGTCACAGGAGAACTATACCTTAAACATTTGGCATACTTCCCGCGAACGATATGCACTGATACAGATACGTATATGTGTGGCAACATACAGGGAAACCCCAGAAGAGCAGCTCTATTGGAACATACGAAATGGAAAAGTAGTAAAGTCAAGCAGGCAAAGCCACATACAAGACGCAACCACCACCAAAACACCAATATACAGCATGAAACACATATACACACACAACCACACACCCAAACGCACACTCACACACGAGATAACACAGAAAACATCAACAGACACACAAGAACTAGACAAACACTCCACACATAAACAAAATCACAAGCACAAAGACGTAAGGCAAACAAAAGGAAGGGTGACAAAAAGAGTACCGCCTTGGCACGGTCAGTAGCAAAAACACCGGTTTAAACCGGTTTACGGACGTCCTAACCTCACACTTCTCTCAAAGTCACCCTAGCTTTACAAATAGTGTAAATAAAGGTATCCCCGCCGGACTTACCCACAACATAGACGACGGTGAACACAGGGCAACATGTAAAACGTAGGATAATAACTGTGACAAATCGTCAAATATGTACTCAATGGCTTTGCTGAAGTCAGAGCACCTGCAGGTAAGCCGTTAAGAGTTTAAGAGTATACCATCATAGAGTACTACCCTCGGTCTGTCATCGCGCAAGCAAAGAGGGAAGCGTAGCTACCGACTGTAAAAGTGTTGATAACCAAACATGCAGTGCGTTGCAATATAATGGGATCATAACCTTTCTTCCTAAATGTTTTATTGCGTTTTATAAACAAATCATGAACATGGATATGACCCCGAATTTTCCTAAGTTTGTAGATAAAATCCCCATAAAAGTCTAGCTGAGAAATGCCTTGTTGCAGTAACGTCCGTAAATTGCAATTATATTTACTAATGAGTGGTAAATTTCGATAATAAAATTTAGAAAACGTTTTGCGAAGTTTGTGATACCTGTAACCTTGCTTAAGGAGTTTATCAGTTATAACTAAATTACGACAGTTAAACTCTTTTAGCATAGAACAGGCTCGGGCAAACCGAATAAGTTGAGAAAAATAAACCCCATAAGATGTAGAACGGGGCACATCTCCATCTAGAAAAGGATAATTAATAATTTTAAAATTAAATTGTTCTCTTTTATCGTATATTTTGGACGAAACTTTATCATTTGTAATTGAAAGATTCAAATCTAAAAATGAAGCTATGATGTCAGTTTGATTCAATTTGTTTAAAGACAGTTCTTTTGGGTAAATTGAAGAATCATAGTTTCAAAATAAGGATTATCTAAATTCAAAATATCTTCTAAATACCTTGAAGTTTCATTAAAAGCATTAACAATATCGGTCTGTGTATCAGGTTTTAAGCTAAGCATAAAATCACTCTCATAGCAATACAAAATCAAATCTGCAACCAAGAGGGGCACAATTTGTACCCATGGGTATACCAACAACTTGACGATATATGGTACCCCCATAACGCAAAAGTATATTATCTAAAAGAAAGGTAAGAGATCTACAAACATCAAGGCAAGTCCACATTGTGTAATGTTCAACTTCTGAATTCGAAAAGAATGAACATTGAACATTACAAGCTATGAACATTTTGTTTTCTCTGGCAAAGGTTTTTTCTATTAATTTAATCAGTTTATTCTTTATAAGATTGTGAGGTAGAGTAGTATAGAGTGCTCTCGAGGTTATAAGTGCCAGTTCATTCTCAGGCATCTCAATGGTCCGGTTTTATAAAATCGGAGTCATGTCATTGGTAACAGATAAAATAATAGATAAAAGGAGTTGTTTGATGTCAAATAAATGCTTGATCTGTGATCAACCGCCATACCCCTAATTGAACAGTGTATTTGTTTCCAGGCACCCGAGTGCTCCATTTCCATTATTCTGACATTATTCTGTCCCATTTTGGACAGTGTGCTTTGGCACAATAGTTGTTGTTGTAGTTTCTGCTGTGTGATCACCCTCATTTACATTACACTAATAACGAAATGTCAATTGTTGTGAACTTTCAGGTGAAGACAGTACCAGGCGAAGAGAAAAGTACATTAACAGCGTCCAGGAATTCATGAAATGGAGGGTATGAAGATATCAAAGTGTATGCCTGTTTGCTATATAAAACAGATAGTGATTTAACCCTTTTCATGTTCTATGGTCATTACAAATGTCATGACATACTAAACAGTTTTTATGAAATATGGCAGGTGGAACAGTGTATCCATTAGTTAAAAAGATACATTAACAAATACAGAAGACCACGATCAGACGGCTCCAATAGGCGCCGTAATAGGAGCCTCTGATCTGGGTCTGCTCTGGTTGCTATTGCATGAAAGCACGTTTATATGAGGGAAAGGGTTACATACTCCTTAAGTAGGAATATGGCTCAGACAAGGTATGCTGGTGTTTCCGATTTAGCACATGTGAAAAAGTTATTCTGCACTTCAAGTATATGGACTGCCATAATATAAATATTAATACTATAAAGCATTATAACTACATGTATATTACAGAGCTACAGATAACGGTGCAGACGCAAGTACTAAAATCGTCATTTCTCAACCAAATGCTTCGAAACGATTCTGAAGAGCGACCACAGCATATGGTTTGGTGGATATATAAGGAAGCTGAAAATGTTTTAGCCAGATGTATATAGTGTTATTGGTGTGACGTTTGATTCCAGTTTTCCAGTAAAATGTTAGCATTTGGAGCTTGACCTATATAGTTTTATTGTTCCTCGTTTAATTATTAAATGGCCAATGAAAAATTCAAACGGAGTTTCTGATATTTCTATGCCCTCTATCTGACATCAAACAGAGCGAAATAAAAGTGGACACAGATGAATCATACTTCATATATCTTCTACAGGTCATATGAAATATGAGTCATAGTTAAAATAGAGCATACAATGTCTCAAAGTAGCGGATTACCAAGGAATATAAATTCTTAACGCGGCCATTTTTCAAGGTATATAATGACCTAAAGCGGTGGGTTATCAAGGTATATTTTTTCTTAACGCAGTGAGTTTTCAGGGTATGCATATTTCTTAAGACAGCGAGTTATCAAAATATATTATGTCTTTAACTAGTGTTGCACTTTCAATTACTGTTCATGAACAGACTCAATAAACCGAGTCTGCAATTTTCTCCTTTTGTGTTGCAATTTTTGCTCTCGGGGGATCACCTCCTTTCAGAATATTTAAGGTGGCGAGATAGTTTAGCCCCAGATATCGAAAACTCATATTTAAAACTACCTAGAGCAATTTTTCTAAGCCTAGTTAGTTAGTTATCTTAATATATTTGATTATTTATCAGAAACATCGATAATCCTATCAAAACCGATATTTGAAATCTATTTAAATTTGCCAGTTTGATTTTTTTTCAAACAGCGATTACAAAGTTATCTTCTGGACTACGCTTATTGTGATTGGCCAATATGTGAATCATTAGCATGTCCAGGAAACCGTGTCACAGATGTTTTATAAAACTCTCCGTTTGGGAGTTGTGCAATATTTTAGTTTTAAGAACCCTAAAATTCTGCCTCCCGCTACGTTTCTTTTGATTTTAGACGATCGAAGCCCAGATATAAAAACACTGTGACACAGATTGAGACAATGCTTTTTGATATGCCGCAAACCGCGTATGATTCGGACACAAATTACAGAAGTTATGATTGTTTGAAAAAGCAGACTCATTTAAATTTGCATCCGACAAAACCATGACAAAGAATAGAAAGCCCCCCCCCCCCATTGTGTTGCGTAATCTTATAAATATCTATAGCTTTCAATCAAATTTATATCCAATGGAGAGCTTATAATTTGTGTGGTATTTTCCACTAAGCTCCCCCTCCTTTCTTCCATCCGATCAATTAAAAAAGCTTATTTATTTGCCGGTTTCCCATAAATCACCCATCAGAAAACTTATCTAGTCATGTGGCCTACATAGTTTGAGGCTACCGAGAGGGAAATGCGGATAAATAGCTGCCTATTGCTTTATCACGTATGTGCCCTTATTATCAGTTCTCCCCTAGGTGCCCCCGATAAGCCGTCCACTTAAATGGCTGACTGGCTAAGTCAGAGAAAAACTCGATGGTAATAAAGTAAAACGGGTTTATACGGCTGTTGTTGCATATTTTATGGTATTTTGTTAATGAAATGGATAAAAGAGACTAATGTCTATTCATTAATGGAAATATATATATAAGAAAAAGATTTTTTGTGATTCTAACATACTGTGGAACCTTAACGAAACGAGTTATCAAGATATACGATACCTTAGCGTAGCGGATAATCAAGGTATATAACGACTTAAAGCAGAGAATTATCAACGTATAAAATTTCATAATGCAGCAGGATATCAAGGTATACAATTTCAAAACGCAGTGGGTTATCAATGTATCTAATGTCTGAAAGCAGACTTTTATCAAGATATACACTTTTGAATCGCAGAGGACTACCCGTGTATACACTTTCTTAACTCAGTGGGTTATTAATGTATATAATGTATGTACGCATCATCAAGGTAGATACTGTTTGTATGAGCCATCTGGTTAGGGTCTGCTCTGTTCGCTTATAAAATCATTAGACAATCACAAAATTATTGTGATAAAAATGAATCTAATGCATTTGTTCGTTTATTGTAATAAATAAGCATATCATAAAATTTAGATTATATTGATCTCTGGAATCATATCTACGCTCAACTAGTTTCTAGAAGAAACCGTAGAGGGAGACCTATTATAATTTCATATAAACAGTCATGTGCATGCGTTTGATTGCGCTTGGACAGGAACGTTTTGAATTTTGATGTTAAAATAATTGTAAGGACAATTGTTACGTATTAATCCATGAAACAGAACAGGTACGCAATCATTATAGAAAGCACAATAGCGAGAAATGCCAATACATGTATACCTTACCGATAATTGCAAATTGTTTAGGGTTTTATGTTGTCTTTCAATATCAATATGTGAGAACTGAGAAGGTGAACATGGCAAGTGTTGTGCAAACATCGCTTGCATTTACTCTTATAGATGAATACAACAAAGATACAGTAACCCCCTCTAATGCGACTACCTAAAAGAAGTAAAAATATGGGCGGTAGAGGCAGGCGGTTGCTTAATGCAGGACAAAAGTAATGCAGAAGCTTTCTGCATTACTTTTGTCCTGCATTAAGCAAACACCTGCTTATAACGACACGGGATCACGTGACAAATGGCCGCTATGGTATCAGTTTAAATCGCTCTCTAAGCAAATTCGAAATAATTTAGACATGGATTGAATAAATTTGATACAGATGTTCAGAAAGTGTGTATATATGATTACCTGATAAATGTCCATATCGCAAAAGTGCATAGACATCAAGCAAACATTGAATTTTGACTTCATACTACGGGCCACTCGGACAAAGGAAAGTGCGCATTCCAATGGAAAAATGGGTGCAGTACTATACTGTAGATAATTATACAGGGATACAGATAAGTGTTATAGTTCGATTTCGATCGCTGAGCCGTGACTGCACTGTTTTATTTATAGAAGTTGCAACCATTCTTATTTATGGGTAAGTGGACAATGGTTGTCACAAGAAGCTCGTAGTAATCGTGCAGTATTAGTATATACAGTAAAACGTCTCTATAACGGCCACTAAATTAAATCAAGTATTTTGTGTTAAAGACAGGTGGCTGTTTAAAGCAAGGTGAAAGTAAAGCAGAACGCTCCTATAGGAGCGTTCTGTTTTACTTTCACCTAGCTTTAAGCAGCCACCTGTCCTAAATACCAACTAAGTAACACAATTTAGTGGCCTTTATAGAGAGGTTTTACTGTATATGCTTATTACTTGTTTGTACAAGAAAATCATTGATGCAAAGCATCAAAAGGCGCGTATTACTGAATAATAATCAAACCTATTTTACATGTATATAATATTTAAGTAATGTTAACAACAAAAAATATGGCCTTAGTAACGCAAAAAAATTCTTCAGTTTCATCACAAAAGCCCTTGAAACGACAGCCGTGTTAGTCGGGTGGCCCTAGTTATACAATAACTCTTTCAGTCTTACACTAGACCCCTTATCCCCTTTCAGGTTAAATATTCATGTAAGAAATAATGACATTATGGCTAATTATCAGTCCACTTTTTATAATGGCATAAGCACACATATATCCAATTTCTAATCTGAACAATTTCTTAAGTTCAAAGCTTATTGCAGGCCTAGAGTAATGCTGAAAACTCCTGTAGGTATTTTAAACATGCTATTTTTTTCATAACAACTCCGTACTGTATATTATCCAATTCGAGATATCAACTGTATGTCTAAATAAAATGCCAAAGAGAATCATCGGTAACTGGCCACCTCAACAAGATCCAAATTGCCTGACGTACAGTAACAGTGATTGTTCATAAGCAAATTTGAACACTGGAAGCTTTCACCATGGCAAAAAAAAATTCATCAGATCTATATTAGTTCATAAGTAAACAGAGCAGATTCAGCAGGAGCCATCTATTTTGAGTTTACTCTAGGTTTACCCTGTTTGCAAAGGTGTATCTATGAAGTAAAAGGTTATGCCTGGATCTTAAATCATGCTCTAGCATAAAATAGGTGTATATATTAATTAAAAACGCTAATGATAAACCGCAGTTCTGCATTCAATTACATTACTTAAGAGCTCCTTTCGCGGGATTTAGTACTGTGGCGAAAGCAGCACGTAACCCGTTTTCCCGGTAAATCATGTAAATGTCATCAATATATTAATGATGTGTTCATATATCCAGGCTTATCAGTATATTAATGCCAAATATATTTAAAATATATGTTCATCATCGTGACTAATCAGTAGCCGTTATTAATCTTTAACCCTCCTTTCGCCTGCTTTCGCCTCATTTCGCCAAATATCCTCCTTCCGTGTTTTAGCCATACTCGGTTTCGCAACATCTTAGACATTTCTTCGGTGGTTATCGTTAATGATCTTGCCATTGCGGTATTACATTTTGTATTAGCCCCGACCATAGGAGAAATAATTTTCTAATATTTTCATTTCCAAAATACAAACAATCATACAGTGGAAACAGATCAGTCGACCTGTTTCCAACTATATTGAATGTATTATTCCAAACATACTGTTTTTACATTCATAACCCACGAATTGCAGTTCCACTGTATTCTCACAAGTCTTGATAAATCAGCCCTCCTACCAGTGAAATACCAACGAAAGTATTACATATAGACGCGGGGACTTTATGTCCCCGCGCCGATAACCACATGTAATCCCGAAACAAATACATGGTTTGTATTTCTGAATAGTCATCGAGTACATGTCTACGATGTCAAGTTTATTCTATTTCAAATTCTATTTAAAAAAAACAACAGTTGTACATACTTAATATCCACTAGTATTTGTATCTTCTCGCGATTTATTTTTTATAAAATGTCGGTGTAGAAGTGTTTCATATAGTTTTCCCGTATTTTTAAATTATGACGTCATTTAAATGATGACGTCGCTTGTTTACCTCTAACGTTTATTTTAAAGTCATTTCGTTTTGGCAGACATCGTTATTCATGTTGTGAAGTTGTCTGGAGGGGGAATTTTATTTACATTTTGACCTTGGTGAAAGTGGGATAAGGACGAGGTTGGGTACCCGTAAACCAGGTTTAAGTCCCCCAGTAGCTTATTTTAGTTACCGACCGTTCCAAGGCGGTACTCCTGCTTTCAGCCTATGGTCAATTTTGTTATTTAATATGCTTAATGTTTACTGTTTTTTGTCTTGATATGCGTCCTGTTATGTTTTGTCTTGTGACCATACCTTTTCTTGTTTGATGGTGTTTGGTGCGGTGTCATTTCGTGTGTGGCTCTCCCTGTTTGTCTATTTTTCCATATTTGTGACGCGTTTTACCTCGACGGGTGGACTGGTACTTAAGGTCGCAGCTCACGGGTCAAAATCCGAACTATAGCGTTAAATTGAAAATATGTAAGGATACAAACAAACAAACAGACAAAGAACGTGCCTAGCGCTGTTACGTCGGCGAGATAAGTGAACGTTTACTTGAAATAATGGGCCAAGGACAAACAACGGGATCAAAATGTATTCCCATAATGTAAACAAGTCGTCTGCTTGTTGGTTAAGCAATTCTAATAGCAACATCGATATCATTCATAACCAAGCCCAACTCAATACCCAGACGAATGTAGCGGATGTTATAGGACAGACACGACATTTGCTATATGACCAAAACTGCGAGCAAAACAGAACAGAACTGAACCATAACACACAGGTTATGCAAGGAATGTCATACTGTGTAGGCCAAGTCCAAGGCCAAGGTCAAAACTGCTACATAAATTACGAAACGACCCAACCGAGCGTTACGCCCGTGCAATTTGCAAATAATCAACATTCTTTCAAAATGGTAATGGTACCGGTAAATATCGCTCAGTCTGGGCGGCCAATCTTTGTCAGTAAATGGCCAACATTCAGAGTACTCTTAACGAACACACTGAACGGTGGCATTCGGTTGAAATAAGATCGAAAGTCAAAATGAAGAGCTTTTGAAAATACGAACACAGTTTTAAGAAATTACCAATATCAAAGAGAAAATTGAAATCTCAAATACAAAAATGGTAGCAGTGGAAAACAAAATGGAGACAATTAATGCAAACATGAAAGAATGCGATCAAACCATGAAACAGTATGGTGACCTTTATGATGAGCTGGTAATTAATAATTGTGACTTTGACAAAGGACTGCATGAAATAGAATCCAAACTGGAATCGGTTGAAGGGAACCAGGCAATGCTTAAAACGCAGATTAACCAAACTAATGATCGAGTAACCGACGTACAGTGGCGTAGTATGCGCGAGAATTTGCTATTTTGTGGTATTCATGAGGCCGAAAACTACAGTTCGGAAGGCGAAAACTGCGAGAATGTTGTCAAAGGGTTTATTCGCAACGAACTAGATAATTGTAGGAGATGTTAAAAGTACAAATGAGTCATGCAGGAAACACCACATACAGAACAAACAACAGTTCGATAGGTGCCACAGATTACACCGGTACAATAGAGAAAATCCCCGATCCCGACCCTTAGTAGCACATTTTACGTATTACAAAGATAAAGAGCACGTAAAGCAGGTCGGGCAACAGAAATTGAAAAATACGAGATTCTGGATAAAAGATAAATACCCGAAAAAAGGAAATATCTGTATTCGGTGGATAAACAGATTTGACATAGTTACATGAAACAAAAACTGATGAAACTGACTGTGTGAATGTACCCGGATTGGTCGTGTATAGTTATAGTAGACAGAGACTGTAACGATATCGTTCTGGTAGTCTCGCACTGTTGGTTAAAGTTGGCATTGCTCAACATATTACTATCGATAGACATTCTAAAAGTACCTTGGTCAATTTTTTCAGCATTTTTAAGAATATCTATGGGATAAAGAACGATACTGATAATTACAATATTTTATGTGGTATAGTGTATATTCCACCTATTGGTTCAAGGTACTCTTATAACGACCCTTACTTTGAAATACAAAATGAGATACTGAGATACTGCACTGGGTGTAACAATATCCTTTTACTTGCGGATTTCAATTCCAGCTGTGGCAGTTTATCTGATTATTTGCAAATTGATGACTGGTTATATGACATGTTTGATTTGCAGGTCATGCAGGATGAAGAATCTGATATCTATAAAAACTTTGAAATTAACAATATCCCCCTCAATAGAAAAAAATGTTGATCAGACTGTGAATAATTATGGCAAAACTTTTATAGAAGTTTGCAGAAGTAATAATATGTTTATATGGAATGGAAGGTTAGGCTCCGATGCAAAGCATCTGATGTTAACATGTAAAAATATAAGTACGGTTGACTACTTTCTGTCGACTTCATTTGTTTTTGAAAATGTAGCTGAATTCTGTGTTGAGCCACTCTGTGACTTATTCTCTGATGCACATTGCCCATTATATGCATACTTACGATGTAAAGTAAATCATAACACACCTATTGCAAATGATAAACAACAACCTGAAAAAAGTTAAATTGTGGGACAAAAATAACACAGAACTATTTACAGAAAATCCTAATACCATGCCCCTTTGAGATATTGACCGGACGCTAAATGAAATAGCACATTCTGGTGTATACACCCATGCAGATATAGATCATATTACAGACCAAATTAACCTTATATTCAGTTCTTGCTCCAAAGAAACATTTGGCACCATTACAACTTCTTATAGAGAACGTGATAGTAAGCACACTTTTTCTCCATGGTTTGATCACAAATGTAAAGAAATAAGATGTAAATATCATAAAGCACGAAAAGCATATGACAAAAAAAGACGCCACAATTAAAGATTATTCTCAAAGCAATCAGTAAAGAATACAAAAATACACTTCGCCGGTCACATAATTCGTACAAACCAGTAAAAGCAGAGACATTGAGACCACTCAAATCAAAAGACCCAACGCAATATTGGAGAATAATTAATTCTGATATAAAACATGCAATACCAAGTGCCAGACTGGATGATTTTTAGAACTTAAACGAAAACACCCCGACTAGTGATAGGAACTATAACACACAGAGTGAATATAAAGGTACAAATGTAAATGAAGAGATATTGCATTAGCAATTAAAACATTAAAGAACAATAAAGCACCGGGGTTGACAATATTATAAACGAACTAATAAAGCATTCGATAACTACGATATTACCTATATATGTAAAATTGTTCAATAGTATATTTGACACAGGAATAATTCCAATGAGCTTGTCAGAAGGTATAATAAAGCCAATTTACAAACAGAAAGGTGATCCGAGACAACCGGGACATTACCGGCCGATATCCTTGTTAAGTTGCTTTGGTAAAATTTATTCGTCTATAATGAACGCCAGGCTAAACGCATACGCGGAAAAAAACAATGGCATAGGTGAAAGTCAAGCAGGATTCAGAAAACACAATTCAACAGTTGACAATATATTTATTCTCAAAAGTCTGATTGATACTGTACAATCAGATAAGAAAAAATGTACTGCTGCTTTATCGACTTTAAAGAAGCATGTGACTCAATTTGGCGGGAAGGACTATGGTCAAAGTTAAGAACCGAAAATATAAATGGAAAATGCTTTAATATAATATACAACTTATATGAAAATATAAAGTCGAAAGTATGTACACCGGAAGGAACACCCCCCCCCCCCCCCCCATTCTGCGGTCTGGTTCGGGTAAGACAAGACGTAGACCTCTTAACTTTCCTATTTTCTATCTACTTGAACGAGAGGATATCTTCAACAGCAATGAAGTGAATGGAAAAAAATTGAATCAATGTATGAAAATTCACGTATGTACTTGAAACTTTTTATCCTCCCATACGCCGACGATACCGTAAATATTTACAACAAGCGTTAGCTATCTTTACTGAATACTGCAATACATGGAAGTTAAAAATAAATGTCTCAAAACAAAAGTAATGACAATTTCTAAAGGAAATACCTGACATTGGCGAATATTCAAAATTGGCACCGAACAACTAGAACGTGTCGATGAATATAAATATCTAGGACTATTCTTTTCTAAAAAAGGCACTTTTCGGAAAACAAAGATGTACATCGCCGAACAAGCAAATAAAGCAATGTTTTCCCTTCTTAGAAAAATTAAGAGAGCATCCCTTCCGTACGATTTGCAACTGGTACTATTTGAGAAAACTATAAAACCAATTTTACTATATGGAAGTGAGGTCTGGGGTTTTGGAAGTTTTGATGATTTAGAAAGAATCCAATTGAAATTTTATAAGTATATATTTTACTTAAAAAAGTCACAACACCGTCATACATGATATATGGAGGTAGTAACACCATTTCATATTGATATAAATAACAGGACAATCGCATACTGGGCAAGATTAATTAAAACTATAGAAAGTTAAACAATTACTACTAAACTTGAATCTAAAATGTACCTGATAGCACACGAAATGTATAGTAAAAAGAAATTAAAATCACAATAGGTTGACAATCTGAAAACAATAATCTGCAACGCTGGCTATTCTGGAATTCGGTACATCCAGAGCTTCACAAATTCTACATGGCTAATTAAATCATCTCACCAAAAATTGAAAGATATATTCATTCAACAATGGCAGTCTGAACTAGGAAGATCATCAAACACAAATATATACAAATGCATCAGAAGCATATTCCAACAAGGTAAGTATATAAAAAAAATAACAGCGTACTATTGTAAAAGACTTTTAGCCTTTTTAACAAGAAATCAGAACTTACCAATAGAAAAATGGAGATGGCAAAATATACCAGCTAACGAACGTAAATGCCCAAACTGTAGAGATACTGGTGACGAATACCACTATTTTCTTGTCTGTCCTTCATTTTCACAAGAACATCGAAAATTCATCAATAGACAAGCATATAACTATCCAAATATGGTAAAGTTCGTTAAATTGTTCCACACAGAAAACAGTATACAACTGGATATGTTGAGCATGTTTTGTGATACGATCATGAACTAGGTGGAAATCCGATAAGAAACAATTTTACTACATATATAGTAAATCTAATAAGGAGCAGCAAAACATACTTGAAAACGCCTTATACATACCGATACTGTAGCAAGGCGTATGACGTATATCTGCTATTAGCGCAAACTGTGCAGATCAAGATCGAGCATCACACCCGGGATGCTGTCGGAACTGAATCGGCACGGTTTGCAAGCGCCAACACACGCGAATACTACCCAAATTTGTATTGTTATAAAATATCCGTTCTGGACAGATTTAAAACCATGCGGTTTCGGATCTGACTGGGACACTTATGGTCCAAATACGCAGTGCTTACTGATAATCATTATATAGAATTAGCATATATCCTGTCACACTGTATACATACATGTATATGTATATATTTTCTTGCAAATAGCCGTATGCTATGTGTGTCAGACGGTTCGGTATCTTGGCCACCCCGTGATTGGTCGTCTTTGAATTCAGAGTAGATCCAGATCAGATGGATTCTGTTAGAGCCGTCTGCTCAGGGTCTATTCTGTTTGCACCTTGATTTATAGTATAGATCTGAACCTGCGGTGTCTACCACTGGCGGATAGCCTTGGACAAATGCCGTTATAAAAACCAGTTTATAAATATTCAGGACGTCATCCTTTCCTACATGAATATTTATGTTTCAGAAAGCTTTCAGAAGTAAACCTTTGGAATCAGATTTCGCTACTTTCTGTCATAAAAGAAGGACACATATTAATGTTCTTGTATTAGTGTAGAACTGTAGAAAACTGTAAATAATATGTACTTGTCCTCATCGCCCATTTTCTTTTACTTGCTGCAAATATCCTCTTGCTTAATCGACCCGCTGGTTACATGATTTTACCAGCCGGGAATAAATCGTCATGTACCCTGGGAAAGAACTGTATAACGAATTTATTATACTGCAAAGTTTTACGGTTCGGATAATTTATATAAATCCATTTTGGCACATTTAATCACTAAACACGATAATTCCCCTAATATCGCCCCAATACATTATTTTTACCAGAAGGTATCCGAAGTGGTGTGCTCATTGTATTTCATCGGCGTTCGTGTTATAATAGATGGATGGACGATATAATAACTCCTCTAAAACTGTTTTATTGGTCATTTCAAACCAAAAGTGTTTTTTAATTCATTTCTGCATTTTTGTCTTTACGTATCAATAGTTATCTATTATGAATTTTGCTACTGTTTAGCCGAGTCGAGAGTCGGTCATTTGGTTTCTGATCACCATATGTGGGGCCCGCCATGGGGAATGTCCATGTACCCGGCTAGTTAACCAATCAGAAGTGAGGATTTTACTTTGCAGTATAATGAGTAGTACCGTACAAACTAGGAAGTATCACTCCTGTCAAACTTACTTATTATCTACCCTGTTCTACTGTCACCCTACATCACCTACGTCTTCTGTTAGCCGCTCCATATTTCGTTTCGTTGGAGCAGGGTGTGAGCTATATTCTTGTTATCTATTATTATATATTGGTAACTTACAAATGCACTGTACTCACTCTAAATTTCGAAACTTTCGACGGGATAAAGACACAGAATATAAGATATTCCATACGTAACATTGTAATTGTATTACAATGACCATAAATGCCGTCTAAGTTGGAGATATATCGGGTTTTTAGCTAGTCAAATATCAGATTTCGATCCAACCGGACTGCCCTTGTTAATGAAACAAACAAAGGATAAATAGACTGACATTTCCTATGTATTTATTTATTTACTAATCTTTTTCCCATGTGTTTGTCTTTCTATAAAAGTATTAACGTCTTTAATACGCGGTACGTAAAATTATTGTTCAGAATAATATTACAAAAAAGTTATTATTCAGAAACAGTTTGGATTCGATTTGATGCTAATAAACTTTACATCTACCTGGGACACCAGCTGTTTGACACTCATATACGTCCTATTTCTGAAACGATGTAGGTATATATGAAAACAATCATATTCTCAAACGGCCTTGCATTAACACATGCATACATACCATATATTTTAAGAAATTAATATCAACTAACATTGCATATTTGATTAGCCATTTCTCCATTTGTCATTGTGAATTGTTTATGTTATTATATGTATGGTGATTGCGCCTGCTCACTGCCGGACTTGTGCTTATTCGAAATAAACTGAAACTGAAAGCATGTTTATTCATTAAATGGTCGCATTAGAGGGGTTTTATTGTAGTAAGAGAGAACTAATTTGTTTCATTATAATAACAATTTACGTCATTAGAGTGGTGACTGTAATATTACGCATGTTGTGGTGTTGTCTGGAGGGGGAATTTTATTTACATTTTGACTTTGCTGAAAGTGGGATAAGGACGAGGTTGGGTACCCATAAACCAGGTTCAAGTCCCCCAGTAGCCCTTTTTTATTGCTTTTGGCTGCTGGCCGTTCCAAGGCGGCACTCCTGCTTTCAGCCTACGGTCAATTTTGTTTTTTAATATGCTTAATGTTTAATGTGTTTCGTCTTGATATGCGTCCTGTTATGTTTTGTCTTGTGGCTTTATCGTTTCTCGTTAGATGGTGTTTGATGCGGTGTCATTCCGTGTGTGGCTCTCCCTGTTTAACTATTTTTCCATAATTACCACGTCGAACTTGAGTGTATTGACAGGCTTTTTGTTTTGATGAGCATTCAGTCAGTCAAAGGGATTATGACTCTGCCATCGATAGGGCGAAGAGATGTAAAGATGTATGTCTGCAATTAACAATTAAACTTTTAAACACAGCCAACGTTTATCGAAACGAAAAGTGTACTTTTTATTTTACTGCGAATACTCAAAAACTAGAACTGCTAGTCGATACTCGACGTTTGACAGAGTACTTGAGTACTTGGTCCCATCCTTAGTTTCGACCGACACTAAACATTCTTGTGTACATATGCCATTATAAAAAAGCTAATGAATATTCATTGTGTCATTATTTCTTATATGAATATTCAAGGGAAGGGTGAATAGGCCTAGTTTGAGACTGAACGAGTTATTGTGTAACTAGGGCTATATGTGACGGTGACTTTGTCTAGTGGTTAAGCGTTAAGCTGATAACCCAGGGGTCCGGGGGTCGAATCCTGGTTAGACAAGCTCGAAATTTCAGAGACGCTTTGCAGTATCTCCCACCCGCACGAGGTTGCCTCCTCTCGACCCAGGGGTGGATGTACAAAATTTGTACATGTAAGGGTCACTAGCCGGTACTGCGGTTGCGTAATCGCGTCAGATGTTAGCAGTGCTCAAAAATGTAGGCGAATGGCTCAGTGACCGGGAAAGTAAATGTACAGACGGCTGAGCGGTAATTCGGACTGAAAATAGAATATAACTAGGCACTTATTTTTTGTTTTACTTTATCTGATTGAAATGGCTGCTGTTGCAATGGACCTGGGGTGAAACTGAAGCTTTTGTTATGTTACTAGGGCCATATGTTTAGAGAGTTACACAGGTGTTTTGTTCACATTGTATCATATGTTACGCTTTTGATTATTAATAACTACGTATTCACTAATATGCGCCCTTTGATGCGTAGCGTCAATGCTTTTCTTATTAAAGATGTTATGCATCTTGTCAAATTGACAACACTCCATTGCTTACATTAGCATATATTGACGTAATTACCTAATCGCTTGCATAAGGTCGCCCGACACACTCTTCTTTATTTGTTGAGAAACTGCCACTGAGAAAATATTAACATTCATACAATTGACACGTGCCTGATATTGTGTATATTCATGCGCTCTCCTGAGGCAGTGTTACATGTTGCGGAATGTTTACATATACGAAGCGTTAGGTGGCGTGTTTCATGTCAGAAATAGTATACTTTAGTTGTTTTCGGATGTCCTGTTATTAAACGGCTTTCGTATATAGGAGATGTGTTTTCTATAATATTACACGAGCTTTATGGTTTCATAAAAACAATTTGTAACGAATACGAATGCAATATGTTTTTCACTCTAGGAGCTTTCTGCATGACTTCCACCCTGCATTAAGCAGTCACCGGCCTAAAAGGGTCTAACATCTTCTTTATTAAAATTTCGAATTATGGAGATTTGACTGTGTATCCAGACGATATGCCCAATGACCCAGAGCCTCATTAGGATCCAAACTGTTTGAACCTCAGTCAAAGGTTTCCAGAAACAAACTTTTTTTCACGGAGATTTAAAAGTTAACACAGAACGAAGGCCATTCTAGGAATCTAGTTTTAAAGTTATTAAGATAACTTCATTCTATTTTACTCTATTTTTAAAACATTTGTATTGTTTATTATCCCCGTAAATCGTGTATAAGGGTCGGGGAACCACTCCTCTATACACCTTACAAACACATATAACTTACGCATGCATAAACTTCCAAGTTTTATTTGCAAAAACGAATCACATGAAATTGAAAAAGGCAAACTGAATATCATTTTCTAGTCAGTTAAAGTAAACCTTTTGCAAAGATGTTTTTTGGCAGACCATACGGTTTTGCATGCTGTTTACTCAAGTGTTTTATTTAGGCATTTATGCATTGGTTTTGGACATTTTACTCTCTCTCTCTCTGAATAGAATGTTACAATATGGGAGAATAAACGGTCTTAGTGTATCCGTTAATTCTGATGTAGATACATTATTTCATTTAAACGTTTTCCATCGCTACCTTCATGCCACGTAAGCCGTAAGTTTAGTTCGTTCATCAAAACTAAAGATATAATTTCGACAATTCATAAAAACTCAAATACAATTTTTTCCTGCTTTGTACCATGCACTTTTAAAGATATACTGTTATTTGTAATTGAAATATATTAATTGTAGAACAAATTATATTGTTTAATGTTGACTTTCTCGATTCCTGATACATTTTCAGCTTTAAAAGTATCTGACAGAACATATTTTTGCACTTTTGTAAAAGAGCTTCAAAAAAGTGTGCTCCAGAATGGAAAACATTCCAAATAAAATCATACCATATAATCTTTAGGATTTTTTTCAACATTTGATCAGAGGGATTTGGATGCGTCAAGCAATGTGATTAAGTTTTGCTATTAAAAGACTCTTAACAACCACAGCCTTGCCTATTGGTGAAAGTATTTGCCCTTTTATTGCATTCTCAATGTCAACTAATGTTGTGTTGAAATTTAAGTCTTTCATTTTGTCCAGGTCTACATGAAATATATCCCTAACATATGGTATGACTGATTATTCCATGATAATTTCCATTTCTTTTTTATAATGTCTGAGCTATAATTTTCTTGTAATTAACATTTAGTCCAGAGAATTTCGAAATGATGACAAGTGTATCATTTTAAGGACTCGTTGGACCCATAAAGGATAGCATTTGTGTCATCAACATTTGGAAGGTTTGTGTTCCATCTGATAAACATTTTTACTTTTTTATGTTACTATTCTTAGTCTGAATGATAACATTTCAGTTCATTGAATAATATACAACATGATACAGGATAGCCCTGCCTGCAGTCGCGCTCAATTCTGAAATTCTGGGAATCTCAGATAATCTCAGATAAATCCACACTGTACTACACTTAATTTTGCATCTGCATAAACAAATTAAACGATGTTTGTATTGAAATCCCCAAATTGATATTGTTAAAGTCTTATTCACAAAGGTCCATGATAGGGAGTCAAAAGCTTTTTTCAAATCAATAAGTAACAATATGCCCGAAAACTATTCTGCCTGATATCGTATATAAGTCGTGTATTTTCTCCGATGTAACGCACTTTATTAATTCTGAAAGTGGAAGATCCCTCGAAAGCAAAAGTAGAAATGCAAAAAGAGAACCTTGTGGACTCCGTTTTATTGAGTCTGCTCATGGCTAGTAATTAAATGTGTAACACTACTCACGCCTCCTAGTACCGGCTTAAGCAGTATTCAATTTTCAAAACTAATAACATCAAAACTAATGATCCCGAAGGACCAGAAAACACTGAGAATGTTTCAGTTGTATGAATTATTTTGTAGTAAGGATTTGATTCTACTTGTTATACATCCAGTACCAAATTTGTAGAGTGATGGGTCTCCAATTTTGTATTTGTCTCGATTTGTCTATTTGTGGAATACATGTCATAAGAGTACGTGTTAACTTGTTTAAACAGTATGCTTCATTTAAGGTGTTTAGAAAAAACATACCTATTATTTTCCAAAACACTGTTAAAGTCAGCTCCAAATCCCGCGGTTCCTGGGTTTTTATCATTTTTTTTATAATCATTAAAGCTGATCTTATCTTATTAAGCCTTAGTTTTATTTCAATGCTGTTTGACTCAGAATCTGTTCATTTAGGAATGCTGATATCACGTAAGTACTTTCAAAGGCTTCACCAGGCTTCTAATTGTGAATGTTGTTTCGTATATAATGATTAGTAAAAATATTTTCTTCATCCCTTTTCTCCATGAATACGCCATTCTACACCTTTTCAAACACAGTTGACCCAGACAGGCTCATACAGGAGACATTTGATCACGGTCTTTTGTGTTTGCTTACTAAATAATATAAGTAAGATTCTGTTTCTGTTTCTGTAATAGATATAAATTCCTGTGACCATGCGCTATTATAACAATTAATTTAAAAAATGGTCCCCATGTGACATTATTTCTTACACGAATATCCGAGGAGTAAAATATTTAAATTGCCCTGAATATTCAAGGTTTGAATTTTGCAATATCAACATGATAGGGTTAACCCATTCCCTGATATTGATGACTTTTGACGACCCTGTAAAAGTCACTTTGTGAAACCATTGTGATAAATAGAGCATTTGGAACAAATGCTCCATTTACCACAATGATTTCAAAATACAAAATTCTAAAATTTTCCTTTTCTCTAGTTAATTTGGGCTGCAAAAGCAACCCCACTTTATACAGGGTTGACTGCGTTCCTGTGTTTCTATAAAGCCGATCTTTTTAATAACCATGGTTTACTGTGAGACTAGTTTTTATTTATATATTTATTTTATTTATTTTGATTCATATATTTTTCCAAGCGGGGACACATATTTTTTTCGGGGTTATTTTATACATAAAAATATAAGTCCTTTGTTTGCATTTTACCTTTGGTAAAGTTATTTAGCTTAGACCTTTTATTACTGGTGGTTTTGTTGACCGTTTTGCATATTCCACCATTGTGCATGTAATCTTAAATGTATATCTTATACTAACCTGTTCTTAATTTGCGGACAATATAAGTGAAAATGTTAATGGGCATTGAGTCGACCTATTCGAATAATTTTCAAATAGACTGTAAGTATGGGAGTCTGTATGCCTATTTAGCAGTAGTTATGTGAAGTGTGTGGTGGAATTAGTGGTGAATTTCGTATGGTGCTAGACGCTTTGTGATCTATCATAAATCAATTTAATTTGTAAACATCACTTAATGTGATATAGTTTCTACGTCAGTGTGTTTCAGCAAATGAATAAAATTGATCTCTAGCGTAATGTGTATTTTTGTGTCATACACGGATATTATGCATCATGGCTCATTAAAACTTTATCACGTTTCTGCTATTGATTTATACATTACAGTCGTGTTTTCCCAATGTATATGTTAATTAAGTTATTGTTAGAATATATTAAGTGAAATCTTAGTGGTTAAGAAGGGGCGAAGCGAGCAAAGCGAGCGAGCCCCTTCTTAGCCACTAATATTTCGTTTAATATGTTCTAACTTGCTTAGAATACCACCTATATTTTGATTGGTCCAGCATAAATCGTTTCCATGATTCTAGTAAACAAACATCGCATGTCCACAAAACTTCACGAACCAAGTGTGACGTAATACGAGGACGAAAGAAACAAATATCTTACTGATTAAATGCTGTACTTAATGAGATGCTATAGGCAGTTTGATTGGCCAAAATGTAAGTTATATTCTAAAAGTACTAAACAATATTGCTCCCTCATTTTCTTCTATCCTGTTTAAAGACATGTTAGGCAGCCATTTTACGTTTGCGTAAAACCTCGCTTGTGCTCCTTTTCGGTAGATTTATTCAAAGAGGTTGTATCTAAAATTAGCCTATGGGGTAATGGGTTAAAGAGGAGGTCCCTACATTGATCGCATATTTTCAATAATATCATAAAACTTGGTAGTTGTTATGCTCTATCATTATTATGAAGATTCCCAATATGAACTTATATCGAAAAATGCCCATGTGATACAAATAAACCGATTTCATCAATAACTGATAATTTTTGTTCTACAACACAATATTATCGGCCTTTTCCGTAAATTCTTCCGCGTTTTGCCGATGATCACCCGATCCCTCCATTGTTTACGTAATAGCTTCCTCGGAAGTGGTCGGAGAATTGCGAATAGGGCGAACAGTTACGAAACTAAACTCAACCCGAATAAAACTGAAACATCGGGGTGTAAAACCGGGATCGATGATATCAAACACGTGGATGTATTGTCATTATAAACGGTAATTGGATGGGGCTTTTTGTGATATACTACTTTTCAGCATATAAACAAATGAGTTTTGTATATTTTAAGTGTTTATGAAATGCGTCAAATGTAGGGACATCCCCTTTAAACTACAATCTACACCCAATACGCAGAATTAGACTTTTCTCAGCGATCATTGTAGAATAATGTCCTGTATTCAAATTTTCTCATTAAGACCAACCATTTGTGTTTATAGGCAGGAAAATACACTAGTAACTTTTTTCTTAGATGCAGGGTTTATTGATTAGATTTTATTTGACATCAAAGCAAATAGTTTCAAGTCATTAAGAGAAGTCGAGTCCAGTTTTGCTCTCGATCCAATCAACAAATTCTGAAACACGTGTGTACACTGACGGTAAACTCGTAGTGCATCCGCTTGCTCCCCAAGACGTGACACCTGATAACACGGGATCGCCATTCGAGGCATAACATGTCATAGGGCCACCACTGTCACCCTGTAAAACATAACAATTCTGACTGTTATGTACATATATGTCATTTTCATTTGTACATAAAATTGTATATAGTGTTGTTAACGAAGTGTTGGAAGAAAAAATACATATTTAGCTTAGGGTATTTTTAATGTTTTCGGTGATAACCAATTTCGTCTCCTAAGCTTATCGTTTGCACAAGGTTTCAAACTGGTGTGTTCCTTCATTTAGTTGCAAACAATATATTCGATTTTAAACGTTTTGATACTGAGGAGACGCCTAGTTACGCTGCGTCTCTTCTGGATCAAACATTTTGTATGGATTTGCCTTTAGCAGAGAAAGAGCTAAACTCAATTAAATTGCCCGATTGTATAACTAGATAAGCAAGATAAATAGACAACACTAAGAGACAGTCTGACAGACAGACAGAGGAAAAGACAAAAACATACAGAGAGAAGGAGACAACATATGCATGATGTCATAAGTTCTTACATGAACCCCTACCGTAAAATCCCTTTAAACCGGATGTTAAAATTATCATCAGTACCGATCTGTAATGCAGGTGGCAATTTCATACAGGTTGCATCTTAATACAGTTTGAAAGTTTGAGAACTTTCTGAATGACGCTCACACAGAATTCAGCAGTCAATTGTCTAAAAGGTCCTAAATTGTTCTTTATGAAAATGCTGGTCTAGAGAGGTTGATTTAAAACTCACGTTGCATGCCCCAGAGCTCGGTTCATGTATACAAATATGGCCGTCGTTGATGTTAGCGCCCCAATAACTTCCGCTTCTGCACTCCGAATTTGAGAGGATGGTGCCGCTCGTTTTCTGTAGGATATTCGCTAAACTGCCACTTCCTGAAACACCATAGAAAAAGAAAGAGTATTTTGACCCTGTCTAAGCCCTTCAGTTTAAATATATTTATTTCATAAATGTAGATAAATCCACATATCACTAACATATCATAACACCATTATTTTGAGTAAAACTCAAATGAGCTACGAGTAAAGCATTAGAAAATAGTACATGATTATGTCTACAAAAAAACATAACGGTTTCTCTATGGATGTACATCATGGCATGCTATATATATAGGAATGATACTTCTGTTAAAAGTACACATGAAGAACACAATGAATGTAAAACAGACGTAATTACATGACTCGTGTCATTGAAATAACTGGAAAGAAAAAGAGAAAATGGAAATAATGGTGCTCAACGGGATGGAGGCCAAGGGCCGACGAGACACAGAGTGCATATGGCAATGATCACCCCTACTTATAACAAGCCAAATAACAGAACTTAACTGAATCTCTTAGTTTCCAAGATAAACCTCTGAAATATAATAGTGTTACTATGTATATCAGGTGATGTGCCATCATAAAGAAGGAGTTTCACTCTAACATAACGTAAATTAGTAATTATATGTATTAGATGAGTGCGCTGGATGTGGTAAAGCGGGCATATAAGCCAAAGTGATCAGTACGTTAGATATCACCACAAGAGTATAACGGAGAGAAACAAGGTTTCTTTGGAACAATGGAAGGTTTAATGTGCAACAAGTTGTTCTTGATGTGGAGTATTTTGACCCTGCATTGTACCAGTATAGAGGTATAAGGGAACACGGGTAGCAGTATTGTCGTCAAAAGCAACGTTCTCCCTTGATAAATGATATTATGAAATGTCATGAATATTGATTAGCTTAATGTTTATAATGGAATTACGAAAATGAGACACTTTGACCATGATAAACATTTTAGAATTACATATATGTGATTTGTAAGCAAACAGAGAATATCTTATCAGACGGCTCCTACCGAAGAAGGCTGATCTAAGTTTACTCTTGTTGGCAAAAATGTAAAAAGGTGGCTTTATCAGGTGAAGATTTACACTTTAAACATATATTTGTTAAACATGCATCCGTTGCAATTTTGACTACCTCCGATTTGACGAAGCCTTTAACCATTTACTCCTGGAATATTGATATCAGAAATAATGGCATCATGAATATTAATTAGATTTATTGTTATAATAGCTCATGTGTGCATGAACGTTTGGCCATGATAGAAAATGTAAAAGATCTATATCGTATCATAAGCAAACATATAAGAACCTGATTAGTTGCTTCTTATAGGAGCCTCTGATCTGAATCTACTCTGTTTGCAAATACGTAGAAAGGTGTATTTACGTAAATTAGTAATTATATGTATTAGATGAGTGCGCTGGATGTGGTAAAGCGGGCATATAAGCCAAAGTGATCAGTACGTTAGATATCACCACAAGAGTATAACGGAGAGAAACAAGGTTTCTTTGGAACAATGGAAGGTTTAATGTGCTACAAGTTGTTCTTGATGTGGAGTATTTTGACCCTGCATTGTACCAGTATAGAGGTATAAGGGAACACGGGTAGCAGTATTGTCGTCAAAAGCAACGTTCTCCCTTGATAAATGATATTATGAAATGTCATGAATATTGATTAGCTTAATGTTTATAATGGAATTACGAAAATGAGACACTTTGACCATGATAAACATTTTAGAATTACATATATGTGATTTGTAAGCAAACAGAGAATATCTTATCAGACGGCTCCTACCGAAGAAGGCTGATCTAAGTTTACTCTTGTTGGCAAAAATGTAAAAAGGTGGCTTTATCAGGTGAAGATTTACACTTTAAACATATATTTGTTAAACATGCATCCGTTGCAATTTTGACTACCTCCGATTTGACGAAGCCTTTAACCATTTACTCCTGGAATATTGATATCAGAAATAATGGCATCATGAATATTAATTAGATTTATTGTTATAATAGCTCATGTGTGCATGAACGTTTGGCCATGATAGAAAATGTAAAAGATCTATATCGTATCATAAGCAAACATATAAGAACCTGATTAGTTGCTTCTTATAGGAGCCTCTGATCTGAATCTACTCTGTTTGCAAATACGTAGAAAGGTGTATTTACGTAAATTAGTAATTATATGTATTAGATGAGTGCGCTGGATGTGGTAAAGCGGGCATATAAGCCAAAGTGATCAGTACGTTAGATATCACCACAAGAGTATAACGGAGAGAAACAAGGTTTCTTTGGAACAATGGAAGGTTTAATGTGCTACAAGTTGTTCTTGATGTGGAGTATTTTGACCCTGCATTGTACCAGTATAGAGGTATAAGGGAACACGGGTAGCAGTATTGTCGTCAAAAGCAACGTTCTCCCTTGATAAATGATATTATGAAATGTCATGAATATTGATTAGCTTAATGTTTATAATGGAATTACGAAAATGAGACACTTTGACCATGATAAACATTTTAGAATTACATATATGTGATTTGTAAGCAAACAGAGAATATCTTATCAGACGGCTCCTACCGAAGAAGGCTGATCTAAGTTTACTCTTGTTGGCAAAAATGTAAAAAGGTGGCTTTATCAGGTGAAGATTTACACTTTAAACATATATTTGTTAAACATGCATCCGTTGCAATTTTGACTACCTCCGATTTGACGAAGCCTTTAACCATTTACTCCTGGAATATTGATATCAGAAATAATGGCATCATGAATATTAATTAGATTTATTGTTATAATAGCTCATGTGTGCATGAACGTTTGACCATGATAGAAACTGTAAAAGATCTATATCGTATCATAAGCAAACATATAAGAACCTGATTAGTTGCTTCTTATAGGAGCCTCTGATCTGAATCTACTCTGTTTGCAAATACGTAGAAAGGTGTATTTACGTAAATTAGTAATTATATGTATTAGATGAGTGCGCTGGATGTGGTAAAGCGGGCATATAAGCCAAAGTGATCAGTACGTTAGATATCACCACAAGAGTATAACGGAGAGAAACAAGGTTTCTTTGGAACAATGGAAGGTTTAATGTGCTACAAGTTGTTCTTGATGTGGAGTATTTTGACCCTGCATTGTACCAGTATAGAGGTATAAGGGAACACGGGTAGCAGTATTGTCGTCAAAAGCAACGTTCTCCCTTGATAAATGATATTATGAAATGTCATGAATATTGATTAGCTTAATGTTTATAATGGAATTACGAAAATGAGACACTTTGACCATGATAAACATTTTAGAATTACATATATGTGATTTGTAAGCAAACAGAGAATATCTTATCAGACGGCTCCTACCGAAGAAGGCTGATCTAAGTTTACTCTTGTTGGCAAAAATGTAAAAAGGTGGCTTTATCAGGTGAAGATTTACACTTTAAACATATATTTGTTAAACATGCATCCGTTGCAATTTTGACTACCTCCGATTTGACGAAGCCTTTAACCATTTACTCCTGGAATATTGATATCAGAAATAATGGCATCATGAATATGAATTAGATTTATTGTTATAATAGCTCATGTGTGCATGAACGTTTGGCCATGATAGAAACTGTAAAAGATCTATATCGTATCATAAGCAAACATATAAGAACCTGATTAGTTGCTTCTTATAGGAGCCTCTGATCTGAATCTACTCTGTTTGCAAATACGTAGAAAGGTGTATTTATGGAGAAACGGGTTAAGGACTTATTGACCAATTTTCAAAGAGCTTGACTACGTAGAAAGGTAGTTCTAGGACTGGTCGGCCCGGTGTCAGGATAGTGTGACTGGATGGGGTGCCCTTGCCATGTACCTGCGACAGGTGTATTCCAGTGAGGCAGCACTATAACTTGTCTCATGCGGGTGCCGTCTGCAAATACTGTTGGTTGGACGTAAAACCCAACTCACTCACTCACTCACTCACTCACTCAAAGAGCTTGAACCCTGGTGGGAAGCCGATGGGAAAACCCTGCTTAAACATGCACCTACCCTTTACGATATACACTTCTCTTTTCATTCATTAAGTCCTTTAAGCTCTTAAATATTTAGATATGACACATCTGAGCAGAATATTAACTAGATGTTTCATCATCAAAATGTAACATTTGTAGAATTCATATTTCATTAGTAAAAACCCGCAAAGTTGGCACAACCCTGAATTTTCCACTTAGCAAACGTTTACGAAACTGCCTTCTTTTAAATCAGCCAATCTCATCCATAAGGTGGCCGATTTATAGAGGTTCTACTGTACTTTATTATACTAGCTCTGTTGAACCGCAAATTTCACGCCACCCATTTTTCACGTGTGACAATTGCGGCCCCATTTTTCACATAATTTGTGAAAAATGCGTTTTGCTCCTATACCCCCTTCAAAGCCTAACGCATTTTTCAGGTATGTGAAAAATGCGTCGAGAAGATGTGCTCAATTATTCACTTCAAAACACGCGACGCATTTTTCACACTTGAGAATATATTGAAGTTGATCGCAAGAATCGAAATGCCAGATTTGTAGTACAACTCAGAAGTTGATTTGGGTGCTTGCTCAACATCCTTATTTGATTAAAATATAATTATGGGTCACGTGGGTTAACCGTATTTGGAGTTTCTTGTTAATCCTTTAGCGTCCACATATTTGATATGCATTATGATTTTGTCTGCATTTGATGTCCCTGTGTTGCGGCACATATTGTCGCCGCTGTACATATTGTCGCCGGTGACCATCTCTGCTGAAACAGATGGAACATATTGTCGCCGGCGTTATAAATATGTCCCGAAGTTTTCGGCACATATTTATGCTGAACTGCACAAATTGTCGCCGGTGACAATATGTGACGAAGGTTATGATGCTTTTTAGGGTACTTTTGGCGACAATATGTCAAACGGCTTTAACGACGAACAAATTGACGACAGAGAACATACATATGGATGAAACAACATACAAACAGCTGGACGGATATGTGATCCTGTCAAAACAGTTGACACAATACACAGCTTTTGATTATCATTGGCGCAATTACACTGTTGTGTCGTAAAGCACCGAATACTATAATTTCGATTTCCCAACAAACGAGTCGAACGACAATATGACTGGCGTAACCCTTGGGCATGTATTGTCGCCGATGCCGACAACTTCGGTACTGTCGCCGGGGACAATATGTGCCGCTTGTTTCGGCATATATTGTTGCCGGCGACGATATGTACACCGTCGACAACATGTGCTGCTACACCCGGGCTATTGAATATCTGGGATATTTTGTCCCGATTGGCTGCTAGTCTGTCACCCTGGTCATAAATCTAGAACCGTTTGCATATTGGGGGTGTACATTTCTTAAGACAATACCTTTCAATATACCAAAACCTTTTGATCTTATGACCTTCTCCTTGACCTTTGACTTACCATTTGACTGGTGAGGCACAGGACCATTATAATTTGCGTAGGTAGTTTTTGATACACACCATTTGTATGAGTACAAAATATTTGACCGGATGGCCTCTGAATTGGTCTTTGGCCTACTTAATTAAACCCTTACCATTGGCTATCACTTTTGAACCATCGAAAATACGGCTTTCAAACTTGGCACGTATCTTCCGTGTTTCAAGACCTTTTTACAGTACGTAGCGTACACCGTGCGTATATCTATCGTGCGTTAATCGTATATCATGTGTATATCTTTCGTGCGAATATGTTGTACATCTCACGGTTAATATAATGGGTACTATTTCCATTTTATGGGATATTTGATTAATACCTTTTGTAATATATGTAGTATCTAATGAAAGAAAGAGTTGTTCTTTACTTAAGGTAATGATAACGTAAAGAATCGTTCATAGCGTATCGTATAATGTGCGTATATATGTATCGTACGTAAATAGTATACCATGCGTGATAATATCGTATATCGTGACAACAAATATGCTCACATATTTTGTATCGGACGTGGCACGCCATGCATCTTTCGGCAATAATTTGAGAGCGGAGGAAAAATATTTTCTCCGACTCTGTGCTATGTTTCCAGATCACAAAGTTGTTTTAAAAGAGATCAACGCAGAAATGTAAACCGAAAGTAGAAGTTTATTTTAGAATGTTCAGCAATTTAGGAATAACTTTGAAGAAAAATTCCCATATTAATTGTTCTGAAAATCCTTATATCCTTTCGACACCTGTAGCGTAATAAAACGTATTGGCGATTTTCAAAATCATTATCCTTTCGACTCCTGTAGCGTAATAAAACGTATTGGCGATTTGGCGTTCCATAACTTGGATCTATCTGAAGCAAATTGTTTGAATGGTTAGGGTTATAATGACTGCAGTCCAGTCTGTAAAGTAGGCAAGTATGATGGTCGTAGGTATATAAATGGGCGTTTTATCAGCAGCCAAAATCGGCTCAGACACTGGATGTTTCGGCCCTGAAATAACGCACGCTACCCCTGCTACCTTTGCTCGTGTTATGGCTGCACCATACATTTGCAGCATCAAACCAATCGCATTATTTATTACATCTAATGTTAATAGACACGACACGCAAAATCATGGCATCAAAAGGTTTAAAAATGGGCCAAAAATTGGCTTCGGTTTTTTTTTCGCACAGTGCGTCATGAACTTTTGTGACCTTCTATAAATATACGCGTACTGCCTATCTGTATGGTTGTGCTTATCTGGCACCGAAACAATAACACAAGCAGCGTTGTTTAAAGTTGTCATCCTCACGTACTGCCAGTTAACTGGCTTTAGTCTGACAGTACAATGAGAGTTTACTGAAAGTAATTTGACACATCACTGAAAGTGAACTGACAGTAACCTGACAATCCAATGATGGAAATATCATACTTATTACATTGTTTTGTTTTATTATTATTTATAATAATAATGATAATAATGATAATAATAATAATAAATATAATACTAATAATTATAATAATAATTATTTATTTATTTATTTATTTATTTCGCCACATCACAGCATTACAAAAAAATATCATCTTCATTAATTCATTAGTAAGACATATTATTAAAAGCTATTCTACCGTAGACCGTCAGTTTACTCTAATTTAACCTTGTTTTCATTTCAGTATACTCTCAGTTCGCTGTCATTTCACTCTCAGTTTATTCTCAGTGCCTTGTCATATTTTATATATGTATATATACAAAACATTCTTATCATCTAGGTCGGTTTTAAACTCGGTGATTGGATAAAGTATATATACTAAAGTACAGTCGGCACTCATTAGCTTGAACACTTTGCGAACATCAATATAAGTTCGACTTTAAAGAACTCCGAGATAAATGATCTTTCTACACACAATACACGGGTACTACATTACTTTTTAAAATTTAGTTCTGGTCAAATACACATGCAGCATTTGCATTGTTGAAAATGAAAACAGAATCCCAAGCAGTTTATATACAGACCAGACGACGAGTCGCTCTGCACCTGGTCTGGATCTGAATTGCTTGCAATTCAAATAACAGCTCAATTTGCAGGGACTTTCGTGGATTTCGGCATAAACAGACGTTCGACTTAACCGAGTTCGAGATAACGAGAGTCGACTCAGGGGACATTACTGTCATAAACATAATTCAGGGACAAAGCTACCCTATCCGATACTAATTCAATGTCCTGATGGCTGTTTAAGATCTCTCGTGCATCAGAATGTCAACAATAGCTAAACCATCTATTGACATATCTGTGAAAAATGCGTTGGTATTAGTAGGTCTTCAGAAAAGGGGGTTAAAGGGGGTCCGAAAATTTCACAGCAGGGGCCCCATTTTTCACATGTGCGAAAAATGGAGCCGCAAATTTCACGCGTGTAAAAAATGCGTCAACCCATTTTTGACACGTGTGAAAAATGGGTGGCGTGAAATTTGCGGTTCAACATGGCTCAAATACATAAAATATAAGCATAGACATAGAAACAATAAAGGCATTACCGCTTGTTCGACCCCATCCAGTAATGATGCAAGTAGAGCCAACAACGTCATTGCCTGTCTGTGGACTAATTGCTTGGAAGTTTTGAATAGGAGTGGCGAGTCTCAGCAAGGAAATATCATTCGGATAGGCACCGCTACCGCTGTCATAACTTTCATGCTAGAAAAAGAATTGAAACAACGTGTTATTATTTATAAGCGTATAGATAATTTGAGTTCCTCAGTTATTATTACTGAAGGTTTGTCCTCCATGTTTTGTTTTCAATGATGACGATACTGCCCTTTACTCCGTGCATATTCATGTAATGACACCATGCATATCAATTAAATTATTTTTATACAGGCACATGCATACTGGGGATTTCGATTGTGGCAGAAATTAAATAAGCATATCTATATATTTCCATAAACAAATAGAGCAGTTCCTTGTCAAACGGCCCTAGCATCCATGCTTATAAAACTTTTTAGTTGAGTCTGAGTTCGTTCTCAAGTTTTTGATTGGTCAGATTTGAGTCTTTATAAGCATGGGTCCATAACATTGGGAACACCAGTAGTTTTACATGTGAAAATACTACTCTTTTGTCGGTGTTCATGAAGATTCCAATAAAGAAGAACCGTGACCCTCTATAGAAATGTAACACTATATGGATCGATAACCTTAAAACACTTTGCTTGGATATTCAACAGGTCAACGAATAACACTGGTATGGTATTTTCTACAGAGACTCCTTTATCTTTACGCCAATGTCATGGATAAAGAATACTTAGGAAAATGAATGCTATGCCAGCCAGTGATCTATTTTACTTAAGATCGTAAGCCAACATTTTCGTATGGCTAAAAATTTCGTAAGTCTTAGTTTCACGACAATTGCTACCACGTGAGTAGCCAGAACTTTCGCAGACTCTAGTTAACAGCATTAACCCATTCCATCATATTGACGACTTTTGACGACTCTGTAAAAGTCACTTGTGAAACCATTGTGATAAATAGAGCATTTGCTCTTATAGGAGCAAATGCTCTATTTATCACAATAGTTTAAAACTTCAAAATTCAAACATTCTATTTTCTCTAGTTAATGCTCCTCTTCGGTAGATTTATTCAAAGAGGTTGTATCTAATTAGTCTATGAGGTAACGGGTTAAAGGTTCACTTTGTACTACAGGAACCATCGTAAGTTCTGATATACGTTGCTCACAACTTTCAGCCGCGATAGTCGTGTTTTAGAAATAACGATAACTTCAGTTGCACGATCTTAAGTGAAACTGGTCCAAGAGCGTTAGAAATGTTACGATACGTTTAAACTGCAGAACGTATTTGCCACATTCATGCGCTTTAGCCCCCTATGTTCTTAAACCGGGACTGTTCGAAATTTACGTTGCAACACTGCAATTGAATTTGGTCTACATTGCTGACATTGGTATGATGCGTGTTTTAAATGTATTTTTAAACAAAGCCTTTGTTACGGCCACATTTTAAAGTCGTGTCTTCGACAAGTTTCTAAAAAGTAATCACTACATGTGGTTTAGCACAGAAACAACGGAGTTATTGTTTAAAAGTTTTATTTACGCAATTTTGCTATGCATCTGGCGTGGTATTAGCACTTTTCTCCATATTTACGCATTTTAACTAATATTTAAACAGAACAGGCCCAGATTAGATGACTCCTAACGGAGCGGTCTGATCAGGGTATGTTCTGTTTCCTTTTAAATGATATAGGTCTGATTTAATCGTTTCTGTAATAAAAAAAAATTACATATGCTCATGTGCAATTATAAAAACAAATAATCTAATTTATATACATGATATCATCATTTCTCGCATAAATATTTATGGAGCGAATAGTTAACCCTTCGCTTGCTGAATTTTAAGATACAATTCTCCTTCTTTACCCATGTCCTGTTGTGTAATTACATATATCTTCATTCTGTACAAGTATTTCGCTGTGCAATCGCTGCTGTGGAGTGCACTGGCTGCAAAATCAACTTGTAAATAGTGTAGACCCTGATAAGACAGCTCCTGCAGGAGCTGTCTCATCTGGGGCTTCACTATTTTCAGGTAGGTATATTGACGTGAATAGCAAGCGAAGGGTTAACATACCTGGCACTGCTGCTTCAGATCGGGCTATAACTTGGACTGAATCCATGACAATTTCTGAGAGTTTTTGGTGAACAGGAAAAGGCGCATGTGTTACAGAAATGATTCCTGGGCAAAATAGTATGAAACTTCTGAGTCTGAGAACATTCTAAGAATCAGCCCAATCAGGGTCCATGCTTATAAGGCTTTTAGTTTAGTCTGGGTTTCGTTCTCAAGCTTTTGATTGGTCAGATTTGAGTTCTCAAGCTTTTGATTGGTCAGATTTGAGTCAAAGGCTCAAATCTGACCAATCAAAAACTTGAGAACGAACTCAGACTCAACTAAAGGTTTTATAAGCATGGACCCAGATGCTTGAGAATGATCTCAGACTCAGGCAATATATTTTATAACCTCATAGTCTGGGTTTCCATTCATATCATCTCTAGCATGTGAGAAAATAGGTAAACATGTGCAAATAATGAGGCATAAATAAACAATAAACTACAACTAAAGCACATACAATAAAGTATTTACGTACATTAATGACTTCCTGAACAGAAATTGTTTCTTCATTGCCGGCGGTGGTCGATATGTCGTGGTCGTTCACAATGACTCTGAAATTACTTGCGCTGTAATAGAACGTTATAATGTTTTTATTTGACGTCATTTTAACGCCTACTCTGACGGGTCAGAGCGTGCTATGTATGGTAATAAGAAAACATACAGACATGGTTGAGTCTGATAAAGGGCATTTAATAAAAATGCCAAAAAACCAACAGAAACTGTTGACATTTAATTAAGATACACGTATGGCAAATAATTAACTTTTTATCTGGGAGATAAATACACTGTCACTGTATAAAACGGCTGCAAAAGCTCACAGGAGAACCCATCCGGTTCAAAATAAATAAATTACAAGGTAAACGTTTTTATTATGCTCATATGTTGTAAAATAACAAAGTATATAAAACCAAATTAGGCAGATGATTATAACATTTCAGCGAAGATAATATTCAGAGATACTGTTATGTCCCAGTCCACACTGCTTGGAAATCATTAATAGTTTATGTTACGTTAAAAGGCCCACAATGGAACTGCACAGGGGAAATTTGAAAGGTATAAGTTAACCACAACCTAGGCTGTTAGACCCGTCTTAGGATACAAACAATAACAATCTTCATCTGGACAAAAAAACTCTGTAATGAAGAAGATAAAAGTAAAAGGTCATAGTTATTCGTAAATCGATAATCAGCTGAAATCTAAGGAATTAAGTGTTGATGTACGGGAAATCATCATTAATAGCTATAGGGAAAATAAACATATTCAACTGAATTATCACAGGTATTGGGATACCTAGTGTAGCAAATGTATTATGGTCAGCTCCTGGCAGTGTACACTTACGGCTATGCAATACGTCAAGTAATACACACATACCAATTAGCATACTAGATAGGTTTACCTAGAGTTAGGCATACCACTCATTAATCAGATACTTTTTATTCTGGAGATCTCTATTTGTAGTGTTATTATATAATACAGTAGACTGTCTAATGGGGTTTCGTCTGGCTTTGTCTGCATATTCTGTATAAGTACTGAGAAGATTTAGGCTTTCGGCAGACACGCTTTTGACGAGCCAAGAAATACAGTCTTTGGTTACTCTCCAGGTAAGAACGTTATTTTTTTCTGTGTTCTCATGAATAATGTATTCTAGATATTCACTCTCTGAATCAGGATCAGGTATATCGGCATACATTAGAAATTCTAAGTTTTCACTCTAAATAATGCTATTAGGTAAATCATAATTATTTAAAATCTACTATGCTTAACTTACTTAATATGTATTTTTCTTGTAAAAGAAAGATATTTTGTGCAAATGTCATGCAGCATTTAAGATATAGTATTCTTAACTTATACCCCCATTCCACTGAGCGGCGATTCCGCTACGCTTCGAAATTTTGGTAAAAACGCCGCGAATCGTAGCAGGAACGCCAACAGCGCAGTAGAAACGCCCTGATCGTAGTAGAAGCGTAACAGAAGCGTCTTGATCGCCACTTCACAACGATTGTTTTGACCTTGCTCAAAACAATCGTAGCGGCATCGCCGTGGACTCCAATCGCCGCAAAAGCGTAGTAAGAAATTCATGAACGCAGCAGTATCGTAGTCGCAGCGTGAGTAGCGTAGCGCAATCGCAAGCGCATCGCAACAAAAGCGCCGAGATATTTGTGAACATATAAACACTTTTTCACACATAATGGAGCCGTCTGATCAGGGTATGCTCTGTTTGCTTATAACATGATATAGATATGATTCTACAGTTTGTGTCAAAGCAAAAACAGTTCTTAAAAAGGTTAAAGTTTAAAAAATGCAGCTAATAAATATTCATAAGATCATTATTTCTTACATGGATATTGAACAGGGAAAAGGTTAATGCTTGAGTCATTCCATAGGAAGACTAAGCAAACAGAATACCTAGATCAGGCCCAACACTGTGTTTTTCTTGATCTGGGTCTTCAAAATAATTTGATCCATTTTCTTCGTAGGATGATGGTCAACTGCTGCTTCGAAATCAATTTAATCACACATTTTATATAGAAACGTTTCAAAAGCGCAACAGAAGCGCAGCTCCTGCGCCTAGGTCGAAGCAAGGTCGTACCAGCAACGTATTAAGCATAGACGAAGCGTAGTAGAAGCGTCTTGGAGAGACCTCCAGCGCCGTGGAAGCGCAGCAACATCGCGACAGGATCGTAAACAGCACAGCGAGATGGTTTTTGAAGCGTACTATAAGCGTACTGGAAACGCCAAAGTCCCAAACTTAGGCACATGGCGGCGCTTCTGTGGCGATTTGGAAGAATTTGGAGAATCGCCATGATCGCCATGAGCGCAGTGGAATCGCCGCCCAGTGGAATGGGGGTATTATGTATGTATTATTCATATAAAGGTAAAATCTTTTGTGAAAATGTAATTCTTCTTTACTTGTAAGTTGCGTCTGTAACTAGCACAAATATCAAGTAATAAAGAAAACAATGAAAACACGTAACTTTTGGAAGCCACTACAAAGTTTTATAGTTGATAGAGTAAATTAGGTATATTTATTATCTTTCTACATATTACTAACTTTAGACACAGATTGCATAACAACTCGCATGTATTGGCTTTGTGTTTACTAATAAAATTCAATTGTTTGTATCTATATGTATATGAAAATTATGTACAAATAAAGACAAGCTTTTGACGAACCAAGAAATACAGTCTTTGGTTATTCTCCAGTTCCCCGAAGATACAATAAGCAACGTTACACTAGGACTACAGTTTCAAGTGTTATTAAGAAACACCAGGAATGTGGAACTGTTGAAAATCGTGTTGTGAGGGAAAGGAAGAAATTGATTACGGACAGACACATGACAAAGCTTTCTCGTGTTGCGAAAAGTAACAGAAGAAGATCACTGCAGCATGCTACTAATATGATTAATCAGGGCGTGGGTAGCTGTTTGTGTTAAAAAATATTTAGAGGAAAATCTTTGTTGTTGCTGTTTTGTTGTTGTTGACCTCCGTCAATCTGTAGACCATGGCGAAGCGCCTTGGGGTTGTTGAGGAACAACAAGGCGCTTATCAAGCCTTGCTAATGAGCGGGACATCCAGCCCAACCCTCACGACTCCTCAGGAAAATCATTAACCCTTTCACTGTCAAACTCTGTCGTCTGCTTAACTTTGTCGTCTCGTCTGCTACACATTTTCATTCTTTTGATTTTCTTCATTATTGTTTCAAAAACATAGTAACAGTAACAAACAGTTTGGATCCTGGTGAGACGCCGAGTTACTCGGCGTCTCATCTGGATCCAAACTCTTTGCATAGGTAATTACAGATCCGGCATTGGCAGCGAAAGGGTTAATTACTAATAATTAGTATATAAACGAAGGGTCCCTTCAATCTTATGTTCGTTTAAGACAACTTAATCTTCAGTCGGCATCATCTTTTCACATACCATCTCTTTCGATTAATAAAATGTTTTTTCAATGGACCAAGAGTTGTACTTTCACCTTTAAAATTTGCTATCCAGAATGTTTCTTCTATTTGCAAACGATCCGTATACAAGCGACACAGAGTGTATCCGATTATCCAAAAGTGCTTTGCTAAGAGCAATTCCTTGTGTTGCTGTTCGGGTGGATGTTTGTTCTGAATGTGGTGATTCCTCATTATATTTACTAATGAAAGGTAAATTTAGATTATAAAATGTTGACAAAGCTTTCCGAATTTTATTACATTTGTAACCTTGCTTAAGAAGTTTATAAGTTATAACTAATTTACGACTATTAAAATATTTTATCAAAGAACGGGGTCGCGAATAAGTTGAGAAATGTAAACCCAATAAGATGTAGCCCAGGGGACATCTCCATCTAGAGAAGGATAATTAACAATTTTGAAATCGAAATCTTCCCTTTTATCGAATATTTTAGACGAAATTGTATCATTGGTGATGGAATTATTCAAATCTGAAAAGGAAGCCTGAATGTCTCATCGATTGGCTTGTTTAAAGGAAGTTCCTTTGGGTAAATAGAAGAAACTAATTTTATTTTCAAAATAACGTCTAAATATCTAGACGTTTTATTAAAAGCATTGACAATGTCAGATTTTAAGCTATGCATGAAATCCCTCTCATAGCAATACAAAAACAAATCTGCAACACGAGGGGCACAATTTGTTCCCTAATGTATACCAGCTACTTGACAACCATGGCGCGCAGATGTGTTGTCTAAAAGAAATGTTAAAGATCTACAAACATCAAGGCAAGTCCACGTTGTGTAATTTTCAACCTCTGATTTAAAAAAGAATGAACGTTGAACATTACAATCAAGGAACATTTTATTTTTCTCTGGCAAATGTTTTTTTTTCTATTAATTGAATCAGTTTATCCTTTATAACATGACTAGGTAGAGTGCAGAGAAATCATAAGAGCTCAATGCAGAAATGTTGTACTGTTCATTTTCAAGTTTAGTTAAAATGAGTTTTGTTTTTTTTATGGACAAAAACATTACTATCAGAATTGTCATATAATTTATAACAGTAACGTTTAGCAAAGTTCTTTGATGGTAGTAAGACACGATGTTAAAAAGTTTATATAGTTTAGTAGTAGTGTAACAACTAGAGTTAGCAATAAAACGAGCCTTATACGGATTGTTATATAGCATTAGCCCTATATCGCTCACCTGAGTTATAGCAATATATCGACAATGTTAATTTTTCAGCAGACAACATTTCTAGCAGATGACAGAAACATTAACCCTTTCACTGCTGAGCACGACTTGACCTGCAAGACACGCAGTTTGGATTCAGATTTGATACCAAAAAAACTGGCTGACTAAGATCCAAACTGCGTACAACTTGTGGCAAGTTTGCCTTAGGTCAAACGGTCTCAAACTGATCTTTTAGAACTTAAGGCAGAAGAAAATTCTAAAGCAGACGACATTACAGATCTATGTTAAAGGGTGAAAGAGCTTGCTAGAATATGACCCAGTTGGTGTTCTGCTACACAGTAACACTTATGCAACAGCAAGCCAAATGTACCACTACTGGTAGTCAGTGCTTTAACCTTTAAACTGTTGTTTCTAACATGAAAAGGTATATTTAAAAAGTACTGGAAGTCTAGCTGAGAAGAATTTAGATACTTTTAAGCAGACGGCTGCTTATTGCAGGGTGAAAGTCGTGCAGAAAGCTCTTAGAGGAGGTTTCAGCATAACTTCCATTCTGCATTAAGCTGCCATCCGTCTCCATGGCCGATATTTATACCAAAGTTAATCTCAGCTTTAGAGAGGTTTTACTTGAGAACTGTATAGGTCGCGCCTGTAGTTAATGTAGTATAACACGGTGCTATTAAATTAAACGTACTTACCTGCTCTGTGTACAATGCGCTGCTGTCAAAATCCAGTTTGCACTCAAAATAGAACCTCCACATGAGTGTGACCAACTAAACAGACTGCGCCTTTGCAAGGAAACTTGATGGGGAAATTCACCGCTTGCTGCATTTTCTCCGTTGACGATCCTAGTAAGAGGGTTAGCTGAAACAAAGAAACTAACTAGTTATTGTTCTTTACTGGAAATCTGAATCGGGTATGGCTTACACACACTAACAATGTATCTTTGAATTGCATTTGCAAACAGTTCACATGCAGACGAGACACCGAGCAGCAGACGGCATTAATTGTAGAGGAAACGAATTTGGCACCTAAGGAATTGATAAAAAAATTAGATTGCCAAACAGATTTGTTCATGTAAACACACATTATTACTCTCTAGATTGCTTGACAATTAACCCTTTACTCCTTGAATATTAATGTAAGAAATACTCATACAAAACTCATTTGTTTATATCGTGAACATGAGAATACTACAAAAACCATATCAAATAAACGTTGAAAATGGAAAAAAAACATCCATGTGTTTGATATCAACGACCCCGATTTTATTCCCCAATGTTTATTTTATTCGGGTTGGGTTTTAGTTTCGTATATGTTCGCGATAATCGCGTCTCTCCGACAACTTCAAAGGAAAGCTATTACGTAAACAATGGGAGGGATCGGGTGATCATCGGCAAAACGCAGAAATTTGAACGGAAAAGGTCGATAATACTTTGTTGTAGAACAAAACTTATACGTACTGATGAAATCGGTTTATGTTGTATCACAGGGGCATTTTTCGATATAAATGGAAAAGTAGTAAAGTCAAGCAGGCAAAGCCACATACAAGACGCAACCACCACCAAAACATCGATTATAAGCTCAAATTGATAATCTTCATAATAATTGAGCATAACAAATACCCAGTTGTATAACATTATTGAAAATATGCGTTCATTTCAGGGACGTCCTCTTTAAAGTATTTTAATTGTTGTTGAATTGTCATTAAAAGAGACAGAGAGACAGGGAGAGAGAGACATACAGTGAGCGAGAGAAAGAGGGACACACAGACAGATGGAGAGACGAACTGGCATACACACACAGAACACGAGACAGAGAAATACAAACAGTAGAGAGAGTGAGAGGCAGAGAGGGAAGATATGCAGAGAAAAATGGAAAAAGAGGCAGAGAGAGGCAGCGCATACAGACGGAAACAGAAAGACAAACAGACAGTGAAACAGAGACAGAGAGGCACGCAGAGCAAGAGATGGAGGAAAACAGAGAGACAGACACAATTGAGGGAGCGAGTGAAGGAGAGACAAAAACAAACACAGACAACGGCAAACAGACAGACAGGCAAACAAATAGACAGGTAAAAACATACATACAGAAACAAACAGCGACAGAGAAAACAAATCGACAAATAGAAGGAAAGAGAGACACAGACAGAGCCACCGAGAAAGAAATATGAGAAAGATCCAGTGAGGCAGATATATGTTCTTACCTGATGCCGAGGCAACGCAAAGCAATACAAGAGTGAACATCTTGAAGACTCAAACTTGTGTCTGTGGCAAGATGTGTTTCCCGCTCCTTTTATACTGAATTGCGTTAAGTTGCATGTGAAGTGTTTTGAGAAAATTGACATCTTGCAGGCATTAGACGAATACACATTTTGAACAGAGAAGTGTTTTATAGCTCTTGAAATACTTAAACAGTGTTTGTCACTTTAGGGCATTGAATATATATAATACGAAATAGGTACTAGTTTGGATTCAACTAAACTTTGTTTAAACTAATATTGCTTTTAAGATTTGTCATTGTCCATTTTGTAAGATAAAGTTTAAATAAGACTCTATATTCCCTGTATAAATATGTATCCGAATACAATATCAGCAATCTAAAGGTATGTATTATGTACAGATGTTGTAACATCAGTGGTAAGAAGTGTCTGAAAATATTTGTGATGTCAGTAAAGACGGCTTAAACTGTTATATATTAGACCATTAAACTTCCGCAAATGGAGTTTTATTATTATATGGATCCTTCAGATTCGAAACGAGTCACGAATGTCCTTTGCAAACAGTGTATACCCAGATGAGAGGGCTCATAAAGGAACTCTCATTGGGGACAGCATTGCTTGTCATGGTACACAGTGCTTATAAAACATATGTATGAGTCAAGCAGGAAACACCACACACAAAACATCAAAAGGCACACAGGGACGCACAAATACATAACAAACAAACAGTTGAGAGAGATGGAAGTACCGCATTGGAACGGTCAGTGACAATAGTCACTGGGAGTTAAATCGGTTTAGGGGCGCCCAAACTCAATTATTCCATTCCCATCCAAAACGACAAGTAGGTGTAAATAAACGCATCCCCTCTCCGACTAATCTACAACAACCGCGAAGGCATATACGGTGGTAAATTGCATGTAAAACGAAAATATATATAACTGAAACAAACTGGACCCACCTATTGCTAGTTTTACTCAATGATTGAGCTGCAATCAGAGTAATTGTAGAACAATAATAAAGAGTACGACTAAAAAGAGATAGTACAAAGATCCGACGTTTCCGGATTTACGACGCCGTCGTCCTCATAGAGTACTAAGTCTTTCCTGTCGGCATACATGAAAAATTAACAGCATGATTGCCAACTGTAAAATGGTTGATAACCAGCCATGCAGTATATTGTTGGCGCGTAAGCATTAGCACCCGCGTCTATATGGAACGCCTTGTGTGGAATTTCACTGGTAGGAGGGCTGATTTATCAAGACTTGTGAGAATATGGTGGAATTGTAATTTGTGGTTTATGAGTGTAAAAACAGTATGGTTGGATAAATACAATTCTATATAGTTGGAAACAGGTCGACAGATTGGTTTTCACTGTATACATTAATTGTATGTATTTTGGAAATGAAAATATTAGAAAATTATTTCCCCTATGGTCGGGGCTAATACAAAATGTAATACCGCAACGGTAAGATCATCGACGATAATCACCGAGGAAATGTCTAAGATGCTGCGAAACCGAGTATGCCTAACAGATGAAAGGAGGACTTTGGGCGAAAGGAGGGGAAAAGAGGCGAAAGGGGGTTAAAAATTAATAACGGCTATTTATTAGTTATTATAAATTATATGTACATATATTTTAAATATGTTTGGCATTAATATACTGATAAAAGCCTGAATATATGAACACATCATTAATATATTGATGACATTTACAGGGAAAACGGATTACTTACTGCTTTCGCCACAGTAAATCCCTCGAAGTAATGTAATTGAATGAAGAACTGCGGGTTATTAATAATACGTAATAATTAGTGTTTTAATTAATATTTACACATATTTTATGCTAGAGCATGATTTAAGACCCATGCACAACATTTTACTTCATAGATGCACCTTTGCAAACAGAGTAAACCTAGAGTAGACTCAAACTAAATGGCTCCTGCTGAATCTTCTCTGTTTACTTATGAACTAATATAGATCTGATGTAAAAGTTTCTGCCATGGTAAACTTCCAGTGTTCAAATTTCGTTATGAAAATGCCACATATTAATTGTCAGTCATAATGACACTTGCATGAAAATCCATTGTTATTGTACGTTAGGCAATTTGGATCTTGATGAGATGGCCAGTAACTCTAGGTTCAAAGTATCAAGATAGGCTAGAGTTACATATGATACTCTTTGGCGTTTCATTTAGACATACAGTTGAACTTTGATATCTCGAATTGGATAATATACAGTATGAAATGAATATTATCATGTCTAAAAACCTACAGGAGTTGTCAGCATTACTTTAGACCTGCAAAAAGTTGTGAACTTAAGAAATTGTTCAGATTAGAAACTGTTTGGATCCAGATGTGACGCCGAAGTTCATCAGGGTACATACTGTTTGTAACTTAAACTATGTTTTTGAAACAAAAATAAAGAAAATCAAAAGAATGAAATGTAGTAGCTGACGACAGAGTTAGCAGACGACAAAATTTGGCAGCGAAAGGGTTAATGACTTGAAACCTTTTGCTTAAAGTCTAAAGAAAAAAGAGTTACTGACCACAGAAACTAAACTGACATCATTTCTTCAAACCAGAGACATATCGATCAACCATTTAGTCAAACAGTAGTCACAACAGTCGATGATCGAAGTCGCCCAGAGTCAACTCAGTAAAAAAGTCTTAAATGTATTACTCGACTCTGCGTTGCAAATAACGCATATCCTGAACCGAACCGTGTATTTTGTAAACGGTTTGGATAAACAGTAAAATCTCGATTATTCGAACACGAAAATACGTATTATTATCGATCTTTAAGACAGGTGACAGCTTAATGCACGGTGAAAGTAATGCAGAAAACTCCTCTAGGAGCTTTCTGCATTACTTTCACCATGCATTAAGCAGCCACCTGCCTAAAAGGGTCGAAATTCTTCCATACTGAAAATTCGAAGAATCGAGGTTTTACTGTATTTTGTGTGCTACAGTAGAACCTGTCTTAAAGAGATGTCTAACTATAGGTCTGTATGGCAGATGATAGCTTAATGCAGGGCAAAGGTAATACAGAAAGTTTCTATAGGAGCTGTCTGCATTAGTTTTGCCCAGAATTAAGTAATCACCTGCTTGCTGGTAAAAGTGCAGACTCAGATGGAAGAGCTCTTATAGGAGCTCTCTCATCTGGGTCTACACTGTTTGGAAATACAACTATGGTTGTTACAGTACTGGCTGGCTGGATATGGGTTTAAGGGGATGTCCCTACATTTGACGCGTTTCATAAACATTTAAAATGTACAAAATGCATATGTTTATATGCTGAAAAGTAGTATATCACAAAAAGCCCCATCCAATTACCGTTTATAATGACATAACATCCATGTGTTTGATATCGCCGATCCCGATTTTACTCCCCGATGTTTCAGTTTTATTCGGGTTGGGTTTTAGTTTCGTAACTGTTCGCCCTATTCGCGATTCTCCGACCACTTCCGTGAAAGCTATTACGTAAACAATGGAGGGATCGGGTGATCATCGGCAAAACGCGGAAGAATTTAACGGAAAAGGTCGATAATATTGTGTTGTAGAACAAAAATTATCAGTATTGATGATATCGGTTTATTTGTATCACAGGGGCATTTTTCGATATAAGTTCAAACTGGGAACCTTCATAATAATGAGAGAGCATAACAAATACCAAGTTTTATGATATTATTGAAAATATGCGATCATTGTAGGGACTTCCTCTTTAACCCATTACCTCATAGGCTATTTTAGATACAACCTCTTTGAGTTAATCTACCGAAAAGGAACATTAATTAGAAAAGGAAAAGTTTAGAATTGTGTAGTTTGAAACCATTGTGATTAATAGAGCATTTGTTCCTATAGGAACCTAATTACCATCGGTATACTCTACAGTCGTGTGTATTTAATAATCTACCTTAAAAATACAATAGCAACACCACTACTATTTGAAATGCAACAACTTAAGAAAGCCTCTGAACCCCATTCCGAGTAAACACAAGTGTACATATTCAGGGTAAAATGCGCGTCTTGGATATGATAAATACAATACTTTAAATTCTTAAGAAGCTGTAACACTTTCAATCTTTTTGATTTGGTGTGGTATCCTCTACAGTTAAAGGAAGCATTGTTTAAGTCTTTTTTCCATTCAGTTTCATACAAAAACAATGACAGGCATACTTGAACGAATATTTTCAAGTTCTGAGTATTAGACAAACTGGCCAACAGATACAAAAAATATTAAACACGAATATACATACGACATATGAAACAAGAAACAAAGAAAAAACAAAATACAGATTACCATTCAAGTAATTGTACCAATAACATTGTCAGTGTGTATTTGAGTTTGAGCTCTGGATGTAGACCGATATACACTTGCTGTCTATGTCGAAAAATAATAAAGACACGTAAAACTGGCAGCCTATTTCACACCGTCTCTGTAACTTTGGTTAGACAGATAATTCAGAATGGGGCTCAATTAGGGATATGCAGAAATATCTATACTTGTTTTTTTACAAGTAAACATACTTTTCTCTTATTATTATTATTATTATTATTATTATTATTATATCACATTTATATAACGCTCTTGTCACACAAGATATTCCTCGGTGCGTTCACAAGCGATTATCATAAACAAGAGGGCCAGAAAGTCCCTGACAACGCTCACCAGACAATCAGATTATGTTTCTATGATAAATGACCACCCCTGGGGCAGTGCCAATTTTGACCCCAGGGACACAAGTTATATAACTTTTATAGAGGACCTAAACATGATGCTATGAGCCAAATATGAAATCTGAGATTTTCAAAGTTTGCACTGTATGTTTCTATTGAAAACTGACCACCCCTGGGGTGAGGGCCTATTTTGACCCCAGGAGCATAATTTTAATAACTTTTGTAGAGGACCGAAAAATGGTGCTATGTGCCAAATATAAAAGCTGAGAACCCTTTAGATTCAGGAGAAGATTTTCAAAGTTTTCACTATATGTTTCTTCAGACAAGAGGGCCATTGAAAGTGTTAATTTTTCTGACAAACAGATTACAGATGACAGAACCCCTATCACTGCTGAGCATGACTTGACTGAAATTAGCACACAGTTTGGATTCTGATCTGACACATATGTAAGTTCATATGTGGTTTGTACAAGAGAGTTAATTGTAAGATTGATATGTATTAAAAACAGTGTGAACATGGTTCTATGTGCCAAATATGAAAGCTGAGAACCCTGTAAATGCAGAGGAGAAGCTTGTCAAAGTTTTCACTATATGTTTCTATAGACAAGAGGGCCATTGAAAGTGTTAATTTTTCAGACAAACAGATTACAGATGACAGAACCCCTATCACTGCTGAGCATGACTTGACTGAACTTAGCACACAGTTTGGATTCTGATCTGACACAATGGCATATGTAACTTCATATGTGGTTTGTACAAGAGAGTGAATTGTAAGACAGATATGTATTAAAAACAGTGTGAACAAACTTAAACAAGCAGACAATAATTCTGAAGCAGACACCATTGGAGTACTGAAAGAATGGGTAGAGATTACTTTTAGAACACTTGAACTTGTATTAAGCTGAACTTTACAACAGATACGTTGATGTGCTTTATATTGATAGCTGGCAGCTTAATGCACGGCATATATATGAAAAAAGCTTTAAGAGCTTTCTGCATTTTGAGAATTATCCACATAGTTTTCTCAATCTAAAATGAGTGTGTGTTATTTGTCTAATAACAATTTTTACTCTACTGATCAGGCTAAGGGTGATTACCAATACACACACACACACTGGCTAGTCTGAGGTCACTAGCTTCATGTGGAACCTTTAAACTGTAGTTGCTGATGTGAAGAAGTCTATACAAACAGGACATGACCAATTTTAACCTCAGAACTATGATATTTACAAAACTCATAAAGGTATGCTAAGTAAATATATATACCAAATAGCTAAGCTCTGGGACATGTAGTTTTTAACAAGAAGGTTTTTAAAGTTTTCCTATGCATAACTAGTGACCCCAAGGGCTGTTTATGCAGTCAGCTACAACAAACTGGCCATCCCTGGGGTGGGACCAATTTTGACCCTAGGGACATAATTTATATAATTTTGTAGAAGACCTGAAGTTGAAGTTGTGTGCCAAATATGAAAGCTGAGAACCTTCTAGTTTAAGAGGAGAAGAATTTCAAAGTTTTCACTATATGTTTCTATTGAAAACTTCACACCACCAGGGCGGGGCCAATTTGGACCCCAGGGGCATAATTTATGTAACTTTGTAGAGGACCTGTAGTTGATGCTATGTGCCAAAGATGAAAGCTGAGAACCCTGTAGATTCAGAGGATAAGATTTTTAAAGGTTCAAATTGTTGACGCGGGACGACGCACGACGCACGACGCACGCCGACGGACGACGGACATCAGGCGATCACAAAAGCTCACCCTGAGCACTTTGTGCTCTGGTGAGCTAATAAATTACATGTACAAAACTGAGTACATGTATATTCAATGCATATACAATAATTAAAACAAAATCTATTTAACAAATAGATATCGATAATAATAATAATATCCATTTAGAATCACAGGAAACCCACACCACCCTTTACCAAAAGTTCATCTGCCTGTGTCATAGTATACTATATTATATTGTGTCAACGCACTCAGATCACCAAAACCCAAATGCAACATTATATGCACAGTGTCAGTATGTAACATAGTTAAGACCCATAACCACCTGACTTGGGTGTATGTTTGGCATACACAACTTCACAAAAATATTGTCGTATATATGTAGGACGATTGGGTAACATAATAAGTCAATTTGTAGTTCATGTAGATACATTACACAATGCAATACAAAAAAACAGCCAAATAAACAACCGTTATAAACGACCAATATGCAACCCCCTCCAGACAAACACTATTTGATTCCCTATGGCAAAGAGTCTGTACACAAATGATAACCTGTTTTGCTACATTCCTTCATATTACTTTAACGGAGTTGTAATAGGGCATATCCAAAACTTATTTTGGGAGTATATACAAAACAAATATGTGCCAAGAGAATCAACATTCATAACTTTCTTACCGCATTAGCCCTTTCGAGAAACGAGCCACTAATCTTCTTGTAAACAGAGTAAACCCAGATGAAAGGACTTCTAGAGGAACACACGTTTCTTCATCCCTTTACTCCTTGAATATGCCATTCGACACATTTGCAAACACAGTAGACCGAGACACGCTTCTACAGAATCCATTTGATCAGGGTTTGCTTACGATACAATATAGATAAGATTCTACAGTTTCTGTAATAGCCATAAATTCCTGTGACAATGTGCTATTATAAAAAATAAAATCTAATGAATGGTCATGATGTAACATTATTTCTTACATGAATATTCGTTAAAACGTTTGAAACATGCAAGAATATTCGCGGTTATAATTATGGAATATCAGCATGATAGGGTTAAACTATTATCTGCATCCAGTACGTAGACTTATACTTTTTCAGGGGCCAGTGTAGAATGGTGTCCTTTATTCAAATCATCCCATTAACCCTTTCTCTGCCAATGCCGGATCTGTGATTAGGTAATGCAAACAGTTTGGATCCAGATGAGATGCCGAGTATATCGGCGTCTCATCAGGATCCAAACTGTTTGTTGCTGTTACTATGATTTTGAAACAAAAATGAAGAAAATAAAAAAAATGAAAATTTGTAGCAGGCGACAAAGTTAGCAGACGACAGAATTTGGCAGCGAACGGCTTAGTACCAACCATGTTTTTTCTTCTGTTTCCCAGCAGGCATATAACTCTTTTTTCTTTAGACTTTAAGCAAAAAGTTTCAAGTCATTAACCCTTTCGCTGCCAAACTCTCTCGTCTGCTAACTCTGTCGTCTGCTAACTTTGTCGTCTGATACAACATTTCATTCTTTTGATTTTTTCTTCATTATTGTTTCAAAAACATAGTAACTGTAACAAACAGTTTGGATCCTGATAAGATGCCGAGTTACTCGGCGTCTCATCTGGATCGAAACTGTTTGCATAAGTAATCACAGATCCGGCATTGGCAGCGAAAGGATTAAGAAAAGTTGACGCCAGTCTGGACCTGGATACGACCAATATATTCTGAACCACGAGTGTACACTGACGGTAAATACGTATCGCATCCGCTTGCTCCCCAAGATTTGACACCGGACAACACAGGATTCCTATTCGAGTTCTCCCATTTCATAGGGCCACCACTGTCACCCTGCAAAACATAACACTTTTATATTTTGAGTTCAGTAGAACATGTCTTACACGTAAGTGAACATTCATTAATTGAACATAAGAGCCTTAAATTGCGAGTCGTTGCTTAATGCAGGGAAACAGTAATGCCTTAGGCTCCTTTAGGAGCTTTTTGCATTACTTTTGACTTGTATTAAGCTACCGACTGCCGTATAGGCCCATACTTATACCTCTTTTAAATGGTCGCTTAAGACAGGTTCTACTGTATATGCCATTTTCATCTAAAAAGACAATTTATGAAACTTGTATATAGGACATTATGCAGTGATGTTAACTAAGTGTTGGAAGCAATAAACGTGTTATTTAGCGTAGGGTATTTTTAAATATTTCGGTGACAAATAAGGATATCGTCTGCATCAGGTTTCTTTCATTTAATTACAAATACATGTATATAATCAGTTTGAAAAGGTTTGCATACTGAGGAGACACATCGTTACCTTGCGTCTCTTCTGGGTCCAACATTTTGCATAGATTCGTCTTTATATAACGGAGAAAGAGTTTAACTCAATTCAGATAGCCCGAACTAAATTCGTTTAAATCTTATCACAGAGAGAGGGAGACAGGTAGACAGACATACAAAGCCACACACAAACAGAGACAGACAGACAGACAGACAGACATACAAAAGAGCAGAGATACAGAGAGAGAATCAAAGAGAGAAAAGCCCGAGTGAATGAGAGGGATAGAGAGAGAGAGGGAAGACAGAAAGGGAGAGACATAGAGAGACACACAAATACAGGGATAGATCGTGACACACAAACATACATACAGACACAAATAGAGAGACAAAAAGACATACACAGAGAGAGAATCAGACAGACAGACAGACAGACAAAGGAAAATACAAAAAGACAGAGACCACGAGAACGAATATGTATGATGGCACTGGTTCTTACATGACTATTCAAAAGCTAAAGGATTACAGAAAAAACCCTTTAACCCATTCCCTCCTAGGCTATTTTAAGATAAAACCACTTTGAATAAATCTACCGAAAAGAAGCTTTAACTAGAGAAAGGAAACTCTTTGAAATGTGTTGTTTTGAAACCATTGTGATAAATAGAGCAGTTGCTCCTGTGGAGCAAATGCCCTATTTAGCACAATGGTTTCATAAAGTGAATTTTAAAGAGTTTTTAAAAGTCGTCAATATGAGGGAATGGGTTAATCCGGACGTCAAAATGAGTATAAGTGCCGATCTGTAAAACAGGTGGCAGTTTAATGCAATTTGAAGTTTGAGAACTTTCTGCTTACGCTCACACTGTATTAAATCTATCGCTGCCAAATGTTGTCGTCTGTAAACTACAATTGTCATATTTATTTATTCTTTTTCGAAACCAGTCACAGTAAATATAACAACAATTAGAATCCTGATTGGGCGACGAGTTACTCGGTGTCTCATCTGGATCCAAACTGTTTGCATAGGCATTCACAGATGCGACATTGGCAGGGAAAGACTGGCAGCAAAAGCAGTCAATTGTCTAAAAAGACCTAAATTGTTCTTTTATGACAATTCCGGTCTATAGGGGTTACATTTTTATAACTCACGTAGCATGCTCCAGACTGCTAATCATATACAGTAAAAACCCTCCAATGCGACTAGCAAAAAGGGGCATATTTCACAGTGGCAAAGGCAGATGGTAGCTTAATGCAGGAAGAAAGTTATGCATAAAGCTCCTTTGGGAGCTTTCTGCATAACTTTCGTCTGCATTAAGCAACCATCTGCTTGTAAAGACAGGTATGTTTATTCATTCAGTGGTCGCATTAGAGGGATTCTACTGTATACAAATATGGCCGTCGTTGATGTTACTATCCCAATGATCAACGGCGTACACCTCATTGGATAGGATAGTACCGGTCGTTTTCCGCAGGATATTCGGTAGGCTACCGTCTTCTGAAACACCATAAAAAGCGTTAACCCTTTACATAAGGAATATTATATCATGGATATTGATTAGCTTAATGTTTATAATGGAATTACGAATAGGAGAACTTTTAGCCATGGTACAAATTGTAGAATTAGATATATATGATTTATAAGCAAACTTAGAAGACCTTGTCAGACGGTTCCTACCGAAGAAGTCTGATCTAGGTCTACTATTTTCGCAAGGGCGTAACGCTTGGCACAATAAAGTAAAACTCTTTCATTAATGTTCGATGTTATTGTTAACCATTACTCCATGAAAATTCATGCAAAAATAATGTATGACAGGATATTAATTAGCTTAATGTATAATGGCTCTGGTGAAATCTGTAGAATCGGATCTATATAATTCAGCAAGCAAACATAACAGACCCTTGTTATATATCCTTTAAAGAGGAAGTCCCTACAATGAACGCATATTTTCAATAATATCATAAAACTTGGTATTTGTTATGCTCAATCATTAATATGGAGGTTGCCAATTTGAACTTATATCGAAAAATGCCCCTGTGATACAAATAAACCCACACTTATAATTTTTGTTCTACAACACAATATTATCGGCCTTTTCCGTTAAAGGTTTTCGCGTTTCGTCGATGATCACCCGACCCCTCCATTGTGTACGTAATAGCTTTTCTCGGAAGTGGTCGGAGAAACGCGAATAGGGCGAACAGTTACGAAACTAACACCCAACCCGAATAAAACTGAAAGATCAGGAGTAAAGTCGGGATCGGCGATATGAATCACATGGATGTTTTGTCATTATAAACGGTAATTAGATGGGTTTTCTTGCAATATACTACTTTTCAGCATATAAACAAATGAGCTTTGTATATTTTAGGTGTTTTTGAAACGAGTCAAATGTAGGGACTTCCCCTTTGAGGTAACTCTCCGATCTTGGTATAATCTGTTACCGAATATGTTAAAGGCATAAAATGATTAATATACATGTAAGTAAGATAGTGCAAGACAAAATTGTTGTTTAGTAGAAAACATCAATTAAATCTAAGGGTATTGGGTCTAATTACTATAAATAGTCTAGTTGCTTATGTCCAATTTTAGGCAAAATCGTTACTGGCTGGATTAAAGTATAAGACTTGGTATATGAGTTGCATTTGCAGTCTATAATCAAAATAATTGGGGGTGCCCGACTTGGCTACCCTAGTTCTGCCAAAATCCAAGATGGCGTCCAAAATGGCCGCCATAACACAATGTGTTTGATAAAATCACCCATATTTGTCATTTTCCATGAATAAAATTGCCTACAATTTTATAAAAGGAACACAAAGGTTGCATCATAACATATTTGGATCTATTTGGCCCATTAATTGTATGATCTTATACAAAATAACTAAATTTCTAAAAAACTAAATAGAACAGAATAGAACACAAATCGTCTGGACATTCACTTACAGCTTATACAAATATGTTACTGTTGTAATGTACCCGAATTAGATTGTTCTGTTGATTAATTGAATATCTGCCACAAACATTTCCTTAAATTTAGTGCACTGTGATCATAATATAGTAAAACCTCTCTATCACGACCACTAAGAGCGAACGCTAATTGATTGTATGAAACACAGGCGGCAGCTTAAAGTAAGGTGAAAGTAAAACAGAAAGCTCCTCGAGGAGCATTTTTTTTTAAATTTTCATCTTGCTTTAAGCAGTTACCTTCCCTAAAGACCAATAATTGATGCAGTTGAGTGGTCTCAATGGAGAGGTTTTTACTGTATATCAGTTGATCTTTGCTGCTGACCGTGCCAAGGCGGTACTCTCTTTGTCACCCTTCCTTTTGTTTGCCTTGCGTCTTTGTGCTTGTGGTTTGTTCATGTTGTGGAACGTTTGTCCCTGTTTCTTGTGTGTCTTTTGGTGTTTTCTGTGTTCATTTCGTGTGTGTGTGTGCGTGTGCGTTTGGGTGTGTGGTTGTGTGTGTGTGTGTGTGTCATGCTGTCTATCGGTGTTTTGGTGGTGGTTGCGTCTTGCATGTGGCTTTGCCTGCTTGACTTTACTACTTTTCCATTTATTAGAATACAGTCAAACATTGATAACACAAACTCTCTTAAGTTGAATTTGCCAGTACTCTCTTCAATTGTAAATCGCTAGAGCTTGCTTAATTCGAACATACTAATGTCAAAGTTAAAACATTACTAAACTTTATCAAAGTTTGACTGTATATTAGTTGTCCGTATTATAATAGTTGTACTTTGCTGTTACCTACATGAAAGTACATGGTGAAAGGGATAATCAATAGTTTCGTTTGCACGTACATAAATATGTGCACTTCAGATGCGTATTTTTGCATATACCGTATGCACTTTCTAGAGCACAATGGCATTGCCTTGCAGCCACATTTTATAAGTTCTCTGCAGCTTTTTGCAGCATCTGGGAGTGTTGTCCAGAGAGGTTGCCAATCGTCATTTCATTTGGTCCAACCAAAGTTGTCGGGAGACGGGTCATTCTGGCATGGCTGTAAGTTTGTTAACCTAACGCTGGCTTGGCACAGGCTCCGATTGGCATGTTGCAAAAGAGAGGCTTGAGTTGGTAGTAGGTTATGCATTAATTTCACATGTTTACCTTGAGCAAACAGTTCCTGTTGTAAGTCATTGACTTTGTCTAGTTGTATAGTATGACCATAAAGTACACATGTGAACCTTTTGATTTACTTAAAATCCTCACTTTGCACTTCAAACAGTATATAGATGGATGCTGCAGAAGAAAGACAAATGATGGCGTCACTTCCGGGAATGAATTTTTATGATTCTTTTTACCCTTTCCTCCACATTGTGAAGTAATGCCACACCCTGTAGACGCATGGAAACATGAGAGCGAGACTGATTATGTTTTCCTTTTCCAAACTCTACCCAAAGTTGTAATTCCGATTTCATCCTTAGCAACCGTGGAAATATGCCAGGTAATATCACAACAACATCTACATCATCTATGCTTACTATTAGACTGACAGATCTTTTTGATTGCGTCTAGGACATGGAGGAATATTCTTGCATTCGCTTCCTCGTGATCAGTGAGTGGCATTTGTGTACTACAGCTTTAAGCGACAACAGATTGGCCAGCAGTGATATAAATCACTTTGTCGTTTGGGTATTCACAGGCAGTCACATCTCCAGTCAAGAGTTCAAAAAGCTCTCCTTTATCTTTTTTGGAATTTAGAAGAAATAAGTTGAAACATACTGGTAGTCTTGTTTGACATGACATTGTCTTTCTTGTGCATTGGCCCCTTCTTTCACATGTGGCTTGCTTGGGACTATTACTTTTGTATGTGTCCCAAACAACAGGCCAATCTGTTGTTGCTAAAGGCTGTGGTACATATCTTACGTACTATCACATCAACACTGTGTATTTTATTATAATACCCTTACACAACTAGACAAAGTCAATGACCTACGACAGGAACTGTTTTCTCAACGTAAACATATGCAATCAATGCAGAACCTATCACCAACTCAAGCCTCTTTTGCAACATGCCAATCGGAGCCTGTACCAAGCCAGCATTTGGTAAACAAGCTTACATCCATGCCAGAATGACCCGTCTCCCGACAACTTTGGTTGGACCAAATGAAATGACAATTGGCAACCTCTCCGGACAACACTCCCAGACGCAGCAAAAAGCTGCAGAGAACTTATAAAATGTGGCTGCAAGGCAATGACACAGTCCCCTAGAAAGTTCATATGCAAAAATACTTATTTCTGTGCGTGCAAAGGAAACTGTTGATTATCCCTTTCACCACCATGTACTTTCATGTAGGTAACAGCAAATTTGACTAATAGTTAACTCAACTTATATACAGTCGAACTATGATCAAGTTTAGTCATGTTTTATTTTTGAATACGAGTATGTTCGACTTTCTGGTCCTTCGGGATCATTAGTTTTGGTGTGATTAGTTTTGAAAATTGATAACTGCTTAAGTTGGTGCTAGGGGGTCCACTTTTAATTACTACTCATGAACCGACTCAATAAAACCGAGTCTGCAATTTTCTCTTTTCGCATTGCCACTTTTGCTTTTGAAGGATCTCCCACTTTCAGAATATTTAAGCAAGCTCTAGCGATTTACAACTGAAGAGAGTACTGGCAAATTCAACTTAAGAGAGTTCGTGTTATCAATGTTTGACTGTATTCTAATAAGATCAACTGATATACAGTAAAACCTCTCTAATGAGACCACTAAAGCTGTCGTCCATGTTTCATACAGTGAAATAGCTTTTATTTTAGTGGTCGTAATAGAGAGGTTTTACTGTATTATGATCACAGTGCCCTACGTTTCAGGAAATGTTTGTGGCAGATATTCAATTAATCAACAGAACAATCTAATTCGGGTACATTACAACAGTAAAATATTTGTGTAAGCTGTAAGTGAATGCCCTAGACGATTTGTGTTCTATTCTGTTCTATTTAGTTTTTAGAAATATAGTTATTTTGTATAAGATCATACAATTAATTGGCCAAATAGATCCAAATATGATATAATGCAACCTTTGTGTTCCTTTTACAAAATTGTAGGCAATTTTATTAATGGAAAATGACAAGTATGGGTGATTTTATCAAACACATTGTGTTATGGCGGCCATTTTGGACGCCATCTTGGATTTTGGCAGAACTAGGGTAGTCAAGTCGGGCACCCCCAATTATTTTGATTATAGACTGCAAATGCAACTCATATACCAAGTCTTATACTTTAATCCAGCCAGTAACGATTTCCCCCTAAGCAACTAGACTAGTCTAGTTGCTTATGTCCAATTTTAGGCAAAATCGTTACTGGCTGGATTAAAGTATAAGACTTGGTATATGAGTTGCATTTGCAGTCTATAATCAAAATAATTGGGGGTGCCCGACTTGGCTACCCTAGTTCTGCCAAAATCCAAGATGGCGTCCAAAATGGCCGCCATAACACAATGTGTTTGATAAAATCACCCATATTTGTCATTTTCCATGAATAAAATTGCCTACAATTTTATAAAAGGAACACAAAGGTTGCATCATAACATATTTGGATCTATTTGGCCCATTAATTGTATGATCTTATACAAAATAACTAAATTTCTAAAAAACTAAATAGAACAGAATAGAACACAAATCGTCTGGACATTCACTTACAGCTTATACAAATATGTTACTGTTGTAATGTACCCGAATTAGATTGTTCTGTTGATTAATTGAATATCTGCCACAAACATTTCCTTAAATTTAGTGCACTGTGATCATAATATAGTAAAACCTCTCTATCACGACCACTAAGAGCGAACGCTAATTGATTGTATGAAACACAGGCGGCAGCTTAAAGTAAGGTGAAAGTAAAACAGAAAGCTCCTCGAGGAGCATTTTTTTTTAAATTTTCATCTTGCTTTAAGCAGTTACCTTCCCTAAAGACCAATAATTGATGCAGTTGAGTGGTCTCAATGGAGAGGTTTTTACTGTATATCAGTTGATCTTTGCTGCTGACCGTGCCAAGGCGGTACTCTCTTTGTCACCCTTCCTTTTGTTTGCCTTGCGTCTTTGTGCTTGTGGTTTGTTCATGTTGTGGAACGTTTGTCCCTGTTTCTTGTGTGTCTTTTGGTGTTTTCTGTGTTCATTTCGTGTGTGTGTGTGCGTGTGCGTTTGGGTGTGTGGTTGTGTGTGTGTGTGTGTGTCATGCTGTCTATCGGTGTTTTGGTGGTGGTTGCGTCTTGCATGTGGCTTTGCCTGCTTGACTTTACTACTTTTCCATTTATTAGAATACAGTCAAACATTGATAACACAAACTCTCTTAAGTTGAATTTGCCAGTACTCTCTTCAATTGTAAATCGCTAGAGCTTGCTTAATTCGAACATACTAATGTCAAAGTTAAAACATTACTAAACTTTATCAAAGTTTGACTGTATATTAGTTGTCCGTATTATAATAGTTGTACTTTGCTGTTACCTACATGAAAGTACATGGTGAAAGGGATAATCAATAGTTTCGTTTGCACGTACATAAATATGTGCACTTCAGATGCGTATTTTTGCATATACCGTATGCACTTTCTAGAGCACAATGGCATTGCCTTGCAGCCACATTTTATAAGTTCTCTGCAGCTTTTTGCAGCATCTGGGAGTGTTGTCCAGAGAGGTTGCCAATCGTCATTTCATTTGGTCCAACCAAAGTTGTCGGGAGACGGGTCATTCTGGCATGGCTGTAAGTTTGTTAACCTAACGCTGGCTTGGCACAGGCTCCGATTGGCATGTTGCAAAAGAGAGGCTTGAGTTGGTAGTAGGTTATGCATTAATTTCACATGTTTACCTTGAGCAAACAGTTCCTGTTGTAAGTCATTGACTTTGTCTAGTTGTATAGTATGACCATAAAGTACACATGTGAACCTTTTGATTTACTTAAAATCCTCACTTTGCACTTCAAACAGTATATAGATGGATGCTGCAGAAGAAAGACAAATGATGGCGTCACTTCCGGGAATGAATTTTTATGATTCTTTTTACCCTTTCCTCCACATTGTGAAGTAATGCCACACCCTGTAGACGCATGGAAACATGAGAGCGAGACTGATTATGTTTTCCTTTTCCAAACTCTACCCAAAGTTGTAATTCCGATTTCATCCTTAGCAACCGTGGAAATATGCCAGGTAATATCACAACAACATCTACATCATCTATGCTTACTATTAGACTGACAGATCTTTTTGATTGCGTCTAGGACATGGAGGAATATTCTTGCATTCGCTTCCTCGTGATCAGTGAGTGGCATTTGTGTACTACAGCTTTAAGCGACAACAGATTGGCCAGCAGTGATATAAATCACTTTGTCGTTTGGGTATTCACAGGCAGTCACATCTCCAGTCAAGAGTTCAAAAAGCTCTCCTTTATCTTTTTTGGAATTTAGAAGAAATAAGTTGAAACATACTGGTAGTCTTGTTTGACATGACATTGTCTTTCTTGTGCATTGGCCCCTTCTTTCACATGTGGCTTGCTTGGGACTATTACTTTTGTATGTGTCCCAAACAACAGGCCAATCTGTTGTTGCTAAAGGCTGTGGTACATATCTTACGTACTATCACATCAACACTGTGTATTTTATTATAATACCCTTACACAACTAGACAAAGTCAATGACCTACGACAGGAACTGTTTTCTCAACGTAAACATATGCAATCAATGCAGAACCTATCACCAACTCAAGCCTCTTTTGCAACATGCCAATCGGAGCCTGTACCAAGCCAGCATTTGGTAAACAAGCTTACATCCATGCCAGAATGACCCGTCTCCCGACAACTTTGGTTGGACCAAATGAAATGACAATTGGCAACCTCTCCGGACAACACTCCCAGACGCAGCAAAAAGCTGCAGAGAACTTATAAAATGTGGCTGCAAGGCAATGACACAGTCCCCTAGAAAGTTCATATGCAAAAATACTTATTTCTGTGCGTGCAAAGGAAACTGTTGATTATCCCTTTCACCACCATGTACTTTCATGTAGGTAACAGCAAATTTGACTAATAGTTAACTCAACTTATATACAGTCGAACTATGATCAAGTTTAGTCATGTTTTATTTTTGAATACGAGTATGTTCGACTTTCTGGTCCTTCGGGATCATTAGTTTTGGTGTGATTAGTTTTGAAAATTGATAACTGCTTAAGTTGGTGCTAGGGGGTCCACTTTTAATTACTACTCATGAACCGACTCAATAAAACCGAGTCTGCAATTTTCTCTTTTCGCATTGCCACTTTTGCTTTTGAAGGATCTCCCACTTTCAGAATATTTAAGCAAGCTCTAGCGATTTACAACTGAAGAGAGTACTGGCAAATTCAACTTAAGAGAGTTCGTGTTATCAATGTTTGACTGTATTCTAATAAGATCAACTGATATACAGTAAAACCTCTCTAATGAGACCACTAAAGCTGTCGTCCATGTTTCATACAGTGAAATAGCTTTTATTTTAGTGGTCGTAATAGAGAGGTTTTACTGTATTATGATCACAGTGCCCTACGTTTCAGGAAATGTTTGTGGCAGATATTCAATTAATCAACAGAACAATCTAATTCGGGTACATTACAACAGTAAAATATTTGTGTAAGCTGTAAGTGAATGCCCTAGACGATTTGTGTTCTATTCTGTTCTATTTAGTTTTTAGAAATATAGTTATTTTGTATAAGATCATACAATTAATTGGCCAAATAGATCCAAATATGATATAATGCAACCTTTGTGTTCCTTTTACAAAATTGTAGGCAATTTTATTAATGGAAAATGACAAGTATGGGTGATTTTATCAAACACATTGTGTTATGGCGGCCATTTTGGACGCCATCTTGGATTTTGGCAGAACTAGGGTAGTCAAGTCGGGCACCCCCAATTATTTTGATTATAGACTGCAAATGCAACTCATATACCAAGTCTTATACTTTAATCCAGCCAGTAACGATTTCCCCCTAAGCAACTAGACTAAAAATAACGGTTCCTGGTTTGGCTTACCAGAGTTCAGGCACCGGTCTTACTAAAGACCGCACGACATCGTGTGTGTAAACAGGCGACGGTCGTAACTTGAAATAGATGATACATGTAGTATCTCTCGTGCGAAGTAAGACTTAATGCGATAATGTAAGCAATGTGAGTGTCGGAGATTGTCGAAAAATATAAGGACTTTGTTCCGATGATCTTTAGTACGACGGGTCCCATATTGAAAATACTTGTGTCAGAAATAATGAAATCATGAATATTAATTTGATGAATATTTATAATGGCCCTATGATATTTTTATCATTACAGAAACTCTAGAATCACTTATAAATTATCTTAAGCAAATAGAGCAGACCCTATTTGGCGACTCTTACAGGAGTCGTCTGACCTGGGTCCATGCTTATAAAACTTTTAGTTGAGTCTGAGTTCGTTCTCAAGTTTTTGATTGGTCAGATTTGAGCCTTTGGCTCAAATCTGACCAATCAAAAGCTTGAGAACTCAAATCTGACCAATCAAAAGCTTGAGAACGAAACTCAGACTCAACTAAAAGCTTTATAAGCATGGACCCTGGGTCTACTGTGTTTGCAAATGCGTATGTAAAGGGTTATGAAGTAAAGTGTTATTTTTACGACAATAATTAAATGAACATTTATAATAGGTGGAGTCTCACATGAAGAGTTAAGTTCATATGTCGGGTAAGGTTTCTTCGATGATCTACAAACAGTGTAAACCCAAAACCAGCATCTGCGTTATGGAAGTGCAGAAAATCCTCTACATGTATATAGCAACCGTCCAAACAAAAGTCTAAATCTGGTTACAAGACAACCATCCTCAATCGTCTAATGCCCTTATTCCACGCAGACCACGAATCCCACGAATCGCCGAGAATTGATAAATTTTATGATTCGTAGTGGAATCGTAATCAGTTCGAGTAGTTCTTCTCTGATTCGTATTTATTCGTAATCAGTTCTTGCAATACTTGAGCAATCCGGAATTTGTGACAAAAGTTTTGAGCTGTTCAAAACTTTGGCCACGAACTCCAGAATCCAAAAGATCGTAGTTAATTCGTAACAAGTTCGTATTGCTTTCTTAGGAATCGCAATTGAATCTTTATTGATTCGTAGGCATTCGTGGATGTTCTTAACTCATTCGGGGAATCGGGAATTTGCGGATTGACCAAGAATCGGCTACGAATCAGTCACGAACCCCACGAATACACGCCGAAGCAGGTACGTAGCCAGTAGGAACTGTCTACGACTTCACGATAGCGTACGAATCGGCAACACATTTCACGAACCAATCACAATTCAGCTCCGACTGCCGGATAATCCGGTATATAAGGAGTTTAACATTGACCACAGGTCATTAATTCTTGACGATTGTGCCATATAAGAACACGAAATCCACGAATCGGCAAGATGCCAAGAAAAAATGCAGACGAGGGCAAGGGAAGAGGGAAGACAAGTAAGCTAACAATGGAAGAGAGAGAGAGAAGAAGGCACCCCCTCCCCTTAGAGTAACTTCCCCTCAAACTGCGGATGAATCAGCTCAAGTTGTGGAGAAAGATGTTGCAGATCCAGCAGCTGAGTCAGTGGCTGCTGTGTCAGTGGCCGGTGACGTTGGTGATGATGAACTAGCAGCTTTTTCCAGGCCAAACAGTAAGAAGGCAAGGATCCTGTCCAACCTCACAGAGAACGAACAGGAGGATGTGGCTCTCTTCCTTGAGAGGAGTGATTTTATCTACAACAAGAGGCGGACAGACCATACCTTTGTCCCTAAAACATAAGGCGTGGGAAGATCTGGCCCAGGAAATGGGGAAGGAAGTGAAGGCACTGACTACATTCTTTGAGAGTATCCGTACCCAGATTGGTAAACTCAGGAGAAAGAAGAGTGGATAGGCAGCTGTTAAAATGACAGACCGCCAACAGTGGATATGGACCAGATTCCAGTTCCTGATGGCCCACATCGGACAAGTTACAAACCGCACAGTGCAGAGCTTTCGGAGCGGTGCCACCATCAGTCAGGGTGAAGATGTCCCAGAGGTGTCCCAGTCTGCAGTGACCACCACACCGTCTGCCACCGCTCCCGAGATATCGACTGTCATGGTGTCCAGCACCAGGGGAGGGAGATTAATGTGGGCCGAAACGCTAGACCAGGAGCTGTATACCTGCAATGACCGCCAGGAGAAACTATTACAGATCCTGCAAGCCCCTTCTGTGCCCGAGGTCCCCACCCAGAGAGGTTAAAGTTCGCGGAGTACCTTGGGCATGCTTTCCAGAACCTGCCAGAACCCGCTTCGTGTAGCTGTCTGATCAGGGTCTACTATGTTTGATTTTGAAATAATATAAATATGAACTACAGTTCATGTCACGGCCAAATATTTATGTTTTCACGTGCTATTATAAGGATAATCTGATTATTATTCATGATGTAATTATTTCTTACATGAATACTAGTATTCAACTGGAAATAGACTAACGACGAGAGAGCCTTCAGCATGATGGTTCTCTCAACTTCTCGAACATTTTCAGAAGCACACACGACTCATTGTGTCCTGCGATATTCTTAATATTGTTTATAGTCATAGAGCTCAAAATTGTAATAGTTTGCGTATTCAATAGCAACATTTGAACTTTTAAAATGGTCCTCCCGCAGAAATAGAGCGGAAATTAGCACCATATGAACAGTAACTAATGGTGTAATAAGTTCCGATAAACTTAGCATATATGTGTAAGCTTTCGTCTTGTATTAAACTGCCATCTGTCTTCAATACTGATATTTATACCAAATTTAACTAATGGTTAAGACAGGGGGTTATTTTGTATGTACTTCATAACTGCTCATTTAAGAAATGTTGACATTATGAATATCAATCAGATGAATCATGAATTATTATATTTACTCGGCCGAAGAATGCCGATTACTCCCGGGAGAATTTGTATACAGTTCGCAAACTTACGTAATGTCTCAAATCTCATCAAAAACAATGTTTGGAAATTCTCATTCTAATAAAACTTGTATCGTTAAAGGTACAACACTGTGTGTCATGGTACAGTTTTCTTTAGAAAAATCCCTAAATATCCACCATAAGCTTGACAGGTTTGAATTTGGGAATAGTCATTTTGAAAAATTAGCGTTGTAAGGGTAAAAATTCAACCAACGCCTAACTCGCTTGCTCATAGAGATGCCGTTTCACATCTGTGCAAATAGAATATACCTTAGCATACATGTACGTGTGTGAATTGTTTAAATCAACCCACTCCCTCATAGGCTATCTTAGATCCAACCACTTTAAATTAATATACCAAAAAGGAGTATTAACTAGAGAAAAAGCATTTGCTCTATTTATCACAATGGTTTTAACAGGTGACTTACAGAGACGTAGGAAGGTGTATTTATGGAGGAAAGGGTTAAGATTTGTTAAGATTAATGTTGAGTGTATGCAGCGAGCGGGTCTGTTTAGACGAAACAACTTTATGTAGATTTCTGGATATCTTGCCAGACCGTGTGCCTTTTAATTATGTGCCAACACGAAGAAGTAAACAATGTAATATACAGTAAACCAGCTCTGAACCGATCACTTTATGAATGAATATATGTGGATTTTAACCCTACGCTTGCTATTCACGTCAATATACTTATCTGTAAATAGTGAAGACCCAGATGAGACAGCTCCTGCAGGAGCTGTCTCATCAGGGTGTGCACTATTTACAAGTTGATTGTGCAACCAGTGTACTCCACAGCAGTGATTGCACAGTGAAATACTTGTACACAGTGAAGATAATTATATGTAATTATTCAACAGGGCAAGGTAAAGAAGGATAAAAGTATTTAAAAATTCAGCAAGAGAAGGGCCAAAGCATGTGGTGCTTAACTCTACTTATTTGCGTGAAGTTGGCAGTGGATTAGGTATTAGACATTCCCAAGTACATTGGCGAATGTACTGCTGCAGTGTGTTAGGCATTCAGAAGTACATAGGCGAATGTACTGCTGCAGTGCGTTAGACATTCAGAAGTACATTCGGCAAAAATTAGTTTTTCAGCGAATCCACTGCTGCAGTGTGTTAGACATTCAGAAGTACATTGGCGAATGTACTGCTGCAGTGTGTTAGGCATTCAAAAGTACATAGGCGAATGTACTGCAGCAGTGCGTTAGACATTCAGAAGTACATTCGGAAAAATTAGTTTTTCAGCGAATCCACTGCTGCAGTGGGTTAGACATTCAGAAGTACATTGGCGAATGTACTGCTGCAGTGTGTTAGGCATTCAAAAGTACATGGGCGAATGTATTGCTGCAGTGTGTTAGACATTCAGAAGTACATTCGGCAAAAACAGTTTTTCAGCGAATCCACTGCTGCAGTGTGTTAGACATTCAGAAGTACATTGCTGAATGTACTGCTGCAGTGTGTTAGGCATTCAAAAGTACATAGGCGAATGTACTGCAGCAGTGCGTTAGACATTCAGAAGTACATTCGGAAAAATTAGTTTTTCAGCGAACCCACTGCTGCAGTGTGTTAGGCATTCAGAAGTACATTGGCGAATATACTGCTGCAGTGTTTTAGGCATTCAGAAGTACATAAGCGAATGTACTGCAGCAGTGCGTTAGATATTCAGAAGTACATTCGGAAAAATTAGTTTTTCAGCGAATCCACTGCTGCAGTGGGTTAGACATTCAGAAGTACATTGACGAATGTACTGTTGCAGTGTGTTAGGCATTCAGAAGTACATAGGCGAATGTACTGCTGCAGTGCGTTAGACATTCAGAAGTACATTCGGAAAAATTAGTTTTTCAGCGAATCCACTGCTGCAGTGTGTTAGACGTTCAGAAGTACATTGGCGAATGTACTGCTGCAGTATGTTAGGCATTCAAATGTACATAGGTGAATTTACTGCTGCAGTGCGTTAGACATTCAGAAGTACATTCGGCAAAAATTAGTTTTTCAGCGAATCCACTGCTGCAGTGTGTTAGACATTCAGAAGTACATTGGCGAATGTACTGCTGCAGTGTGTTAGGCATTCAAAAGTACATAGGCGAATGTACTGCAGCAGTGCGTTAAACATTCAGAAGTACATTCGGAAAAATTAGTTTTTCAGCGAATCCACTGCTGCAGTGGGTTAGACATTCAGAAGTACATTGGCGAATGTACTGCTGCAGTGTGTTAGGCATTCAAAAGTACATGGGCGAATATATTGCTGCAGTGTGTTAGACATTCAGAAGTACATTCGGCAAAAACAGTTTTTCAGCGAATCCACTGCTGCAGTGTGTTAGACATTCAGAAGTACATTGCTGAATGTACTGCTGCAGTGTGTTAGGCATTCAAAAGTACATAGGCGAATGTACTGCAGCAGTGCGTTAGACATTCAGAAGTACATTCGGAAAAATTAGTTTTTCAGCGAACCCACTGCTGCAGTGTGTTAGGCATTCAGAAGTACATTGGCGAATATACTGCTGCAGTGTTTTAGGCATTCAGAAGTACATAAGCGAATGTACTGCAGCAGTGCGTTAGATATTCAGAAGTACATTCGGAAAAATTAGTTTTTCAGCGAATCCACTGCTGCAGTGGGTTAGACATTCAGAAGTACATTGGCGAATGTACTGCTGCAGTGTGTTAGGCATTCAGAAGTACATAGGCGAATGTACTGCTGCAGTGCGTTAGACATTCAGAAGTACATTCGGAAAAATTAGTTTTTCAGCGAATCCACTGCTGCAGTGTGTTAGACATTCAGAAGTACATTGGCGAATGTACTGCTGCAGTGTGTTAGTCATTCGAAAGTACATAGGCGAATGTACTGCAGCAGTGCGTTAGACATTCAGAAGTACATTGGCGAATGTACTGCTGCAGTATGTTAGGCATTCAAAAGTACATAGGTGAATGTACTGCTGCAGTGCGTTAGACATTCAGAAGTACATTCGGCAAAAATTAGTTTTTCAGCGAATCCACTGCTGCAGTGTGTTAGACATTCAGAAGTACATTGGCGAATGTACTGCTGCAGTGTGTTAGGCATTCAAAAGTACATAGGCGAATGTACTGCAGCAGTGCGTTAGACATTCAGAAGTACATTCGGAAAAATTAGTTTTTCAGCGAATCCACTGCTGCAGTGGGTTAGACATTCAGAAGTACATTGGCGAATGTACTGCTGCAGTGTGTTAGGCATTCAAAAGTACATGGGCGAATGTACTGCTGCAGTGTGTTAGACATTCAGAAGTACATTCGGCAAAAACAGTTTTTCAGCGAATCCACTGCTGCAGTGTGTTAGACATTCAGAAGTACATTGCTGAATGTACTGCTGCAGTGTGTTAGGCATTCAAAAGTACATAGGCGAATGTACTGCAGCAGTGCGTTAGACATTCAGAAGTACATTCGGAAAAATTAGTTTTTCAGCGAACCCACTGCTGCAGTGTGTTAGGCATTCAGAAGTACATTGGCGAATGTACTGCTGCAGTGTGTTAGGCATTCAGAAGTACATAAGCGAATGTACTGCAGCAGTGCGTTAGATATTCAGAAGTACATTCGGAAAAATTAGTTTTTCAGCGAATCCACTGCTGCAGTGTGTTAGACATTCAGAGGTACATTGGCGAATGTACTGCTGCAGTGTGTTAGGCATTCAGAAGTACATAGGCGAATGTACTGCTGCAGTGCGTTAGACATTCAGAAGTACATTCGGAAAAATTAGTTTTTCAGCGAATCCACTGCTGCAGTGTGTTAGACATTCAGAAGTACATTGGCGAATTACTGCTGCAGTGTGTTAGGCATTCGAAAGTACATAGGCGAAAGTACTGCTGCAGTGCGTTAGACATTCAGAAGTACATTCGGCAAAAATTAGTTTTTCAGCGAATCCACTGCTGCAGTGTGTTAGACATTCAGAAGTACATTGCTGAATGTACTGCTGCAGTGTGTTAGGCATTCAGAAGTACATAGGCGAATGTATTGCAGCAGTGCGTTAGATATTCAGAAGTACATTCGAAAAAAATAGTTTTTCAGCGAATCCACTGCTGCAGTGGGTTAGACATTCAGAAGTACATTGGCGAATGTACTGCTGCAGTATGTTAGGCATTCAAAAGTACATAGGCGAATCTACTGCTGCAGTGCGTTAGACATTCAGAAGTACATTCGGCAAAAATTAGTTTTTCAGCGAATCCACTGCTGCAGTGTGTTAGACATTCAGAAGTACATTGGCGAATGTACTGCTGCAGTGTGTTAGGCATTCAAAAGTACATAGGCGAATGTACTGCAGCAGTGCGTTAGACATTCAGAAGTACATTCGGAAAAATTAGTTTTTCAGCGAATCCACTGCTGCAGTGGGTTAGACATTCAGAAGTACATTGGCGAATGTACTGCTGCAGTGTGTTAGGCATTCAAAAGTACATGGGCGAATGTATTGCTGCAGTGTGTTAGACATTCAGAAGTACATTCGGCAAAAACAGTTTTTCAGCGAACCCACTGCTGCAGTGTGTTAGGCATTCAGAAGTACATTGGCGAATGTACTGCTGCAGTGTTTTAGGCATTCAGAAGTACATAAGCGAATGTACTGCAGCAGTGCGTTAGATATTCAGAAGTACATTCAGAAAAATTAGTTTTTCAGCGAATCCACTGCTGCAGTGGGTTAGACATTCAGAAGTACATTGACGAATGTACTGTTGCAGTGTGTTAGGCATTCAGAAGTACATAGGCGAATGTACTGCTGCAGTGCGTTAGACATTCAGAAGTACATTCGGAAAAATTAGTTTTTCAGCGAATCCACTGCTGCAGTGTGTTAGACGTTCAGAAGTACATTGGCGAATGTACTGCTGCAGTATGTTAGGCATTCAAATGTACATAGGTGAATTTACTGCTGCAGTGCGTTAGACATTCAGAAGTACATTCGGCAAAAATTAGTTTTTCAGCGAATCCACTGCTGCAGTGTGTTAGACATTCAGAAGTACATTGGCGAATGTACTGCTGCAGTGTGTTAGGCATTCAAAAGTACATAGGCGAATGTACTGCAGCAGTGCGTTAAACATTCAGAAGTACATTCGGAAAAATTAGTTTTTCAGCGAATCCACTGCTGCAGTGGGTTAGACATTCAGAAGTACATTGGCGAATGTACTGCTGCAGTGTGTTAGGCATTCAAAAGTACATGGGCGAATATATTGCTGCAGTGTGTTAGACATTCAGAAGTACATTCGGCAAAAACAGTTTTTCAGCGAATCCACTGCTGCAGTGTGTTAGACATTCAGAAGTACATTGCTGAATGTACTGCTGCAGTGTGTTAGGCATTCAAAAGTACATAGGCGAATGTACTGCAGCAGTGCGTTAGACATTCAGAAGTACATTCGGAAAAATTAGTTTTTCAGCGAACCCACTGCTGCAGTGTGTTAGGCATTCAGAAGTACATTGGCGAATGTACTGCTGCAATGTTTTAGGCATTCAGAAGTACATAAGCGAATGTACTGCAGCAGTGCGTTAGATATTCAGAAGTACATTCGGAAAAATTAGTTTTTCAGCGAATCCACTGCTGCAGTGGGTTAGACATTCAGAAGTACATTGACGAATGTACTGTTGCAGTGTGTTAGGCATTCAGAAGTACATAGGCGAATGTACTGCTGCAGTGCGTTAGACATTCAGAAGTACATTCGGAAAAATTAGTTTTTCAGCGAATCCACTGCTGCAGTGTGTTAGACGTTCAGAAGTACATTGGCGAATGTACTGCTGCAGTATGTTAGGCATTCAAATGTACATAGGAGAATTTACTGCTGCAGTGCGTTAGACATTCAGAAGTACATTCGGCAAAAATTAGTTTTTCAGCGAATCCACTGCTGCAGTGTGTTAGACATTCAGAAGTACATTGGCGAATGTACTGCTGCAGTGTGTTAGGCATTCAAAAGTACATAGGCGAATGTACTGCAGCAGTGCGTTAAACATTCAGAAGTACATTCGGAAAAATTAGTTTTTCAGCGAATCCACTGCTGCAGTGGGTTAGACATTCAGAAGTACATTGGCGAATGTACTGCTGCAGTGTGTTAGGCATTCAAAAGTACATGGGCGAATATATTGCTGCAGTGTGTTAGACATTCAGAAGTACATTCGGCAAAAACAGTTTTTCAGCGAATCCACTGCTGCAGTGTGTTAGACATTCAGAAGTACATTGCTGAATGTACTGCTGCAGTGTGTTAGGCATTCAAAAGTACATAGGCGAATGTACTGCAGCAGTGCGTTAGACATTCAGAAGTACATTCGGAAAAATTAGTTTTTCAGCGAACCCACTGCTGCAGTGTGTTAGGCATTCAGAAGTACATTGGCGAATATACTGCTGCAGTGTTTTAGGCATTCAGAAGTACATAAGCGAATGTACTGCAGCAGTGCGTTAGATATTCAGAAGTACATTCGGAAAAATTAGTTTTTCAGCGAATCCACTGCTGCAGTGGGTTAGACATTCAGAAGTACATTGGCGAATGTACTGCTGCAGTGTGTTAGGCATTCAGAAGTACATAGGCGAATGTACTGCTGCAGTGCGTTAGACATTCAGAAGTACATTCGGAAAAATTAGTTTTTCAGCGAATCCACTGCTGCAGTGTGTTAGACATTCAGAAGTACATTGGCGAATGTACTGCTGCAGTGTGTTAGGCATTCGAAAGTACATAGGCGAATGTACTGCAGCAGTGCGTTAGACATTCGGAAGTACATTGGCGAATGTACTGCTGCAGTATGTTAGGCATTCAAAAGTACATAGGTGAATGTACTGCTGCAGTGCGTTAGACATTCAGAAGTACATTCGGCAAAAATTAGTTTTTCAGCGAATCCACTGCTGCAGTGTGTTAGACATTCAGAAGTACATTGGCGAATGTACTGCTGCAGTGTGTTAGGCATTCAAAAGTACATAGGCGAATGTACTGCAGCAGTGCGTTAGACATTCAGAAGTACATTCGGAAAAATTAGTTTTTCAGCGAATCCACTGCTGCAGTGGGTTAGACATTCAGAAGTACATTGGCGAATGTACTGCTGCAGTGTGTTAGGCATTCAAAAGTACATGGGCGAATGTACTGCTGCAGTGTGTTAGACATTCAGAAGTACATTCGGCAAAAACAGTTTTTCAGCGAATCCACTGCTGCAGTGTGTTAGACATTCAGAAGTACATTGCTGAATGTACTGCTGCAGTGTGTTAGGCATTCAAAAGTACATAGACGAATGTACTGCAGCAGTACGTTAGACATTCAGAAGTACATTCGGAAAAATTAGTTTTTCAGCGAACCCACTGCTGCAGTGTGTTAGGCATTCAGAAGTACATTGGCGAATGTACTGCTGCAGTGTGTTAGGCATTCAGAAGTACATAAGCGAATGTACTGCAGCAGTGCGTTAGATATTCAGAAGTACATTCGGAAAAATTAGTTTTTCAGCGAATCCACTGCTGCAGTGTGTTAGACATTCAGAGGTACATTGGCGAATGTACTGCTGCAGTGTGTTAGGCATTCAGAAGTACATAGGCGAATGTACTGCTGCAGTGCGTTAGACATTCAGAAGTACATTCGGAAAAATTAGTTTTTCAGCGAATCCACTGCTGCAGTGTGTTAGACATTCAGAAGTACATTGGCGAATTACTGCTGCAGTGTGTTAGGCATTCGAAAGTACATAGGCGAAAGTACTGCTGCAGTGCGTTAGACATTCAGAAGTACATTCGGCAAAAATTAGTTTTTCAGCGAATCCACTGCTGCAGTGTGTTAGACATTCAGAAGTACATTGCTGAATGTACTGCTGCAGTGTGTTAGGCATTCAGAAGTACATAGGCGAATGTATTGCAGCAGTGCGTTAGATATTCAGAAGTACATTCGAAAAAAATAGTTTTTCAGCGAATCCACTGCTGCAGTGTGTTAGGCATTCAGAAGTACATTGGCGAATGTACTGCTGCAGTGTGTTAGGCATTCAAAAGTACATAGGCGAATGTACTGTAGCAGTGCGTTAGACATTCAGAAGTACATTCGGAAAAATTAGTTTTTCAGCGAATCTACTGCTGCAGTGTGTTAGGCATTCAGAAGTACATAGGCGAATGTACTGCTGCAGTGTGTTAGGCATTCAGAAGTACATAGGCGAATGTACTGCTGCAGTGCGTTAGACATTCAGAAGTACATTCGGAAAAATTAGTTTTTCAGCGAATCCACTGCTGCAGTGTGTTAGACATTCAGAAGTACATTGGCGAATGTACTGCTGCAGTGTGTTAGGCATTCAAAAGTACATGGGCGAATGTACTGCTGCAGTGTGTTAGACATTCAGAAGTACATTCGGCAAAAATAGTTTTTCAGCGAATCCACTGCTGCTGTGTGTTAGACATTCAGAAGTACATTGCTGAATGTACTGCTGCAGTGTGTTAGGCATTCAAAAGAACATAGGCGAATGTACTGCAGCAGTGCGTTAGACATTCAGAAGTACATTCGGAAAAAATAGTTCTTCAGCGAATCCACTGCTACAGTGAGTTAGGCATTCAGAAGTACATAGGCGAATGTACTGCTGCAGTGCGTTAGACATTCAGAAGTACATTCGGAAAAATTAGTTTTTCAGCGAATCCACTGCTGCAGTGTGTTAGACATTCAGAAGTACATTGGCGAATGTACTGCTGCAGTGTGTTAGGCATTCAAAAGTACATAGGCGAATGTACTGCTGCAGTGTGTTAGACATTCAGAAGTACATTCGGCAATAATAGTTTTTCAGCGAATCCACTGCTGCTGTGTGTTAGACATTCAGAAGTACATTGCTGAATGTACTGCTGCAGTGTGTTAGGCATTCAAAAGAACATAGGCGAATGTACTGCTGCAGTGTGTTAGACATTCAGAAGTACATTCGGCAAAAATAGTTTTTCAGCGAATCCACTGCTGCTGTGTGTTAGACATTCAGAAGTACATAGGCGAATGTACTGCTGCAGTGTGTTAGACATTCAGAAGTACATTCGGCAAAAATAGTTTTTCAGCGAATCCACTGCTGCTGTGTGTTAGACATACAGAAGTACATTGCTGAATGTACTGCTGCAGTGTGTTAGGCATTCAAAAGAACATAGGCGAATGTACTGCAGCAGTGCGTTAGACATTCAGAAGTACATTCGGAAAAAATAGTTCTTCAGCGAATCCACTGCTACAGTGAGTTAGGCATTCAGAAGTACATAGGCGAATGTACTGCTGCAGTGCGTTAGACATTCAGAAGTACATTCGGAAAAATTAGTTTTTCAGCGAATCCACTGCTGCAGTGTGTTAGGGATTCAGAAGTACATTGGCGAATGTACTGCTGCAGTGTGTTAGGCATTCAGAAGTACATAGGCGAATGTACTGCAGCAGTGCGTTAGACATTCAGAAGTACATTCGGAAAAAATATTTTTTCATCGAATCTACTGCTGCAGTGTGTTAGACATTCAGAATTACATTGGCGAATGTACTGCTGCAGTGTGTTAGGTATTCAAAAGTACATAAGCGAATGTACTGCTGCAGTGCGTTAGACATTCAAAAGTACATAGGCGAATGTACTGCAGCAGTGCGTTAGACATTCAGAAGTACATTCGGAAAAATTAGTTATTCAGCGAATCCACTGCTGCAGTGGGTTAGACAGCGGGTCTGTTTAGACGAAACAACTTTATGTAGATTTCTGGATATCTTGCCAGACCGTGTGCCTTTTAATTATGTGCCAACACGAAGAAGTAAACAATGTAATATACAGTAAACCAGCTCTGAACCGATCACTTTATGAATGAATATATGTGGATTTTAACCCTACGCTTGCTATTCACGTCAATATACTTATCTGTAAATAGTGAAGACCCAGATGAGACAGCTCCTGCAGGAGCTGTCTCATCAGGGTGTGCACTATTTACAAGTTGATTGTGCAACCAGTGTACTCCACAGCAGTGATTGCACAGTGAAATACTTGTACACAGTGAAGTTTGCGTGAAGTTGGCAGTGGGTTAGGTATTAGACGATCCGAAGTACATTGGCGAATGTACTGCTGCAGTGTGTTAGGCATTCAGAAGTACATAGGCGAATGTACTGCTGCAGTGCGTTAGACATTCAGAAGTACATTCGGAAAAATTAGTTTTTCAGCGAATCCACTGCTGCAGAGGGTTAGACATTCAGAAGTACATTGGCGAATGTACTGCTGCAGTATGTTAGGCATTCAAAAGTACATAGGTGAATGTACTGCTGCAGTGCGTTAGACATTCAGAAGTACATTCGGCAAAAATTAGTTTTTCAGCGAATCCACTGCTGCAGTGTGTTAGACATTCAGAAGTACATTGGCGAATGTACTGCTGCAGTGTGTTAGGCATTCAAAAGTACATAGGCGAATGTACTGCTGCAGTGCGTTAGACATTCAGAAGTACATTCGGAAAAATTAGTTTTTCAGCGAATCCACTGCTGCAGTGGGTTAGACATTCAGAAGTACATTGGCGAATGTACTGCTGCAGTGTGTTAGGCATTCAAAAGTACATGGGCGAATGTACTGCTGCAGTGTGTTAGACATTCAGAAGTACATTCGGCAAAAACAGTTTTTCAGCGAATCCACTGCTGCAGTGTGTTAGACATTCAGAAGTACATTGCTGAATGTACTGCTGCAGTGTGTTAGTCATTCAAAAGTACATAGGCGAATGTACTGCTGCAGTGCGTTAGACATTCAGAAGTACATTCGGAAAAATTAGTTTTTCAGCGAACCCACTGCTGCAGTGTGTTAGGCATTCAGAAGTACATTGGCGAATGTACTGCTGCAGTGTGTTAGGCATTCAGAAGTACATAAGCGAATGTACTGCAGCAGTGCGTTAGATATTCAGAAGTACATTCGGAAAAATTAGTTTGTCAGCGAATCCACTGCTGCAGTGTGTTAGGCATTCAGAAGTACATAGGCGAATGTACTGCTGCAGTGTGTTAGGCATTCAGAAGTACATCGGCGAATGTACTGCTGCAGTGCGTTAGACATTCAGAAGTACATTCGGAAAAAATAGTTTTTCAGCGAATCCACTGCTGCAGTGTGTTAGACATTCAGACGTACATTGGCGAATGTACTGCTGCAGTGTGTTAGGCATTCAAAAGTACATAGGCGAATGTACTGCAGCAGTGCGTTAGACATTCAGAAGTACATTCGGCAAAAATTAGTATTTCAGCGAATCCACTGCTGCAGTGTGTTAGACATTCAGAAGTACATTGCTGAATGTACTGCTGCGGTGTGTTAGGCATTCAGAAGTACAATGGCGAATGTACTGCTGCAGTGTGTTAGGCATTCAGAAGTACATAGGCGAATGTACTGCTGCAGTGCGTTAGACATTCAGAAGTACATTCGGAAAAAATAATTTTTCAACGAATCCACTGCTGCAGTGTGTTAGACATTCAGAAGTACATTGGCGAATGTACTGCTGCAGTGTGTTAGGCATTCAAAAGTACATAGGCGAATGTACTGCAGCAGTGCGTTAGACATTCAGAAGTACATTCGGAAAAAAGTTTTTCAGCGAATCCACTGCTGCAGTGTGTTAGGGATTCAGAAGTACATTGGCGGATGTACTGCTGCAGTGTGTTAGACATTCAGAAGTACATTGCTGAATGTACTGCTGCAGTGTGTTAGGCATTCAAAAGTACATGGGCGAATGTACTGCTGCAGTGCGTTAGACATTCAGAAGTACATTCGGAAAAAATAGTTTTTCAGCGAATCCACTGCTGCAGTGTGTTATACATTCAGAAGTACATTGCTGAATGTACTGCTGCAGTGTGTTAGGGATTCAAAAGTACATAAGCGAATGTACTGCAGCAGTGCGTTAGACATTCAGAAGTACATTCGGAAAAATTAGTTTTTCATCGAATCTACTGCTGCAGTGTGTTAGACATTCAGAATTACATTGGCGAATGTACTGCTGCAGTGTGTTAGGTATTCAAAAGTACATAAGCGAATGTACTGCTGCAGTGCGTTAGACATTCAAAAGTACATAGGCGAATGTACTGCAGCAGTGCGTTAGACATTCAGAAGTACATTCGGAAAAATTAGTTTTTCAGCGAATCCACTGTTGCAGTGGGTTAGATATTCAGAAGTACATTGGCGAATGTACTGCTGCAGTGTTAGGCATTCAAAAGTACATAGGCGAATGTACTGCAGCAGTGCGTTAGACATTCAGAAGTACATTCGGAAAAATTAGTTTTTCAGCGAATCCACTGCTGCAGTGGGTTAGACATTCAGAAGTACATTGGCGAATGTACTGTTGCAGTGTATTAGGCATTCAAAAGTACATTGCTGAATGTACTGCTGCAGTGCGTTAGGCATTCAGAAGTACATTCGGCAAAAATAGTTTTTCAGCGAATCCACTGCTGCAGTGTGTTAGACATTCAGAAGTACATTGCTGAATGTACTGCTGCAGTGTGTTAGGCATTCAAAAGTACATGGGCGAATGTACTGCTGCAGTGCGTTAGACATTCAGAAGTACATTGGGCAAAAATAGTTTTTCAGCGAATCCACTGCTGCAGTGTGTTAGGCATTCAGAAGTACATTAGCGAAATTGTCCAAATAGTGTCCCAATTTAGACAAAAGACATTTTTATCAAGCCGGAAAAATTGTTTAACAAGTGTCTAATTTCGACGTTGGACAATTTGCCGGACCGGGAAAATGTCTAAATATTTTCCAATGTAGACATTTGACATTTCTATCAAGTGGAAAAAAGTGTCTAAAATTGTCTAATTTCGACGTTGGACAATTTCCCGGAACGGGAAAAATTTCTAAATATTGTCCAATTAGACATTACACATTTCTATCATGTCGGAAAAATTGTCTAACAAGTATCTAATTTAGATGTTAGACAAATTGCCTGACCGGGAAAAAAGTCTGAATATTGTCCAATTTAGACATTAGATATTTCTATCAAATGGGGAAAATGTCTAACAAGTGTCTAATTTCGACGTTTGAGAATTTGCCGAGAATTTAACATTTCTATCAAGTCCTAAAATTGTCGAACAAGTGTTAAATTTCGACTTTGGACAATTTGCCAGGCTGCGGGACGAAGCCGCATGGACCGGATCAGTTGGCTACCGTACTTCAACGGGAATCTGCCTGGGGAAGCCCGATGCCGTGCTAACACGGTGATATTTTACGGAACCGAGCCGCGAAGCCTGCGACAGGCGGGTCCCATGTGAACACGGGAATCTACCACGAAGACGGAGCCGCGAGCGCCAGGGCAGTCGGAGCCAGAGCTATTTTGCCGGGGAAGCCCGCTGCCACGCTAATACGGTAACTTTGCACAGGACCGAGCAGCACAGCTCGCAGCAGCCGGTTCCCGTGCAAACACGGAGATCTACTACGGGAACGGAGCCATTCGCGCAGGGGCAGTCGAGTCCCGTGCTTCAAACGGGACTTCCACGCGACAGAGCCGCGTAGGCCTGGGCAGCCCCCTATCGTGATATCACGGGGGGTGTCTAAATATTGTTCAATTTATTGTTCAATAAGACATTTCTATCAAGTCGGAAAAAGTGTTTAAAAAAATATCTAAAAAACGTTTAGAAAATATCTAAAAAAGTGTCTAATTTCGACGTTGGATAATTTTCCTGGCCGGGAAAAATGTCTAAATATTGTCCAATTTATACATAAGACAGTTCTATCAAGTCGGTAAAATGTCTAACAAGTGTGTAATTTCGATGTTTGACAATTTGCCTGGCTGGGAAAAGTGTCTAAATAGTGCTCAACTTAGACATTAGACATTTCTATCCTGTCAGGAGATTTGTCTAACAACTGTCTAATTTCGACATTGGACAATTTGCCAGGCCGGGAACATTGGGTCTACCTCGGGACGGAGGTAAACTCCCGTGCTTCAATGGGGATCTTCCACGGGACAGAGCCGCACAAGTCGGGGGCAGCCCGCTGCTGTGAGATAAATGGGGAAAATGTTTAAATATTGTCCAATGTAGACATTAGAAATTCTATCAAATCGGGAAAAATGTCTAACAAATTGTCTAATGTCGAGGTTGGACAATATGCCGGGCCGCGAACACAGGGTTCTACCACGGGTCGAAGCCGCATGGCTACCGTACTTCAACGGGAATCTGCCTGGGGAAGCCCGATGCCGTGCTAACACTGTGATATTTTATGGGACCGAGCCGCGCAGCCTGCGGTATGCGGTCCCGTGTGAACACGGGAATCTACCACGAAGACGGAGCCGCGAGCGCCAGGGCAGTCGGAGCCAGAGCTATTTTGCCGGGGAAGCCCGCTGCCACGCTAATACGGTAACCTTACACGGGACCGAGCAGCGCAGCTCGCAGCAGCCGGTTCCCGTGCAAACACGGAGATCTACTACGGGAACGGAGCCATTCGCGCCGGGGCAGTTTATCAGTTTAAACATATTTTATTCCATATAATGTTTGGAATGGGGTCGGGCCACAAGTTCTGACAACATTAGAAACGGCCATCTCCGTACAAATCTTTTCCAATTTACATTCAATGGCGGTAGTGTATAAATAATGTCAAATATAAACAAACAATATATAAGAGAGAGAGAGAGAGGAGAGAGAAAGAAAGTGTGAGAGAGAAAGAGAGAGAGAGAGATAAAGAAGAGAGATTGCGGATTGTGATCAAAGGCCGGAGAAAGCAAAGTTTGAGGTAACCAATAATCATATATGCTAACATGTAATATCCTGGTAAATCTTAAATGTTGTTAGTAGTCAAATATTATCGACGTTACTAAGAGAAGAAAATCTTCCTGTTTGCTTTATAAAGCAATGGACAGCAGCAAATACAGTTTTATTATCCTCATCAGAAAAATCGCTTTTTCCAAATAAAAGCGTGTCTATATTTAGTGGATGGTAATTATGTGTTTTATAAAATAATGCTATTCTCTGATTCTGGAAAAATCTGCAGTGGAAAAAATAATGAACGGCATCTTCAACATCATCAGTACATTCACAAATTGGAGTTTGACTTATGTGGTTAATAAAAAGATCATTGTTTAAGTTACTGCAATTATTTCTGATTCGAGCATGTATAACTGATAAAGACCTATTGCCATAAAAGTAATAAGAAGGAATAATCTGATACCCTGATTCTTTACGTAAAGCACTTTTGAAAGAAGTGAAACTATCTAAATTCCTTAAATCACGGTTACAGTTGTTCCAGAGAAGTACTGAGGACGGAATGCAAGATCTTTTTGAGATGGACGTTCGAAATGGTGGCAACATATAATCAGCTCTGTTTCTCAAAGGATAACGAGTTTCTTCTCCTACAGTCGGTGGTACTAAATCGTTAATATATGGTGGAACTATATCATGAAAAACTTTATACATAAAACAGAGTTTTTGAGTTTTGCGGCGACTAGATAAAGATTCCCATCCACATTCGCGATATAAGTTTTCTAATGCGACTGATCTAGTGAGACCTGTTACTATTCGTGCTGCCTCGTTCTGAAGTTTTTCCAAGGTATCAGAGCAATTCTCTGAGCAGCCATCCCAAACAATAGAGGCATACTCAAGTATAGGTCTGACATATGATATATAGATTTGATTTAAAGATTTTCTATTTAATGTGAATTTCAATTTTTTCATAATACCTATAGTTTTGGATGCTGATTGCAAAATATTATCGATATGACTATTCCAATTACCAGTTGCATTCAAAGTAACTCCAAGGTGCTTATGATTTTCTACAAATTTCACAGGAGTGTTCTCAAAAACTATATCTGGTGGTTTATCATAGCTTTTAAGTGTGAACAACATCGCTTCAGTTTTGTTAGGGTTAAAATCAACGAGCCAGGTGTTGGCCCATACAGTTATTAAACTAAGATCATGATTGATAATACCTTCTATATCATTTAATGATGATGCCGAGTAGTACAGAGAGCTATCATCTGCAAATAATCTAGTTAAACTTAACAAAGAATTTGAAATATCATTGACATAGATTAAAAATAATAGAGGTCCTAACACTGAGCCTTGGGGTACTCCTGCAGATATAGACTTGCCTGATGAGACTGACGAACGCAAAATAACATTTTGTTTTCTGTGACTTAAGTAGTTTGTTAACCAATTTATAAGTCTTCCATTTATACCATTTTGTTTTAATTTGAAAATAACCCCCTTATGCCATACACGATCAAATGCTTTTGATATATCACAGAAAATCATACAAGAGAATTGCTTATTGTCAAAGGACTGACAAATGTGGTGAAATATATCAATAAGTTGAAGCACTGTTGAGTGTTTCGGAAGAAATCCTGATTGGTATTTATAAAGTAAATTATTATCATGAAAACAATTATACATATGTTTAAAGACCACTCTTTCTAATAATTTACCACAACAGCTAAGAAGAGAAACAGGTCGATAATTTGACGGTAGAGATTTGTCTCCCTTTTTAAAAAGTGGCACAACATTAGCCAGTTTCCAAGAGTCTGGGAAAGCCCCTTCCTTTAAAGACCTGTTGAAAAGTATAGTTAAAGGTTTCGAAATAGATTTAACAACCCCCTTAAGCATTCTGTGTGATATTAAATCTGGTCCTGATGCCTTGTTCGTTGCCAACGATCTAATGAGATCTTCAACTTCGGATTCAACTATAATGATTTCTGATAAACTATTTGAAGTTTTCACAGTGAATTGAGGCAGAACAGCGTTTTCATCTCTTACACTAGAAATTGAAACAAAGTAGTTATTTAAGCAGTTAGCCTTTTCTTGATCTGATGTAAAATATAAAAGTTCCCCTGTACTCGAAGTTTCACAAAGAGGTGGTATATTGACTGTACATGTAGTATTTTTAACAAAATGTCTGATAATTTTCCAAAAACTCTTCTTATCATTTGTTTCAAGATTTTCCAGTGTTGTTTCTAATGAACAAAAAAAAGACTGTTTTGCATGTTTTTTCATGTTGTTGACTTTATTTCTTAAATGTTTGTATTTTTGAAAATCATTTTGTTTACCAGATTTTAATGCTATACGTTTTAATCTATCTCTCACTCTACAAGAATGCCTTAATTTTGAATCGAACCATGGTTTGTCGTCATGCCTCACAATAATTGATTTCGTGCAAACACGGAGATCTACTACGGGAACGGAGCCATTCGCGCCGGGGCAGTCGAGTCCCGTGCTTCAAACGGGACTTCCACGCGACAGAGCCGCGTAGGCCTGTGCAGCCCTCTATCGTGATAACACGGGGGAGGGGGTGTCTAAATATTGTTCAATTTAGACATAAGACATTTCTATCAAGTCGGAAAAAGTGTTTAAAAATATCTAAAAAGTGTCTAATTTCGACGTTGGACAATTTTCCTGGCCGGGAAAAATGTCTAAATACAAAATGTACGTATTGTCCAATTTATACATAAGACGGTAAAATGTCTAACAAGTGTATAATTTCGACGTTTGACAATTTGCCTGGCTGGGAAAAATGTCTAAATATTGATCTTCCACATGACAAAGCCGCACAAGTCGGGACAGCCCGCTGCTGTGAGATAATTGGGGAAATGTTTAAATATTGTCCAATTTAGACATTAGAAAATTCTATCAAATTGGGAAAAATGTCTAACAATTGTCTAATTTCGACATTGGACAATTTGCCAGGCCGCGTACACTGGGTCTACTACGGGACGAATCCGGATAGGCCGGGGCAGTGGACTCCCGTGCTTCAACGGGGATCTTCCAGACGCGAAGGCCGGGAAAACCCGATGCCCTGCTAACATGGTGATCTTTCACGGGACGGAGCCGCGCTGCCTGTGGCATTGATCCCGTGCGAGTCCGGGAATTTAGCACAGGGACGGAGCCGCGCGCCAGGGCAGTCGGCTCCCGTGCTTCAACGAGGACCTTCCACGGGACAGATCCGCGCAGGCGGATTATATTATCCAATTTAGACATTAGACATTCCTATCAAGGTTATCTTTCACGGAGCAGAGCTAGGCAGCCTGTGGAAGCCGGATCCCGTGCGAACACGGATCTAGCACAGGGACGGAGCCGCGCGCCAGGGCAGTCGGCTCCCGTGCTTCGATGAGGACCTTCCACGGGACAGGGCCGCGCAGACTGGGACAGCCTGCTCCCGAGCGAACACGGAGCTCTACCACGGGGACAGAGCAATGCGCTAGGGCCCGCTGCCGTGAGAACAAGGGGAAAAATGACAAAATATTGTCCAATTTAGAAACTAGTCATTTCTATCCAGTCTGACAAACATGTCTAAGAACTGTCTAATTTCGATGTTGGACAATTACGACATTACACATTTCTATCAAGTCGGAAAATTTGTCTAACAAGTGTCTAATTTCGACGTTGGACAATTTTGCCGGGCGGCAACACAGAACTGCTGAATTTCTAAAGCACTGCAGCAGTGAATTCGCTGAAAAACTATGTTTCCGAATGTACTGCTGAATGTCTAACAATCTGCAGCAGTAGATTCGCTGAAAAACTATTAACCGATTATTCAATATTACCTTTAGTCTACATGGGCTTATTCAGAGACATATACATACATGTAAGAATATATCTCTGGCTTATTCGAATAAATCAAATAAACTCTCATGTTTCACATATATTGCCTACAAATTGACAACATGTTGGTATAAGTTATACATTTAATTAAAAAAAACAAGAACCAAACAACTCATACGTAGTTGTGAAATATGCAAAACGGGTCACCTATAAACAGGCCGAAATGTAAACAAAGGACTTTTATATTGCTTATGTAAATACGGATTTAAACCAAAATACAAATGTACGTAAATAATAGTATCACACCGATTAGGGATAAAGAGTAAAACTTCGCGATGCTATGCGAATCATTTCAAATCTAACATTAATTGCAGGAATTTTGCCATACATTCAATACAATTTTATCAATTTTATGTCTAAAGTTATTTCTGGAAATTCTTTGTAGTGTGGTAAACAGTGCAGCCCCTGATCAATAGACTCAGACAAGATATGTTTGATCTCGGTCTACACAGTCTTGATTCGGATGAGACGTTTAGTCATTTAGCGTCTCATCGTGATGTAAAGTGTTAGTTACGTGTATGCTGTTCGGGTCTTTGTATACGTGTACCTACAAGCCGTTTCCAAATTTAGTTTCGTTTGAGAAACTGGACGTGTACAGCTGGGGTTATTAGTATTTGCATTTATAGGTTTAATGTTAAACATGCGGAAATACAGATATTCAAGATGTCTTCCATCGCAATTTACTACGCTGCAAACCTGTTCATTTATTCTCTATTTAATGTAATCATTCTTTCTGTAAAACATCAGTGGTTAATCTAGATAGAATATATCGTCTGTTTGTTTATACTGTATGATTTTTTTGTGTTCCGGGTGACCATATTGAAATGGTGTATGTTTTTGTATAATTATGTGATTGTGAATGCTGTCCACAGAAGTGGGCCTTATAGGAATTGATAATAAAAGTTTGAAGAAAAACATTTGAGAGAAAAAAAAACATGTTGGCCTCTACCAAGGGTCGAACCCACAACCTCATTAAACTATGTTGAAGCAGGATAGAAGTTAAAACAGAGAGCAATATAGTTTAGTAGTTTATAATTTTAAGAGAAGTTTTAAAATGATTGCAGAATGAATAAAATGCATTAAAATTTGTTGGCTGTTTTTTATCATTCCATAAGCAAACAGAGCAGACCCTGATTACACAGGCAATTCAGCTGACCTGGGTCTATTCTGATTACAAATGTATGAAAAGGCGTTTATATGAGGGGAAGGGTTAGAGAATGGGTATGAACATTTTGAAACCGGGAAAATACATAGTTCTCATTGTGACGTTTCAGGCACTGATAAGACCTTTATTATGCAAGTCATGTAATATAGTCATTATTAATTACAGGCAGTTGAAATTTAGGTGTTTAATAAAGACTTTTTCTCCTTGCTATTAATTGTATTTATTTTTATTTGATTTTGAAAACAAATAATGACTTAAGTTAATCAAAAGCATTGTCAATTAATAATTAATGTTGCTCAAAAAGGAGTAACTCTTCTCAATTTCAATTGTTAAAAAAACTAATGACCCGTTTAATTGATTGATTATCAGATATTCACACCTAGAGCTAGAGTTATTTATAAACACCTATTACCCTTTCCCTGTTTGCTTTGACAAAAACTGCTCTGGGTCTACTCTGTTTGCTAATGCGTAAAACACGTTATTTCCATAAAGAGAAGTTTTAGCTTTGATAAAAACTGTAAAATCAAATATATTTCTTATCAAAAGCAAACAGAGCGGACCCTGATCAGACAGCTTCTATAGGAGCCGTCTAATCTGGGTCTACTCTTATTTCTATTGCCTAAAAACACATTATTTCTGTAAAGAGAAGTTTTTGAGTTTACAAAAACTGTAGAATCAGATCTTTATCGTGTCAAAAGCAAACAGAGCAGACCCTGATCCGACGGCTTCTACAGGAGCCGTCTGATCTGGGTCTACTCTGTTTGCTTATGCGTAAAAACAGGTTTATATGAAGGAAAGGGTTAAATTTACGTGGATCAAGGTATAATTGCATAACTTTATCTCATATGGTCACATTGGCGTAGGTTTATCAGTTATCGCTTACTAATTGACCTTACGCCAGGACTTTTGATTGACAGCTAATCAACCAATCAGTAAGCCATAACTGATAAGCCCACGCTGACCTGTTGCTCTCCGCCATTTTGTCCGACAATCTATAAATGGACACAGGCCGTCAGAGTCAGACACAGAGGAGAGATATATTGCTTTCTTAACAAAACGTTGCTGATTCACGTTATAAGGAACGATTTTCGGAAATATTAATTTTTTATCCCTTTCCGAAACCAAAATCAAACTAAAAACAAAAAAATGTCACATACAATTGATTTGGAAACGCGCTCGTGTCAAATATGTACAAATATCCCAGTATGAACTTGATAAACCGTTCTTTCACGTGTCTGGTGCAACTGCTTTTTTTTTTACAGAACTGAAAATGGTCATTTTTTTGCTTCATCAGCTAGCATCCATAAACATTTTACAGGAAGTTGGGCATTCAACCACGAGGTGTAAATATCTCCTTTAAATAGCCACTAACTTAATGATGGTTAGGCCTTCCCAGGCTTTTTCCAGATCGAGGTCTCTATCTGCTCTATAAAAAATCTTTGCATCCGAATGATATTATTTGACCAATAATATTTTAAAGCTCAATAAATCACGCGACATCACACATGACCTTTCACTTATTGAAACAAAATACCACCATGTTTGTTGTGTTAACCCAGCGTGGAATTTCTCACATTTTTAATTGGATTAATAGAATTTTGTACCTGGTCTAAATCGCATAAATGTCTCCCCTTACGCAATCCGTTATCTGTCAATTTGTCAGAGCTTGTCTTCTATGAAAAATATTTGTTTGAAAACTACGACGATTTGATATACCCGACACAACATTTTTCCACAATTATATTAATAAAACAAGATCTGGGGGTGATACGTATGTTTTTGTTATTTGATTATAAACAACTGACCGATTTAACAACAAAAAAAGTACTAACAGAACTTAGATCTAAGCAATTATTTAAAAAATAGCCATTATTTAGAACAATTTTAATGAATCTGATCGGAAGTTCTTTGGGGTTTCGGAGATCTGATCGAATCACAGCTTTCGTGGTCTGCAGCCAATATCCAAAAATGAAACGATATACATGTATGATTTATGGTCCAATCAGGCTAAGTATATGTTGTGGTATTTTGACAATATTTTGACATGTTTGAGTTTATTTTGACCAATATATTTCTGTTAGGTTACAGAGTGGGAAGCAGATGCATGGCGGGCAGTGGGGTCTAAGCACGACAAATACCTGTGTGACCAAACTGTAGATCCTGATCAAGTGTAGACCTTGATAAAACCTGACAAACAGTATACACGGATTAAACATGATCAACAAAACATTTATTCTGATAAAAAAAATAATTATTATGTGTAGACCCTCAGTCAAATTGGTTTTACTCATAATGTCGGACATAGGAAGAGTTGCTTCTCTTGATTTATGTGAGCGTGGTTATCTCGCCGCTGGCGTACGGTCAATTGGTTGATTAGCTGTCAATCAAAACTCATGGAGTAAGGTCAATTTGTCAGAGGTATAGAGTTCAATTCCTCAGTCCACGCAGAATTCATCTGCACATGACCAATCACATTCTATAAATATATCGTGGGCGGAGTTATCGCCACAGGGGACCCTATGGATTGGGTTGTTCAATAATGAAACTGTATGGGGCACTGTGTCTTGAAAACTGATTTGCTGACATAACTTAAAATTTGTTAATAAATAAAAAAAATCACCAATTCAATGTAGTAAATAAATATATATGAAACATAACCTGAAACACTTCAACAATTATTACTTATTTATGTGAAATTTACAACATATTAATTATTATTATACAATGATTTGCTATTAGAAACATGTTGATTTTCAAATTTCAATCATTTTCCACGATTGTCAAACACAGACTCCCTACTTGTTCTTGGTAATTTACATATAGGTGTCTGTCAAATGTAGTAAATATATCTTGAAAGTGGGTGATCCTTTCGAAAGCAAAAGTAGCAATGCAAAAAGAGAAAAATGCAGACACGGTTTCAATGAGTCTGTTCATTACCGTTATTGCGTTGAAACCCTGTGTTATAAGCAATTTTCCTTGATTAATGCATTTTTAATTCCATTTATAATTTCATCAAATAGATCAATATCATATGTTCGTAACAGTTTAGAGTTAGCAGTGGCCATCTACGTACAACGTGAGTTTTTAACATGCAGCTATTGTTTTATCTATTTTAATCAAATGACGCCGTTTGGAATATTGTTATTTTACTCTAAATTCTTTCGCTGCCAAAATTTGTTGTCTGCAAACTTTGTCGTCTGCTACACACACAATAATAAACAGTTTTAATCTTGATGATACGCCAAGTGAGCTCTATTTTATATCAAATTTCAATACCTACTGAATATTCAGGGACAAACAGTTATAATGAAATATGGAAGGTGAACCTAAAGAAACACATTTATCAAATTTCATTAGCAAACAGACCAGACATTGATAAGATGGCTCTTATTAGAATCTTCTGATCTGGATCAACTCTGTTTGCAAATGTGGAAACACGTCTCTATGAGGGTAAAGGTTAAGTGGTGCCTTATAGTAAATTCAATCAGGTTATCTACCGCGACGAGAATTTGCAGAGTATTACTATACACATTTTCGACGTTTTCAGTATAAAATATTGAAGTGTGCAGTGTGAAGTCTGATATTTGAAGTTTGTTGTTTGAATTTTGGAGTTGGCAGTTTGAAGATAGAAATTTGAAAACTCCAAAAACATATTCGCCAATGTATTGCTGAATGTCTAACACACTGCAGCCATGGATTCGCTAAAAAACTAATTTTTCCGAATGTATTTCTGAATGCCTAACACACTGCAGCAGTACATTCGCCAATGTACTTCTGAATGCCTAACACACTGCAGCAGTGGATTCGCTGAAAAACTATTTTTTCCGAATGTACTTCTGAATGTCTAACGCACTGCTGCAGTACATTCGCCTATGTACTTTTGAATGCCTAACACACTGCAGCAGTACATTCGCCAATGTACTTCTAAATGTCTAACACACTGCTGCAGTGGATTCGCTGAAAAACTATTTTTTCCGAATGTACTTCTGAATGTCTAACGCACTGCAGCAGTACATTCGCCTATGTACTTCTGAATGCCTAACACACTGCAGCAGTACATTCGCCAATGTACTTCTGAATGCCTAACACACTGCAGCAGTGGATTCGCTGAAAATCTAATTTTTCCGAATGTACTTCTGAATGTCTAACGCACTGCAGCAGTACATTCGCCTATGTACTTCTGAATGCCTAACACACTGCAGCAGTACATTCGCCAATGTACTTCTGAATGCCTAACACACTGCAGCAGTGGATTCGCTGAAAAACTAATTTTTCCGAATGTACTTCTGAATGTCTAACGCACTGCAGCAGTACATTCGCCTATGTACTTTTGAATGCCTAACACACTGCAGCAGTACATTCGCCAATGTACTTCTGAATGCCTAACACACTGCAGCAGTGGATTCGCTGAAAAACTAATTTTTCCGAATGTACTTCTGAATGTCTAACGCACTGCTGTGCAGTACATTCGCCTATGTACTTTTGAATGCCTAACACACTGCAGCAGTACAATCAGCAATGTACTTCTGAATGTCTAACACACTGCAGCAGTGGATTCGCTGAAAAACTATTTTTGCCGAATGTACTTCTGAATGTCTAACGCACTGCAGCAGTACATTCGCCCATGTACTTTTGAATGCCTAACACCCTGCAGCAGTACATTCGGCAATGTACTTCTGAATGTCTAACCCACTGCCGCAGTGGATTCGCTGAAAAACTAATTTTTCCGAATGTTCTTCTTAATGTCTAACGCACTGCTGCAGTACATTCGCCTATGTACTTCTGAATGCCTAACACACTGCAGCAGTACATTCGCCAATGTACTTCTGAATGTCTAACACACTGCAGCAGTGGATTCGCTGAAAAACTATTTTTTCCGAATGTACTTCTGAATGTCTAACGCACTGCAGCAGTACATTCGCCTATGTACTTCTGAATGCCTAACACACTGCAGCAGTACATTCGCCAATGTACTTCTGAATGTCTAACCCACTGCCGCAGTGGATTCGCTGAAAAACTAATTTTTCCGAATGTACTTCTGAATGTCTAACGCACTGCAGCAGTACATTCGCCTATGTACTTCTGAATGCCTAACACACTGCAGCAGTACATTCGCCAATGTACTTCTGAATGCCTAACACACTGCAGCAGTGGATTCGCTGTAAAACTAGTTTTTCCGAATGTACTTCTGAATGTCTAACGCACTGCTGCAGTACATTCGCCTATGTACTTTTGAATGCCTAACACACTGCAGCAGTACAATCAGCAATGTACTTCTGAATGTCTAACACACTGCAGCAGTGGATTCGCTGAAAAACTATTTTTGCCGAATGTACTTCTGAATGTCTAACGCACTGCAGCAGTACATTCGCCCATGTACTTTTGAATGCCTAACACCCTGCAGCAGTACATTCGGCAATGTACTTCTGAATGTCTAACCCACTGCCGCAGTGGATTCGCTGAAAAACTAATTTTTCCGAATGTACTTCTGAATGTCTAACGCACTGCTGCAGTACATTCGCCTATGTACTTCTGAATGCCTAACACACTGCAGCAGTACATTCGCCAATGTACTTCTGAATGTCTAACACACTGCAGCAGTGGATTCGCTGAAAAACTAATTTTTCCGAATGTACTTCTGAATGTCTAACGCACTGCAGCAGTACATTCGCCTATGTACTTCTGAATGCCTAACACACTGCAGCAGTACATTCGCCAATGTACTTCTGAATGCCTAACACACTGCAGCAGTGGATTCGCTGTAAAACTAGTTTTTCCGAATGTACTTCTGAATGTCTAACGCACTGCAGCAGTACATTCGCCTATGTACTTCTGAATGCCTAACACACTGCAGCAGTACATTCGGCAATGTACTTCTGAATGTCTAACACACTGCAGCAGTGGATTCGCTGAAAAACTAATTTTTCCGAATGTACTTCTGAATGCCTAACACACTACAGCAGTACATTCGCCAATGTACTTCTGAATGTCTAACACACTGCAGCAGTGGATTCGCTGAAAAATTAATTTTTCCGAATATACTTCTGAATGTCTAACGCACTGCAGTAATACATTCGCCTATGTACTTCTGAATGCCTAACACACTGCAGCAGTACGTCCGCCAATGTACTTCTGAATGTCTAACACACTGCAGCAGTGGATTCGCTGAAAAACTAATTTTTCCGAATATACTTCTGAATGTCTAACGCACTGCTGCAGTACATTCGCCTATGTACTTCTGAATGCCTAACACACTGCAGCAGTGGATTCGCTGAAAAACTATTTTTTCCGAATGCACTTCTGAATGTCTAACGCACTGCAGCAGTACATTCGCCTATGTACTTCTGAATGCCTAACACACTGCAGCAGTACATTCGCCAATGTACTTCTGAATGCCTAACACACTGCAGCAGTGGATTCGCTGAAAAACTAATTTTTCCGAATGTACTTCTGAATGTCTAACGCACTGCTGCAGTACATTCGCCTATGTACTTTTGAATGCCTAACACACTGCAGCAGTACATTCGCCAATGTACTTCTGAATGCCTAACACACTGCAGCAGTGGATTCGCTGAAAAACTATTTTTTCCGAATGTACTTCTGAATGTCTAACGCACTGCTGCAGTACATTCGCCTATGTACTTTTGAATGCCTAACACACTGCAGCAGTACAATCAGCAATGTACTTCTGAATGTATAACACACTGCAGCAGTGGATTCGCTGAAAAACTGTTTTTTCCGAATGTACTTCTGAATGTCTAACGCACTGCATCAGTGGATTCGCTGAAAAACTATTTTTTCCGAATGTACTTCTGAATGTCTAACGCACTGCAGCAGTACATTCGCCTATGTACTTCTGAATGCCTAACACACTGCAGCAGTACATTCGCCAATGTACTTCTGAATGTCTAACCCACTGCCGCAGTGGATTCGCTGAAAAATTAATTTTTCCGAATGTACTTCTGAATGTCTAACGCACTGCAGCAGTACATTCGCCAATGTACTTCTGAATGCCTAACACACTGCAGCAGTGGATTCGCTGTAAAACTATTTTTCCGAATGTACTTCTGAATGTCTAACTCACTGCTGCAGTACATTCGCCTATGTACTTCTGAATGCCTAACACACTGCAGCAGTACAATCAGCAATGTACTTCTGAATGTCTAACACACTGCAGCAGTGGATTCGCTGAAAAACTGTTTTTTCCGAATGTACTTATGAATGTCTAACGCACTGCTGCAGTACATTCGCCCATGTACTTTTGAATACCTAACACACTGCAGCAGTACATTCTCCAATGTACTTCTGAATGTCTAACCCACTGCCGCAGTGGATTCGCTGAAAAACTAATTTTTCCGAATGTACTTCTGAATGTCTAACGCACTGCATCATTGGATTCGCTGAAAAACTATTTTTTCCGAATGTACTTCTGAATGTCTAACGCACTGCAGCAGTACATTCGCCTATGTACTTCTGAATGCCTAACACACTGCAGCAGTACATTCGCCAATGTACTTCTGAATGTCTAACCCACTGCCGCAGTGGATTCGCTGAAAAATTAATTTTTCCGAATGTACTTCTGAATGTCTAACGCACTGCAGCAGTACATTCGCCAATGTACTTCTGAATGCCTAACACACTGCAGCAGTGGATTCGCTGTAAAACTATTTTTCCGAATGTACTTCTGAATGTCTAACTCACTGCTGCAGTACATTCGCCTATGTACTTTTGAATGCCTAACACACTGCAGCAGTACAATCAGCAATGTACTTCTGAATGTCTAACACACTGCAGCAGTGGATTCGCTGAAAAACTGTTTATTCCGAATGTACTTCTGAATGTCTAACGCACTGCTGCAGTACATTCGCCCATGTACTTTTGAATACCTAACACACTGCAGCAGTACATTCTCCAATGTACTTCTGAATGTCTAACCCACTGCCGCAGTGGATTCGCTGAAAAACTAATTTTTCCGAATGTACTTCTGAATGTCTAACGCACTGCTGCAGTACATTCGCCTATGTACTTTTGAATGCCTAACACACTGCAGCAGTACATTTGGCAATGTACTTCTGAATGTCTAACACACTGCAGCAGTGGATTCGATGAAAAACTATTTTTTCCGAATGTACTTCTGAATGTCTAATGCACTGCAGCAGTACATTCGCCTATGTACTTCTGAATGCCTAACACACTGCAGCAGTACATTCGCCAATGTACTTCTGAATGTCTAACACACTGCATCAGTGGATTCGCTGAAAAACTATTTTTTCCGAATGTACTTCTGAATGTCTAACGCACTGCAGCAGTACATTCGCCTATGTACTTCTGAATGCCTAACACACTGCAGCAGTACATTCGCCAATGTACTTCTGAATGTCTAACCCACTGCCGCAGTGGATTCGCTGAAAAATTAATTTTTCCGAATGTACTTCTGAATGTCTAACGCACTGCAGCAGTACATTCGCCAATGTACTTCTGAATGCCTAACACACTGCAGCAGTGGATTCGCTGTAAAACTATTTTTCCGAATGTACTTCTGAATGTCTAACTCACTGCTGCAGTACATTCGCCTATGTACTTTTGAATGCCTAACACACTGCAGCAGTACAATCAGCAATGTACTTCTGAATGTCTAACACACTGCAGCAGTGGATTCGCTGAAAAACTGTTTTTTCCGAATGTACTTCTGAATGTCTAACGCACTGCTGCAGTACATTCGCCCATGTACTTTTGAATACCTAACACACTGCAGCAGTACATTCTCCAATGTACTTCTGAATGTCTAACCCACTGCCGCAGTGGATTCGCTGAAAAACTAATTTTTCCGAATGTACTTCTGAATGTCTAACGCACTGCTGCAGTACATTCGCCTATGTACTTTTGAATGCCTAACACACTGCAGCAGTACATTTGGCAATGTACTTCTGAATGTCTAACACACTGCAGCAGTGGATTCGATGAAAAACTATTTTTTCCGAATGTACTTCTGAATGTCTAATGCACTGCAGCAGTACATTCGCCTATGTACTTCTGAATGCCTAACACACTGCAGCAGTACATTCGCCAATGTACTTCTGAATGTCTAACACACTGCAGCAGTGGATTCGCTGAAAAACTATTTTTTCCGAATGTACTTCTGAATGTCTAACGCACTGCAGCAGTACATTCGCCTATGCACTTCTGAATGCCTAACACACTGCAGCAGTACATTCGCCAATGTACTTCTGAATGTCTAACCCACTGCCGCAGTGGATTCGCTGAAAAACTATGTTTTCCGAATGAACTTCTGAATGTCTAACGCACTGCAGCAGTACATTCGCCTATGTACTTCTGAATGCCTAACACACTGCAGCAGTACATTCGCCAATGTACTTCTGAATGCCTAACACACTGCAGCAGTGGATTCGCTGTAAAACTAGTTTTTCCGAATGTACTTCTGAATGTCTAACGCACTGCTGCAGTACATTTGCCTATGTACTTCTGAATGCCTAACACACTGCAGCAGTACATTCGCCAATGTACTTCTGAATGTCTAACACACTGCAGCAGTGGATTCGCTGAAAAACTAATTTTTCCGAATGTACTTCTGAATGTCTAACGCACTGCAGCAGTACATTCGCCTATGTACTTCTGAATGCCTAACACACTGCAGCAGTACATTCGCCAATGTACTTCTGAATGCCTAACTGTGTGCAGCAGTGGATTCGCTGAAAAACTAATTTTTCCGAATGTACTTCTGAATGTCTAACGCACTGCAGCAGTACATTCGCCTATGTACTTTTGAATGCCTAACACACTGCAGCAGTACAATCAGCAATGTACTTCTGAATGTCTAACACACTGCAGCAGTACATTCGCCCATGTACTTTTGAATGCCTAACACACTGCTGCAGTACATTCGCCAATGTACTTCTGAATGTCTAACCCACTGCCGCGGTGGATTCGCTGAAAAACTAATTTTTCCGAATGTACTTCTGAATGTCTAACGCACTGCTGCAGTACATTCGCCTATGTACTTCTGAATGCCTAACACACTGCAGCAGTACATTCGCCAATGTACTTCTGAATGTCTAACACACTGCAGCAGTGGATTCGCTGAAAAACTAATTTTTTCGAATGTACTTCTGAATGTCTAACGCACTGCTACAGTGCATTTGCCTATGTACTTCTGAATGCCTAACACACTGCAGCAGTACATTCGCCAATGTACTTCTGAATGTCTAACCCACTGCCGCAGTGGATTCGCTGAAAAACTATTTTTTCCGAATGTACTTCTGAATGTCTAACGCACTGCTGCAGTACATTCGCCTATGTACTTCTGAATGCCTAACACACTGCAGCAGTACATTCGCCAATGTACTTCTGAATGCCTAACACACTGCTGCAGTGGATTCGCTGAAAAACTAATTTTTCCGAATGTACTTCTGAATGTCTAACGCACTGCTGCAGTACATTCGCCTATGTACTTTTGAATGCCTAACACACTGCAGCAGTATAATCAGCAATGTACTTCTGAATGTCTAACACACTGCAGCAGTGGATTCGCTGAAAAACTATTTTTGCCGAATGTACTTCTGAATGTCTAACGCACTGCAGCAGTACATTCGCCCATGTACTTTTGAATGCCTAACACACTGCTGCAGTACATTCGCCAATGTACTTCTGAATGTCTAACCCACTGCCGCAGTGGATTCGCTGAAAAACTATTTTTTCCGAATGTACCTCTGAATGTCTAACGCACTGCTGCAGTGCATTCGCCTATGTACTTTTGAATGCCTAACACACTGCAGCAGTACATTCGCCAATGTACTTCTGAATGTCTAATACACTGCAGCAGTGGATTCGCTGATAAACTATTTTTTCCGAATGTACTTCTGAATGTCTAACGCACTGCAGAAATAAATTCGCCTATGTACTTCTGAATGCCTAACACACTGCAGCAGTACATTCGCCAATGTACTTCTGAATGTCTAATACCTAACCCACTGCCAACTTCACGCAAATACTCTACTTACGCCTTTTGACTCCTCTGCAAAAGTTATGATTTGAAATCATTGTGATAAAAGGCGAATTTGCTCCATAGGAGCAAATACTCCATTTATCAAAATGGTTTCAAAACTACGCAATTCTAAAAGTTTCCTTTCTATAGTTAATGCTCCTTTTCGGTAGATTTATTGAATGAGACTGGGTCTAAAAATAGTCTAGGAGGGAGTGAGTTAATGCAGGTCTAAATCTACGCAGAAAGTTCAAACAGGACCTTTCTGTATAACTTTCGTCCTGCATAAAACTACCAAGTGCGTTTAAGACCTATAATTGGACATAATTGGACATCTTTTACATGGCCACTGCAAAGATGGCTTACATGTATACAGTAGAACAGTCTTACATGTAAGAGGCCATCAAAAAGCAAGACGGTAGCTCAATACATGTCAAATTTAACACGGAAAACTCCTACAGGAGCTTTCTTCATTACTTTCGCACTGCATTGAACAACCACCTGTGTTTAAGACTCCTGTGTTCAACAAAGAAATTGCCGCTCAACCCATTACCTCATATGCTAAATTTAGATACAGTCCCTTTGAATAAGTCTACCGAAAAGGAGCATTAACTACAGAACAGGAACATTTTAGAAGTTTGTAGTTTGAAACCATTGTGATAAATAGAGCAGTAGATAAATAGAGTATTTAACGACTCGTTGTAAAAGTGTGTTAATATTCTGAGAAAAAATAGATGACTGCTTATCAAGAGTGATGATTTCTTTGATAAATGAGACACAGTTTATGGAAATCAGTGGTCAAATAAGCTTTCAAGGACGATCGCAGTGGATGGACCCATCGATTTTTGGGCAGATTTCGGCCGGAGTTGAATACCTTTTACTTATTATATAGAGCAGGGGTGTTGGCGATTTTTTAAAAAAAAATAAATATTTTTTTTTGTTAGAAAACTATCTTTTGGTATGTTTCAAATACTTATGACATGTGATGAAACAATCATGTATTTTTGTGATGAAGTTGATGTTGTTGAGACATAGCATGCGAAGGGCACCTGTGATAGACAGTAGCTCTGGGGATCTCCACAGTAGTAGAGTGGACGAAACTGTTAGTAAGGTAACACATTTTAACGTTCAGTGTTGTGCATTAGAAAACTCATATGCAGTACTTTTTACTTGTTGACTCTGCACTGGTATAGTTTGAATATTATGATATAAATATTTCATATTCGTATCCCGCCACCTATGATAAAATGTCGATAAGCTTTGACTTAATTTCTACAAATTTGCTGTGCACTGTCGCGTGTCGTTTCAAATGTTCATTTTTATAAGTTGCTTTGAGTATAAGCGACATTCAAATCTAGGCATCTGATTTCCAGGGCTGTTTTAATAAGAATCAAAGCAGTATATCAACCTGCAAATTTCCGTACAGCTACCCGATTACATAAGATATAGGCAAACAATGTAGACCCAGATAAGAGAGCTGCTGAAGAAGTCCTCTAATCAGGGTCTGCAGGGTATGCTCTGCCCCATCGATATGAATGGCTTATACTAGCAGATATTGTGTTTGCCCTGTCCACTCAACATGTGAAGTGAACGAGATAAGTGGATGTTAACCCTTTCCTCCATATGCCATTTTTAGACCCAACCTCTTTGAATGAATCTACCGGAAAGGAGCATTAACTAGAGAAATGGATTTTTTTTAGAATTTTGTAATTTGAAACCATTGTAATAAATAAAGCACTTGGTCCTATAGGAGCCAATGCTATATTTATCACAATGGTTTCAACAGGTGACTTTTACAGAGGCGTAGAAAGGCGTGTTTATGGAGGAAATGGTTAACTTACTTGTAATAAGAACCGGCGAGTTTTTCCTTCTGCCATAAATATTCATGAAAGAAATAATGACATCATGAATAACTAATGCGATAAGTTCGTTATAATAGCACAGGATACAGGAATTTATGAACGAATTTCCTAAAATAAGCAGAAGTTTCAACTTGCGTCTATGCTAACTATAGCATTTAATGCACTTAATAAGCTTCATCGATATATTAAACTTAATCAAAATTACATGTGCACTTTTCATTACGGTGGACATTATTCTTTTTCGCGAAGTGAGTTAAACTGGAAAGCTTGACAGTTTACTCTAAATATAGAAACTTATTTGTCGGTATATCTACATTATATTGGCGAATTACTTTGTCGGTATATCTATCTTATGTTGCCGAATTATTATGAACTATTTGCTGTATTTCAAGATGATATTTTTGTCGTGACCTTAGCAGAAATCGCACTAGCATTTGATCATTTTGTATTAAATAGTGTAGAGCCAGATCTATAATCACGATCCCAATGAGGGAACTCATCAGGGTCATTGTTTAGTGTTTCGTCAACAATTATTGAAAAAGCGGCGGCTGATCTACATCGCCACATGTTTGCAATACAGCAAAACCTCTCTAAACCGGAATTCTAGTGGAAAAGAATTTAGAAACACTTAGCCAGTTGGCTGCTTAAAGCAGGGTGAAAGTCATGCAGAAAAACTCCTAGATGAGCTTTCTGCATGACTTTCACACTACATTAAAGTTGTCACCTGTCTTCAAGTCCGATATTAATACCAAAATTAACGTCTGGTTTAGAGAGGGTTACTGTACATTGACCTCATGAATATTGATTAAATGAATGTTTATAATGGCGCATGACCACAGGACATTCTGGCCATGGCAGAGACCGTTGAATCAGAGATATATTGTGTCATAAGCAAACAGAGTAGATCCTGATCAGACAGCTCCTACCGGAGTCATCTCATCTGGGTATTCTGGGTTTACAAATACGTTAAAAAGCATATATATGGAGTAAAAAGTCAAGTGACCGCTGAAAACAGGTTGCGTTTACACGTAACACAAATGGTAGCTTAATACAGGACGGTATTTTTTCTGCATTAGCTTCCTTCTGTGTTCAGCACACACTTGTTTCATATTCTATGTAGATAATTGCTATAGGGAGCTTGTACTTTATTCTGTTTATTCGAGGTATGTCTTTGTTAGATTGTTCGCCATCTGTCTGCCAATAAATTCAGTTTATTATGATACAAGTATTGCTCATAAAGCTTGTTTGACAGGGAACACGAAGAAGTAGTACAGAATAGGCAGGCAATAATTGTCACGATTTAGACTTCTATGATTTATATAACGCACATGTTGAGAAATACATCACTTAGACTAACTACAGTAGCTGAAGTATGTTTGTGTTTAATTCAATGGCTAAAATATTTCCTAAATTCATCGTTATACTGAATGTTGAAACAGGTTGTACATCTTAGCTGGAACGTGCTTGTTGAGTATTGTAGAACTTGTCTTAATCGTCCATATTTTGATTGGACAAATGAATCTTAAAAAGCAAGTGGTTTCTTAATGAAAGGTAAAAGTAATGCAGAAGGAGCTTTCTGTAATGCGTCTGACCTGCATCGAGGTACTACCTGCCTTATAGATACAGTAAACCCCTTCTAAACCGGCTAAAATTAGCATAAATATCGGTATTGGATACAGGTGGCAGCTTTTTGCAGGGTGAAAGACATGCAGAAAGCTCCTCTAGGAGCTTTCTGCATGACTTTCACCCTGCATTAAGCAGCCACCTGCTTAAAAGTATCTAATTTTTTGTCTACTAGAATTCCGGTTTAGAGGGGTTTACTGTACATAACTAGACCTCTTTTTGATTGTCATTTAGCCCTTTCCTTAACCCATTTGCACACAGTGGATTATTCCATGTTTATATATTGGACTAATCCATTTTTTATCTAAGGGGTGCCTGGCCTAAATTCTCGATTTCGTTTTGTTTTATAATTAAATTCCTATCAGCAAACAGTGTAGACTCTGATCAGAGGCCGCATTATGCGGCGTCTGATCAGAGTCTACACTGTTTGCCTACGTCCCATAATTATATGGGATCGTGGGAGCCAATGGGTTAATATTTTCACGCATCTACAAACAGAGTGGATCAAGACCAGATAGCCCGAAAAGGAGTCGCCAGGTCAGGATCTGCTCTATTTGCTTATGGAACTTGATGGATCTGTTTCTTTACTTTCTAAAGTGACTTCGGTTTTCCACCTTCTATAATTTATAATAATTATTTTTCCATGAATATGCAGTAGGTATTGACATTTGGAGTAAATATAGAACAGGGAAAGTGTTAAAGCGAATACCACGACATTCGTATGAATTAACCCTTTCGCTGCCCAAACTCTGTCGTCTGCTAATTTTGTCGTCTGCTACAAATTTTCATTCTTTTGATTTTCTTTATTTTTGTTTCAAAAACGTAGTAACAGTAACAAACAGTTTGGATCCTGATGAGACGCCGAGTTACTCGGCGTCTCATCTGGATCGAAACTGTTTGCATAGGTAATTACAGTGTACACAGTGAAGATATATGTAATTATACAACAGGGCATGGGTAAAGAAGGAGAAATGTATTTTACAATTCAGCAAGAGAAGGGTTAAAATCATTATTTCTTACATTGATATTCATTATGTAAAGGGTTAATATATATTGTATATTTTTAGTCAACCCTTACCTTACATCTACTCATTAGAATACAGTAAAACCTCTCTAAAACGGCCACTAAATTACATCAAGTATTTTGTGTTTAAGGCAGGTGGCTGCTTATAGGAGCGTTCTGTTTTACTTTCACCTTGCTTTAAGCAGCCACCTACCCTAAATACCAACTAATTAACACAAGTTTGTGGCCGTTATAGGGAGGTTTTACTGTACTTCTCCGAGACGAATTGTCTTAGAAATATGTGAGTTAAATAGATCAGTACAGTAGAACCTTTTTTAAGTGGTCATCAATAATATGTCTAATTATTGGTATGTAAGGCAGGTGGTAGCTTAATGCAGGTCAAAAGTAATGCAAAAACTGCTAAAGGAGCTTTCTGCATAACTTTGCCATGCATTAAGCAACCACCTGAATTTTATGACGTCATTATTTCTGGCATGAATATTAAACAGGGAAAGGGTTAATAACGCCAGTGATATTAATAGATATGGTCTTGCCCATGACATCTTTTTTTGTCAATCAATATGCCAGAAAGGCAAACATTTTGAAGGGAGACTTATCTTTATTTCGATAGTCTTTTGAAATTATAATCTCCCTTGGTAATTTATCGTTTCTTCGCCGTTGTGATAGCTGTTTAGTACTGTACTTGTGTGATTTGTTGTTGTGGTTTTTCATTGTTGTGAGCATACACGAGGGTACGTATGATCATCTAGATTAAAACCTGCGCTTGCTATTCACGTCAATATACATACCTGTAAATAGTGAAGACCCAGATGAGACAGCTAGCGTATGAGCTGTCTCATCAGGGTCTTCACTATTTACAAGTTGATTGTGCAACCAGCGAACTCCACAGCAGTGATTGCGCAGCGAAATACTTGTACACAGTGAATATATATGTAATTATACAACAAGGCATGGGTAAAGAAGGAGAAATGTATTTTAAAATTCAGCAAGAGAAGGGTTAAAACCATTCCAAAAGCTAGGAAGTTCTTAAAGGACTGAAACTGTTTGACGTCGACATAGTTTCTATACCCATTAAAGATCATACCTGTAGACAGTCCAGGGTCCATGCTTATAAAGCTTTTAGTTGAGTCTGAGATCGTTCTCAAGCTTTTGATTGGTCAGATTTGAGCCTTTGGCTCAAATCTGACCAATCAAAAGCTTGATAACTCAAATCTGACCAATCAAAAGCCTGAGAACGAAACTCAGACTCAACTAAAAGCTTTATAAGCATGGACCCAGCTGCTTGGAGACCATCTACACTTGAGGTCGACATTCAGTCCCTATGTGCTTTAATCTTGAGCTAGTTTGGCTATGTGCTAACCCATTCCCTCATAAGCTATTTTTAGACCCCAGTCCTTTTAATAAATGTACCGAAAATGAGGTTTTACTACATAAAAGGATAATCGTACATTGTGTATGTTTAAAACCTTTGTGAATAGGAGCAAATGTATGATTTATAACAATGGTTTCAAAAGGAAACTTTTACAAAGGCATCAACACTGGTCAGTATGAGGGAGCATTAAGTCATTATTTATCACATGAATATACAACAGGGAAAGGGTTAACTCTTTCGGCGCCAATGTCGCTTGTTGGCACCATTGAAAACAGTGAAGTCCCAGGTCAGATGCCGCCTTTTAAGGCGGCATCTGACCTGGGACTTCATTGTTTTCTGTATTATTTTAGCCCAAGCATACAGGTTTTAAAAACACATGTTTTACTAATATACCTTTATTATTAAGTTTAGAATTATTAATATGAAATTATTATTGCAGACGACACTTTTAAATGTTAAACGAACTGATATGCGAGACAGTCTATATATAAAGATTAAAGGGAGACTAAACATTGGTACTATACTCTTTATATAAAACAGACTAACCTCCCCTGTTGGATATTCAATGTAGGAAATAATGATATAATGGCAGTAGAGTTTTAGTTATTGATTATGTATACAGGATCCATGTGGTATTCGTAGAAACTTTCAAACAGAGCAAAGAGAGCAGACCTGATCAGACGGCTTCTACAAAAGTCGTCTGAAATGGGTCTGCTCTGTTTGCAAAGACACAGATAGACGTGTTAATGGAGTAAAGGGTTAACCTTGTCCCGATAATCACGGTGTTAGTCGCATTTTCAAACATCTTGGAGCCGTGTTACAAATGACAGCCGTGTAACAACTTGAAGACGTGTAACATCTTAGAGCCGTGTAACAACATGGAGCCGTGTAACATCTTAGAGCCGTGTATCAACATGGAGCCGTGTAACATCTTAGAACCGTGTAACAACTTGAAGCCGTGTAACATCTTAGAGCCGTATAACAACATGGAGCCGTGTAACATCTTAGAGCCGTATAACAACTTGAAGCCGTGTAACATCTTAGAGCCGTGTAACAAAATGGAGCCGTGTAAGATATTAGAGCCGTGTAACAGCTTGGTGCCGTGTAACAACATGGAGCCGGGTAACATCTTAGAGCTGTGTAACAACTTGGAGCCGTGTAACAGCTTGGTGCCATGTAACAACTTGGAGCTGTGTAACAACTTGGAACCGTGTAACAAGCTTGATCGAACCATCAAAATCATATCAGTTCTAAAAGTGAGCAGACATCTTTACAGCGGGATAAGGGTTAAGAACGGAACTGTCTCTCAAATTACTGGCTGATCTATATTCATACGGTTAAAAAATACCACCAAGCATAGTACTTGGTATATATGGTCTCAAAAAGAAACCTCCCTAAAAACAAAAACAAAGGAATTTCAGAAAAACTAAGTTCATAATTATGTTTCTTGGTTGATCATCTATCAACTTCAAATTAAATGTTTTCAATTTAAAACATAGCTGCCATAAGTATAGTTTTCAGTGATTTTTGAACAGTAAAACTATAGTGCAACTGTCGTTTCTCATATTAATTCAACAACAAAAACAACAACAATTACTACTACTACTACTACTACTACTACTACTACTACTACTACTACTACTACTACTACTACTACTACTACTACTACTATTACTATTACTACTACTAATAATAATACTATTACTACTACTAGTACTACTACTACAACGACAACTACTATTATTACTACTACTAATACTACTACTAATAATACTACCACAACAACAACAACAACAACTACTACTACTATTAAATTATTATTATTATTATCATTACTATTATTTTTTATTATTAATATCATTGTGATTGTCATCATTATTATCATTATTATCACTACTGTGACTTCTACAACTAGTGCTACTATTGCCAGTCCGACTACTACAACTACTGCTATTACTACATCTACTACTACTACTACTACTACTACTACTACTACTACTACTACTACTACTACTACTACTACTACTACTACTACTACTACTACTACTACTACTACTACTATTACTATTACTACTACTACTACTACTACTAATACTACTAATACTACTAATACTACTACTACTAATACTACTACTATAACAACAACCATCACCACCACTACTACTATTACAACTACTACTACTAATTACTACTACTACTACAGCACTACTATTACTATCACTACTAATGCTGCTGCTGCTGCTACTACTACTACTACTACTACTACTACTACTACTATTACTACATGTACTACTAATGCTGCTGCTACTAAGTACTACTACTACTACTACTACTACTACTACTACTATTTCTATTACACTACTACCACTACTACTACTACTACTACTACTACTACTACTACTACTACTACTACTACTACTACTACTACTACTTCTATTGCTACTACCACTACTACTGCTACTATTACTACTTCTGATACTACTTCTATTACTGTTACTAAGGCTACTGCAGTTGGTCTTGCTGCTACTGCTATTTCTGCTGATGTTGCTACTGCTACCGATGTTACTAATGTAGAACTTTCTAGTAGTAGTAGAAGCTAGTAATGAAATATCTGGGTAATAGTGGGTTTTTTCAGAAGCAGCAGTAAGTCAGAATTAAAGTGATATATGCATCAGTTACTAATGAATTATTTCCATTAGTTATAGTAATATATGTAGTAGTAGTGCTCAGTAAGAAAATAATTGTGTCTAATTATACATTTGCAAGCAGAATAGGCACATATCAGACAGCTCCAGCAGTTGTTTGATCAGTGTCTGCTCTGTTGGCAAATATGTTATATTTTTTTTATCTTCAATGTTTTCATGGCAATGAGTTTCCTTATTCAAAGATTAGTAAATAAGAATAACATATAATGGAAGTATAACATGATTGCTCCACTTGCAAAGAACTAAACTTAATAATGCATTCCGTTTCCCTCGTTGAATCAGATTTGGCGCTTTTGAATGCACATAACCTGTATGAAAAGAGCGCTATTTAAATGTGGTATAATAATAATTTAGCACCGTCGTAACAGAAAAGGCAATCAGAATGGATCAAGATCAGGTGTCAGAACTTATCAAGATTTAAAATGGCTGCCACTGGATAAGTTTACTCTTTTTTCATGGGTTACATTGGACGACGAAAGTCTAATAGATCAGACTTTAGATACTTTTAGTCAGGTGACAGCCTATTGAAGGATGAAAATCTTGCAGAAAACTCATAGAGGTGCTTTCTGCATGAGTTTCATCCTGTATTAAGCTGCCACCTGTCTCCAAGACCGATATTGATACTAAAGTTTACGTCCGGTTTAGAGGGATGTTTACAACAGTTTGATAAACCAAACATACACGCTAGCCATGCTTACCCCCTTTCCTTGTTGAATATTCATGTAAAAAATATTGACATTATTAAATATTCATTAGCTGAATTATTGCGTCATTTGTTCGAAGGGTGTTTTGATGTTCGCAGAAACTGTCGAGTCAGGTTATTATTCCATAAGCAAAGATAGCAGACCCTGATTAACCTTTAGCCTGCTGAGCAACTTATGTTTTCAGAATTGTTCACCTTTTACATTTTCAAAATTCAAGCTACAATCAATGTGTCTACCAAAATACAATCAGGGTTTCAAACAGTTTGGATCCTGATGAGACGCCGAGTTACTCGGCGTCTCATCCGGATCCAAACTGTTTGCATAGGTATTCACTCATCCGCCCATAGCAGGCTAATGGTTAAGCGGTTCCTATGAGAGCGGCATGATTTAGGTCTACTCTATTTGCAAAGGTGTGAAGAGCTTTTATATGGATATAACGGTTAAAATAGCTTTTCAAATGCGGTGGATCAGCTGCATGTGACTCTGAACTTTCACATGAACCTTCTCAATTGGACGTTATTGCTTAAGTTTTTTAATGCTGAGTATTAACGGTAAGCAGGTCTTTAATGTTTAACTGCATAGTTCGTCCAGTTAAAAGGGTTATGCCTGATGCTTAAATCTGAATAAAAATCGTACAGTCACTGATTAGAAATGATATGGGTCTACACTGATTACGAATTCCAATATACAAATTTCCGGCATTCCTAGAGTTAAGTGGACAGATTAAGTATTGACTATTTACAGTCTCCTGTTTGACCGTTCTACTGACCAGTTTACCTATGCAGTAAACCCCCTCACCCTAGTAGAGAAGAATTCAGATACGTTTAGGCAGATGGCTGCTTGATGCAGGATAAATGTCATACAGGAAGTTGTTAGAGGAGCTTTCTGTAAGACTTTCACACTGGATTTACCCTTCTCTTGCTGAATTTTAAAATACATTCTCCTTCTTTACCCATGCCCTGTTGTATAATTACATATATCTTCACTGTGTACAAGTATTTCGCTGCGCAGTCACTGCTGTGGAGTGCACTGTTTGCACAATCAACTTGTAAATATTGTAGACCCTGATGAGACAGCTCCTGCAGGAGCTGTCTCATCTGGGTCTTCACTATTTACAGATAGGTATATTGACGTGAATAGCAAGCGTAGGGTTAAAATCCACATATATTCATTCATAAAGTGATCGGTTCAGAGCTGGTTTACTGTATATTACATTGTTTACTTCTTCGTGTTGGCCCATGATTAAAAGGCACACGGTCTGGCAAGATATCCAGAAATCTACATAAAGTTGTTTCGTCTAAACAGACCCGCTCGCTGCATACACTCAACATTAATCTTAACAAATCTTAACCCTTTCCTCCATAAATACACCTTCCTACGTCTCTGTAAGTCACCTGTTAAAATCATTGTGATAAATAGAGCAAATGCTCTTTTTATCACAATGGTTTAAAACTACAAAATTCTAAAAATTTCCTTTAATACTCCTTTTCGGTATATTTGTTTAAAGTGGTTGGATCTAAGATAGCCTAAGAGGGAATGGGTTGATTTAAACAATTCACACACGTACATGTATGTTAAGGTATATTCTATTTGCACAGATGTGAAACGGCATCTCTATGAGCAAACGAGTTAGTCGTTGGTTGAATTTTTACCCTTACAACGCTATTTTTTCAAAATGACTATTCCCAAATTCAAACCTGTCAAGCTTATTGTGGATATTTAGGAATATTTCTCAAGAAAACTGTACCATGACACACATTGTTGTACCTTTAACGATACAAGTTTTATTAGAATGAGAATTTCCAAACATTGTTTTTGATGAGATTTGAGACATTACGTAAGTTTGCGAACTGTATACAAATTCTCCCGGGCGTAATCGGCATTCTTCGGCCGAGTAAATATAATAATTCATGATTCATCTGATTGATATTCATAATGTCAACATTTCTTAAATGAGCAGTTATGAAGTACATACAAAATAACCCCCTGTCTTAACCATTAGTTAAATTTGGTATAAATATCAGTATTGAAGACAGATGGCAGTTTAATACAAGACGAAAGCTTACACATATATGCTAAGTTTGTCGGAACTTATTACACCATTAGTTACTGTTCATATGGTGCTAATTTCCGCTCTATTTCTGCGGGAGGACCATTTTAATAGTTCAAATGTTGCTATTGAATACGCAAACTATTACAATTTTGAGCTATATGACTCAAAAAATATTAAGATTATCGCACATATAATTACATATATCGGCACTGTGTACAAGTATTTCGCTGTGCAATCACTGCTGTGGAGTGCACTGGTTGCACAATCAACTTGTAAATAGTGCAGACCCTGATGAGACAGCTCCTGCAGGAGCTGTCTCATCTGGGTCTTCACTAATTACAGGTAGGTATATTGACGTGAATAGCAAGCGAAGTATTAAGCTGCCACCCATCTCAATGACCGATATTTATATTAAATTGAACGTCAGATTTAGAGGAGTTTACTATATCAGATAGCTCGACGTTGCAAGCACAAACACTTTTAGTATGTCTTGCCTGGATCCCAACTGTATGCAAATTAACATTTTCCCTGTTCTATGTTTATTCCGAATGGCAATACCTACTGAATTTTCACATACAAAATATATAGTTATACTGAAATATGGAAGGTGGGACATTGTGGCCATGTTAGAAAGTAAAGAAACAGATCTTTCAAATTACATTAACAAACAGAGCTGACCCTGTTCAGACACCTCCTTTAGGAGCCGTCTGACAGAGTCTACTCTTTTTGCAAATGCGTGAAAACACGTTTATATGAAGGAAATGGGTTAAACACGCCTACAGTTGAACTTTCAACCTTCTGCCACTTGATCAATGATTATCTTTGCAAGTCTTTAGGATCCAAGTACCTCGATGTCTCATTAGGATCCAAGTAACTCGATGTCTCATTAGGATCCAAACTGTTTGATACACCGGCAGACGGTTGGTAGACAAATCGATTAAAAGTAGAATTTTGAAAATGTAGTGAGTGAAAAATTGTGTAAAGATAACTGGCTCAAAGGGCTAAAGGTTAAACGACAATTGCTAACTATCATTTTTCGCATATAAAAACAGACATATCTTTATAATATTAACCCATTCCTTCATACTAACGCCTTTTGACGCCTCTGCAAAAGTCACTTTCTGACACATTGTGATAAATAGGGCATTAATTTGCTCCTATAGGAGCAAATGCTCTATTTATCACACTGGTTTCAAGCTGAAAAATCTAAAAAAAATCCTTTTCTCTAGTTAATGCTCCTTTTCGGTAGATTTATTCAAAGAGGTTGTATCTAAAAATAGCCTATGAGGTAGTGGGTTAAAGGAAAGAGGAAGATTATGAAGAAACGTTCTATTTTTTCATTCCATTGACCAGAACAGTACTAAAGTATACTTTCTGTCGACGTTAATTTTGCAAAATGATCCCTGCTTAAAACACAGTAAAGTACTCTAATGGGACCGCTTTATAAATAAACAAAGGTGCATTAAAAAGCAGATGGTTGCTTAATGCAGGACGAAAGCTTCTGCAAGAGCTTTCTGTTTAATTATCGATCTGCATTAAGCTACCACACACCTTTAAGACACCGTATTAGACCTGTTTCAATTGGTCGTACTGGAGGGTTTTTTACTGTACAGTAAAACCTGTCTATAACGGCCACTAAATTATTTTAATTAGTTTGTATTTAGAGCAGGTGGCTGCTTAAAGCAAGGTGAACATAAAACAGAACGCTCCTATAGGAGCGTTCTGTTTTACTTTCACCTTGCTTTAAGCAGCCACCTGCATTTAACACAAATTACTTGATGTAAATTTAGTGGCCGTTATAGAGAGGTTTTACTGTACTTACTTTCAATTCGCACAAGCTTTACGAAACTATTGTGGGGGTATAAACTATTTTGGATCATTATGACGTGTAGTTTCTAGGCGTCATGACAGCCATGTCTCTCCTGGACGAATAGGGGATACATGTACCTCTTTCGCTGCTCAAATTTGTCGTCTGCAAACTTTGCCATCTGCTCAGTTTTAGTGTGTTTTTTGTTGTTGTTTTGTTTTGTTTGCTGTTTTATTGTTGTTTTTTATTTATTTATTTATTTTGTTTCTATTTATTTACTTTCTTCATTTTAAAATTGTAATGGATACAATCACAATAAGAAACGGTTAAGATCCAGATAAGACGCGTGCCATCTGGATCCAAACTGTTTGCACAGGTAATCACCAACGCGACATTAGCAGCGAAAGATATCACAACTATAATATGATCTTCGATCTGTATGTGTCATGATATAAACAGTAAACGTTTCTACATCTCCAGCTCAGTAATAATATTTAATTATCTTTTATAAAGGCAAATGCATGCTTAATGTAAGGAATAAAGACGATCCTCATTGAAGATTTCTGCATTACCTCATTAAGTCTTTCATTAAGTGACCACCTGATTTAAAGAACGTTTTATTTACTTACCTTTGATCGCTAAAGACATGTTCTACTTGTCAGCATTCGCCGCCTTTAACCCTTTACCTGATAGAAGCGGATTTTAGCGTGTTTGATTTATTCATCCGCTGAAGAAAATAGTTCAAATTCATACAGTCATGAACATATTGCATAATAAATATTTTCTATATCCTAGTAGGTGGTAGCTTTAAGCAGGCTGAAAGTAAAGCAGAATGCGCCTTAAGGCGCATTCTGCTTTACTTTCAACCTGCTTTAAGTGGTCATATGTCTTCAAAACTAGAAACAGGCTATTGGGTAAAGGGTTAACCTATTACCTCATAGGCTATCTTTAGATCCTACCTCTTTAAATAAATGTACCGAAAAGGAGCATTAACTAGAGAAATTGAAAATTTTAGAATTTTGTAGTTTGAAGCCATTGTGATAAATAGAGCATTTACTTCTATAGGAGCAAATGCTCTATTTATCACAATGGCTTCACAAAGTGACTTTTACAGAGTCGTCTAAAGTCGTCAATATGAGGGAATGGGTTAAATCGTCAAAGACTGAACTAGTGAGAAGCAGACAGTGGATCATATAGATATGCATCCTACTGACATCAGTGACATGGAAAAGGCAAAATACATGTATAGAGTCTAAAAGACAATAAGCATGAGTGCTTGGACATGCGCAGAATCAGAGCACCGTACAAATGTTCCGACAGAGAGCTGCAGACATTGAGATACAGCTAAACCCCTATGTCCACCTTTACTCTTTCGCAGCCGAATTCTGTCGTCTGCTAACTTTGTCGTCTGCTACCATTTTCGGTTTGTTTGTTTTCTTTTCAATTTTCTTCATTTTTGTTGCAAAAAAATAGTCACAGTACCAAACAGTTTATATCCTGATGAAACGTCGAGTTGCTCGGCGTCTCATCTGGATCCAAACTGTTTTCATATGTAAACACAGATGTGACATTGACAGCGAATGAATTAAAAAGGGTATGATTCTGTGCTATAGAGGCAGGTGGTAGCTTAATGCTGGACGACAGACATGCAGAAAACACCTACGAGAGCTTCTGTTCATTCATTTAATGGTTATTTGAACGAGACTCTGCTGTACATAGCCAGAAAATCAAAACCAGGGAGAAAAAGAAGAGAATAAGCAAGAAGTGCATTAGAATGAACAGACAGAGACACAGGGTGTCAGTATAAACATATATAAAGACACATAGACGAATGAAAAGTAAGACAGACACACACACACACAAAGACAAAATAATTGACAGATCAGCATAATTATACAGTAGAATATGCGGCCATCATAAAGAGGTCGAATTATGGGTCGCTAAGGCAGGCGACAGTTTAATGCAGGTCAAAGGTAATGCAGAAAGCTATTACAGGAGTTTTCTGCAATAATTTTGCCCTGTATTAAGCGACCAGCAGTTTTTAAGACTCCTATATTCAATAAATGAATGGCCTCTTAAGACTAGTTTTACTCTATAGAAAGTCTTTAACAAACAGGCAGACAGTTTGGCTGACAGACGGACAGACTGACGGATGGACTGACGGACGGTGGACATAAATTCACGCATAAAATATATGAAGACAACAACAATAACAAAGTGGGCGACATTTAAATATTTCTTTATATTTAAGTATTTCTGATGTGTCCAGTTTGATTTGGCCTAAACGGAAAACCTATAAAACACTTGAAATATAATAAATTTCATTTGGAACTCTTGAGAAAACTTGACCACTAGTTTCCCAGACACTTAACACGCATGTCCCTACTGGTCAGTGTATATAAACTGGGTGGAACTCGGGTCGCTACAGACCAGGGTTTGAATCACCAACCATGTTCACTCTAGTTCTTCTCTGCGTAGCAGTGGCTTCCGGTAAGTGTAGCTATTCCATGTTGTTTTTCTTTCAGCTTTACCACATAGGTACAATTATCAAACTGCATATGTAAAGTTATAAAGTACAAATTATCAATATATATATATAATATATATACATTTGTATAGTAAAAACTTAAAATCGTTTTAGGCAGGAGGACGCTTGACCCTTTCCTTCACGTCTTTGCAGGCAAAGGAAGGCCAGATCAGACGACTCCTGTAGAAGCCGTCTGATCGAGGTCTGCTCTGTTTGCTCATGAAATTATAATAAATCTGACTCTACAATTTCTACCAGTTCCAAAAGTCATGTGTACAGTAAACCCTCTCTATAACGACCACTAAATTGTGTTACATGTAATTAGTTGGTATTTTGGGCAGGTGGTTGCTTGAAGCAAGGTGAAAATAAAACAGAACGCTCCTATAGGAGCGTTCTGTTTTGCTTTCACCTTGCTTTAAGCAGACATCTGTCCTAAATACCAACTAATAAACACAATTTAGTGGCACATGGAAATGGTTAACCCTTCGCTTGCTATTCACGTCAATATACCTGCCTGTAAATAGCAGGAGCTCTCTCATCTGGGTCTGCACTATTTACAAGTTGATTGTGCAACCAGTGCACTCCACAGCAGTGATTGCACAGAGAAATAATTGTAGACAGTGAAGATATATGTAATTATACCACAGGGCATGGGTAAAGAAGGAGAAATTCATTTTAAAATTCAGCAAGAGAAGGGTTAATGCAGGGGAGTTGAAAGCGATGCTGAAAACGTGTACAGTAACACCCCTCTAAACAAGAACTTTGAACGGTATTAATACTAAGTTTAATGTATGATTTAGAGGGCTTTGACTGAGTTTTAAATGCGAAAACTTCATATTTAGTAGCTAAATTTATATGTTCGTTCGCATCTTAGAAGTGATTCGAAGCTGACGTTCATTCAACTTGCAAATGGTATCTTAATGTTTTGAATGGTCGTATGAAAGTATTGGCCTGAATGGTCTAATATTAACCAATTACTCTATTAATATGGCCTTTCTACGTCTTTGTCAGAGCAGACCCAGGTCACACGGTTCCTGTAGGAGCCGTCTGACCAGCGCCTGCTCTATTTGCTTTGAAATAATATGGATATGATTCAACAGCCTCTACTATGGCCTAAACATCCCGTATCCAATCTAATTAATATTCCTTTTGTCATTACATGTATTTCTTATATGAATAACCATGCAATAAAGGGTAAAATGACCGGATATGGAATCAAAGTCATCAGTGTCAAGTATAAGTTTCCATAGGTGTGTACATTGCAAATCACTTTGATATGACTATCTGTGGTTTAACATATGTTCACTGCTCACTATAAGCGGCATCATGTTTTAACCCATTACCTTATAGACTATTTTTAGATCTAACCTCTTTGAATAAATCTGCCGAAAAGAGCATTAAGTAGAGAAAAGGAAAAGTTTAGAGTTTTGTAGTTTCAAACCATTGTGATAAGTAGAGCATTTGCTCCTATAGGAGCGAATGCTCTACTTATCACAATGGTTTCAATAGATGATTGCTACAGAGGCATAGAAAGGCGTATTTACGGATTAAAGGGTTAAACGACCACTTATTCAGTGAGTATAGTCCTGAGTCTTACAAGCAGGTCGTTGCTTAATGCAGGGCAGAAGTAATGCAGATAGCTCCCGATCACTTTTGGTCAGCATTAATCTTTCATGTGCTTTAAAAATCCAGAAATAAACTAATTCCAATGGTGGATAAACGTTCATACAAAAAGGAAAGATTGTTTTAATTTTAATACAGTCAAACCTCTCTAAACCGGAATTCTAGTAGAAAATACTTTGGATACTTTAAGGCAGGTTGCTGCTTAATGCATGATGAAAACCATGCAGAAAGCTCATATAGGGAGCACCTGATCAGGGTCTGTTTTGTTTGCTAATGGAATGATATAGATATGATTCTACAGTTTCCTTAATGGCTAATAATTTCCGTGCCCATGTGTCATTATAAATCAAAGTATTGAGGTACTGATAATGGTTTCAAAGCCAAATTGTATTAAATTTGGACTTAAAAGAAATTAGAAAAACGACGAATAGTGACGTATTAACATTTTTAATAACAACTGGTGATACATGTAGTATAAACGGAAGTAATAAAGTTCAGCAGTATGAAAAATGAGTATATTGCAGTAAGAAACAATATGCAGATAAAATATAAACAACATAATCTGTGTTTATTATCTTCAAATATAGCTTGTTTTTGTTTTTTGTCTGAACAAAGTACAATATTTGTAAACAGATCCATTAATTTAAGCTGAAGCATCATGCTATTTATGTTGGCAAACAGAATGGACTCTAAGCAGACAGCAGACTAATCTTGGTCAGCTTTGCTAGTCGAATCTTTTACTGGGGTTAAAAATTTAAAATCATTGCTGCTGTGTGAAAATGAAAATCATCTCAATGAATATTCATGATGTTATATTCATTTTACAAGGAAAGAATGCGGACACTCCGTTAACATTCATTTGAAGTGCGCTACCTGTACATTATTCATCGACTTTCTTTTTTATCTGAACTTTAATTGGCTGGAAAATATTGCATTGTAAAAAAACTGTAGATAGTCACTCATTCGAAGTCTCTAAACCACATTGAAAATAGAAAACGATTCAGGAACTCTTATGAAAGGAACTGGACCTGCTTTGTTTGAAAGCACAATAAAAATGGGGGGGGGGGGGGTTGGAAAGGGGGGGGGGCAAAAAGTACTAATTTAACCTTGTCTAATTATTACACAAAGTCACTGGTACTCCACAAATTGAAAAACTACCGGACCACGTGAGAAGACAACTCTTCTTCCTTCTTCACGTTTTCCTATCTTTCTGGAAACGTTTCAGCAGATATCTGGATTACTTTCAGGCTACGTAGATAGCCCAGTTTCTTTTGTTTTCTAGCTTCAGATGCTGAAAGTTTTTGATCAAGTGCTACGCTTCGGTCTTCCCATAGTCGCTCTTTTAAGAACACAAAAAGAATCGACGCGCGCATGTGCGATCTTAGCATGGTAGCATACTCATAATTTTGTCGTAGGCCTAGTGTTGATTAAAATTAGTTTTTCACTGTGTCATTCTGAAAATTGCCACAATGATGTAGTCACTATTAAAGTCATAATTCTCTGAATTGAAGTGTTTATTTTCCCTGTGAATAGGTAGTTATGTCACAGATTATTGAAAATTCTTATTAATTTTTTTCAGTAGAGTGACAATTCCAAACTTCTAAAACAATGAAAATATCTCACAAACAGTCGTGTTCGAGTTTATGGACTCTTGATTAATGAATGAACTTCGTTAAATAAAATATTTATTTGACCGAAAAAGATACCAGTTGTCTCAACCACTGCACTTGTCATAATTTCAATATCCTCTTACTGTTTCATCTCTCTCCGCATTTATATTCTACCAATATTCCATTTTCATGGAATTGATAGTCAATAATAGTGAGTGTTCTTTGATACAGCGGAATAGTTCATTTACAAATGAGTAAAAGGTATGAACTCAACTCTGATTAAGAAAGTTTAAAATTCAAATAATTTGAAACCATTTAAACTAACATAATCAATATCAATGATGTCATTATTTCTTACATAAAATTCATGGAGTAAAGGGTTAAGCAAGGTAAATCAATAACTGGAAAATGGCGTATTAAAATGCTTTAGTTAAAGGTAGACATCGGAGTTTGACTATGTAAATTTATATTCACGGAAGCCCATACGCACGATAAAAGAATGTCATTACCCCCATTTAATACAATGTATAAGCATACACTATTAGATTTTATATAATTATAATCACATACATATCAAATATAGAGATTTAAAGTTTTATCTCGGTCAAAATTTCAAATGCTTGAAGCTGTTCTGTAACTAGTTAATGGCCTGTGTAGCCCGCCAGATATACACGTGCTTACAATTATGACCAAGCCAAACAATTAAAGAGCCAAACATCAATAGTCTAATAACTTTAAATTAAACCAATTTGTTTAAATCACAACTTTAAAGTGGTTGTAATATAATACATTTTAGATCATGACTTTTATCATAGAATTGTTTATGATACGTTTTAGTATGGTTCGGTGTTTCATGAATATAATTAAGCAATTTTGTAAAAATCAAACTCAGATGTTTGCTTTTAAAGAGCGCTGGCGATAATAAAAACACAAAATCTTCGTCAATATAGTTTAAAGATGTATTATGCGCATTTTTCGTATTAATCAATTAACACCAGAAGCTGTACACGTATACATAAAATGAAAACAATGCTTACAACCCATTTTCCGACAGGATATATTTGTTCAGCTAAATATTATCGCATATCCGAATACTGCTAAATTATTAAACATGAGCCTCCTTTTGAGAAACGGGGATTTTGAAGTTCGGAACAACGATTTGAATATTTATTAGGTTTATATCACATGTACAATGTCTGACACTGGTTGTTGACCTACATATATATCGAATGATTATTTCCGGTATATAAATTTGAAATTTACTACAGACTCCGGCCGAAAGTGAACGCTGTTCCGTTGGTTTCCGTATCAATCCATTTTTCTATTTTTTCGACGGAAACAACCAATTACTAACCGTACTTTTTAGTGTTAAATAAGTGTTAAGGCACATAGATTCCGATTCTGAAGTCAGTTTGAAACGCAACATTTGCGGACATTTGCGCAGCATACATCTTTAAATATTATTGAACCTCTCTTATTGTGTTTGACATAACCATATATAATTATATTGTTTGACAGCCAACACAGTTTCAAGAATTATAAATGGGGACGACGCAACACAGGGAGACCATCCGCACCAGGTTTCGCTTCTTATTTCCGGAAATCACGCGTGTGGTGGCGCCATCTTGAACGAAAACTGGATTGTCACAGCTGCACACTGTACACAAAATCCGTAAGTCATCCTGGTGGAATTTATTACTACTTATTTCAGGTTTGTGCCATTAAATATCACAGTTATATGGGGGAAAATGGTTGTGGGAGGGGTTGGGTGTTCTAACATTTTTCCTGTACCTTCAATAGACTAAATATTAGCGGAGAGCCATTCCCATCATATAAGCACATTTCAAACCTTTGCAAACTGAGTTGACCAAGATCAGGTCAAGCCGTCTGATAAGAATCTGCTCTGTTTGCTTCTGAAATTAAAATAGATCCGAATCTACAGTACCTACCACTACCACAAAATCCTGTGTACATATGATCGTATAAGAATTCAGCAAATAAATATAAATATTCATGACATGGATATTCAACGGGGAACATTTTCCTTCATGGAAAACCCAATTTACACATTTGCCACAGATTCAGACGGCTCTTGTGGAAGCCATCAGATCCGGATCTGCTGTTTGCTTACGGAATAATGTAGATCTGATTCTATAGTTTATATCAATAAAAAACATCGATTGTACTTATGCAATTATAAAAAAATCACTAATATAATGCATGGTTTCGAGATGTCATAATATCTTACATGGATAGTCAGAAGAGAAATGGGTAACCACATTTAACTAGGTATCTTCTGCAGATATTCTCTAAGAATGCACACTATCATCTTTATAACAATAAAGAACCCTCCTGTTATTTTCTCCCACTGCATGCATCTACCGCCAATGTAAATGCGGTATAACACTTTAAAATTAGTTTTTCAAATTAGTGCCAATGTCGGTCAATGGCGACAGCTTAAAGCGGGGTGTACGTCATGCAAAAAGCCGCTAAATGAGATTTCTGCATGGCGTTGACCCTATATTAGGGTGCCACCTGTTATAAAATATATCAATTCAGGTGTGTGTGTGTGGGGGGGGGGGGTTTACTGTAATCCAGAAGTAGTTTTGCTTTGAGTAATTGTTTTACAGACGTTATATTTGTTTTTCCCAGTGTATACCAGTACTCGGTTGTGATTAACGAATACGACAGATCCAGATTCGACATCAATGAGGAGACAATTCCCGTCGCTTCAATCATCAACGTAAGTAAACCATTCTAGATGCATGTTTTTGCATGCATGTAGAATGTCGATTCAAGGCGTATTCAGAGTTATATATATAAATTAGAACATCTATTGGACGATTTTTGTAAAAGGCATAATGAAATGTTTAATATGTTTAAAATGTTTGGACATTTAATAAACTGTAGACCAAGAACACTATATTTGTATAAACATAGCCTGGTCAGAACAAACCCTTATCAGATGGTTTCAAAAGCAGGCTGTTTGAAACGGTTAAAACGGTGTAAACATTATATGAAACAAATGGTAAACCAGAACAAGTGTCGTTGATTGGTTTATACAGAATTAATAAGTGCTAAACCAGAAACCCAGACATTAGTATCAGAATCAGTTATATTATTAGTATGAGTATTAAGATAAGTATCAGTACTAATATCATAATCAGTATACGTATTAGTAAAATAATTAATATTAGTATCTGTATAAGTATCGGTATTAGTATATGTATTAGCATCAGTGATAGTATCAGTATAAGTATTAATATCAGTATCAGTACAAGTATTAGTATCAATATTAGCATAAGTATTAGTATCAGTACAATTATTAGTATCAGTATACGCATAAGTATTAGTATCAGTACAAGTATTTAGTATCAATGTTAACATAAGTAATAGTATCAGTACAAGTATTTAGTATCAGTATTAGCATAAGTATTAGTATCATTATATGTACTGGTATTAATATCATCTTTAGTATTCGTATTAGTATCAGTTTTAATTTTAGTATCAGTATCAGAATTAGTATTAATATTAGTTTAGTTTTAGTAAGAGTATCAGTAACAGTATCAGTATTGATATTTATATCAGTGTATTAGTATCTGTATTGATATATTACGCTACCATAAGTTCATATTGCAAGATATCGACTACTTTAACCCATTCCCTGATATTGATGACTTTTGACGACTCTGTAAAGGTCACTTTGTGAAACCATTGTGATAAATAGAGCATTTGCTCCTATAGGAGCAAATGCCGTATTTATCACAGTGGTTTCAATACTACAAAATTCAAAAATTTTCCTTTTCTCTAGTTAATGCTCCTTTTCGGTAGATTAGTTCAAAGCGGTAGGATCTAAAAAATAGCCTACTACGTAATGAATTAATCCCTATCCCGCTTACCGCGACCGGACTCGTGCTTCCAAACAGATTGGACCAAAAACAGACGCCCAGTAACTCGGCATATACTGAGAATACAATTCCCGTATTTGCAAACAGAGTAGATCCAGATTAGATTGCTCCTGTAATATTCTGGCTGCTAATGCAATCATAATAGGTCTGACTGTGCAGTTTTTACCAATACCAACATTCCAGTGCACATATTCCATTATAAAAATCAGCTTATAAATATTCAAAATACCATGATTTTACATAAATATCAGTAGTACCAAAGCTGTTTGACACACAGCCACTAGTTCCTTAAAAACTTGATCGAAAGAACTCAAAAGTGAATCAGTTCCATTTTTTACAGTGGAGTAAGGGTTGATAATACAATTACATCAATGTGAGGTATTGTGTTCTCTTGTTGTTTTACGACATTTGTTCCTGATTACGGCATTTGGTCCTGTTTTACGATATTCGATCCTATCTAACGATATGTTTTCCTGTTTTACTACATTTGTTCCTGTTTCCAGCACCCGCAATATGACAAGGGCCCAGGAGCTTATCCCAATGACATCGCACTCATCCGTCTTGCACGATCCATCACTGTGCCCTTCAAGGTCATCGAACTTCAGTCTGACATGGACGAGGTCAGCTCTACCTGCACTATTACGGGGTGGGGAAGGACAGAGCGTGAGTTTTGACGTCCGTTAATTGAGGAAATTAACCCTTTCTTTCATATAAAGGTATTTGTACTCATTTGCAAACAGTAGATCCAGATCAGACGGATCCTGTAGTACTCTGGCTGCTAATGAAATCATAATAGGTCTGACTGAACAGTTTTTACCAATACCAAATTTCCAGTGCACATCTCCCATCATAAAATTCAGGTTATACATATTCAAAATGCCATGATTTTACATAAATATTCAAAAGGAGAAGGGCCGACACTTTACGCCATGTATTTTCATGTAATAAATAATGTATGTATGAATATTGATTAGCATGAAATTTATAATGTCATATAGACCAGATATGTTTTGGCTATGACAGAAACTGCAGACTCAGATATGCATTTTCAATAAACAAATATATCACATTTTAAACATTATTCTTTTTTTTAGAGATGATGGATTAATCCAATTTCCAATTCAGCTTTCAAATGATCAACGCGTTTTATCAACATTCCGTCATTGCTTTTCAAAACATTATCAGTGTCAAACATTATGGATCATGCTGGGACACTGACATATTCGGATCAAAGCTGTTTGCAAAAGTTATTACAAATTCGCCTACAGCATGCGAAGAGTAAACACTTTCCCTCATAATCAGATAGTGTATTTATTGGCATCATTAACACACTTATTTTGTGCCATGGAAGAAACTATAGGGCGGGATCTACATTATTTCATTAGCAAACAGAGGACCGGAAGTAACGATCGTTGTATGTTAGGACTCACGATGATTCTGTTATACTAAATTAGTCTTAATGTAATAAGTAAAACCTCTCTATAATGGCCACTAAATTACATCAATGATTTTGTGTTAAAGACAGGTGGTTGCTTAAAGCAACCACCTGTCCTATATACAAAAAAAGAACATACTTTAGTGGCCGTTATAGACAGGTTTTACTGTAGCTTTTGGCTATACGGTAAAATCTCTCTACACCGTACGTTTAATGTAATATAAATATCCGTTTTGGAAACAGGCGGCAGCTTAATACAGGGTGAAAGTCATGCAGAAAGCTCCTATATGGGCTTCCTGCGTGAATTTCAACCTGCATTAAGCAGCCACCTGTCCAAAGTATCTAAATTCTTCTCTACTAGAATTACACTTTAGAGGGAGTTTACTGTACATATAGCGCCATTATCGTAAATTAGGACTTAGTATGAACAATTATCTGCCATTAGACGAACACATGGATGTCCATTTATTTTCGTTTCAGTTGGCAGCATACCCAATGTCCTACAGAAGACTACTGGTACCTTGCAATCGGTCAACCAATGCAAGGCATCGTGGGGAAGCAACATATTGAGCACCCACATTTGCATCGACAATTACTTCACAGGCGCTTGCAACGTAAGAACTCATTTTAGTTTGAGTACTAATAAGACCCTCATATACAGCTACCTTTAAGTTTAGTGTACTTTTTCGTATGTGTCAACTTCTTTGAAATGAAACCGTATTGCTCTTTGGTTAATGAAATAAACGTGCTTTTATACGTCTTGCAAATAGAGAAGGCCTAGATCAGATGGCTTCTGCAGGAGCGTCTGCTCTGTTTAGTTATAACATAGATATAACATAGAAGACCTTATTTTGAACATTCTGCAAAATATTTCGTTGTTAATGTAAAACTATAATTAATACAATCGAATATTCATACAATAATCAATTTCTGCCTTGACCAAATATATTGATTAATCTAATTAATATTCGTAATATCATCGCCCCCCCCTCTCTCTCTCTCTCTCTCTCTCTCTCTCTCTCTCTCTCTCTCTCTCTCTCTCTCTCTCTCTCTCTCTCTCTCTCTCTCTCTCTCTTTCTCTCTCTCTCTCTCTCTCTCTCTCTCTCTCTCTCTCTCTCTCTCTCTCTCTCTCTCTCAGATCATGAATATTGATAGTGGAATATACATCAACTAGATACTACACTGGTCGTTCATGAATATTGGTTAGCGTGAACAGATACATGTGTAGTGCTTGTTAAATTAGTTCTTACATGCATAATAAGTCAACACATTATCATGTTTTACAGGGGGATAGTGGCGGACCAATGGAATGCCGTCGCCTAAGTGACAATGCCGTCCTTTTGTCTGGAGTGACGTCATGGGGTGCAAGCGGCTGTTCCACTACCCTTCCGTCGGTATATACCCGTATCTCGTCATACAAAGACTGGCTCGAACAGACAATGTACTGATCAATAAGAAAGTCAGCATTCTAAGAGGATCTGATTTCTCTTGAGATTTCTCCTTAATGACTGTATTTGTTATTAATGGTTATGGTTTAATGAATAAATTCGATGAAAAAAAATCATGTTTGTTGATGTTAATTAGCACTTCACCTCATGCATATTTATGGCAGAAATAAAGACTTTATAGATATTAATTATCTGAACTTTTATAATGACATCACGAACACCTGACTTGTTTTTTAAAAAAAACTCACATATTAGAAGCCAACAGAGCAAATTCGGATTAGACAGCTCCTACAGGAATGGCTTGATATGGGTCTACTCTGTTTGCAAAGTCATTAAAGGAGCTCTTGTTACTCTAAGACTGATATTTGTCCACTAAGCTTAGTTGTGTTATCATTGGTAAAAATAACTTGTAACCGCATATGTTCATATATTCATATAAGAAACAATGACATCATGAATATAAAATAGAATAATATATTTCATATCAGAGGAAAACAAGACTATTTAGTCATGGAAGACTTGTAAAATCATATTTACATCATTTCAAAAGCAAACAGGACAGGGCCTGGTTAGACGGCACCTACAGGTTTTTTGACAATAGGTAGAAAAGCGTATTTATGGAATGACGGTTTACGGAAATTCCGTCCAGATCTGTATCCATGCTTATAAAGCTTTTAGTTGAGTCTGAGTTTCATTCTCAAGCTTTTGATTGGTCAGATTTGAGTTCTCAAGCTTTTGATTTGCTAAAGGCTCAAATCTGACCAATCAAAAACTTGAGAACGAATTCAGACTCAACTAAACGTTTTATAAGCATTGGCCATGATTTTGGAACCCATCCATCTTACTCAACAGTCTCATCTGGATCCAGACTGTTTGTAAATGCAAGTCAGGTCGCGTTTAGCAAGGTGAGGGTTAATCCAGACAGGTCTACACGAATACTCCGGTATATCATCAGAATTCACACTGTTATACGTCCTGACTGCAGACTGTAGAATCCCTCTGTGAGGTCTGTACACATCAAGCATGTCGACAATGTAATTGGGGGATTCATTGTACATGGCTTTGTACGTAGGTGTTAGAATGTTGAATTCAGTCCGATGTTGAACCGGAAGGCCGTGAAGTTCGTTCAAAACCGGCGTGATATAGCTATATCGAGAAATCCTGGTTATAATGCGGGTTGCTGTGTTTTGCACGCTTTGAAGTTTCCGCAGTGGGCTTTTTAACATTCCATGCAGCGATGAGTTGTAGAAGTCATGGTTTGATGTAACCAGAGAGTTTACCAAAGCATTGGTAGCATCAGATGATAGGTATTGTCTTATATGGCCCATTTGCAGGAGTTGTGCGTAACTAGATCTACACACGGAATTGACACGCGGTGTCATATCCATTAGTGAATCAAGCCTTGCAACAAGAGTATTCACACATGTCGGTGGTTTGATTTTAGAGGATCCTACTTGCACATGAATGTCTTTAGGTACTTTTGTGTGTGTTTCTTTTTTTTGTGTGGAACAGGATGACCTCAGTTTAGTCAGTATTGAGCTTCAGCATGTTCTGGTGCATCCAAGAGACTATACCTTTTAGGCAGTCCTCAATCCGTGTTAAGGCTATTTGTTCACAGGAAATATCATTGGGCTTAAAAGACATGTATAAGTGTGAGTTATTGGCAAAAATAGTGGTTTAGCCCATGGTTTCTGCAGATTGAGCCAACAGGTGTTGTGTACATGATGTAATGTTTCGGTCCTAGGATCGATCCATGTGACATGCTATATTTCATGCTAACCGGTGAAGACAATTATCCATATATTGAGACTGTTTGGTAGTGGTCAAGCAACGTTTTATGATATATAGTGCCAACTGCAGCCGGTAAATCCAACATCACCAGTATTGTAATTTCGTTCTTATCCAGGGATTGAAGGATGCCGTTTTGAACTTTAAGGAGTGCAGTCTCTGTTGAATGATGTTTTCGGTATGCAGACTGATGGTGCACATGTAGATTTATGATTCAAGGAGGACTTCTTCTAACCCCTTGGAGACTAATGGCACAGTCATTCCAGTGTTCTTGTCCTACAACCATAATACAAAATTCCAGTGTTCTTGTTTAACAACCATAATACAATAATTCCATTGCTCTTGGCTTACAACAATTGTACAATAAGTCCAGTGTTCTTGTCCTACAACCATCGTACAATAATTCCAGTGTTCTTGTCCTACAAGCATCGTACAATGATTAAACCCTCGCTAATCCTAACACCCAATTGAGTATCATTATCGGGATTTTAGACAGATGGTAACTGAATAAAGGATGATAAATATATCAATACTTCATCACTGAAATTCCGATTTAGAGGGGGTTGACTGTGCCTGAAAGAGGTTGCATACGGAATAACATGACAATGGCTTACTTTTGCGTCATGCAGAATGCCTCTGACCAAGAATACAATTAAGATGAATTGGAAAACCCTGTATCCCTGATGTGCAGTATAAAACCATGTCTGCTCAAAAGCTGTTTTTGGAAATGTTTTCTCTTTCTTCCAATGCATGCGTTCAAGTTTTTAAAAAACTACTAAACCAGTGTCATGCAGAATGGATCCTGATGAGATGCCGAGTCAGCCGGCATCTCGTTTGGATCCACATTGTTTGAAAATGTTATGTCACGTTCAGCATAAGGGTTAAATACGTTTGTTACATGTGTTGCAATTTTATACTCTCATTGTTACTCATGGGAATTCATATTGTAACAAACGAAACAACGTGATTGACAATTAATTTGTAGGATCCCAGACACTAAGTATTGTTTATACTTATACAGTTGCTTCAATGCAGTCCGTTTTATAATATATCCGGACTGATGTCTGTCAACACTGAGATCAGAAGACGCTCCGTGAAACGACTGTTTCAAAGTAAGAATTGCTGTCATCTATTATATTAAAGTATGTTATGTAAGGAGGCTATTTTCGAAGTCAAACTATTCTGTAGTCAGTTCATATTACTATTTATAGCCGTGTGCATCCGTTAAACATTTATATTATAGACTTTTCAAGCATAAATTTGCGTAATTATGTGGGGAATGGGTTAACAATGTGTAAGCTAAGGTCAATCTTGAAAATGATTTGATCCTTCTCTTGCTGAATTTTAAAATACATTTCTCCTTCTTTACCATGCCCTGTTGTATAATTACATATATCTTCACTGTGTACAAGTATTTCGCTGTGCAATCACTGCTGTGGAGTGCACTGGCTGCAAAATCAACTTGTAAATAGTGCAGACCCTGATGTGAAAGCTCCTGCAGGAGGTGTCTCGTCTGGGTCTTCACTGTTTACAGGTAGGTATATTGACGTGAATAGTAAGCGAAGGGTTAAATTTAAACCAAATGAAACTATTAGCAGACGAAACTTATGAAGTACATGTGTGATAAAGGCTAAAATGCGACACTTAGTGTTACTAAAAATAGACTTGACTAATATCTAGCCCGATGAAAGACTATTTTCCAATTTCCGCTAAAGTTTGTTTACCCTTTTCTCATATCTGCAAACAGCGTAGACCAAGATCAGACGGCCCCTATAGCTTTGTTTGCGTGTGATATGATATAGGCCTGATTATTATAAGCAAACAGAGCAGACCCTGATCAGATTGTTCCTATAGGAGCCTCTCACCTGGGTCTACTATGTTTGCAAAGACATGGACAGGCGTACTAATGGGGAGTATAGGTTTACGCGGCCATAAAAAGAGATCTAAGTATGTGTCTCTAAGGCAGATGGTAGCTTAATGCAGGTCAAAAGTAAACAAAAAGCTCCTGTAGGAGCCGTCTGAGCAGGCTCTGCTCTGTTTGCTTATGAAATAATATAGATACAAATCAATGATTTGTACCAATACCAAAAATTCCGGTATCCATGTGCCTTTATAAAACTTAAACTAATTAATATTCACCATGTCATTATTTCTCTTATGAAAATTCATAGAGGAAAGGGTTAATTATGTTTCACATGCATACTTAACTTTTTGTAATATATATATATACATACATGTACAGTAAAACCTCTCTATACCGGACACTAATTTACATAAAATATTTTGTGTTAAAGGCAGGTGGTTGCTTAAAGCAATGTAAAGTAAAACAGAACGCTCCCACATGAGCGTTCTGTTTTAATTTCACATTGCTTTAAGCAGTCACCTGCCCTCTTATACCAACTAATTAACACAATTAAGTGGCCTTTATAGCGAGGTTTTACTGTGTACCATTTTATACTATTGCTTTTGAAGGAGCCGTTTGGTCAGAACATGTTCAGTTTGCCTATATGACATTGTATAAATCTGAATCTTCCATGATCAAACATTCATCTGATCTTATGTCTGTATATAAAACCATCTAATTAAGTCTCTCCCAGTATACTGAGGAATATTTTGGTTAAGTGGGTGCGTCCATCCGTCTGAACATCTGTCTGTCTGTCCGATTTTAATTTGTCCGCGCGGTTTCACGAAAACCCTTGGTCGGTAATTTCATGTAACTTCACCGGATTGATCAGCACTATTGCCTAGTTGTGCATATCTTATTCCTGTTCCGGTTAGATGATTTCCTCCAAAGTTTTGGGACTTTGAATTGTTTCATAGGGGACATTAGTTTCAGTATCAAAACAATTCTAGTTTGTATTCGTGATGTCATTATTTCTTACATCGATATTCATGGATGAAAGTGTTAACTAGTTAGTTAAACTACGTAGCATTCACGAACGGTCAGCATGTAACATAATTATCCAATACTAATGTATGTGAAATCACAACAATTTCCCGAAACATGTATTTTGGTATATTTTATAATAAAATAGGATACCTATTTTTAGATTACTTGGTTAACCATTTGCCTTATGAATGTAAAATATTTCCATACCTTTGAAAATAGAGTAGATCCAGATCAGAACGGTCTGATCAGAGTCTGCTCTTTTTGAAATCATATAACGAGGCTGACTCTTCAGTTGTTGTTGGGTTTTTTTCAATAAAAAAAAATCTTATGTATTTATGCCATGATGAAAAAACCACTTTATTGATACAGTAAAACCCCGCTAATGAGACCACCTAAAATATGTATAATTCTGGGTGCTATATGCAGGTGGTAGCTTAATGCAGGACAAAAGTAATGCAGAAAGCTCCTAGAGGAGCTTTCTGCATTACCTTTGTCCTGCATTAAGCAACCACCTGCTCATGAAGACATCCATGTTTATTCATTAAGTGGTCGCATTAGAGGGGTTCTACTGTATTCGTGATATTATTATTTCTTACATGGAATTGGATAGTAAACAGTGATAGTGTTAACTTTGACAAATCTCACGAAAATAACAGTTTGTTTTCAAATATGTTTGCGAATGTGTTCGCGAATTAAACAACAACAACAAACACTCTAAAGTAACTGGTTATGTGTAACACGTTTACTCTAAGATAATTAGCTGATGCATGGGTTTTAATGAAAATGTTTGAATTACTACTGACTAGAGCACACACACATTTGTGATCGCTAAATGGTAACGTGGTGGCAGGAATGTACTACCATAGTTTACGAAACGACAGACTGACTGACCCGACAGGTCATGTGGTAAGGTTGGGTGGTCAATGTCGTACACATTCCTTTATTATCAGCATTGAACCGGACCTCTGAATGTTTGTTTCTCGTTTATCAAATAAGTCTTGCTCAAGATGTGGTAAAGTGATGTCTGAATCCCGCTTACGTATGACCTCAGTAAGAGTCCGTCATGGGTTGTCTTCCTTGAGCACTCTCAAAAATAGTTGAGTCTCCTCGGCTTTTATCCATGACCTCTTTGCACTAATCAGCACATTAACGCTAAACAAGCAAGGGAAGAATTAACGAATACTTTTATAGCTGGGTATGTCTGTTGAGAAAAAACAATAAGTACGATATGCTTTCCTTTAACGGCATTTAGAGAAAGGATAAAATGTGCAATATGTAGTATGTTCATTACAGCATCTCGCTGACAGCCAGAGAATCAACATCTTTAAAATAACCCTGAATTTTCAGAGTAGAATAGCTCATCAAGTGTTTAATTACAGAGTCCACTCAGTATGAAAGGCTTAACCCATTACCTCATAGGCTATTTTTAGATCCAACCACTTTAAATAAATCTACCGAAAAGGAGCATTAACTAGAGAAAAGGAATTTTTTAGAGTTGTGTAGTTTGAAACCATTGTGATAAATAGAGTATTTGCTCCTATAGGAGCAAATGCTCTATTTATCACAATGGTTTCATAAAGTGACTTTTACAGAGTCGTCAAAAGTCGTCAATATGAGGGAATGGGTTAAACTTGCTAGAAGATTTGGAATGAGAAACAGTGCAGACCCTGATCAAAGGGCTCCTGATTGAGTCCTCTTGTCAGTGTCTACACTGTTTGCGAGTTGCAGTTCCTTTTGCTCCTGATCGAAGTGGGTCAGTGTTGTTTTATCTTTGTTTATCTGGAGATGTAAACGATGGGAGTGACATGCACTCTTATATTTCAATATAGGTTTGGTGGCTAATCCTTTTCCTGGTACATATGCCTATTGACATCTATGCAAACAGTGAAAACCAAGCTCAGGGGGGCTGTTGTAGGAGCCGTCTGACCAGGGTCTGGTCTGTGTCTTTATGGAATACATGTAACATAAATCTGATTCTACAATATCTGTCATGAACAGCATTACATATGTCCATATACCATTATGAAATATCATCTTATTCATACCCATGATGTCATTATTTCATGAATATCCATGAATCCGATAAAGGGGTAAACGTTCCAAACTAATACGTTATTATATGTTCTCGCACATGCGCACAAGCCTACTATATATTTATATACCATAGACTGTTTGAGGTCTGTAAGAATTGTGTTGACCTATTTCTGTTGTACACGCACATGGAATTAAAAATACATAATATTATATAAAAAGAGGGAACTAGACTGGTAATATAAAAATCGCAATACGTAATGTACATTTTGAATCCCGGTTAACTCATAACACCTTACATAACTGTGACGTAGTTTCAATGTCTGTGTATGACATATAGAGATTGCGTGTGAAAGATTACTACAAAGTGTTGAATCAATTCCAGCATGTCTCTGCTCATTATAGCACATATTTGGACAAGTTTAACCCTTTACTCCATAAATACGTCTTCTTTAAACGTCTTTGCAAACAGAGTAGACTCAGATCAGACGGCTCATATAGGAGCCGTCCGTTCAGGGTATGCTCTGTTTTTTGATTACATACTATATATATATGTGTGTGTGATTTTACAGTTTCTGCCACGGCCAAACATTCCTGTCTCCTTGTGCTATTATAACAAATTAATCTCTCTCCCTCACTCACTCACTCATGTCAAGACGTCCGCTTCCGATGGGCGTCCTCAGGTCGACATGGATCTCCACACCTCTCTGTTGCTCATGTAGGTGGCTACTTCTTCAGCACTGCCCAGTCCGGTGTCTTCAAGAAGCCCAAACTAATATAATCAATATCAACGAAGGAAAGACTTAGTGTTAAACATTTTATTTCCTTTCTAGATATGCATTCGAAATAGGCTTACAGCACTCACCGGTAAATAAATTAGGCTAAATTGGTCGAAGCTTGTCAGTTAAAAATTTAGATTATTATTATATTATTATACCACATTTATATAGCGCTCTTTTCACACAGGATGTGTGCGTTCAAAAGCGCTTCACATAGATATATTTTATATACAAAACAGAGTATATTCAATGTGTAATTATAGAACATTTAAAATAAAATATATTTACTCCATAAATACACCTTTTAATGCCTTCGTAAACAGAGTAGACACAGATCATGTGGCTCTTGTAGGAGTCGTCTGATTAGGATCTGCTGTTTGCTTGTGAAATGATATAGAAAGAATTCTACAATTTCTGCCATGGCTAAATATTATGTTGGCATGTACCATTGTACATTGTAAAAATTAAATCTAATTAACACTCGTGGTGTCATTATTTCTTTCACGAACATTGGTGGAGTATAGGGTTGAGCAAGCCTTTCTTCATTGACATTTATCCCTGTTCTTGACACTTCTCTCTATTGACGTCTGTGTAAACTGAGAAGATCCAGTCCGATAATTCCAGTAAGAGTTCGCCAATCAGGATCTACTCTGTTTACCAATACAATAACACCCTCTAAACAGGACGTTAAATTTATTGTCCAATTTGTAAATTGTAAATTTCAATTTAGGCCTACTTTGTCACGAATTTGAATCGAGATTATTTTTTTTATTTCTTACCGGATTGAGATCAAATTTGAACCACCTGTGTCATCATTTTTCACGAACTTTGTGTCTGAGTTTCCCTTGAATCCATCTTTAAATAAAGAGTTCAGGCCTAAAAACAATGTTTACCCATTGTAAACATGTTCATTTCAAAATGCAAATGGCGGACGTATGACGTCGAGACTCGGGGTGGAACGTTCGATTTTTTATGAGGGCAATAATAGCTCTTAAAAGTTGACGTCATACATGAAATTACGTCATTTAGTATGGAATTCATCCCTGTTGAAAAATGATACGCCCCACTATCCATAATGCGGCGGCCATTTGCAAAGAAACAGCTGATCGAATTAGCATGTAGAAAATGCATTTTCAGCATTTTCTTCATTGTTACTGCATGGCATTGGGTGATATTTAGCATGGGGGTTTGTGAAAAACGATGCAATCAAATGAAGTAGAGTTAAGTTCAGTATGACCCGAAATAAAAACCGATTCACATTCAGTGACAAAGTAGATCTATATTGAAATGGACAGTAGTATAAATATCGGCCTTGGAGACAGGTGGCAGATTAATGCACGATGAAAGTCATGCAGAAAGCTCCAAGGAACTTTCTGTATGATTTCCACCCTGCATTAAGCAGCCACCTACCTAAATGTATCTAAATTCTTCTCTGCTAGAATTCCGGTTTAGATGAGTTTTACTTGTAAACATATGTTTCTGGTTCACTATTGTTTGCAATGACACTAAACCTTTGTACTCTCTATAAATAAGTCTTATCTCGCCATTGCTCACAGATCAGACGGTTCCTGTTGCAGCCTTTTGACCAGGGTCTGCTCTGTGTGCTTATGCTATTATATAAATATAGTTCTACATTGTCTGTCGTTGCCAAACAATCCCGTTTCCATATGTTACTATAACACTAATCTAATTAGTAATTGGTAAATCTATTCATGGTGTCAATATTTCTTACATGAAAATTCATTGAGCAATGGCTAATATTTTACTAAAATATTTCGCTACGATATATTCATTACGGACAGACTCGCGTATGTATACATGACGGAAATTTAATTAGGTACCTATCATAATGCAAGTATTAACACGTATGCATCGTTTTATTAATCAAAGTTTACATAAATAATCGTCATATATAAACTCCAGATACGCGTAAAATTGTTTACTGACCTACATTGTCGATTTTCAAAAATAGATCGTATTAATCTTAAATAGAACTATACAGTTGAGGCCTAGTTTCATCATGTGAATACATGTACAGTAAAACCCCGCTAATGTGACCACTTAAAAGAGGTATACTTACGGTAGTAGATGCAGGTGGTACCTTAATGCAGGACAAAAGTAATGCAGAAAGCTCCTAGAGGAGTTTTCTGCATTACGTTTGCCCTGCATTAAGCAACACCCTGCTTATAAAGACACCCATGTTTATTTATTAAGTGGTCGTATTAGAGGGGTTCTACTGTACTACTATCTTATCTAGCGGCGCATCCCACGCACCCTTCCTACTCTACCAGTTTGGACATGCATAACCCCATATACACGCCCTTCTATGCGTTTGCAAACAGAGTAGACCCAGAACAGGGTCTGTTCTGTTTGCTTATGATATAATATAGATATGACTCTATAGTTTCTGCTATAATAACAATTAATCTAATTTATATTCATTATGTCATTATTTCTTACATGAATATTCATGAAGTAAAGTTTTAACCCTTACCCTGATATAAGATAATGATGGATGCTCAAACCCTGATCTGGAGCAATAGATAAAGGTGTGTATCGTAAAACCTCTCTATAACGGCCACTAAATCATATAAAATATTATGTGTTAAAGGCAGGTGGCTGCTTAAAGCAAGGTGAAAGTTAAACATAACGCTCCTTAAAGCAAAGTGAAAGTAAAACAGAACACTCCTATAGGAGCGTTCTGTTTTACTTTCACCTTGCTTTAAGCAGCCACCTGCCCTAAGTACCAACTACATCTACTATATCTACACTAAATCCTGAGTTGTGACCACTCTGCAGATAAAGGTTTGCATTCAAATACAGTAAAACCTCTCTATAACGACCACTAAATTACACCAAGTATTTTGTGTTAAAGGCAGGTGGTTGCTTAAAGCAAGGTGAAAGTAAAACAGAACGCTCCTGTAGGAGCGTTCTGCTTTACTTTCACCTTGCTTTAAACAACCTCCTGCGCTAAATACCAACTAATTAACACAATTTAGTGGCCGTTATAGCGGCCGTACTAAGATTGTTATTTCTCCACCAAACCTTATGTTGTGGCCACTCTTTAGTATTGTCTCAAAGAGACCCAGATCAGATAGATACTGTAGCAGCTGTCCGATAAGGGTCTCTTCTACTTACTTTTAAAATGATATAAATTTTCTGTTATTGCAGTTTCTATTCGATGATAAATGATATGCCTAGTTAATAATGACATTAACCCATTTGCTCCCATGATCCCATATATGGACGTAGGCAAACAGTGTAGACTCTGATCAGACGCCGCATAAGGCGGCGTCTGATCAGAGTCTACACTGTTTGCTGATAGGATATTCAATATAAAACAAAACAAAAATGAAAAAATTAGACCAGACATCCCTTAAATTAAAAATAGACTAATCCAATATATAAGCATGGAAGAATCCACTGGGAGCAAATGGGTTAACCCGTTTAGAGCGATCAATAAATTAATAGATATCGGTGTCTGTAAATGATGGTGCTGAATTTTCAAATGGACTATTCCAAAATTCAAACAGGGCAAGCTTACGGTGAATAATTAGGGGGTTTTTAAACAAAAGTGTAAGATGGCAAGCAGTGCAAACTCCTCTAGGAACCCTCTCAAGTGGGAATACACTGTTTGCAAAGAACATTAGTGACTCGTGCCCCACACCGTATTGACAGGACGACGTAGCACGGAAAGTTCCTGCATGCAGGAGGGTTTTACGTAACTTTCGTCTTCTATTTAACTAGGACTATCAGCTATCTTTAAGATCCATAATTATATTTCCTGTATGTGGTCGATGTATGGACGTTTTTTTCATTGTTTTGATAGTCAGAATAAGCAATATCCATACACTCATAGTATTCACCAGCTATAGAGGGTTATACGAACTTAGATTTGTTCTATTGTTAACCCATTTGCGTCCAGTAGATTCTTCCATGCTTATATATTGGATTAGTCAATTTTTTATATAAGGGATGCTTGGTCTAAATTTTCATTTTCGTTTTGTTTTATATTGAAATTCCTATCAGCAAACAGTGTAGACTCTAATCAGACGCCGCATGATGCGGCGTCTGATCAGAGTCTACACTGATTGTGTATATCCCATATATGGGATCGTGGGCACAAATGGGTTAAGGTAATCTTGCATAGCATTAGAATAACTCCTGCTTATTCCTTTATTCCATAAATACACCTTTCTACGTCTTTTCAAACAGAGTAGACCCATATCAGGGTCTGCTCTGATTGCTTATGTCATAATATGGATATGATTGTAAAATGTCTGCCATGGCCAAAAATGTACATGGTATTTGATAACAATTAATATACATTTGTAGTTAATATTCATGATGCCACTATTTCTTACATGAATATGCATCGAGTAAAAGGTTATATTTACGAAGCGAACACTTGTACATGTATAAGTATAATAATAATAATTATAATAATAATGATAATAAGTTGATAGTTATCCCTTATTCTATACTCCATAGAGACGACGCCTTTTGACGCTTTTGTAAACAGAGTAGACCCAGATCAGACGGCTCCTTTAGGAGCCGTCAAATCAATGTCTTCTCTGTTTGCTTAGTGAATCAAATGCATATATTTCTACAGTTTCTCCCTTAGCCAAACTGTTTCATGTTCATGGATGGGGTTAACTCTTGTACAGCGCCGGACACGAGTCACTAATGTCTTTCGCAAACAGTGTAAACCCTCTCTGTACTGTTTGTCATGTTACACTTTTTTCAGATAAATCCCCAAATATTTACCATTAGCTTGACCTGCTTTAATTTTGGAAATTAAGGATTGTAAGGGTTAAGCTTGGTACTTGCAAGTGTTCTGATTACTGTACATTTCAAGCATGTTGGGTCCAATGGATACCAACTGTTTGCCACTCGGCATGTGTGTGGTAGAATAAGGCCGATATAGCTAAGGTTTTCAAAAATGACACAGATGAAGTTATCACTGGACACAATTTAGCTGAGTAGGTTAAATCAACCACTATCCTGCTATAACAAATATACTGACCTGTTTGAAATTTGGAATACAGTAAAACCTCTCTATAACGGCCACTAAATTGTGTTAATTAGTTGGTATTTAGGGCAGGTGGCTACTTAAAGCAAGGTGAAAGTAAAACAGAACGCTCCTATAGGAGCGTTCTGTTTTACGTTCACCTTGCTTTAAGCAGCCACCTGCCTTTAGCACAAAATATTTGGTGTAATTTAGTGGTCGTTATAGAGAGGTTTTACTGTAGTCCTTTTGAATATTCAGCATTGTAAGGGTTGGAAATTTTGACAAAATACAGACTTGATGTCAAAACACTTCGATCCTGCTGAGACAAATAGTTACTCGGCGTCTCATCTGGATCCAAGATGTTTGAAAATGTCAGTCAGGTTGGCCTTGGTAAGAAAAGGGTAACTTACGTGCATTTTCACAATGCCCATGCAGTGTCAACACGCATTCTTCGTAAATGTTAACTCAACGATGGAAAAACTCTAATCTGTGTTTGAATACAATGTACTTGTACACAATTATAGTTACCGAACCTTAACCCTTTCGGCGCCAAATTTCTAATTGTCGTCTGCAATTAAATCATTCAGTAAAATAAGAAAATGAGATAAATAAATGCAACTTTCAAAGGAATAAAGCACATATATAGAAATAGAGATTGAGACAAATAGTGAAGTCCCTGATCAGAAGCCGCCTTGAAAAGGCGGCGTCTGATTTGGGACTGCACTGTTTGTTGTGGTGCATTTATGCGACTGCAGCGGTGAAAGGGTTAAGTATTTGGACAGACACACTTCGGCACATAGTGCAGACCCAGGTCTAACGAATCCTTATGCCGTATTTAGTCCATGGATATTCATGTAAGAAACAATTACATCATAGATATTAACTAGTTTAGTTGTTATAATGACACATGAATAAGGGATTTTTGGCCATGGCAAATTCTACATTATTTCATAAGCAAACAACAGAGGCTGGTTGGACCGGTCCTATAGAAGCAGCCTGCATGATCTGGGTCTACTTTGTTTGCAAAGGCGTAGAAATGCGTATTTATGGAGTAAAGTGTTAAGAAGTCGTTCTATCAGGGTCTAACATTTTGCAACAATATAAGTCTAGTATGAAGATATCAAATTGGTGTCAATTTTAATCATGCTACTTTACTAACCAGCAAAGAGAGAAGATTGGTTGTTCAGATACCGGTAGTTCGTTTAAAATATGGCATACAGTGAAACTCTACTTAAGCGACCACTAAAACGATGTAGTTCTGGGTCGGAAAGGCAGAAGGTAGCTTAATGCAGGACGAAAGTTATGCAGAAAGCTCCTTCACTAAGCACTAAGAAACCTCTGCACTAAGCAACCGCCTGCTTTTAAAGAAAACTACGTTTAGCAACAAATAAAGGTACTAAAATCGTCCTTTCTCCACCAAACCCTACGTTGTTGCCACTGTTTAGAATCGTCTATAAAGAATGGTCACAATTTAGGGTTTGGTGGAGAAATTAAGAAGTTATTGTTATGTTTTTTTTTAAATTTAAGTATCTTATTTGGACTTCTGTTTATTAACCCTAAATAGTCGGACAAGCTACATTTATTTAACCAATGCATGCACATAAACGTCTTTTTCACGCCTTTGCAAACAGAGAGGGCCAAACTCAGGTCTGATCGGTGTCTGCTCTCTTTGTTTATGCTATTTTTAATAGATCGGAATTCAGTTTCCACCAATACCAAAACATCCCGTATATAATGTACATGTCATTATAAAACTTCAGCTAATAAATATTAATTGTATGGTGTCATATTATTTATTAGATGAATATTCAACAGGGAAAGGAATCATCTTAATATTCAGACACCCTACTTATCCACACTCTGTTTACCCACGATTTGTTTACCCACGCTATGTTTACCCTACAATCCAGAGACCCTATATATTCTTTACTTTCAGACACCCTATTTACCAACGCTCTGTTTACCCTAAATTTCCGGACACCCTATGTACCCTAAAACTTCGGACACTAAATTCCCAATCTCCATCAGTATCCATGCTTATAAAACTTTTAGTTGAGTCTGAGTTCGTTCTCAAGTTTTTGATTGGTCAGATTTGAGCCTTTGGCTCAAATCTGACCAATCAAACGCTTGAGAACTCAAATCTGACCTATCAAAAGCTTGAGAACGAACTCAGACTCAACTAAAAAGCGTTATAAGCATGGACACTGGTTTGAGCCTTTGGCTCAAATCTGACCAATCAAAAGCTTGAGAACTCAAATCTGACCTATCAAAAGCTTGAAAACGAACTGAGACTCAACTAAAAAGCTTTATAAGCATGGATACTGGTTGTAATATTTCCATGTATATTCATGTAAGAAATAATCACATCATGAGTACTAATTAAATTATTTATTTAAAATGGCATATTTACACATGAATGTTTTGTCAAAGCCGAGCCTGTAGACTCAGATCTATATAATCAGAGGAGCAAACAGGGCAGACCCTGATCAGACCCGGCTCCTATAGGAGCCATCTGATCTGGGTCTACTCTGTTTAGTAGTAAAAAGGTATGTACATGGATTAAAGGGTTGACCCATTCCCTCAAAGGCTATTTTTAGACCAAACCTCTTTGAACAAATCTACTGAAAGGGAATATTTACTAGAAAAAATGAAATGTTGGAATTGTGATGTTTAGAAACAAGATTTGAAATAGATTTATCATAATTGTTTCAAAAATGATATTTACAGATGCATCAACCCTTTCTCTGCGAATATTTACGTACAAACTAATGAAAGTACGAATATTAATTAGCTTGCTATCTATTACAGCACAACACTAAGAAATGTGTTGACCCTAATAAAAACTGTAAAAATGGATCTATATTATTCCATAAGCAAACAGAGCAGACCCTGATCAGAGGCTTCTATAGGTTCATCTGATCTGGGTCTACTAATTTTATGCGTAGAAAGGTGTGTTAATGAAGGAAAGGGTTAACGCTTTACTTAATAGAGACATATTACAATGCTTTTGCTAACATAGTAGACACATAATTATCAAGCTGCTCATGTAGGTGCAGCATCAGTTTTTCTATGAAATACTATAGATGTGATTCTACAGTTTTTGTCAAAGCTAAATCTTCCTGTGTTCATATACCGTTTTCAAATTTCAGATAACAGGTACACAGTAATACACCTATAAACCGGAATTCTAGTAGAGAATAATTTAGATTCTTTTAGACTGGTGGCTGCTTAACCCATTCCCTCATATTGACGACTTTTGACGACTCTGTAAAAGTCACTTTGGGAAACCATTGTGATAAATAGAGTATTTGCTCCTATAGGAGCAAATACTCTATTTATCACAATGGTTTGAAACTACTAATTTCTAAAAGTTTCCTTTTCTCTAGTTAATGCTCCTTTTCGGTAGATTTGTTCAAAGGGGTTGGATGTAAAATAGCCTATGAGGTAAAGGGTTAACCACACAGAAAGCTCCTCTATGAACATTAAGCTGCCACTTGGTCATGTCTCTTAGATCGATATTTACAGTAAAACCTCTCTATAACGGCCACTAAATTACATCAAGTATTTTGTGTTAAAGGCAGGTGACTGCTTATAGGAGCGTTCTGTTTTACTTTCACCTTGCTTTAAGCAATCACCTACCCTAAATACCAACCAATTAACACAATTTAGTGGTCGTTACAGAGAGGTTTTACTGTATTCCAAATTGAACGTCCAGTTTATAGAGGTTTTACCGTACATGATGTCATTAATTATGACCTTAATATTCACGAGGTATAATTTTAATAAACAGTTGGAGGAAACTAATTTGAGATTTAAAAGCAGGTGACACATAGCTTGCGGGATAACTTTTTGCCTGTTCAAACATTGGCCTGATTTTTAATACATTCTCTTCAAATATGCAGGCATAGGGCCAACCACTTTGACAGTCAGTTTGGATCTTGATGACACGCCGAGGTTGTCGGAGTTTCTAGATCCAAACCTTTTTATAAGATTAACTCGAATTCGCCGTTTGCATGTAAACAGTACATGTACTAAATGTTCTACTGATTCAATTTTATACGCCACTGACACATTTCTAATTACTCCCCATTCACGAACTGACTCGCACTTGCAAACAGCTTTGATCCAGATGAGACATTTGGTCAATAGTCTCTTAAAAGTTTGATCGAATCTGAAATAGTCAAATGTGCACCATATCCAAATTTTAGCAGGCATTATTTTTGCCATAGCGAGTAATGGTTACAGTAGTATCATATAGGCCACGTGCTCATTGTGACACTGAGCCTGATGTAGCATGACAAGTCATGAGATACAGTAGAACATGTCTTAAGCGGTCATCAAAAATAGGTCTGAATATAGGTATGCCAAGCAGGTGGTAGCTTAATGCAGGGCACAAGTAATGCAGAAAGCTCCTTTTGAACTTTCTGCATTACTTTTGCCCTGCATTAAGCAACCGTCTGCCTTTTAAGATTCCTATGTTTAATAAAAGAGTAGCCGTTTAGGATAGGTTTTACTGTACTTTAGATATTCGATAATGGGATGAAGGAAACTCCAGTTTTCTTAACCCCTTGCCTGCTAAAGTCGACTTGACTGGAATTTGCAAACAGCTTGGATCCAGATGCGACGCAGAGTAACTCGGCGTCTTAGTGGATCTAAGCTGTTTGACACCAGCTCAGTGGTTTATAAAACCTGGTTATTCATATTGCCGTTATGAAATTTGAATTTAATCTAATAAATATTCATGCATGCGTTATTTCTTGAACAGATTTTACTCTAGTGTACAATGTATATAATACTCAGATGTCTTTGCAAAATGTAGGAATCGATTTTAAAATGTCGTCTGCACAAGTTATTGATAATAGGCGAGCGAATTAAATTTAAACCGAAGTAAAAGAGACGACAGTTTCTTGTCGCACTGTGTCTGATCTGGAACGATTAAAATAAACAAAGAAAAATGAAAAAACAAATGATTTAGAATGTTTTAAAAATCAGCAGACGACACATTTGAAGCAGTCGACAACTGTCGTTAGGTGTCTTCAAAGTCTCGATCGAGCCCTGGAAATTGGGCTTATCAAATTATACTAATTTGTGCAAGAAGACAGAAAAGTGAGAAAAAAATTATGATTACTGCCATTCCGCGAATTACATTAAGAGAGTAAAATACAGTATAACCCCTCTAATGTGACCACTTAATAAATACACATGGTTGTCTTTATAAGCAGGTGGTTGCTTAATGCAGGGCAAAAGTAATGCAGAAAGCTCCTCTAGGAGCTTTCTGCATTACTTTTGTCCTGCATTAGGCTACCACCTGCATCTAGCACCCAGAATTATACCTCTTGTAGGTGGTCGCATTAGCGGGGTTTTACTGTACGTTAACCAACCCTTTAACTAATAGGAACGTCGTTTTAATGTATTTGCAAACAGATATAACTCAGATCAGGCGGCCCGTGTAGTATTTTAAACATACGTGTACGAGTATTAACGCTTTCCTTCAAATAAACGCCTTTTCACGCATTTGCAAACAGAGTAGACCCAGATCAGACGACTTCTATAGGCGCCGTCGGATCAGGGTCTGCTCTGTTTGCTGATTGAAATAGCTGTGGTTCTTTACTTTATAACATGGCTACAATGTCCCACCTTCCATATTTCATTATAACTATTATGTCCATCCATATTTCAGATATTGCATTTGGAATAAACATAAAACAGGGAAAGGGTTAAACGACAGGTAGATGCCTAACCATTTACTCCATTAATACGCCTTTAACCCATTCCCTCATATAGACGTGTTTTTAAGCTTTTGCAAACAGAGTAGACCCAGATCAGACGGCTCCTATAGGAGCCGTCTGATCATGGTCTGCTCTATTTGGTGTTTGGTAATAGAATTCCATAAATCTGTTTCTATACTTTCTAAAATAGCTACACTGTTCCACCTTCCATATTTCATTATAACTATTTTGTTCATGAATATTCAGTAGGTATTGACATTTGTAATAAACATAGAACAGGGAAAGGGTTATGCCTTTGCAAGCAGAACAGAAGACTGCTGCATGAGGTGTCTGATCAGGGTCTGCTCTGTTTGCTTATGGACTAATATACATCTAATTCTACAGTTTCTGCCATTGTGTTTAATATGACAATTTAAAGATCATCTAATAAATATTCATGACGTCATGATTTCTTACAAGGGTTACATGTAATGCAGGACGAAGGTTATGCAGAAAGGTCACTTGGAGGCTTTCTGTATGATCTTTTTCCTGCATTAAGCTACAACTGACCATAACCCGTCCCATATAAATGCCTTATCACACATTTGAAAACAGAGTAGGCCCCGTTCGGACGACTCCTATAGGAGCTGTCTGATCACGCTTTGCTCTGTTTGCTTATGACATGATATAGAGCGGATTCTACAGTTTTTGGCAAAGCAAAAAATCCCTTGATACTCAACAGTAACAAGAAATATCTTTTAAAAAGATATTCAGCGGCATTCAAATATTGGCACAATGTACAAAACAATCTCTGCAATATTTATTTCAATGTTTGGAGATTCTACTGGTACAGAGAACTAGATCTATGAAGGGTTGCATGTTATTATACTAGCAGAGAAGCATGCAATGAAAATGAATTGGGGTAGAAGAAGCATTTATTGAAATATTTCAAGTTGCTTTTATAGGAAATCACTTTTAAAATGTACGATGTCAAAGTAATGTTTTAAAACTATCTCAAGTTAGTTCTTTAGTTTACCTTTTATAAATGTACATGAAAGCGCTTATATTTGTATTGATATGAAGATCAGAAATTGAATGCACTTTAAAGCATAAAGTTTTTGTTTGTGCAGAGTCTGTAATTCCATAAAGAACTGTATTTATTTAGCCCAGATCAACGCTTTAATCGACTTGTGTGCATCATCATTAATGACATCATTAACTGAATCTACATGTATTTTTAAAACAATCTACTCTATGAGCCCAAGCCCCATGTGATAGAGCCATAGTAATAGCCTTCAGTAAGTAGCTTTATATCAAAGAGAGCCAACAATCAGAGTCTCGGTGCTTTGTTCGGGGATAGTAATTAATACTATTAATACCACTACTCTATTATACTAAACAACCCTTCTTCTTTATTTCCTATAGCACTGCCTGTGAATTATGGTGGTTTCGGCAAACTACCTGTTCGTCAAAGTGGACTTATGATCAAATGTTGTATTAATTGATAGCAAAATGATAGTAAAGGTTTGAAAGTTTAATAGAGGTTTCGACAAACTGGTAATATTGCTCAGCAACCATTACCATGAGGTGATAAATATCAGTACATCAGTACTTTGATTTTATGGGAATTTCCAGGTCTTAAAATCTATTTTAAGAACAGAACTTTCGACAGTCGACAGTCTTCGGTCCCATGCTAAATATCTGCGTAAATAATTACTTTCTGTACTATATTGCGTTTTGACTGAACTCTAAGAAGTTTATAGAACATGTCTGTGTAACATGGTGCCTTACATGTGTTGTGATTATGTTAATTATTGCATTGAATTCAATTTGCGAGGCCGAAGCAGCTAATTATCATAAAACATGGTGTTTGAAATAACTGTAATATCGTAATAATTACCCCAGGAAATTCGACACGTTAGTAGACTGTATATCAGAATTTTACATAGTTTCGGAATGTGTAGAGGCATATAAAAAGGTTGTATGCCAGTCAAGGTATTCACTAATGAAAATACAGTTTACTACTAGGTCATATGCAAATTACAATGTAACAGTTTCTCATTGGTGGAAAACTAGAACAAAAGTGAAAATAGACAGCTAGCCGCTGAAAAAGACCAGGTAATAAAATATCTGTAATGTCATTATTTCTTACATGAATACTGAACAAAGAAATGGTTAAAATCCATTTATGCGCTGTGTATTGGGACGAAGAATTTGGAATTGATTTTGAGGTTGCTGTATGATCTTAGTTTTACTTTTTCAAAGGCGAATACTGTAGAGCCTGTCTTAAGCGACGCGAAATATTTTATGTAATTTAGTGGCCGTTATAGAGAGGTTTTACTGTATATCAAAAACTTGATCGGTTCGGAAGTGGCCAAAAACTACACCAGCTCCATATTTAAGCAAACATATTTCTTCCCAGTGAACTAATGATTAAATCACACCCCGAGTCTTCAGTGTGGATCGAACCCACGACAGACCAAAAGTCGTTAAAAGTTTGTACTAGTAGCTCCCTTGTCTACGCTCGACATTAAAGGTGTAGTTCTAGGACTGGTCGGCCCGGTGTCAGGATAATGTGACTGGGTGGGGTGCCCTTGCCATGTACCTGCGGCAGGGGTATTCCAGTGAGGCAGCACTATAACTTGTCTCATGCGGGTGCCGTCTGCAAATAACTGAAATACTGTTGGTCGGACGTAAAACCCAACTCACTCACTCACTCACTCACTCTTCAGTGTGGCTCGTAATGTTGTAGGTGTCACATATATATCACATCCTAACTTTCGGTGCAGTAATCCCTGACTGTTTCACATGTTTCTATTAGGTATTGCACATGTATATTAACCATTGCCTTCATATAAACACCTTTGCACGCATTTTCAAACAGAGTATACCTAGATCAGATGGTTTCTATAGGAGACGTCCGATCAGGGTCTGCTCTGATTGCAATTGACATGATATAGATTTAATCATTCAGTTTTTACATATATACTTGAATAGCTCTGATCTAATACTTCGACCACTAAGGACCTTTTTCAAAGATTATCATGTCAAAATACACGTCTCATTTTTGTTACATTCATTCAGCCATAAAATCAAAGAGAACATTTGACATGACAATCTTTGAAAAAAGGCCCCCAATGGTCGAAATATTAGATCAGAGCTATTTAAGTATTTATGTATCATATTAATTTCCTTTTTGGAATATTTTCTTCATTGTGTATTCTGGGTCCATGCTTATAAAGCTTTTAGCTGAGTCTGAGTTTCGTTCTCAGGCTTTTGATTGGTCAGATTAGAGTTCTCTAGCTTTTGATTGGTCAGATTTGAGCCAGAGGCTCAAATCTGACCAATCAAAAGCTTGAGAACGATATCAGACTCAACTAAAAGCTTTATAAGCAGGGACCCAGTTCTTGTCAATGCACTTAACGAAACCTTACATTTACATTATGAATCTCGAGCTGATAGATATTCATATCATTTCATGAATACCGAACAGGGAAAACATTCCCTAATATTGACGAATTTTGACGAGCCTGCAAAAGTCACATTGTGAAACCATTGTGATAAATAGAACATTTGCTCCTATAGGAGCAACTGCTCTATTTATTACAATGGTTTCAAACTACAAAATTCTAAAAAAAAATCATTTTCTCTAGTTAATGCTCCTTTTCGGTAGATTTATTTAAAGAGGCTGTATCTAAAATAGCCTGATGAGGTAATGGGTTAACCCACCCTCAGCTACCTGCCTCGCATACATGTGCGAACAACTTTGATCCAGATGAGGCGCCGAGTACACGTAACTCGGCATCTCAAGTCATCAGGAGCCAATCTGATTGACACTCGGCCATAAGTTTCTCAAAAGCTTGATCGAACCGAAAGCACAGAAAAATTACATGGCTTCAAAATTGAGCATGCATTGCTTTTTCACAACGGGGAGGGGTTTAAACATAATTATGATACACGTTGAGTCTGCAGTTAACCTACCCCCTCATAGATTATTTTTAGATACATGTACAACCTATTTGAATAAATCTACCGAAAAGGAGCATCAACTAGAGAAAAGGACAATTTCAGAATTTTATAGTTTGAAACCATTGCGATAAATAGAGCGAGTCGTGAAGCTGGAGATGTTACATACATACTAGTCTTCAGTTTTTACTGTTTCTGTTTGGTAATTATTATTACTATATTCGAAGTAGGAAAGCATTCAATCATTTAATTGTGTTGTGTAAATTATTCATCGATAGAAGAAAATGTGTCTTATATTTTGAAGCATTTATTTCCATTGAATCCAGAGTATCAATTAGTTTGGATCCGGATGAAATGCCGAGTTGATCGTCGTCTTGTCTAGATCCAAGGCTTGAAGCTGATCGCAACATAATCACGGACTCACTCGTGACGTTCTAAAGGTAATCAACGTGTGTAAAGTTAAAGTTCCTGGTCTCCTTTGGTTCAATAGTGCATGTAATTTGGTTTCTATAATGCGTTTTCATTCAACGATATACTCGATAAATACAACCTGTTCAAACAGAGTAGACCCAGATCAGACGGCTCCTGTACGAACCGTCTTACCAGGGTATGTTCTGTTTGCTTATGAAATACATGTAATATATATCTGGTTCTACAGATTGTGCCATGGCCAATCTTTCATGTGTCATAATACAAATTCATCTAATTGGTATCCATGGTATCCTTATTTCTTAAATGAACAATCATGCAGTAAATGGTTAATTATAGCGACATATACACATGTGTGGGAACTGTGATCATTATACCATATACACCCACTCGTTACCTTTGTGGTGCCGAGTGCATTTTTTTAAAACTCCGCCTAATAAATGTCAGATCTGTTCAAGGGAGTCAGATCGGTATACAGATTTTCAAAGTCCTTTGGTCCTGATAAGACCTGTATACGTACTCGGCGTCTCATCTAGATCTAAACTGTTTGCAAAGTACCAGTCGGTCGCACTTTACTGGGTACGGTATAATAAACCTTGAACTATACATACAGTAGAAACTCTCTTTAGCGGCAAGTCAGTTATTGAATATAGTAGTTTAAAAAACATGTATTTGTTAAATGCAAGGGCAAGAGCAATGCAGAAAGCACCTATAGGAGCTTTCTGCATTACTTTTGTACTAAGCTACCACCTGCCTTACAAACCAAAACTTAGATCTCTTTTATGTGACCGCTTAAGACAGGATTCACTGCATTATGAATACGTGTATAAGTAGGACAGACTTATCAATTGCAAAACTGGTTTTTACCCATGAGGGTGTTAGAATGGGTGATAGAGCGTAGCAACAAAATACGACTACAAATAGGGACGCGGGATATCGTGTGGGTAGATTCACATATCTTATGCACGTGGTTGATACATGAATAAGTAGTGTCGTCCTAAACACGAAATACTGCTTCATTTCCTTCATATAAACGTTTTTCACGCATTTGCAAACAGAGTAGACCCAGATCAGACGGCTCAGGGTCTGCTCTATTTGCTTATGACTTGATATAGATCTGATTTTAAAGTTTTTGTCAAAAACAACAACATTCCCCTGGAATTATATCTTACATTATACAAACCTTATAATATTTATGTTGCCATTACTTCTTACTTATTGAACGAGTAAAGGGTTAAACTGTACAGTAAAACTCTTCTAATGCGACCACAAAAAATGGGAATAATACCTGGTGGCAGAGGTAGCTTTACTGCAGGACGTATATTAGCTTTCTGTATAACTTTCGTCCTGCATTAAGCATCGACCTGCTTATAAGGAAGAAAATGTTCATTCATTAAGTGGTCGAATTAGAGGGGTTCTACTATATATTTAGAGTCTAGGCAAATATCATTTTATAGCAGGCAAACGCGGTCCTTCATAGAAACGCATTCTCGGGCATTTGCAAACAGAGTAGACCCGGATCAGACGGTTCCTGGGGAGCCGTTTGATCCGGTCTGCTCTGTTTGCTTATAGAATGAAATATATCTGATTCTACAGTTCCTACCATTAGTCAGCTTATAAATATTCATAGTGTCATTATTTCTTACATGAATATTCAACAGCAGGGAAAGGGTTAATATCTAATGTGTAAATCTATGTCGCAATTCCCGGACAATACGTTTAAACCTATACTTCATGAATATCCATGAAAGATCTCGAATATAATGTATATCAATTTATTTTATTCTTGTATTTAAATATAAACTTAAGAAAAACTTAGTTGCTAAATCAATATAGCATCATATCAGTAGCATTAAAACCAATAGAGAAGACCCTGCTCCGGAAGCTTGTACAGGAACTGTCTGATCTGGATCTACCCTGTTTACAAAGACGTAAAACGCGTATATATGGAGTAACTGTTTAATCCACATAATCCGAGACTCTGTATACATGGAGTAAATGGTTAATTTACATAATATATGAATATGCATAATATTGAGTAAATGGTTAAGTTACATAAGTTACATAATATATGAATATGCATAATATTGAGTAAATAGTTAAGTTACATAATATATGAATATGCATAATATTGAGTAAATAGTTAAGTTACATAATATATGAATATGTATAATATTGATTAAATGGTTAATCTACATAATCTACGACTCTGTATATATGGATTAAATGGTTAATCTACATAATCTACGACTCTGTATATATGGATTAAATGGTTAATCTACATAATCTACGACTCTGTATATATGGATTAAATGGTTAATCTACATAATCTACGACTCTGTATATATGGATTCAATGGTTAATCTACATAATATACGACTCTGTATATATGGATTCAATGGTTAATCTACATAATATACGACTCTGTATATATGGATTAAATGGTTAATCTACATAATCTATGACTCTGTATAAATGGAGTAAATGGTTAATTCATATTATATAATCTGTGAATCTGTATATATATATATATGGAGCAGGTCGACCCAAACCATCTATGACTCTATAGGTGGACTAGTACACGTGCGAGAAATTGGACACTGACAAGAAGGTTTGTGCACAAGCTATCTGATCTGAGTCTACACTGTTTTCTCACATGCTTCCTTTTGGAATCACTAGGCCTACATGTACATGGACTGGCCTTGAGCATGTCATGGATTGTGCTACTTTGTCATTATCTTTACACAGAACTACACTATATCACCAGACCCGCTATAAACGTTTTTGACTGAGTCTGGGAACATTCTCAAGCATCTGGTTGGTTTTGATTTTGAGCAAGCTACTTGAGAATGAACTCAGACTCAGTCTCAGAAGTTTTATAACCTCGCATCTTGATAATAATTATGTTGAGTCTCACTGCGCCTCATCTGGGGGTTTGGTATTGTAGAATCTATAGAATGAGAGTAATGTTACACCATAAGTAAACAGAGCAAAGCCGCCTGATATGGGTCTACTCTGTTTGCAAATGCGTGAAAAGGCGTTTCTATGAAGGAATGGGCTCATTGATTAATCAGTTAATTGACAGATACGCACAGTCACGCATTTGAAAACAAAGTAGACCTAGATCAGCAAGTATTTTTACTGTTTGTTCTGTTTGCTTATGGAATAATATACAGTAAAATCTCTCTAAAATGGCCACTAAATTACACCAATTAATTTGTGTTAAAGGCAGGTGGTTGCTTAAAGCAAGGTGAAAGTAAAACAGAACGCTCCTATTGGAGCGTTCTGTTTTACTTCCATCTTGCTTTAAGCAACCACCTGCCCAAAATACCAACTAATTAACACAATTTAGTGGTCGTTATAGAGAGGTTTTACTGTAGATCGGATTCTACAGTTCCTGTCACTTATTGTTTGCTCATATAACATTCAGAGGTTTAAGATATCGGGTCTTGAGAATATGTTGAGTCTCCCTATGCCCCCTCTGGATTCAGAATGTTTAAGGTTATGATATAGTATTTTAAAAGAAGAAAAGTCCAATGTCAGAAAATTAAAACCGGGAGCAGATTACACATTTTAGACTACAAAAAGAGTTAGTATGAGACAAACAAGTATAATTATGAACTAATATCTGGACGTCAGTTTTGCCAATTTTGCTTATCGTGATGCGGTTCATATTTAATTATAACACATCTAGTCCTCGAAACCAGATCCCAGACACCTATTACAGTGGTAAAGTAACACCTATCTTCATCCATTACATAATACAGGCACCGCTTGACGCTTTTACAAACAGAGTAGACACAGATATGACGGTTCCTGTACGAGCTCTCTGATGTTCAGTTTGTTTTGAGAATTATATAGATCTGAATTGACAGTATATATCGCAGCTAAACGTTCCTGTTTTGATCATTTGGCTTTATGAAAGTTCAGTCAAATAATATTCATAAAGTCATAATTTGCTAAATGACAATCAATAAGGTAAAGAGTTGATTTATCACGGACAAACTAGCTGTGTCAATTTCTTGTTACCTTAGATATATATGTGTGTTTTTAAAGGCACGAAATAGACACTAACGTGTTGATTAGCCGTATACTTGATGCATGCGTATTTTAACCCTTTCCTTAATATAAACGTGATTTCACGTATTTGCAAACAGAGTAGACCCAGATCAGACGGCTCCTATTGGAGCCGTCTGATCAGGCTCTGCTCTGTTTGCTAATGGAATTCGAATGATCTGTTTCTTTACTTTCTAAAATGGCTACAATTGTCTACCTTTCTTATTTCGTTATAACTATTTTGTCTCTGAATATTCAGTAGGTATTGACATTTTAGTTGGCAATCCGATGTGTAAAAAGTCGCCTATTTTTCGGGGTCCATGGTATTCTTTAGTAGATTTTTTTAATACCATAATTGTGTTGCCAGATACTAATCATTGTTGGTTCTGGTCCATGCCACTGCCAAAACCCTCTTTGAAGGTCAGAAACTAGGTCAAAGGTCAAATGAGTGCAAAAATGTACTAAAATCTCTATATGGTATAAAATAACCGTAATTTTGACAATTTCGACACTTTGTTTTGCATTTAATTTCTTAGCAATGTCTCCACAGTAAGTATAGAACTATTTATGGCACATTTAAGAAATATTTGAGTGACCTGTGATGATTGCAAGTTCGGAAAACATCGTTTTAAATACGTTTACAGTACATTATCATACAGTATAATTATAACTTTGATACAAATCTGTGCAAGTTATAGTACATGTATCTCTTCACGCAGATGTACCTCTGTCGCGCAGATGTATCATTTAGATATGATAAAAAAAATGCCAGAAGATTAGTCTCTTATTACCATAGTCTCAGTGTAATAATGGTCTGTTTGATTGTACACAATTTATATTAGCTGTCTGTATCACTAGTGATTGAAACGCCATATATCCTGGTGAGTATGGCGATGTTTTTACATACAGTCAAACCTACCTGTGTAAGACAGCCACCTTTGGGACCAAGATAAACTGGCTGTTATATACAGGTGGCGGTCATATAGAGATTTAACTAGGGAGGAAGAAAATCTGCACGTAAACTGTTGACAACACTTTCTTCTAGGTTAAAATAGTTTTAATTGTTTAAAATTACAATATTACATGCCTATGAATGTGGTCAAGTATAAATTAAAAAAAACAAAACATGTAAGGTTTCGTTTGTAAATATGTTCTATCCGTATCTCATTTTATGCTATGAAAAAGGTCAACCATATTCCCCACGCATTCTGAACATCATTTACATCCATAAATATTTACTTTATGAAATAGGAAGACCACTTTTTGAAGAGAAATAATAGCTGTGCGGTCAGCATCATTCGTTATGTCGTGATCTATGAAGCCAGAATGCCAGCTATACAAAGGCAGTTTTAAGATGTGTCTAACTCGTAATGGGCTTGTTGGGTCAGTAAATTGCAAACTATTTGTCTTAAACATTTCTAGCATGCTACGATAAAACAAAAATATCAAACAATTTAAATGTATTTGTCCCAGAAAGTGGAAGAAGAAATTGCCGAAAGAAACTTTTCCTTTGCGAAACTGTGAGAAACTGCGAGATTTTGTTCACTACCTCCTTCTTAAAGAGTATTTCAGGCAAAGAGAAATAATCGATAACTGCTGCATAGGTTAAATGCGGCCCGCACGCCATATATCAGCATTTTTATACAGGTAAAAAATGCTGTTGGAACCGATTATATGCGGCTGCTGACTGCGTTGAACAGGTGCCCTTATACAGTAAGTTTATAGAATTAATTTGCATGGGACTGTTTGAATGTGGCGCTCATATACAGGTGGCGCTCTTATAAAGGTGGCCGTTAGACCAGGTTTGACTGTAATGAATTGATATATGTTACTTACACCAGCAGTACTTATGACAAAACCCTTTCGACATGTGCAGGAAATTTATTGGCCATTTTAACAGTTACTGGCCATAGGTACCCACTCTCACTCAACAATGAATTCATAGACATATTCAGTGCCATTGGATATGAGTTACCTTCCCTATCCGTGATGACAACGCTCTATATTTTATTGCTGCAAACGATCAGTAGTTAAACAGCTAAACATCAATACCCGGAATAAGTGAGCATGTCATAGTAATCTAATTAAAACATATTTCCTTCACGAAGGAAGCCTACCCCACATCTTGTTCACCTGTGGAAGGAGGCTAGCGGGCATGCTCTATGACCGATCAAAATGATTTAGTTTGCAGCACACTTGCCAAATCAGCCCCTTTACCAATCTGTACTCTATTGGATATATTCAGAAAAATGTGCACAGCCGCCCTCAAATTAGTGGTCCCTTCTAAGTTAACATCCACCAGGTTCAGCCAGCCATAGTGCAACTCCACTACCCGCCATTTCTCACGAAAGAAGAAATGTGCATACAAAACAGTGCTGAGGACCAAGGTACAGAAAAGCTGGGCATATACAAGGAGCTACAGACAACTTGCAAAGAATAAGTGCAAGGAAGCTCATGGTGGGTATGTGATTGACCTAGTGACAGACGCCAGCTGTAAGAAGCTCTACACTTTTGTTATGAATAAGAAATGAGACAGCTCGGGAGTAACCCCGCTGAAGAATGATGACATTAACAATATTGATACACAAATCAATGTTAAAATACTGAACTACTAGTTCTCTGTCTTTACACATTAGGACCTATCTCTCCTTTGTGTCTTATTCGGATGCCATTCCTATATTTATGTCACGATAAATAGTGTCTTAAGGGCCTTAATCTCCACAGCTTATTAAGGTTCTTGAAAGAAGTTGCACATTCCCAAGCCCCTGCTCTTGTTGTGATCTTCCAGGCCTCTCAACCAGGATTGGTTGACTGTCACATTAATCCTATTTACAAAACAAATGGTACACAATAACCCCTTATCTGGCCTGTATCTCTAACTTCTGTTACATGTAAGACCATGGAATACATCATACACAGTAACCTGGTTTTTCTTAGTACCATGACATCATCAGCCAATGCCAGCATGGCATCAGGAAGCAGCGCTTCTGTGAGACAAAGTGATTAATATGGTCAATGACCTTGTGTCAGGTCTGGATCAGTCCCATCAGATTGATACAATCTTGCTAGACTTGACAAAGTGTCTTAGACACCTGCTGCTTAAGTTCCAACACTATGATGTGTATTGCAAAATGCTTGATTATATCCAACTAATCACGCTGGAAGGTGTTTCCTCCGAGTCAGTACCGATAACATCCGATGTTCAGCAATTTACTGTTCTCAGTCCTTTCCTTTCCCTCATAGGCAATGATGACAACACGGAATTCCTATGCTCTCCCTGTCGACTCTTTGCTGACGCATCACCTTTGTGTCGAGTCAATAGCAGATGCAGACGTCTTCCAGAATGACATCGACAGTCTGTAGGAAAGGGAAGAGACTGGGTTCAATGGTGAGAAGTGCTAGGTCCTGCTTATCATCAACAAGCGGACACACACATAGACCAATCATACTGTTTATAGCAAGGGACGGAAGACAACAAAGAAGGCAAAATACCTTGGGATGCTACTGTCTTCTAAATTGTCTTTGAAAGCCCATGTCGATATGGTCATGAAGAAGGAAACTTACTGATCCACAATATTTCTAAGTAGGAACCTTTGATCCTGCCATACGTCAACCAAGGAGGAATGTTACAAACCCCAGGATCAGTCTGCAGGTTGAGTACACGTCCTGTGCTTTGGACCCACATACCAAGGCTATGACATATCGTGAGGAGATGGTCCAACATAGAGCAACCAGATTTGTTATTTGAATTATAGGAGAAGACGCAGAGTTTATGCCATGCTCAACATGATTTGCTCAAACAGAGGCATACAAAAGTAAAGGCCGCGATGTGCTATAGGTCCGTGAATGATTTTGTTGCAGCTGACACCCCACCTTCTGACATCCTCTTGGTGAACCTACAAGAGGACACTCCTTAAGATTCGTTCCATGGTTTTGCAGGACCAAGTTCCCGAGGGAATATTGCTTTCACTCTGCTGTCAATATCATCTGGAACAAGCTACCATAGCATCAGGTGATAGCTCCAAACTTTCCAGGCTGGGATCTCAGGTGTCATGTAATATTCTTCTGTGTGCAATGTTTTAACCTGTTTTGTTTTTTTAATTTGAACGTTGGGCCCTCCCTCACCTATGTACATATCACAATGATACGAATAGTCTGCTTTAAAGTGGCCAAGCTCAACAAAATAAGAAGCAGAAGAAGAAGCCACAAACACAGAGTTGATGTAGTATACTAGTACTGCAGTATTCAACAGATGCATTGGAATATCGTCATTCAAGGCAAGTGCAGACATGAAGTGTCCCATCTGCCATCAAATCATGATGAGGTGGATACATGGATTGTCTTGCATGCCTTCAAGGCGGCTTGGATGCTGCTAGAAAGGGTTAAGGCTTGATAGTTGTCTAATGCCAAGATTTTCATGCACTGCTTGTACTTCTATACCATCTTGGACCTTTATAAGGCATTGCATTCTGGATGAGGGCTGGGACCTCCAAGAAAACAAAATTGTATGTTCCGCAAGTTATTTCAAGATGTCTGCCGGAACATTTTTGGGTTTCATGCAATAACTGGATGTGAGGCAACCCTTGCTTTCACTGGAATCGGAAAGAAGACCTGTTGGAAGAAATATTTTACATGTCCGAAGAGGTGTACGGTCATACAAGGCACAGACGTTTGATGTTTGATGCCATTGGAGAATCCATTGATGATGCAAGAATTACACAATATGGTTTAAGGTTAAGAAAACACTTGAACTTCTTCCACCAACAAAGGATGCACTAGAACTGAAAATTGCTTGAGCAAACTATCAAGCTGGTATATGGATCTGAGCTGATAGATACAGACATTAATGCTATTGATACTAAAGCATAGCAAGATGGTGCCGAACCCTTATAAGTGGTTTGGAAATGTACCAACTGCACAAGTTATGGGTGCAAAACCAAGTGCAAATCTATTCGCTGTAAATGCTTCAAAGCAGCTTTAAAAAGCACACTAACATGAGTTTGCGATGGTATTAATTGTACCAATCCAGCAAATATCCATACAAATATAGTGAATTAATTAGTGACTTTAAACAGAACTGAAAGTTTTGTTTAGGTGTTCATTTACTCCACCCACTTTACTTTAAGAAGTACTTGTGCATAATGTATAGCTGGTATGACTGCATGCAGTTATTTTTTGCAGTAGCATTCTGTCTAACCTTTATTTTGATGTCATTTATGCTTGTTAAATAGCAACAATGGCGAAGACATGACAACATGTATCATCGTTACATGTTGATTTTAACGATGTTTTACTGTTTTTTGATGTTCTCATTAATATTCATGAATATTCAAATACTATATTTTACACAAAGTACGTTCAAATTAAAGGCCAATGTTTAACCTTCATTTTGGTACCATGTTGATTATTTTACACCTAAAATTGATAAAGATATAATGATTTCTCAAATAACGTATACAAAATATGCACTTAGTTGACCTTTGACCTAATTAAGAGAAACGAGGGCAAAATTTCAGGTGGCATGGGGCAGTTTCTGAATACTTATACATCAAATATTACATATCCAGTGCATGCCAAATTCTACTATTTCATGCCATGGCTCAACACATTTTCCTCAGTTGGATGCCCAACATGTATTTGTAATAAATATAGAACAGGGAAAGGGTTAAATAAAGATGTGTTTTAAAGGCACGATATATACAACCCATTTATAGATTAGCCGTTAACTTCATAAATACGCCTTTTAACGCCTTTACAAAAAGAGTAGACCCAGATCAGACGGCTCCTGACGGAGCCATATGATCAGGGTTCGTTCTGTTTGATTGAGGAATTTAACAGAACTCATATTACAGCTTCTGTTTAAGCCAGTTTCCCATTTAAATACCCAATTAATGAGTATTTACTCAAGGGTTAAATGGGTGCTAAGGTACTTGCACAAAGCTCCGCTGTTGTGTGCCATGTTTTCTTACTGTGCTATTACATGTATAAACTTATATACAGATGTTAAGATAAGATATATTAAAACATTTCCAAGAATAACTCCTCTAGTTCTCCACAAAACCATATACTGTAACCATTCTTTAGAATCGTCTCTTTGAGACGATTCTGGAGAGTGGTCACGATATAGGGTTTGGTTGAGAAATGACGATTATAGTATTTGAGTTCGCACATTTATTCTGTTGCTCTGACTGGTACAATCATTTCGATTACAGAGATGTAGATAGGAGAGGTATTAACCCTTTCCTCCATGAATATTCATGTAAAAAATAATGACGTCATGAATATTAATTAAATTAATTTATTATAACAGAACATTGACACGGGCATTTTTGGCCATGACAGAGACTGTAGAGCAATATCTATATTATATCATAAGCAAACAGAGCAGACCCTGATCAGACGGCCCCTATAGGAGCCGTCTGATCTGGGTCTACTCTGTTTGCAAAGGCACATAAAGGCGTATTTATGGAGTTAAGGGTTCAGGAGATCAGGCGATTCTAACGAGTAGCAGCAACATTGGGATTGACTGAGTAATAAGAGATGTTGATATATTAGTGCGCATGTTTTCTGCAGCCCTCAACTCTAATACTCGAGTCAGCACTTTCCATCACTTTTGCGCTCATAAACTCATTGGCTGTACTGGTCGAATACGTGCTCGTTTTGTCAAACTGTTTGGATCAAGATGAAACTGTTTCATACTTCATAATATAGTCGTATCATTTGCCTGCTAAGCGGAACCTGGCTGGTATTTGCAAACAGCTTGGATCCAGATGAGACGCCGAGTCACTTGCAATTGTTCGCTTAAATCGCCCATTGCACCAAGTCGCTTCCCGGTGACCATAGCGCTTATAGAATTGTTCCATTTACTCCATAAATACACCTTTTAACGTCTTTGCTGATTCTACAGTTTCTGACATGGCCAAAACTGTTAATGTTACTAAGCCGTTGTTAAAACGGTATTAATTAATATTCATGATATCATTGTTTCTTACGTAAATGTCCTTGCTCCTTTATCTTATTCAGATCGACTCGGACAAGGCAATGCGGTCCACTGATCACCATCTTGGCCGATCATGGACTGGCTGCCACCCCCTTGCCATATATAACTGTAGGTATATCTGTTTCCCGGCATTACTGTTTTGTGCACTTTTTATTATGTACGTGACATTTATTGTATTTGAAAATGTATAAATGTTATGCTGATGTCTCCCACATTGTTTGGGACTTGTGCATTTATACAAATAAACTTGGTAAACTTGGAGTAAATGGCTGGGCAAAAGAAAATACAATAGAACCTGTCCTAAGCGGCAGTTCATTCATTGAACATAGGAGTGTTAAGAAACAAATGTTTGCCCAATGCAGGGCAAAAGTAGCCTAATGCAGAAAGCTCACGTGGGAGCTTAGTGTATTACTTTTTACCTGCATTAAACGACCAACTGCTTTACGGACACGTAATTAGACATCGTTTGATGATTGCTTAAGACAGTTTCTACTGTATTCAAAAAAATGAAATAGAAACTGACAACAAAACAGTTCAGACAGAATTACATGGTCGGGAAAGGTGTCAACGTTTATCCCGCTCTGCACAATTATGACTGCTTAAAGTTGAATCTGCTGGAAATTTGACTACTTTTTATTCGGATGAGAAACTTCTGACCTAGTGTCAAACTGGCTGAATCCTGACGAGACGCCGAATTACTCAGCGCCTCATCTGGATCCAATCTGTATGCAAATGCGTGTCATATCGTGGATAGCGGGATAAGTGGTCAACTATAAGCAAAGAAACCGTCGGAAACCCGTCCGTTGACGTATTCGTTCTCGTGCTTGACGTAGTATTTCACTGTTACCCAGAGCAACTAGAGCACTGTTTAGCGCCTGTATTAATGTACCATGATTATCGCATTTATGTAATTGACGTAGGACTGAAATCGTTTACATACAAAGTACATAGAACCTGTATATACAGTACATCCTGTCTTAAGCGAACTTTCATCTATTTAACATTGGAGTCTTGAACAGCAGGCATGTACTACTGTAATATGTATTTCCATAGAAATTACATGTGCATGTGTATATGTAATTGAATATTTTTATACAAAACCTCCGCATTCTCAGCAATCAATATACAGCTTCCTCTTTATAGCAGCCATTTATGAATTAACACGGACTTCTATTAGTTGAGGCGGTGGTGTAGGTCGAAAATAATGCAGAAACGCTCCTATGGGAACTTTCGTTCTACATTAAGCTACCACCTATATTGAATCTCTATTATTAGACTTCTTGTTTTAGATAGTTTACTTGATCATCTGTCTCAAGACTGACGAGTGATATGACAATTTGTGGCTAAATATAACTTCAGTCACTAACATGTTATTGCTAGTATCATTACTTTCCAAACCATAACTAGCCATTTACCTATTAATAGCGACCTGACGCGCGTTTGCAAACAGCTTGGATCCAGATGAGTTACTTGGCGTCTCATCAGGATTCAAGCTGTTTGACCTCCAGTCAATATTTTCTTATAAGTCTTAACTGAAAGTAAGTAAATATTCTAGCAGAACATACTTTGAGCAGAACTGTTTTTTAGTAGACTATGTGTTACTTAATATGTAAATGAGCGATCTTCATCCTATTTCCTTATCCACTTCCTCTAATATTTCCATTTGTTTTCCTTCACCGTACACACACTTTTTCTTCAATTTTTCTTGTTTCTTGTTCTTGTTTTTTGAAATTTTTCTACATTTTTTCTTCTTACTTCGTCTTTCTTTCTTTGAATATGCGAGTCTCCACCATCCCATAGTCTAGCCATGTAACTTTCTTCTATTGATACTAAACTACATGTGTATGTATACTCCTCATAGCTGATTGTTTATATTCTAATGTATCATATGTACATGCATGTCTATGGTACATGTATTTGTAGAGTCTATAGAATCAGGCCCGACGTTATAAAATGTTTCACTTGAGTCTGAGATCATTCTAAAGCATCTGGCTGGTCTGGGTCCATGCTTATAAAACGTTTAGTTGAGCCTGAGAACTCAAATCTGACCAATCAAAAGCTTGAGAACGAAACTCAGAGTCAACTAAAAGCTTTATAAGCATGGACCCAGATGTTGAGCATAGGGGTCTGTACTGCTTCATGTGGGTCTATATATGTTATATTATAACAATGGTTAGATTAGATTAAACATATTTTCTTCTCTTTTTTACAGAAATGGGGTTGGGTTCCAAGTTCTTCCAACTTAGTTACACAGCCCTTCCCTACACAAATTACTATACATAACAAAGGTTCCAACTGACAGAACGGATTTCCGTGTACCTCAAGTACAAACAAGTCTGTTACTCTTCGAAGTTATATGATAATTTCGTAATTCTTTCGGCTATTAAAAGGCAATATTATTCACTACCAAATAAGTATAATCTTCTGACGGTATTGTAGGCATACTTATAAATCCAACAATGCTTGTCTGGCGATATGTAGTTCAAAAGATGGCGTGATTCAATAAAATGGTTCGATTCTATCACAAATCTTCATCTTTTTAGTCCCCAGCATCAAAGCGATTATGTAAAACTAGCGAGTTTTACCAGTTAGCTTCAAATCGCCGAGGAAGCAGCCATTGTACGTGACGCCACGGATTACCAAGTGTCCCTTTACTCATCCAATGAAATGGCCCCAATCATATATTTGTTGCAAAATGGCACCATTCGAAACAGAAACATAACGACATACGGAAAGGCCGCCGTTGCAAGTTGATTACTTATCAAGAGGACAAAATAAATGGAGATTGGTGATAGAATTGAGTTGTTTTATTGAACCTCTTCATCTTTTGAACTGCAAATTGCCAGGTTATTGCTGTGATAAGGTAAGACCGGGATGAACGAACGTTTTTCTATGACCCAGAAAACACGTAAACTTTTGAGAAAATCATTGTTAGATCTAGATTGATATTAGTACATAACTTACCGTCAGAAGATTATATTCATTTGGTAGTAAAATATATTGACTTTCAATCGCCGAAACAATTACGATATTATTATTTAAATTGTAAGAGTTACAGTCATGTGTGTACTTGTGGTACGCGGATGTCCGTTCTGCCAGTTAGAACCCTTGTTATTATATAGTATAATATAGACTCACATAAAGCGGTACAGACCCCTATGAATTTGAGCTTGCTCAAAATCTGACCATTCAGATACTTGAGAATGAACTCAGACTTGAAATCAGAAGTTTTATAACCTCGGACCTTGATGTATGTTTGCAAACGAGTGAAAATGCGTTTCTGTGAGAGAAGGGATTATTTATTTAATAGTTACTTGACAAAAAACGAATATTCATGCATTTGAAAGCAGAGTAGATCTAGAGCAGAGAGCCATTTTAGTGTCTGCACTGATTGCTTTTGGAATACAGTAAAACTTCGATTATTCGAACACTAAAATACGTATCATTATCGATCTTTAAGACAGGTGGCAGCTTAATGAATGGTGAAAGTCATGCAGAAAGCTCCTCCAGGAGCTTTCTGCATGACTTTCACCATGCATTAAGCAGCCACCTGCCTAAAAGGGTCTAAATTCTTCTATACAGAAAATTCGAATAATCGAGATTTTGCTGTATTATAGGTCGGATTCTACAATTTCTGTCATTGCCAAAGATTCACTTTTTCATATGTTGTTATAAAACTTTCGCTTACAAAATTATTCATAAAGTCAGCGTTTTTACATGCACAGGTAACTTTCGTATTGCACACGCCTTTCAGTGCGAGAAAATAGTCACTAAGGTCCTTTGCAAACAGTGTAGACCCATATAAATTGGTTTCTTAGAGGCGCATTCTCATCAGGATCTACACTGTTTATTATGTTACACTTTTCTTCTAAAAGAAATCCCTGGTATTTACGGTAAACCTGTCCTGTTTTAATTTTGGAATAGTCCATTTGACAATTCAACATTGGAAGGATTATGCTAAATGTGTAAGCTCTCTGCGAACATCATTACTATACTTTGACAGGTTACTGCAGAAAGTTCGTTGAACTGGTCCTGGTAGAGTTGTAATTTGGAAAAACAAGTACTAAACTATGAATTGTGTGTAAGTGTGCGTGCGCGCGCACTGTGCGCGCATGTGTGTATGTGTGGTATCTGTATCTATACGTCGTAGAATCCTATATACAATGTAGGCTTTTACACTGTTGGTGCGGGGTATGTTTTTCGAAATCAAACATAATTACAGTTTATTACGAAAATGGAATGCACAACTCTATTTATAATTAATCAAAAACCGATTAATGTTAGAGTTTCCCTTCCTTCTGGCTGACACACACACACACTCCCGAGGAACGTAATAGTAAGAGAAACTACGTCATGTATCGAAAGCTAAGATTATACAACAGTAACACTGCTGTGTTTACATGTATATACTAGTAATAAAATATACAGTACCGCCTCGCAAATCCGAAATATTGGCATAGAATAATTGAACACTTGTTAGACGATTGGCTGCTTAGCCATTTCTTTCTTGCAAATGCTTTTTCACGCCTTTGCAAACAGAGTATACTCAGACTTATGTATGGGAGCCATCTTATCAGGATCTGCTCTGTTTGCTTATGAAAGTACAATATATCTGACTCTAGAGGTTTTATCCATGCCAATATTAACATATGCCATTATGAAAAACAGCTAATAAATATGCATGATGTCATCACTTCGTCATGAATATTCAGCAGGGTTTGCGCATATTGAAAGTCATTCAGACGGCCCCCATGGGAGCTTTCTGCACGACTTTCACACTGCATTTAACCCTTTCGGCGCCAAATTTCCAAGTTTCGTCTGCAATCCAAGTTTGTTAAATCATTCAGTGAAGTAAAGAAATGAGATAAATAAATGCAAATTTCAAAGGAATAAAGTACAGATATAGAAACAGAGATTGAGACAAAAAGTGAAGACCCTGATCAGACGCCGCCTTGAAAAGGCGGCGTCTGATCTGGAACTGCACTGTTTGTCGTGGTGCATTTATGCGACATTGGCGGTGAAAGGGTTAAACATTGATACATGAATGTTTAACTATGACAGAAACTATAGAACCATGTAATATATCATAAGTAAACAGAGCAGACCCTGATCAGAGGCTCCTACAGGAGCCGCCTAGTATGGGTCTACTTTGTTTTCAGAGGTGTAGAAAGGCGTATTTATGGAGTAAAGGGTTTAGTTGCCACTTGTCTCAAAATCCGATAATGATACTTACTTAACCCTTTCGCTGCCAAATTTTGTCGTCTGCAACCTTTGTCGTCTGCTGCAATTTTCCATATTTACTTTTCTTCATGTTTGTTTCAAGAAACAGTCATAGTAACAAACAGTTTGGATCCTGATGAGACGCCGAGTTAATCGACGTCTCATCTGGATCCAAACTGTTTGCATAGGTCATCAAAGGTGCGACATTAGCAGCGAAAGGGTTTAAAGTGTCCAATTTTGCAAGAGTTTGCTCTATATGAATAAAATACAACGCAAAAGCAGTGATGTAAATTGATGATGCGGACTGGAACAACCATAAATAACCTCTTATTCTATTTATATTGGAATATTGAAATAGCGTATTACCTCAACGCAACTACCAGTATTTGCATACACGTATGTCTACATGTACAACATAATGTGGTACATGTATCTATACATAATCTTTAGAATGCGTAAACGAGTGCACTGGGCATTTGCAAACACTGTAGACTCAGATCGGAGGTCTCCTAGAGAAACCCTCTGGCCAGAGTATGCACTGTTTGTCATTCACTGTTTGTCATTTAAACTGAGTGGACTCTACAGTTTAACTCTGAAGAACTATTCCACTTGAATGCACTCTTCTTTTATTCTGAAAATAATATTTCCTTTCAATTTCTTTCCAAATTCATGATCAGATTGTCCAAACAGTTACCCGGCGTCTCGTCTTTGTCCAAGCTGTTTGTAGCAGCAATTCAAGCGGGATAAAGATTACTGCTTGGTATAAATAACTCGGCGTCTCATCAGGATCCAAGCTATTTGACATTCGGTCATTGTTTTACTCATTACCTTGACAGAATCGGAAATAGTCAAACTTGCACCAGATCCAAATTTTTCGTAAAGGAGTAACCTTCGGTAAAGTAATGTACACTGCCATGATTGATATAACCATGAAACAAACAACACAGCTCACAATGAAATGTTGCAGTTAACCCTTCGCTTGCTAATCACGTTAGTATACCTACCTGTAAATAGTGTAGACCCAGATGAGACAGCTCCTGCAGGAGCTGTCTCATCAGGGTCTGCACTATTTACAAGTTGATTGTGCAACCAGTGCAATCCACAGCAGTGATTGCACAACGAAATACTTGTACACATTGAAGATGTATGTAATTATACAACAGGGCATGGGTAAAGAAATGTATTTTAAAATTCAGCAAGAGAAGGGTTAAGGGCTTGTTCCTTTGTGCTAGACGTAACCATTTACTCTATAGATACGTCACTTAAGTCTTTGCAAACACGGTCTGTTCTGTTTGCTCAACGAATTATATAGATCTGATTCTACAATATCCGTCATGGCCAAAACTTTATTGCCCATTTTCATAATAAATATTCATATACAGTCGAACTTCAAAGGGGCCATTCAAATTACTTCGAGATAACAGAAGCTCGAGTCCTCCGATTTCTAATCTAGACAATTTCTCAAGTTCACGGTTTAATGCAGGTCTAAAGTAATGTTGAAAGCGCATGTAGGAGCTTTAAGCTTTACTTTAAACCTGCATTAAGCTGTCACATGTGTCTCTAGATATACGTTACGATACATTTTAGAACATTCTATATATGTGCTTTATTCCTTTGAAATTTGCATGTATTTATCTTTTTCTTCATTTTATCGAATGATTTAACAAAATTGGATTGCAAACGGCAACTAGCAATTTGGCACCGAAAGGGTTAAGCATAATTTCACATTGAAAAAACAACCTTTTACTTCATATAAACGCCTTTCTACACCTTTGCGATAACCAGACAAGACGGTCTCGGAAGGATCTTGGTCTGCTCTGTTTGCTTATGACATGGAATATAAGTTACACTGTTTGTAAAAGCAACCGCGTCCCTTGAAAATTGTACACTATACGATTGAGATAATAAATATTCATGCTAACAGTATTTATTAGTACATGAATCTTGAACTGGTAGAGGTTGCACCTCTTTCGTTTCCTCGTATTGTCTGCAAACGTTGTCATCTGCTTTTGGTTTACCATTAACCCAATAAATAAATACGCCTTTCTATGCATTTGCAAACAGATTAGATCCAGACAATACGACTCCCGTAGGAGCCGTCTGATCAGGATCTGTTCTGTTTGTTTATTAAATAATATAGATAGATGTGATTCTACAGTTTCTGCCATGGCAATTATTCCTGTGTAAGTATGTCGTTATCAAAAAATAAATACATATTCATGATGTCATTTTCCCCTACATACATATTCATGGAATAAAGGGTTACAAATACATACATACAGCATCAGCCATATCGGACGCTGATGAGACGCCGAATTGCCGAGTTGCCGTGTTGCCGAGTTAACCGGCATCTCATCTACAATCAAACTGTGTGCATTTTAGGTATATCACAGATTCACTATTGGCACTGGTTGTTTGTGTAGGAGTTAAATGATACATATCTCAACAGGTCATGACAGTGAAGGAGTAAATTTCTGAACTTGACATTTCTCCTCATTCTATTAAAAAAAAGATCTATTATAAAATCTATTTGCAACAATTTAAAGTCAGAAATACATTTAGAATGTACAGATTTACATACATGTAGTCGTTGTTGTTGGTTGTTTTTCTCTTGTCGCAGACAGCTGCAAAATATCAAAAGCATAACGATTACACGTTTTTTATAATGTGAAAATTTGAAATATTTTCTTTATGTCTGAAATTGAAATAAGATGGTAAAATATGGGGCGTACCGGATAATATATCTGGCTTTTTATAAACGTCAAGGTCTCAAAATATTATCTCGGTTACGTTATTTATTTAGAGAACTCCCAAGAGCCAATGCTCTTTGCACGAATAACTAACTGTCGTCTGCGTATTTAAAGGCAGACTTCGGAGTGGTTGTATTGCAAAATATCTCAATAAATTACATGCACGAAACGTGAAAGTTTGCTCAAGTATTACTATCGCCAAATAAAATTTGATAATAAAATGTAAGAATTTGTAAATATTAACATATTAAATCTAATATTTGACTCTTTAAGTTTTGACTCGGTCACAATTTCAAAAGCCGTACAATATGGTGGGAAACTAACCCATACCCTATATATTCAGTTGCACGTTTCCCGCCAATTGTCTCGCTTTTTAATTTATGACCGAAACAAAATATTACAGGAGAAAACAATCATATGTGTAGTTAAACAATTTAATATAGAAATGTAGTTTGTCTTTTTTCTCATTGTAATTTAGAGTAAAACGCCCCTACAGCGGACGTTCAAACTGCTATTAGTGCCTGTCCTTAAGACAGGTGACAGATAAATTCAGGCTGAAAGCCAGCTAGAATTCCGGTTATGAATAGCTTTTCACTGTATGATTATGTTTCAGGTAAGTTTTCAACATCAAACCCCGAAATCTGCCTTTATCCTTCTAAAAATAAACACAACAATAATGATTGGTGACACTGTAACCTATCGCAACGTTTTTGTTACAGTAAAACCTCACTCACTCTAACACTCAAATACGTATCAGTATCGGTCTTTAACCTATTACCTCATAGGCTATTTTAGGTACAACCTCTTTGAATAAATCTACCGAAAAGGAGCATTATCTAGAGAAAAGAAAAATCTTAGAATTTTGTAGTTTGGAACCATTGTGATAAATAGAGCATTTGCTCCTATAGGAGGAAATGCTCTATGATTGAAACTGCAGAATCAAATAATAAGCAAACAGAGCAGACACTGGTCAGACGGTTTAAATAGACTTAAATAGACGGCTTAAATAGGAGTCATTTGATCGGGATATGTTCTGTTTGCAAAGGCGTTAAAGAGTATCTCTACTAAGTAAACGACTAATGCAGATGGAAGCTTAATGAATATTGGAGAGCTTCCCAGGAGCTTTTTGCATGACTTTCACCCTACACTAAGCAGCCACCTGTCTAAACAACTCTCAATGTCTTCTTTTCTTAGTGTTCGGATTAACAATGTTTTACTGTACTTCCGTTGTACTTCGAGCTGGTGAGTTTCAAACTGATTGGCTCCTGATGAGACGCCAATAGAAATTTATTTATGAGATCTTTGCGTCCTGCATGAAGCTACCACCCTTTACTCCATGAATACGCATTTGCAAACAGTATATCCAGACCTATAGGGGCCGTCTGATCATGGTCTGCTCTGTTTGCTTATGATATTATATAGATATGACTCCTCATGTTCTACCATGGCCAATTTATCATTTGTCCATGTGCTATTATAACAATTAATCGAATTAATATTCATGATGTAATTATTTTTTACATAGATATTCATTGAGTAAAGAATTAAAAACACAGAAATATACTTATTTTAAGATGGCTGTAGACATGTTTTACTGTATAAATTAGATCTTGATCAGCATGGATAGAACAATACTTTCTTACATTGCTTCACATATCAAAGCGTAGCGTGGTATACAGTGTATGTACAGATGAAAACTCGAGACATATTGTATTGGGTGTAGTGTTTTATTTAGGAGTAAGAATGGAATAGTAGAAAAGTAGTAGTCATAGTAGTAGTGGTGATGGCGGTGGTGGTAGTAGTAGTAGTAGTAGTAGTAGTAGTAGTAGTAGTAGTAGTAGTAGTAGTAGTAGTAGTAGTAGTAGTAGTAGTAGTTGTGTAGTAGTAGTAATAGTAGTAGTAGCTGTTGTAGCAGTGGTAGTAGTAGTAGTAGTAATAATAATAATAGAAATAGCAGTAGTTATGCAATAGCCTAGTAATAGTAGTAGTAGTAGTAGTAGTAGTAGTAGTAGTAGTAGTAGTAATAGTAGTGGTAGCAGCAGTAGTAGCAGCAGCAGCAGTAGTAGTAGCAGCGGTAGTAGTAGTAGTAGTAGTAGTAGTAGTAGTAGTAGTAGCAGTAGTAGTAGTAGTAGTAGTAGTTGTTGTTGTTGTTGTTGTTGATATTATAGTTGTAGTACTACATGTAACAGTATTAATACCCATTCGGTACTTAACGTATGATAGTTAATCAAACCAACAGTAAACCCTCCCTAAACCGGCTGTTCAAATAAGTGTAAATGCCGGTCTTTACAACAGGTGGCAGATTCATGCTGGGTTAAAGTCATGATCTTTATTCTGCCTTAACTCTTGCTGTATTCCCAAATGGACTATTCCAGACTTCAAACAGGTCAAGCTTATAGTGAATATTTAAGGAATTTTCTAATGAAATTTGTAACATGACAATCAGTGCAGACCCTGATGAGAGGGCTCCTCTAGGAGCCCTCTCATCTGGGTCTAATTAGTGGCATTAGCCACCTGCTTAAAACGATCTAAATTCTACTGTTTTTAAACCTCACGTTTAGAAGGAGTTTACTGCACACTTTTAGAAAACAAATCAAGCACTATCGGTGACCGATTAATTAGGTCAGATTAGAAACAGTTGATTTGTCCCCACCCTTTCACGGAAAATGGTAAAATACTTCCGCCACTGTTACAAGAAAACGGATATAACCCGGGAGCACAGGCTGAATGCGATAAACTCGTGAGTTGCGCAAAGTCCTAATTTGACTGATATTCTTAACATACAAGTCAAAACAAGTCTAATCATATAGTTAAAGATATTGCACATACATTACAATACGTTTACAACAAGTTTAAGCCTGATGGAGAATTTTAAGACGGACATCGGATTTGATGTTACAAAATTACTCAACACATTATATTCGCAAAGCTCACAAGCATATACATGTACTAAAATTATTGTCATCATAAAATGACTTTTAAAATGTAATACTTTTTTATTAATAATATACAGTGCACTCCATCTAAGCCGGAATTCTTGTAGAGCAGCATTTCGGTACTTTTAGGCAGGTGGCTGCTTAATTTAGGGTGCAATGCATGCAGAAAGTCCTAGAGGAGCTTTCTGTGTGACTTTCACCCTGCATTAAGCTGTCACCTGTCCCCGACCGATATTTATACTAAATTTAACGTTCGTTTTAGCGGAGTTCTATTGTATTAATATTTATTGGTAGTAATCTTTAGAATAAATATTACTACGTCAAAAAAATATGTATCGACCAAATTAGTAAGCTGCTTGTTTCCCGTCAGATTTCCCCGCGTTTGAATTAATGGCCGCGACAAAAACTAAGGTTAATATTGAGGTTTTATGAACAGTGTAGACACAGATCAGAGGGCTCACAGTGAAGCCCTCTGATCATACTCTACAGTGTTTATCATTCAAACTCTTCTCGCAAACGATAGCTTTTCATGCTGGATGGAATCTATCGTTAAGCTTTGACAGATAATTCAAATTTGAAAGTATTAAGCAGGGTATAGTTTGATAGTACACTGCATTGCGTTGACACACAGACTTTATCATGCGACTTGTAACGCGACATCTCATTGGCTGATCGATTCGTTACTATATGGAGCGAGTATATAACTCACCGAATGCTTAATTTAGTTTAAACCGTATCGTCTCACATGTGTTGCAGCGAGTTACCAATATCAAATGTAAATCAGTTTCACGTTCGAAAACAGTTCAACACTTAACACAGTGATATTACATTGAATGGACATTTAATGCTATATTGTGTTTATCCTCGATGTAGCCAATAGACGATTTATATCTGACAAACTTCACGTTGCATTGCAGTTTTAACACACACTTGCTGGAAGAGTTGTCACTTGAACATTTTTCACCTGGACTTACATATTCTACTTATTCAGGACCAAGGTCTGACATAATGATAATGAAGGCGGAGAAGGATCAGAAGATCATCTCGTGCGCCGTCGTCGGCGACGGCATGGTGGGCAAGACCACATTGGCACTGGCTTTCGTGCAGAAGACCTACCCGGACAGTGCGTACGTTGCGACGGTGTTTGATAATTATGCAGGTATGTTACCTTAGCCTTTACAGTATATCCTTTACTATATAAATATATATGACATTATGAATATTAACCCTTTACCCAATAGCCTGTTTCTAGTTTTGAAGACATATGACCACTTAAAGCAGGTTGAAAGTAAAGCAGAATGCGCCTTAAGGCGCATTCTGCTTTACTTTCAGCCTGCTTTAAGCTACCACCTACTAGGATATAGAAAATATTTATTATGCAATATGTTCATGACTGTATGAATTTGAACTATTTTCTTCAGCGGAGGAATAAATCAAACACGCTAAAAGCCGCTTCTATCAGGTAAAGGGTTAAATAGCTTACGTTTTGTATGAAAACGGAGATGTTTATGGTAGAAACCGTAGAACCGAATCTGTATCATTTCATAATCAAACAGTAGATCCTGGGCCTACCCTGTTGCAGGAGCTTTCTGTATTACTTTTGACCTGCATTAAGCTACCACCTGCCTTACTGACCCAAAAAATGAAATTGTTGATGGAAGTTTAAGACAGGTTCGATTGTATGGATAGACAGAATAAACTACTACATATTCTGGTAAATGTTAAACAGTGCAGATAATGACCAGTCTCTGATACTGCAGCATGTCTTGATGGACATTGTTTACCATGCAATAAGACCATTTGTAACGTGACTGAACTCAATACAGTAAAATCCCTCTAAACCGAACATGTACTCCTTAGGCAACAGGCCGCTTAATGCAATGTGTACACCAAGCAGATTTCTCTTTTGGGAACTTTCTGTGACTTTCAGATCGCATGAGTAACTCGGCACCTCATCAGGATCCAATCTGTATGACACTCTGACACTGTTTTAATTTTGTGTTTTACAAAAACAAAGAAATGGAAATAAAACATATATATTTAGAATTGCAGACTAGAATTGCAGACGACTATTGCTGAGAGTGCAGAAAGTTAAACACCAGCATTGATACTGTAATTAGAAAGTCCAGTTTAGAGGAGTTTCTCTGTTTTCTTTGTTATTTATATGTAAGAAATCCAAACAAACGTGGATTGCAAAAAGCAAGCTAATATTAATGTGTTTATTTTACAGGCACTGTACCAGTCCATGGAGAACCCTACACTGTTAATATCTTCGATTCTCCCGGCCAGGTAAGACGAGATGTTTTACTTTATCAAACCCCTTCCTTCATATAAACGCCTTTTCACGCCTTTGAAAACGGAGTAGACACAGATCAGCCGGCTCCTATAGAAACCTTCTGATCAGGGTCTGCTCGGTTTGCTTTTCGTATAATATACATCTGCCTCTACAGTTTCTGCAGGAACGTAAATAAGAAGTGTATTTAGAAAATTAGTTCAACTACAGCAAAACCTGTCTTAAGCAACCATCAAAAAGATGTCTGTAGAGCACGCGGTAGCTAAATGCAGGTCAACGTAATGCAGAACGCTCCTACAGGAGCTTTTTGCATTACCTGTGACCTGAGTTAAGACAGGTATGATCAATAAGTGAATGGGCACTTAGGACATGTTATACTGTATTATAACATTTATATTTCTCAGCAAAACTCTGTCTTGCTGTCACTCATTAGCATCGTATCGGATTGCGTTACAGTAAAATAGGGTGTGGCCGAGAAATAAGAGATTTGTGTCGGTACCCATCTTATCAGTACGTAGCTTATCTACAGCCTTGCTGGTGAATACGCTTTGCTAAATCATACACGGAGCGTGACTTTGTGATAAATTGGATCATATGATGTGTTAAATGAAAACTGAGTAACATAATATTGTTCTGAATATTGCATACGCGTGGTTGTACTATGTCTCGGTAATAACCGACACCTTGAAGGTTAATAACTTTCGTCTTCAAAGAAATAAATCTAAAAGTCCCATCTGGATCTGATATGTTTGTAAAGGTAATCACAACTGGGTCTATGGTGTTACACTTATCTATGGTGTTATACTGGCATATTGTGTTACACTGGTCTATGGTGTTACACTGATATATTGTGTTACATTGGTCTATGGTGTTACACTATCTATGGTGTTACACTGGCCTATAATGTAACACTGGTAATATAATTTCGTCCGTAAATATATCATCTACTTCAGGTCCCCAGATACATTTACCTGTTTGAGTTTCAGACTGTTAACCGATTACTTGGTGTCATGTCTTGATCCAAACAACCAAGATTGAATGGGTTTAGAAAGTTTTCGGATTTATTTCTCCCTGCTTGGTGAAACATATTACAGGAGTGTATTTGGTATCATCTTTTAATTGAGAGCTGTAAAGCAAACCGGTCCGATACGCACATTGAAACTCGATACTTTATCGTCTTGTTATGATAATGTACCCCCTTCATTTACGTCAGTAGAGTTAACAGTCAGCCCATTGCCGCCTTGCAACAATACTGATATAGATCATGTTACTCGTGTTTTATTATAGTAACACCCTTCTTAACTGGAAGTTTATTAAAAGATGAAATAAGGTCTTTTTAGGCAAGTGGTTGTTTAATGCAGGGTGAAAGTCTTGCAGCAAGCTCATTTGGGAACTTTCTACAGGACTTTCAACCTGAATTAAGCTGCCACCTGTCTTAAAGGCCTACATTGTTATTGATTTGAACGTCATGTTTAGAGAGATTTTACTTTATATATAGTTTTTATTACGGGTGACAAAGGTACCGTATCTTTCCCAGCCGGTCATAAGTATAATAGGTGCATTTACTATCATAATAACGAGGTTGTTTATACGGCGTGTAGTGATAGTTGGCTGAACTTTTGGCACTTTCGACGAAAACAGGATGACAAAGCAGACTTGGAAAGTACAAGATGGGTGTAATATTAACTCTTACTGTGTCTACTAAACCCCTGATCAGCTGTACCTTTACATACTTCGAACGTATTAAATGTCAGGCTTTACTGTACTAAAATCGTCATTTCCCCACCAAACCCTATATCTTCGAGACAATTCTACAGAGTGGTCACAGTATAGGGTTTGGTGGAGAAATAAAAGCGAAAATTGACTCCGCAAGGAAAACTCGTTTGGCGCTAAATAAGTTTCGTCTGTAAACAATATAGCATGCTTCGATGTCCTTCAATTTCATTTTTAAAACGTAAGGGGTGTGTCCAAACAGTTTGGATCCTGACGTGATGCTGCGTTACTCGGCGTCTCATCTTGATCCAAACTGTTTGCAAAAGTAATCACAGATTCGCCCATTGTTGCAAAAACTGTGAGTCGCTTTCCGGAGACAGTTAGTCGTCTAAATTTGGATCAGTAATTCAGTATGCGCTGTTCCAAGAATAACATAAATGTTCGAAAACATTTCTCAGCACGGGTTGATTGAAATAAACAGTAATGATTTAAAATTCATTCAATTCCGAGAATAGCTCTACGATATCCCGATACGACAATGCTCACCAAGTAACTGTTCGCGTGCATAATAAATGTATCCAGCTTCATGTTTCCATACTTTATCTTTAAAGTAGAGGCATTGTGTTGAATAGTTTCATCTTTAGCCCCTTCCGTGCCACAATGACGGGTTTATGATATCACATGCAAACAGTTTGGATCCAGATGAGACGCCGAGTAACTCGGCGTCTCATCAGGATCCAAACTGTTTGTTACCGTTACTATATTTTTGAAACATAAATGAAGAAAATAAAAAAGAATGAAAATTTGTAGCAGACGACAAAGTTAGCAGACGACAAAGTTAGCAGACGACAATGCTGGCATCGAAAGGGTTAACCTAGTGAATATGCATGTAAGCAATAATGACGTCATTTGAAATGCCATATAAACACAGGAAGGTTTGGTCATGGCAGAAACTGTAGAATCAGAACTGTATTATTTCACAGAGAGCAGACTCTATTCAAACGGTTAAATACAGTAACCATCTGGTCTGGGTCTACTTTGTTTACAAAGACATCAAAAGGGCTACATGTATTTAGCAAGATGTTTAAACACCGGAAATTGTCCATACATTACCAAGTGGAACTCTTTCAGTGCGGGAAACGAGTCGCTAATGTCATTTGCAAACGGTGTAGACCTATATGAGAGGATTCCAAAAGGAGCTCTCTCGTCAGGGTCTGCACCGTTTGTCATTTTACATTCTTTAAAGTGGTTAATTATCACAGTAAGCTTGACCTGGTTGAAATTTGAATGATCCGTTTGACCTACCGGTGTTGAAAGGGTTAAACTTCCAATGTGATCTCTATCAATGATTATAGATTATGCAGAATCGAGACAAATGATTGGTTAACAGTGACAATACAATTTAATTTCCGCCTTAACTAACATACAGTAACACGTCCCCAAACTGGACGTTTAATAAAGAGGAAAATAGACCGGTTTAGGTAGATGCTTGCTCAATGCATTGTGAAAGTCGTGCAGAAGACTACTTCTGATATCCTGCATGATTTTCCCTGCAATAAGCTATCGCCTATTATTGACCGTTTCAAGGTTTATTGTACTTTTAATGAATGACCGCTCAGGACAGGTTTTACTGCATTCAAAATGTCAACCAAGTCAAGCTTACGGTGAATATTCAGGGAGTTTTTGTTTTATAAAAAATGTAACATGACAAACAGTGCAGAGCCTGATGAGAAGGATCTAGGACTTCTGTCATTTTGGTCTTCGCTGTTTGCTAAGGACATTGGTGATTGGTTCCTGCACTGAAAGGGTTAGGTATTACAGTAAAACCTCTCTATAACGGCCACTAAATTGTGTCAAGTAGTTGGTATATTAGGGCAGGTGGCCACTTAAAGCAAGGTGAAAGTAAAACAGAACACTCCTATAGGAGCGTTCTGTTTTACGTTCACCTTGTTTAAGCAACCACCTGCCTTTAACACAAAATACTTGATTTAATTTAGTGGCCGTTATAGAGAGGTTTTACTGTAATTTGAAATTCCACTCCAGTTTAGAAAATATTTACTGTACTGAAGGAAATGTATTATGCAAACACATGGATATAGCAGACGACATCACCTTGAACTGAAAGTACAATTCATCTGAATAATTAAATGTCAGTGTAGCTTTAACAGTTGGTTGGGTCCGGTATTCCGGGAATAGATGGGTGAGGCTTGTTGCTCTTGACCCAGAAATTAAACGAGGTTCCTTATTGATTTCAGCTTTTATCTCTTTTGGCGCCAAATAATTTTCGTCTGCAGTGCGGTTTGATTTAAGTCCGAAAGAGGACACTTCTCAAAATGTCCGACCAGTTTGGATCTGTATAAGAGGCCTAGTTACTCGGCGTCTCATCTTGAACCAAACTGTTTGTCTAGGTTATCACCGACGCGCCCATCACAATAGGCTCTATGAACGTAGACTAAATTAAGTCACCGTAGTGGTAACATTTGAATTGTTGTTGTTTTTTCGGAAAAGATATGATCCATACCATTTTAAACCGTTTAAGGGTCTGGAAGTAGATCTATTAAACATAGATTGTGCACAATCCTCGTAATGACATGAGAAGGCATGTTTAAAGGCTCATGTCATTAATTGTCTCTTTCTAGGAATGACTTTCCATGTGATCGCTTACAGGTCATATGATCGTATTGATAATCATATGAACGGGACCGGTTTGATACACATTAATCAGACACACTATCTTCTTCAAAAATGACATCTGCTAAAATTAAGATATAACAGTGCAAATTATGCTTCAGAAATAGAAAATTTGAATTATGAACAGAAGGGTGATATAAAGTGAGAATACTCCTTGTCACGTCTGCTTCGAAACGATTTGCGAATTATATAAATATTGAGTACAAACAGGTAGTTTTTATCAAGGCATTACCTTGGTGAATATTCAAGTAACAACCAAGCATTACCCGAGTGTTTATAATAGCCTATTAATTAACCCTTCGCTTGCTATTCACTGCAGGAGCTGTCTCATCAGGGTCTGCACTATTTACAAGTTGATTGCACAACCAGTGCACTCCACAGCAGTGATTGCACAACGAAATACTTGTACGCAGTGAAGATATATGTAATTATACAACAGGACATGGGTAAAGAAGGAGAAATGTATTTTAAAATTCAGCAAGCGAAGGGTTAACAAAAGACCTTTCGGCCATGGCAGAAACAGAAGAATCAGATCAAAATTATCCACCAGCAATATAGCAGACTTTGATCAAATGGCCCCTACTGGGTCTAATCTGTTTGCAAAGTTTGTCTATTAAGTAAACGGTTATTTTGCCGATTAGCCCATCCGTTGTCACGCGGAAGAGCATTCCTTCATATGACATTGTTTACAACTTGTCATAAGTTCCCTATCTATTGACAAGAGCGTGTACGAACATAGACAATACTGATATGATCGGTCACCCGCATACCACCCTCATCCGTTATCTTCTCACGCCCATTAACGGTGTACATGATGAACATTCATGTGAGAAATAATGGCAGCCACTTTATAATGAATTTTATAACGTTATATGGACACATGATGTGACAGAAAATATAATTATATCTACCGTAGAACCTGTCGTAAGCGGTAATCAAAAAGAGATATAAATCTGGTCTGTAAAGCAGGTGGTAACTTAATTCAGGTTATCAGTGATGCAGAAAGATCCTATAGCAACTTTCTACATTACTGTTGGTCTGCATTAGGCAACCACCTGCTTTTAAGATTTCTATGTTTAATAAATGAGTGGTCGCTTAGGACAGATTTTACTGTATATGATTCCATAAGCAACCCGAACAGATCCTGATCTGGCAGCTCCTTTAGGAATCGTCTGAACTGGGTCTACTCTGACTGCCAAGGAATCAAAAGGAGACTTTTTGCTTGAGTCTGAGGTCATTCTCAAGCATCTGATTGGTGAGATTCTGAGCTTGCTCAGAATCTGACCAATCAGATACTTGAGAATGATCTCAGACTCAGTCTCAGATGTTGTACAACATTGGACCCAGGTTGAAGTGAATTCATACTGATTAAACATTTGCAATATCCTTTGAAAACAGTTTGTATCCAAATAAGATTCAGACTGTATTGTGCTGATTCATGTTCTTCTAAAAGGGTGGTCTGTTTATTATGAGATACGAAAATTGTGCATCCGGGGTCAAATATTTTATCTACATAACAATTCACGTCAATACTATAGATAAAACCTTCCCTCCTTTCTTCGATGAGGCTACAATATATAACGTGTCGAGCAAGCGAAACAAAGTGTCTCCGTGTATGATCTGGGCAAATCTACTGTTCGTGAAGATTACAATGATTGCAAAACATGGTCTATAGAGCAAAGACATAAAAAGAAAGGTCATTTTGCAGACACTGTTGCACATCTTTTGATTGCAATGCAGATTATTTTACCATGTTGCTCAAAATCAGTTTACTTGTCTACTTTCAGCACGATTATGAAGAAGTACGAGCATTCAGTTACAAGGACAGCGAGGTAATTGTCGTCTGTTACAGTGTTGCAGACAGAGACACTTTCCAGAATGTCAAGGAGGTTTGGATACCGGAAGCCAAGAGTCACATGAAGCGCAGAAAACCCTTAATTTTGATTGGTTGTCAAAAGGACTTGCGCAAAAATGAATGTGAAGATCACGTATCGGAACAAGATGGCATTGAACTTGCAAAGCAAGTCGCAGCGGACTGTTTTCTCGAATGTTCTTCGGTCACGCGTAGTGGTATCACGGAACTATTTCAACAGGCCGTCGTCCTGGCACTAAAGAACAGAAAGCGAAAAGCAAGCATTATCAACAAGCTGTTGAGAAGATAAAAAATTGTTTCGTCATAACTTTCTACCCCTTACCATTTCTTTCAAACTTTTCTGTGATAAGTGAAATCGGTTGTGATTGAATTTCAGTGAGACTGAAATGTTACTGGCATATTGATGCTAAGAAGAGACATACATGTACCCAATTCATCCTAAGCATTCGAACACTTTAATTAATCCTCTACATTGGGGCTGTATAACTGAATAATTCAGTTTGGCATAATCACGATAACTATATTAGACAGACATAGAAGCAAATAGTAAAGACCCGGATCAAACTGATCCTGAAGGAGTCTGCACTGTTTGCCATCGTGTATGTCCGAATACTTAGGGGATGTAAGGTATAACATACAGTAACGATAAACCTCGTCATACTTTTAGAAATTAGTCTGCAAAATGGTCAAACCTACACATACTTTTAAAAACAATACTGTTGCCGCAACTGCTTTCTATATTGATACATGAACAGTAACACCTGCAGTATTTGTTTATTGAACACAGTAGTCTTTCCAAGTAGGTGGTTGCTTAAGGCAGGACAAGAGTAATGCAGAAAACTTCAATATGAGCTTTCTGTATTACTTTTGGCCTTCATTAAACTCCCACATGTTTTAATTCTCTCAGAGTTAGACTAGTTGTCATGGTCGCTTAAGACGGGTCCTGCTATAGTTAGACACATGGAATGTGAATCGCGGTAACACATCTTCTTTTTATGTCCTAAAACTGTAAATAACATGTTCAATTCGGTCGGGATAAAATGTGCATTATTTATTTACCAAAGCATAGCTCAACATATATTTTGTACAACATGTAAATGTATTACGTTTTCATTATAGTTTATAATGAACTATTTATTGCTATATTTATGTAACCAGTCGTTGTCAAGGCTTTTCAATAGTCCGTGCTTCAAGAAAACCCGTAATGGTTAAAATCCCTGAGTGCAAGTATTGTATTAATTTAACCCTTTACTCCATAGATACGCCTATACAAATAGAGTAGACCCGGATCAGATGGTATTGTAGGAACTGTCTGACCAGGGTCTGTTATGTTTGATTATTGAACAGTATAGACCAGCTTCTTGCAGTTTCTGTCATGGTTAAATATATCATAATAAACCTTCTACCAATATACATTAGAACCCCCTCTAATGCGACCACTTAATAAATAAACATGGGTGTCTTTATATGCAGGTGGTTGTTTAATGCAGGACAAAAGTAACGCAGAAAGCTCCTAGATGAGCTTTCTGCATTACTTTTTTTTCCTGCATTAAGCTACCACCTGCACCCAGAACTATACCTCTTTTAGGTGGTCGCATTAGCGGGGTTTTTACTGTATATCTACGGTATCATTATGTAGTGCACGAATGTTCACGGAGTAAAGAGATTAAACATAAATCTAACACTACTGACCAGAGAGGGTGGCTCATCTTGAAGCATTAACGATTGAAAGCCCATGTTTGTGTTTGTATTAATGGTATTTACTATGAAATCCTATTTATCTATTCTCATGGTGCCTGATATGATAGGGTAATTGTGCTAAGCTTGCCTTGTTACATCTTAACAGAGCTGTAGACAAGAGGCGGGCTGGTCTTTCCAAATCTCATATTTGCCCCCAGCCAAACCCATTACATTAAAAAACCCTATAAACAGGACATTCAACTTGGTATAAACATCGGTCTTGGAGACAGGTGGCAGCTTAATGCAGGGTGAAAGTCATGCAGAAAGCTCCTCTAGGAGCTTTCTGCATGACCTTCACCCGGCATTAAGCAGTCACCTGCCTAAAAATAATCTAAATTCTTTTTTATTAGAATTTCGGTTTAGAGGGGTTCTATTGTATTGTTCCTAATCCTTGTTTGTATCTGCAAGAATTTCCTCACAGAGGCAATTCTAGAGAATACCAGCAGATCTGGTCGCTAGGTTATAAAACGTCTGAATATGCGGCTTAGTTCATCCTCAAGTATCTGATTGGTCACATTTTGAGTTTGCTCAAGATCTTACCAATTAGAAGCTTGAGAATGAACTGAAACTCGGGTAGAAAGTTTTTATAACTTCATGGTCGGGTTTGTCGGAAGATATATTTAAACATTCTTACCCAGACCCCTTAAATATCCCTCTTGTCTAGAGTGCTGTACAACTTCATTATTGTTTGTTCATGTTGATATTTTTTCTCAACACCATTTCAACCAGGAACCGAGGTTATGATACTTGAAACGAGTGTTGTGCTCATGAGTCAGTTGGGACCTCCTATTTCTTCAGTACTTACACTGCCATTTGGCGGTCGTATAATGACACACCATATCTCTAGAATTGTCTGGACCCCATGGTTAAGGTTAGAGATATACAGTATCAAATTCTTAGTCTGAAGCACAGTGTTTGTTGTTTTATAACCTTAATGCCAGTCACGGAATTCCAACAGAGACACAATACTGCAAGTAATACAGATACCGATAGATAAATGTCGAGTTTGTCAAAAGTTTGCTTAGTTTCATTTTTGTTTCACATACATACTATAAGGTCAGTTTAGTCTTTTGAATGCTGACAATTCAAAATGGACATCGGTGTTTAAGCACTGAGTCCATCCGTTAAGAAAAAAACATTAGTTTACTTCAGGATATTATTAAACTACTGGATTTTTTATTAAACTATCTGACCATTTCAGAAACTGTATGATCAGTTCTCTAATATTCCAAAGCAAACAGAAAAGACCCTGATCAGACAGGCTCTGCAGGAACTGTCTGGTCTCGGTATACACTGCTTGTGAATGCATTACAATGGGTATCTATAGTTTATATACTTTAATCCATTTACGGCATTCGTTCTTGTTGGTATTCCCTGCACTGACTGGTTCCTGGTAATGTGTGTATGTCGGTGTAAGCCATTGTTCTATTTATTACGCTTACCATCGTTTTTATACAGTGCCGCTGGTTCGGCCATTATTCATATATTGCATACATCAAAGGAACATAAAAGAAATAAAATGTAAATGAACTATAGCATTGTGTTGTTTTGAATGCAGCTTGACTGTTCTATGCCTTTGAAAATAGGCCATGAAACTGAACAAGATAAGTCATAAAAACAAGATAAAAGTGCAAGTGGGTCTATCATAAACGTTACAAACTAGTAAATGTGTGACAACTGGTAAACTGGAGTGAAAGTTCTCTACTTTACGTGGAGTGTCGCTTATGCCTTGTATTCCTAAAATGGGTTGTACACAAGTAGTATGGACTCAGCTCAGTGAGCTACGGAATGATATTTCAACGGTTGCATGTGTAAAATAATTCTTGCAGGAATACCCCTTGAAATGTAACTTAACTTGGTTCATTTTATTTATTATGACATGATGAGGTTGAAAATGAGGTTTAAATAGGTAAAAACCAGTTCTTTAAGCTGTCTTCAATAAAATATCTATTGTAGTGTCTCACTATTAAAGTTATCATGTGACTTATTATCGAGGCGATACAGAACTTTTCTGTATCTGTTCTGTCATGCATTAGGCTACCCTTATGTTTCTTTTGAATGGTCGTATTAGCGAGACTTTACTATAATAGAAAAATGCTGTAATCAAGCATAGCCATATGTGGCATTTATTAAAGAATTAACAAAGTGGATTATTTGGTAAAAGTTCTCAAATACCTGACGAAAGCAGTGTTTAAGCGAAATCAGAGATCCAGATAGGACGCCTAAATTTAAAAAAAAAATCATGACTTCTTTATTTCTCCACCAAACACTCAAGTTATGACCACTCTTTAGAATCGTCTCTTCGAAGACGATTCTAAAGAGTGGTCACTGCTAGGGTTTCCGGGAGACATGACGATTTTATTATTTGAGTACCCACATTAACCAGTTGCTCTGCAAAAGAATTAGAAACCTTTCATTTGCGTTTACACTGCATGTGCTCGTATTACGTGACTAATAAAATTTGCTTTACAGTGTACGAAAACCACATGCATGCTACATGTATTATGCAATTTGACAAAAATAATGCTCGAATGCTAGTATTCGACTTTCTTATATTTGGGATTGAACGACGTATAATAACCCTAACAGCAGTGGGTGGATTTAACAAACGATACCAAAACAATAATAAATCACTGTACAATTCAACTTTAACCTTTACAATGCAGAAAATTCAAAATGGAATAACCCAACATTGCTTTACAACGATAGGGTATTTTAGAGTTTTAGGGAGATCAGTGTGCTTGAGAAATTTGAATAACCCATAGTTCAGACTTTGATCAGAGTCCACTGAACAGGGTCACCAACACTGTTCGCAAAAACCAATACATTCGTTTCCCACATTCAAAGGGCTAACACTTTGCACGAACTAGTTATAATCTATAAAACAGTTTGGATACATATCAGGCTTTAAATAAATCAGTATCTCAGTAGGGTGATACTAGGAGTGCAGTTTCGGGGGATGTATCTATGAAAAAATAATAACATGTATATAATAACATATTTGTTTGTGGATGGAACAGAGCATGCTAATCTTATCCCACTATGGCCGTCCAAACAGTTTGGATCCAGATCAGACGCCGAGTAACTCGGCGTCTCATCAGGATCCAAACTGTTTGGTACTCGATCAATAGATTCACAAAAGTTTGGTCCAACTGGAAGTTATTAAACTGATATTAGATCAAAAATCTGCGCAGACACAATAAGGGGTGAGAGATAATAGTTTTTGATCGTGGGTGGCAATCTAATCCTTTCAAGGACACACAGAGAACACGTTAACTTCATAATAAGAGCAAATATAAGTTCAAAGCGTGATATGTCACTTGTCTGTGACCCGATAAAAATATGTTTACACTAACAGGCAAATTGAAGACAGTTATCACCCAAATCATGCGCCGAAGTTATTCTGGGTTTGTTCTCTATCCGCCTAACCCATATCCAAGTTCCTTTCTCTTCACTCTTGCCATTGAAAAGCAGACATCAACAGACAACATTATTGAAGCAGACAACAATTTTCCATCGTTCAGAAACTATCACTACCTTCCAAAGAAGCAAATCTTGACGCCGCCGAAATCCAATGCTCCTCGCAAGGGAGCCATTCTAGCAGAACAATCACGTCAAAACGTCATTAGCAGGGGAATCGGAAGATGAAACGACGAAGGCAGACTCTCACAGATGAGCGTTTTTATCTTTTGTACTCTGTGTAATTACCGTTGCCAAACACTGTTGTCTGCTACGATTCTCAAAGTTATATTTTCTCCCATTTTGTCTCCAAACCTATTATGTGTTAAACTGTTTGGATCCTGATCCGACCAGGTGTATCATCTGGATTAAAACTGTTTGCAAAGACTATAAAAAATACGTCACTAGCATGCAAAGAGAGGTAAAACCTAGAGACTGCCTTTTATGGAAATTGTAGTATTTTGGGTGTAGTAAACTCGTCTGTTTTGTCTACGTCACAGTGCTATTTTAAGCCACTTTCTGCTAGAAACAGACATGGAGCCAGTTATTAATCTGCAAAGATATTAATCGTCTGCTACAAACCCGCATAGGCTGCTGCGACTCAATTTGTTCTTATATGTATCAGCAGCATTTGTATTCATAAAATTAAAACAAATAAAGAGGAATTTGATACAGAGTGAAATGCTTTGTAATCAATATTACATGTATTGTAAGTCACCGCCAATCAAGGACTAGGGTGGAGAATAGTAGGATTCGTACAGTGAAGTCAATGTAAAACGACTTCTCAAAAATAGTCTACATCTGGATTTAAATGCAGGTGGTAGTTAAATGTTGGTAAAAAGAATTGCAGAAAGCTCCTTCTGCATTATTTTTGCCATGCAATAATGATTTGAACCAATTCCCTCATATTAAACAGCTTTTGACGCCTTTGCAAAAGTCACCTGTTGAAACCATTGTGATAAATAAAGCATTTGCTCCTATAGGAGCAAATGCTGTATTTATCACAATGGTTAAAACTACAAAATACTAAAATTTTCCTTTTCTCTAGTTCTAATGCTCCTTTTTTGTAGATTTATTCAAAGAGGTTGGATCTAAAAATAGCCTATGAGGTAATGGGTTAAAGACGTCTATATTAATAGATTATCTGCAGTTCCACTGTGCAATGTGCAGTAATGTTGTATCGCAGGCAGAACTAGAACTGTTAGCCACAGGCTAACGAATACCCCCCACCTGTCAGCTTGTCAGAACACCTATCATCAATCTGAACATATTGTTGCAATTTTGAAAAAGTTGTTTTAAGTGTCATTTGTGAGTTAACCTTAGACTTTAGGTAGGTACCTGCACTTTCTAAAAGTAACTATACCAGTCATTTAAAGGTAGATAAGGGGCCTGAGATCCCAGGCTAGCTTGATGATTTATCACATTAAGATAAATATGTCTTCTTGGAGCATCCATTGGCCAGTCTTATCATCTTTGTCAAAGTAACCCGCAGTACCAGGTTAGATAATTAATGTCATTGGTACCTGAAGTTTCAGGTACGTAACTCAATGCTTGGGTATATAATGAGCAATCTACAAACAGGAGGGGAGAGAGAGGGGTTGAGAATTGAGTTTGGATCAGCTCCAGTATATCCTGTTGAAAGTACCAGCACCAGTTCCAGAACCATACATTGCATTTTGGACATAACATTTTATTCATGCCATCTAGAGTTTGGAACTATTGAATTTACTACAATTCTTGGAGTTTAAAGTACTAGTTTATTTAGGACTTGATGATGTGTGTTTTGTGATTGAATGAATGAGAATTAAACGTAGTAGAAGAACTTATTCTTGGTTATAACTTTTCCCTATGGAATACAGAAGTGGTGATTAAATGTGAAAATATCTAGAAACTATTAATAGCAAAAATCGTTAACCTAGATCAACCCTGTTGGCAAAAGCAGCAAGGCTAGAGTAAGGGATTTTTGTAACACTGGTTGGCAGGGGTTGTGATTTTTGTGACACTGGTGGCAGCGGTGGGATTTCTTGGATATTAAAGTTTCTTATGGAAATATAATTCCTGGATTTTACGGACTTTAACACATCTACGGAGTAACTGGTGCTCATTCATTTCTCTACATGAACCATAGTGATTACTGTATAGTAATTTTATTGGTGAAATGGCGGATATATGTGAAGAATTATCAGATTTGAAAAATACAATCAAACTACTACATGAAGAGCAGACGAATTTGTTAGAACACCTCAGACGTCAAGAGGAAAATTATCATGCAAGTGTTTTGGAATATATCAAGTGTTTTGAAAGATTCATGGAAGCAAAAGAAAACAGCCTTAAGGAACTGAGGGACGAAAATGAGTCACTCAGAAGTGCTAGAGCTTAGGTGATTTAATTGTGCTATTCAGGGAGAAATTCATATTATGATTGTGTGGAAATAATACTTAGTGTTTGAATTTGATCTAAGCAAATTTAAAAATTAAAATACAAATGTATGTTAAAGTAAAGGTGTTTTAAAATGATATTGAAATGGATGTAAAATTCAGCTGGATTATGTGTTAAACATTCTCACAAGTGGATATAACTCAGTGAAAATATATATTGTGTAAAAGAAATAAGGGAAATTATAATAAGTGTTAATATAAAAATAGTGAAAACATAATATAAGTAATAAGTGTTGTGTTATTCTTTCTGTGTTGGATTAATTTAAGTCAATAAATATGCCTCCTAAAAAGCAGTTGGGCGGGGAAAATCAAGATCCGCCTGCTTCAAACACCCCGGAGCCTGAGGACTCCGACGTAGAGGATGAGTTGCGTAAAGAAATATATGAGCTGAGGCATAAGCTGACAATCAGTCAGGCAGATAAGGAGGAACCAATGTCAAAAGACAACAGGAAAGAAGCAGAATGCAGAAGCGATCTGTTACGGATGTGGTGAAAAAGGACACTTCGCAAAGGACTGTAACTCCAAAGTGGAGGACGGAAAGTCCTCTGCTAAATGGGAAAACTAGGTAGGACTAATACAACCGGCCCTGTATTAGTCCAACACAGTGATTACAGAGAAACTATAATTAAGTGCCATGGTGTTAGTGTTGGAACATCAATCTTGCTAAAGACTTATGTTTGTGACATACCATCTCATTTTGTGGTTGATACAGGAGCATGTACAACTATAATGTCAACTGCTCTCTTCAATAAAATTCCTGATTCCAAAAAGCCAGATTTAAGGCAAGTGGACAGCTCCCTAAGATTAGAGGTGGCTGATAATAGACTTTTACAAGTGGTTGGGGTATCCACAATTGATCTGAAAATTGGGGATAAGTACTTTCAATGGGATATACTGGTAGCGGCTATTAAGGAAGATGGACTCTTAGGCAGTGGTGGACTATAGATTGTTAAATGAAAAGACAGTTAAGGATGCATACGCTTTACCAAAAATTGATAAAGTGTCAGCAATTCAAAATTGGCCTGAGCCAAGAAACTTGACAGAAGTGAGGAGTTTTGTTCAGTTTTGTTCATATTATAGGAGGTTTATTAAATCCTTTTCTGCAAGAGCGGCTCCGTTAAATGCGTTGATGGGGGCTGGTCAGCCATTTAGATGGGGAATAGACCAAGAACAGTCGTTTATGGATTTAAAATCTGCTCTAATAGGGGATGAAGTTATGGCTTATCCAAATGATGAAGGGTTATTCATTTTGGATGTAGATGCAAGTAACACAGGAATAGGTGGTTGCTTATCACAAGTGCAGTTTTGTAAGATCTCTCAAACTGAAGTTGAGAGACCTGTTATGTTTGCAAGCAAGTCCCTGACGAAAACCCAGCGCCGATACTGTGTAACTCGACGAGAACTTTTGGCAATGGTTACATTTATGCACAAATTTAGGCATTATCTATTAGGCAGAGAAGTTTTAGTTAGAACTGACCATTCGAGCTTGCGTTGGCTTATGTCTTTTAAGTCACCGACAGATCAAATGGCGAGGTGGTTGGAAGTGCTAGCACAATTCAATTTCAAAATAGAACACCGGAAAGGAAGTAAACACTTAAATTGTGATAGTTTAAGTAGGATACCATGTATACCAGGTGAATGTGATTGCTATGATCAGAACACTATTCTTGAGAACTTGCCTTGTAAGGGTTGTAAAATGTGTACAAAGCGTCACAAGGAGTGGTCGGGATTTGCCCAAGTTGATGATGTTGTACCTTTGTTCACTAGAAACATTACCGTTTCCAGGGAAAACAAAGGATTAAAAAGTTTTTATGCTTTTAGAATCATCTTACTTGTAATGCAGTTTCTGTCGACTTGTATAACCAAGGGATTCCAGAGATTGGGATTGGTTTATGGAGGACTCTACTGGCCAATTAAGTATATCTATGATATACGTCGGTTAAGGGTACAGGAAAGGTGCCCTGGGTTGTTGCCGAATGAACAGGAGGTATCCTCGGAAGGGGTGAAAGAGGGAAATGAACCAGCTAGTAAGTCATTTTTTATGAATGACCATGATGCAACCGTCAGTAGCAGTTTGTTTAAGACCTCGCTTCTTGTGGATCATTCGCCACAGAGTATTTCCCGTCTGCAGCGGGAGGATCCAGATGTGGGTCAGATTATTCTTTGGAGGGAAAATAACCAAAAGCCCTCTAGGGATAGCATTGCCGGAGAGTCACCCGTAATAAGAAACCTGTGGTTAAATTGGAATATATTGTGTATTAAAGGTGGTGTTCTGTTTCGAAATTACAAGTCCACTGATGGAATTATAAGTGAACAAATTGTGCTCCCAAATGTTCTAAAGAGAGAAGTTCTCAAGTCTTGCCATTGTTCAAAATTATCAGCTCACTTAGGGATAGACAAAACTGTATCAAAAATAAAATCTACATTTTGGTGGTACAACTTAAAAACAGATGTGCAGACTTTTATTCGTAATTGTACTGCATGTGCAGCTAGGAAAAGACCAGTTAAACCAGGGAGATACAACCTTACTGAATATTCTGTGTCATACCCAATGGACCGGGTCTGCACTGATATTGTTGGACCTCTTCCTATTAGTGATAGTGGAAATCGTTATATTCTGGTTGTAATGGACCAATTTAGTAAATATGTAGAATGTTATGCATTGCAAGATCAAAAAGCTGAGACAGTTGCAAAGAAAATAGTGTATGAATACTTTAGTCGTTATGGTTTAAGTCTTGATCTACACAGTGACCAAGGCTCAAATTATCAATCTAAAGTATTTCAAGAAATCTGTCGTTTGTTAGAAATTAATCGAACCAGGACATCAAGTTTTCACCCTTCAGCTAACGGAATGTGAGAAAGATTTAATCAAAGTTTATATAACATGATAACCACCTATATTAATGAAAATCAAAGTAACTGGGATGTGGATTTGCAGCTTATAACATCAGCTTATCGTTCTTGTGAGCACAGTTCTACAGGGTACAGTCCAAACAAACTTATGTTTGGACGGGAAGTAACTCTGCCTATTCAACTACAGTATGGATGTTTTCCAAAATCTAGAAACAAAAAGCCTAGCGAGTATGTAGATCAATTACAGTCAAAGTTAGAGAGAATTTATACTTTAGCGAGGACAAGTACTAAAACCAGTATTAAGAGACAAAAGAAAAATTATGATTCAAGAGTACATACAACTTCATTTAATGTAGGCGACTTTGTGTATTGCTTGGATAAAACTAAAATTATAGGTCGATCAAAGAAGCTTGAACCAATAATTTGGCAAGGACCATTTGTTGTCAGAAGGAAACTTTGTGATCTTCTATTTGAGATAAAAAATCAAAAGAAGTCAAAAATTGTTCATCATGACAAATTAAAAAGATACACTGCTGACTTAATACCAGTTTGGGCTCAAGTTCTCAAGGACAGCTTGACTTCAAAACTTAGGGAAAATGTTGAGCTAATACAACTTCAGCCGAAAACATCAAATAAAATTAATTCTAATGCAAGAAAGACATTTAGTAAACAACAACAGACAACAAAATATCCTATTCTCAGAAGAGGTGAGAGGCATAGGAAACAGACAGACTTTTTCAAAGTAGACCAAGAGGCAAAATGAGGTCACAAATTATAAATGGCGTTTGTTCCCAAAAACATGAATGGAGTTACGGATCTGCTGGAGGTCACTATGACTTCGTGGGACCAAGACAATCACATCATATCATATCCTATTACAAGACCTGAAATTTCAGGTATGATAACACTGGACCATGGTGTAGGCCTACAGAGGCTGGGATATCTTAATAACATTTTCCAGATGTCACTTTCGTCCAGACATTCTTTAAGCAGTCAGCAGAGACAACAATTCAAGCATTTGAAAGTTGGATTAAAGTGTTAAATACTAGTTAGAGAATGATCACGAATAAAGACAAACTAGGAAACAGAATGGCAATACCCTTTTAAATTTGTTAAAAGGATATTTTTAAAAGTTCTTTTCATATATTTTGATATATAACTTAATTATTTACAAATTTGAGTTTCGAATTGAGTAAGGGTTTAAACGAGTGTTTGTCTGTTCTCCTGATCATTTTCTGCTAATTCTATTGTGTAAAGTGATTAGTGTTATTCTTCATTTATGGATTACATAGCAGTGATTAGTGTTATTCCTCATTTATGGATTACATAGCAGTGAATAGTGTTATTCCTCATTTATGGATTACGTTTTCATTAAATAGAACAGTGAACAGTGTTATTCCTTATTTACGGATTACGTTTTTACAAGCATATACATGTACCTGGATATATCATTGTTTGGATATAAATACCATAGACATGGTTGATAGTGCAACTACATTGTAATTTCATAGAGAGATATATTGGAATTATTCTTGATTTGCTTATGTGTTACCTATTCAACTTGGATTAAACCTTGCATTTTATTTGTAATAATACATTTCTTTTCTTGATCAGTACAATTACTGGTAACTAGGATTCTGAGACTGCAAAGATGAATCTACTTACTAAGGGTTAACATATGGTTAATTAACTCCAAAGACAAACAATTTACTGACAGAAAAGGTGCTGAGGTTCAAGTGCTGATTCTCATTAAGAGTGACATATTACCAGTGTATGTTTACATTGATGACAGTGCCGGACCAGTCTATGCACTTGTACACGGGATGCTTTAGGCTTATCAGTCTAAATGTTGTATTCATGGTTGTTTATCACATGAACTGTGTTTATTGCAGCAAGGCTCTCACTGCAGCTTCTGAAATGGGGAGAAATATTTTTCTATTCCGTTTGGAACTATATCATAATTATATGATTTTATTTTGGTAAAAAAACCTTTAAAATTTATGGAAATTTTGAAGAAATCTCTGGATTAAGAGTGTATCTCCCATTCTAGCAAACAGTGAGGACCCTGCAACATCATACATGTATTATCTAATTCTAATACATAAAGGAATATTTAGAGGAACTTTATAACTTTAATGGAATATCTAAAGGAACTTTAGAACCATTTTCAAAATTACAAGTATCCCATAGTTATATTATTTGAAAGTATAATATATGAGTGAAAGTTGTTTTGTAGCCAGGAGGCTCCAAGTCAAGCAGGGGGGTAGTGTTGCAATTTTGAAAAAGTTGTTTTAAGTGTCATTTGTGAGTTAACCTTAGACTTTAGGTAGGTACCTGCACTTTCTAAAAGTAACTATACCAGTCATTTAAAGGTAGATAAGGGGCCTGAGATCCCAGGCTAGCTTGATGATTTATCACATTAAGATAAATATGTCTTCTTGGAGCATCCATTGGCCAGTCTTATCATCTTTGTCAAAGTAACCCGCAGTACCAGGTTAGATAATTAATGTCATTGGTACCTGAAGTTTCAGGTACGTAACTCAATGCTTGGGTATATAATGAGCAATCTACAAACAGGAGGGGAGAGAGAGGGGTTGAGAATTGAGTTTGGATCAGCTCCAGTATATCCTGTTGAAAGTACCAGCACCAGTTCCAGAACCATACATTGCATTTTGGACATAACATTTTATTCATGCCATCTAGAGTTTGGAACTATTGAATTTACTACAATTCTTGGAGTTTAAAGTACTAGTTTATTTAGGACTTGATGATGTGTGTTTTGTGATTGAATGAATGAGAATTAAACGTAGTAGAAGAACTTATTCTTGGTTATAACTTTTCCCTATGGAATACAGAAGTGGTGATTAAATGTGAAAATATCTAGAAACTATTAATAGCAAAAATCGTTAACCTAGATCAACCCTGTTGGCAAAAGCAGCAAGGCTAGAGTAAGGGATTTTTGTAACACTGGTTGGCAGGGGTTGTGATTTTTGTGACAATATGTACATCCAGAAACGTGAAGAGATTTAAAAACAATATATACATGCCCCAACCCAATTTATGTATTAAAAATGAAGAATAATTCAGAGAAATAAGACCCTTTCATGAGGTTTTTGTCAAATCCAAAGTTCTAAAGCTAGGTACCTTTTCAGAAAAACATTAAGTTCAATGACCATAACTCTGACAAAAATATTCAACCAGACCGATATTTGAACTTAAGCTGTACCTCATCTAGATTTATTTTTATGTCAAATATGAAGTTAATATCTGCAACGACTTCCAAAGAAAGACCGGAAAACTGAAAATTTGACAAAAAAAATAAAGTTCAAGGGCCATAACTCTGGCAAAAATTATTCAACCAGACTGAGATTGGGAATTAAGCTGTAAATCATCTAGAGTTAGCTTTATGCCGAATATAAAGTTAATATCTGCAACCACTTCCAAAAAAAGTCTGGAAAATCCCAAAGTTGAAGAAAAAAAATTAAAGTTCAAGGGCAATAACTCTGAAAATAATAATTTAACCGGACTGAGATTGTAACATAAGCTGCAACCTATACAGATTTAGCTTTGTACTAAATATAGAGTTGATATCTCGAGTAACTTCCATAAAAAGTCCAGAAGACCGGAAAACATTGGTAGGGGACTAAAAGGGGGAGATAACTCCTGAAGTAGTGGTCCGATCATAACGGAAATATGCGGTGCACAGGTTTATATGGTCATATGGCTATATATGAACTTTCAACAAAATTGAAGCAAAACTGTAGAAGAAGAAGGCCGGACAAAAGTGTGTCCACGGACGGACAGACGGACGGACAGACGGACAGACGGACGGACAGACGGACAACCTGATTCCAGTATACCCCCCCCCCCAAACTTCGTTGTGGGGGGTATAATAACACCTTTTTATTATATACCTGTCAGTTTCTGCAGTAAAATACGATAGTATTCGATCATGGAATACAACCTCTCAGATAAATTGTCCGTATTGCGCCAGCGTGCAATACACGATCCGTAGTTTCACGTCGAAAAGTTGGACTACTTTCACTCGGCAATAGCCGTAAATTTCCGTGACGCACTGGAGACGATTCTACTTTTCTGTTTCTGAATAAAATGAGTTAGAATATTGTTGTTCTTTTGTGTTCTTTAAATTAAAACAGGTATATAATAAATGGAATATTACACGAAGTGACGATATGAAGGATTGTATCACGTTCGTGGTTGTTTGTCCGAGGTATTCTCACGAGCCGCGGAGCGGCCAATGAGAATGCCACGGCCAAACAACCACTCATGTGATACAACCCTTTATATCGTCACTTCGTGTAATATTCCCTATTTATGAAATCACCGAACGTTATTTTCACCACAGCACATATTTGCTGTTAGTTGTATAATTTTTCATATATGTAAGAATTTCATGTTTGCTTAACACATTACCCCATAGTGACGCATTTTTGCGCATCAACAGAAGTCACTTTATGAAACCTATAGGAGCAAATGCTCTATTTATCACAATGGTTTCAAACTACAAAATTCTATTGTTTTTCCTTTCCTCTAGTTAATGCTCCTTTTCGGTAGATACATTCAAAGAGGTTGGGTCTAAAAATAGCCTAGGAGAGAATGAGTTAATTGCTTCAATGGACTCGTAAAAATGATTGGACATTTCAATGAAAGGAATCCTGGTTAATTTTTTATCACGACATGACTGACAATGGCAAACATTATGTATTGAGACAAAACTCCGAATAAGCCGATGTCTCATCAGGACCTAGTCTGTTTGTAAATGCGCATCAGAACCAATTTGAAATGCGTGTGCCGGTTTCACGGAAACAACGGGAAAATAGCATTCTGTACTGTTTGTCATTTGCAACCATCAGGCAAATTTAAGCTTTTGCATGATCTCAATTGCTACTCGCTACACGACTGATGGCTACACGAGATCAGTCTACACGACTGATGGCTACACGACTAGGCCATTTAACGTTGAATATTCAACATTGAAAAGGTTAAACATCGTTCGAATGTAACAATCTTGTAAATTGGAAAGTAAGCATACATGTATCACCGATCCATAACTTAAGCTTGTTCGTGAATACTATAGTAAGCACCTGTATTATTAAACGTATCACCATAGATATCAAAGCATACGAAATTTGTTCAATGTATGCAAGAGCAGATGACGACCACGAAGAAAGCAGACAATACTTTGTTCTGACATTAATACTCCAGGGAAGCGAGTAGAGACGCTGATCTGGGTCTATCCTATCAGTTTACTACAAAAATATAATGAAACACAGTATATATGTATCAATGTCATACAGTGCATACCCTGGCTTTTGTCAACACCGCTTGGAAGTTCTTAAGAGACACCTGTGACTGTGACTCTTCCAGAGAGGGAAAGGAGTCACTAATGTCCTTTGCAAACAGTGTAGACCCAGACGAGAATGCTCCTAGAGGAACCCTCTCACTAAGGTCTGCACTGTTTTTCATGTTATATTTATCTTTTAAAATTCCCGAATATTCACAGCAAGCTTGACCTTTTTGAATTTTAGAAAAGTTCAACTGAAAATGCAGCGTTGAAAGGGTTAATCTCCGTCATGAAAATCAGAGATAATAAGAGAACTACATCCAAACTAGTTGTCATTGGGGTATTAGTCTATGGAATTCTAGCAGGAATGTATGTCTTTGACTTGCCAGTGGGACTATTCATGTATGTATGCCAGTAGGAATGTTTGACTACGGCATGTCAGCCAGACCGTTTATCTACATCACGCCAATGGGTATCTTATCGATTGCGTTCCAGTAGGGATGTTTTTTCTATTGCATGCCAGTGGGAATTTTCACCCATTTCAGGTCAGCGGGAATATCTGTCTATTGTATGCCATCAAATCCTGTCTGGAAGAAAATATGAAACGCGCAAAAATCTCGGTTCGTCTATTTTTCAGTGTCTGAACAGTATACCTCGGAAATATTATAAAAAATGCATTTAAAACATTGATTCAAAGACTGAAACTTTGTGTATCACATGGTGGTAAATATTTTGAAGGACTGAGCTAATTATTTTGCCATTGTTTGTTAAGCACCTCGGAAAATTGACACAGATGCATTCATATTTGAACACCCCTCGTATCTGTTGTATGTCGGGAGGTTTATACATGCATGTCCACTGGCTCAACTGTGATCCATTTTGATTAATATGTTTTATAATCACCCACATATTCTTGACATATTACTGACCAGCATGTTTTGGTATGCCCTACAACATCATACTCATCTATTCTACTAGAGTGGTTTGGACTTATAGAATCAAGCATGGGGTTTGTTAAAGACGGGGGGGTTTCTATACCCGAGGTTGGTCTGTTCCAGTTGGAAACGAGCTTTAGCGAGTTTCCGACAGGAACAGACCAACCGAGGGTATAGAACACACCGGCTTTAACAAAACCCATGCTTGATTATTTTTCTCGCTGAAATGCGCCTTAAAACCAATTAAATTAACGAATTTTGTGAAGTACTACTTTACATTGCGTAATACGACTTCCATATCTAATAGCAACAGACCGCAGCATAACTTTAGGCGTGACACCAAAATGACGTCATTTGTTATGACAACCACACACGTTACGTTTCAAAATGGCGTAAATATAAATGACTGTGTGACTACAAAACAACGTCTTCGGTTAATTAAATAGGCTTTTAAAGTGTTTATATGATAAATAGAATTTCATATTCGTGCTAATTACTTATATTAATTTCAATTCATAAGGTTGTTGCCTATAGAAATGTTGGTATAATTCTGTAAGAATTCCTTCCCTTGTATTGATATTACCCAATCGCGCGTATGAATACATTTGTCACGGGGTGTTCCAGATAAGGATTTCTAGCACGGCTATTTTTAGTAACTCAGCTTATCTAGCACGGCTGAGAAGCGAGAAAGTGTGTGCTGGAACAAATACTTGAAGTTCGTTGTCTATGGGGTCCGTCTAATCTTGGGCTACTCCGTTTGCTTATAGAATAACAAAGATGTGTTTATAGAGACTATGTCATGGTCAATGATAAACCCTCTCTATAACGGCCACTAAAATACATCTAGTATTTTGTGTAAAAGGTAGGTGGCTGCTTAAAGCAAGGTAAAAGTAAAACAGAACGATCCTATAGGAGCGTTCTGTTTTACTTTCACATTGCTTTATGCAGCCACCTGCCCTAAATAGCAACTAATTAACACAATTAAGTGGCCGTTATAGAGAGGTTTTACTGTACTATGATTATAAAAGGCCATCTAATCAATATTCACACAGCAACTACTTCTTACATGAGCATTAATTAGGCAAAGGGTTACGTATATCGTATAAAGGGACAAGGCGGAACTTAGTCAACTGCAATAATGGTATTTAAGGTGAAAATTTTCATTGGGTGCAAAAGCAACATTTCGTTTGCAAATTAAACTATTGATTAACCCTTTCTGTAATGAACAATTAAGCTTAAAAAGATCACGTCATGAATATTTATTAACTTAAAGCTTATACCTTTAAATCATTTTTGTATAGCCAAAACGCCAAGCATCATATAGATATGTAATTCCATAAGCAAATAGAAGAAAGTCTGACCAGTAAGCCCCTACAGAAGCTGTCATCAGAATCTACCCTGTTTGCAAAGTGTGTAAAAAGGGTTTTGTATGAAAAAATGTGTTAATGAATTTATCATATACTAGTAATCTGCGGTGTGGGAGTGCCGAAGCAGAATGCCGTAAACCTCGGAAATGCGCTAGTACAATTTTTAGTCAAATTAGCAGTTTGAATCCGGCCGATAATGAATTTTAAAGAGAATACGCGGAACCAATGCATGGCGCATTTAATCGTTAGCCAATCGTAATGCTGCATAACCGATTCACTCCAAACTTATGCATCTTCTCTTGTGTTACTATGCTATTTATAGATAATGCACGAAACAACCGTCGGCTATAACTTGTTTCACTTTCTATAGCTCATTTTTAGGGTTGTGTGATAAAAGGCTTCTTACATGAATATGACACTCTCTAAAGGTCATGGTTGTCATATTATTATAATAAACTCCTTTTTGTACCATACATATGGTCTCCTTTTTCATTAAAGATATTAAAAAGTTATTCAGAATAATAGGGTCTGATGTTTTAACGTTTTAGCTGCCTACAGTGAATAATACAATTTGACGCCCAGATAGGAATTGCTTCGTGTCTAATAATGGCTATTTAAAACTTTATCTGGTGTCTTTTTTTCGGTTGGGTCAGAAAACTATATGTTGGTATGTTTTAGATACTTATGGCATGTGATAAAAAAAATAATGTATTTGTGATGGAGTTGTTGTTGTTGTTGTTGTTGTTGTTGTTGAAACGTAGCATGCGAAGGTCACCTGTGATTTTGTGAAATGTCATGTAACGTCGCCAACTCCAGGATAAATGTTGAACTTTACTCCATGAATAGTCATGTAAGAATTAATAATACATATCAATTAGAATAAGTGTTACAATAGCACATTAACACATGCATGTTTGGCCATGACAGAAACTGTAAAACCGTCTTATATAATAAGCAAACAGGCGGTTCCTATAGGAGCCGTCTGATCTGGGTCTACTTTATTTGCAAAGGCGTAGAGAGGTGTATTTATGGGGAAAAGGTTAACCCTTCTCTTGCTGAATTTTAAAATACATTTCTCCTTCTGTACTCATGCCCTGTTGTATATTTGCCTATATTTTCACTGTGTACAAGTATTTCGCTGTGAAATCACCGCTGTGGAGTGCATTGGTTGCACAATCAACTTGTAAATAGTGCAGACCCTGATGAGACAGCTCCTGCAGGAGCTGTCTCATCTGGGTCTTCACTATTTACAGGTAGGTATATTGACGTGAATAGCAAGCGAAGGGTTAACATTGCGAAAACACCTTACGATTGAAAATTCAGAACTTGTTTAGAATTATTTTCAAACGATCAAATTTATTACTCTCGGAGGTGTAATAATGTTCAAGCAAATGTTAGGAAAACATCATGCCAGTGTCAAACTGAAGGACTTTTCAATCTTCAAACTTTCCTATCTTAAACTTTACAGTAAAATCCCTCTAAACCGGAATTCTAGAAGAGAAAAAAATAGATACTTTTATGCAGGTCTCCATCAGTATAAAATACTAATCTTCAAATATAATTGTCATTTTGTTTATAAAACGAGCTGACTGTCAAACGGTTTGGATCCTAATAAATAACTCATATACAGCTAAATTGTTTGATGAGGTTTTCACAAATCTGCAGCTCGTTAATTCCTACGTGTTCATGATGTAGTTCGTGTTAGTGCTTTTGAGACAGCTGAGGGAAATGAAATGAAATCCAGTAAAAGAGATATATCGTTTATAAGACTTTGAAAAAATTACTAATGACTTTTCAAATAGCGTAGAAGATACGTATAGACGTGACCAAAGCCATTTCGAGGGCTTGGTCAAAACTATTGTAACTCCATCACTTTGTGAAGGAGCTACAATAGTTCTGCACCAAGCCCTCGATTTCTTCTGATAAGTGTCTGTACCGTATGACGCTTATCGACATCTTTGAACAGCATTCCGTCATCACCCTCAACAGACAGTGCAGAACAATATAAAGCGCCGTCCCTTTGTCCCTTCCCCCCCCCCCCCCCCCTTTGACTCAGCGATTGGTCTAAGTCTATAGAGCGCATCCTGTATATAGCGACTAGTAAATTAATACAAAAAGAACCTGTCTTCAGCGAACATCAAAATGATGTTTGATTATGAGATCTATCTCGGTGTTGCAAAATCAAATGAATTTAGAATCTATACCAATTCATCAGTTTAGAGGTTCAAGTGTAAATATTGTATTGCTGTAAATATTGATGATCATTGCCTGCTCAAAATTATTTTCCTTACAAATTGAAAGTCTGATTAACCCTTCTCTTGCTGAATTTTGAAATACATTTCTCCTTCTTTACCTATGCCCTGTTGTATAATTACATTTGTACCCGCAATAGTACTGTGTGTAATATACCAAGACAAAATGGTGACGCCGCGACGTCACCATGTTGTCTTGGCCATGCTGTCACTACTGTGACAACCCTCTTATAAATAGTATAGGTATAGGTCAATTATTATATCTTCACTGTGTACAAGTATTTCGCTGTGCAATCACTGCTGTGGAGTGCACTGGTTGCACAATCAACTTGTAAATAGTGCAGACCCTGATGAGACAGCTACTGCAGGAGCTGTCTCATCTGGGTCTTCACTATTTACAGGTAGGTATATTGACGTGAATAGCAAGCAAAGGGTTAACCTTTGATCAAATACAGCCTTAAGCGACCATTCACTTTTGCATATAGGAGTCTTAAAAGTAGGTGGTTGTTTAATGGAGGGCAAAAGAAATACAGAAAGCTCCAATAGGAGTAACTGCGTTGCTTTCGATGTCTTTACTACCCATATTTATAGCTTTCGTTCTGGTCGCTTAACACAGGTTCTGCTATATATGCAATTCGTTCAAAATTAGAGAAACTACTGGCCGAGTTTCAAACAGCTTTGATCCTGGTGAGACACCCAATATATCGGTGTTTAACCCGTTATCTCATAGGCTTTTTTAGACCCAACCTCTTTGAACAAATCTACCGAAAAGGAGCATTTACCAGGGAAAGGGAAACATTTCGAAGTGTTCAGTTATGAAACCATTGTGATAAATAGAGCATCTGCTCCATAGCAGCAAATGCTCTATTTATCAAAATGGTTTCAAAAAGTGACTTTTACAGAGAGGTTGAAAATCGTATTTATGGTGGAAATGGTTAATCCGGATCTAAGTTACAAAAACAAGATAACGCTTTACACTATAATAATTATTATGTGATATCAGTCATGTTAATGATTTGTTTTTATCCCCTGTCGTCGGCGGACGAATATAGTTTTGGAGTTGCCTGTTATCCGTGCGTCCGCCCATGCGTCCGTTCGTCTGTATTTCAATAACTCAATTAAAGACCGAGACCAGCACTTGCTTGATGAGGGATATCAGTTCAAAGAATTTGCTTATTTAATTTCGTTTGTTCACATACATTTCAATGCTAAAGCCTTACATGTTAGATAGTTCAATTTATCTTGACTACCGCGTGTGATTTTAAAATTGCGTTCCAAATATAGACTCTGAATATAGAACAAATGTAAAAAGCCCTTATCACCAATTACATTGCAATTACACCGAAATTGCTAAATTCAAGGACGTTCTGTCAATTGGTTTCTTGATAGTTAGCAATCACTGTGCAGTTTCTGTCTAGTTACTTTGCTAGTTCACTGGCATTCGGATTATGGATGTCTAAAAGAAGATGTCAACAATTCGTGGAAATATCAATAATTAACCCTTACCCCAATGTAAAAAAAATATGTCGGCTCAAATTTGCATCAGGTGTAATTTTAAATACATCCAATACGATCAAGGTATTGAGAAAATATTGTCAAACGGCTTGGATCCTGATGAGACGCCGAGTTACTCGGCGTCTCATCAGGATCCAAGCGGTTTGAAAATCCGAGTCAGGTCGCGCTTAGCTAGATAAGGTTTATATTTTGTAACAGTGTCTCAATGTCATTACAGTGTCGCCCACACTCAGGTACTGTATCCCCAGAGACCGATCAGTTTACAAGCTGTCAATTACTATAGAAATGGCATAGGTCTCCATCACATTCTCAGGTGATCACATTTGCAAACAGTTTGGATCCAGATGAGACACTGAGTATCACTGACGTTTAATCCGGATCGAAAATGAAAAACATTTTCATGAATTTTGCAAGCAGAGCTGACCCACATTTTACTGTTCCTGAAGGAACCGACTGAGAAGGGTCTACTCTGTATGCCAATGAAATTATATGTAATATGATTCCAAAGTTTCTGCCATAACAAAACAGTACTGTGTGCATATAAAATTATAAAAATACAACTAATAAATATTCATGATGTCATTATTTCTTACATGAAAGGTTAAACGATGACAATTTGGTCAATAGAACCTTTATTGAGCGGATATTCATTTATTGAACACGTGGGTCCTAAAAAGGGTGGTTGCTTAATACAGGACAACCATAATGCAGAAAGTTCCTATAGGAGCTTCCTGTATAACTGTTGACATACATTAAGCTACAACCTGCCTTACAGACCCATAATTATACCTGTTTTTGATGACTGCTTAACCCATTCCCACTTAGGCTATTTTTAGACCCTGTCTCTTTGATTAAATCTACCAAAACGGAGCATTAACTAGAGAAATGAAAAATTTCAGAATTGTGTAGTTTTGAAACCATTGTGATAAATAGAGCATTTGCTCCTATGGAGCAAATGCTCTATTTATCGCAATGGTTTCATAAAGTGACTTTTACAGAAGCGTCAAAAGGCGTCAATATGCGGGAATGGGTTAAGACACGTTCTACTGCAACCAGACTGCAAATGTTGCAGGTCACTAGGAAAAACTAATACGTGGGGTTGTTTTCTCATGTTATATTTTGCATGCCGGGGGAAAATGTCATCTGATCAGATAACACGTGATCCAATAAAAACACCGCGCAAACAAAATCAAATTAGGTTTTATTTCTGTGAAACTTTATAAAAAACCACCTTACAGTAGAGCATGTCCTAAACGGTCATTCATTTATTGAGCATATGAGTTTTAAAAATCAGGTGGTTGCTTAATGCAGGTCAAAAGTAATGCAAAAAGATCATATTGGAGCTTTCTGCATTATTTTTGACCTGCATTTAGCTACCACCTGCCTTACATGTCCATAATTAGACCCAGATTGCGTAAGTGTGTTAATGACGAAAGAACGAATGGTGGAATCTGTTCACAGTGACCACGTATTGAATCAACGTCGGTGTAATTTCAAATGAACCATTCCAAATTCAAAAAGGTCAACCTTACCATGAATATTCAAGGATTAATTGAAAGAAAAGTGTAACATGACAGTGCAGATGAGGAGACAGCTGTACGAGTCCTCTCACCCTGGTCTACGCAAGTTGCTAATTGGGTAAGTGTGATTTATCAACATTTACTTCTTCCGATGCTGATCTTTCAAATAGACTGTTCCAAACTGCAAAGCGGCCAAGTTTGCCGTGAATATTTGGGGATATCTTTTTAAAATAAGAATACCATGGCAAATAGTGCAGATCCCGGATGAGAGGGATGCTGTAGGAGCCGTCTCATCCGGGTCTACACTGTTTGCTAATTGTGTATGTGCATTTGATAACGATGAATACAGTAAAACCTCTCTATGACGGCCACTAAATTACATTAAGTATGTCATGTTAAATGCAGGTTGCTGCTTAAAGCAAGATGAAAGTAAAACAGAACGCTCCTATAGGAGCTTTCTGTTTTACTTTCACCTTGCTTCAAGCAGCCAATTTAGTGGACGTTATAGAGAGGTTTTACTGTATACAGTGGAACCTGTCGAAACAGACCATTATTGAGCCTTGTTGTCATATAACCCTCCAAATGATGAATTTCAAAATGGACTATTCCAAAATTCAAAAGGTCAAGCTTACCGTGAATATTTGGGGATATGTTTAACCCTTTCCCTGCCAAACTCTGTCGTCTGCTAACTTTGTCATCTGCTACAAATTTTCAATCATTTGATTTTCTTCATTTTTGTTTCAAAAACATAGTAACAGTAACAAACAGATTGGATCCTGATGAGACGCCGAGTTACTCGGCGTCTCATCTGGATCCAAACTGTTTGCATAGGTAATCACAGATCCGGCATTGACAGCGAAAGGGTTAAGCAGTCACCTGCCCTAAATATTAACTAATCAACACAATATAGTGGCCGATAAAGAGAGGTTTTACTGTAGGCCATGATATAACGGTTCCTATAAGCTCCCTCTGACCAGTCTTCTCTGGTTGTTTATGTGTTATAAATTCTTTATTGCTTATTATGGTATTGAATTTCCTTATTTTATACTTTAATGTAATAATCAAAGTAATGAATATTCGTAATGTGCTACGTCATATATAATGTATGAATGTATTCATGAGGTAAAGTGTTAACAATGCCAACATCCGTAATCCTTACAACGCTGAAGTTTGAAATGGACTGTTCCAAACTTCAAACAGGCAAAGCTTATGGTGAATATTTAGGGGAATTTTCTAAAGAAAAGTGTAACATGACAAACAGTGCAGACCCTAATGAGAGGGCTCCTTTAGGGGCACTCTCATCTAGGTCTACACTGTTTGCGAAGGAAATTAATGTCTCGTTTCCCGCATTGTAAGAGTTCATCTTTGTGACAAAGACCTCGATTTCAACGACCGCATTTCCAAGTTAATTATCTAATCTTCGCCTTACATGGCATCTGGTTTTCTAAGAATAGAACAGTTATAGCTTTAATTCGTAAGTTGGGCATACATTTGACAATCCGATACTAATTTCAGTAATTTGTCTTTTTCCCATTACGTAATGGAACCTACAAATATAGGAAGACATGTATCAGAGATAGACATTATACAGATATGCCATTAAACCTTTACTCCATACACAGTAAAATCTCGATTAGTCGAAATTTTAGTATAAAATAATTTAGACTCTTTCAGACAGGTTGCTGCTTAATGCATGATGAAAGTCATGCAGAAAGCTCCTCTAGGAGCTTTCTGTATGACTTTCACCATACATTAAGCTGCCACCTGTCTTAGAGATCGATAATGATGCGTATTTGAGTATTCGAATAATCGATATTTTACTGTATACGACGTTTTATGCCTATCGAGCAGAGTAGACCAAGATCAGACGGTTCCTGTTTGCTTATGAAATGACATAGAATAGTTTCTGCCATGGTTAAGTATTAATGTGTTCATATACCATAAAAGAAAGTTCATCTTACTTTATTCATGAATATCCACATATTTATGATTCGTTATTTCATAAATGAATATTCATGAAGCAAGAGTTTAAACCTTCCCCTCGTATAAAAGCCGTTTCACGCATTTGCAAACAGATTAGACCGATATCAGACGAGTCCTATATGAGCCATCTGATCAGGGTCTGATCTGTTTGCTTTTGACTTGATGCAGATTTGATTATGCAGTATTTATCAAAGCAATAGAGATGGTTGATATCTTTGACTCAGAACAATATAAAATAACCTGTTATTTTCGGTGACATTGCTTCGCCTTCATCCGAATGATGAAAGCGAAACTATGTCGCCGAACATTGCAGGTAAAACAACATTATCGCGAGCCAAGGATATTGTACGGAATCCTGTTGGGCCAGCATACCAGCAAAACAAAACTGTTTTACAAAGGTGGTACAGTAAAACCTCTCTATAACGGCAACTAAAATGTGTTAATTAGTTTGTATTTGGGACAGGTGGTTGCGTGAAGCTCCTATAGGAGCGTTCTGTTTTACTTTCACCTTGATTTAAGCAACCACCTGCCTTTAACACAAAATACTTGATGTAATTTATAGGCCGTTATAGAGAGGTTTTACTGTAAAACGCTGTTGCACTTTCGCATTTTTCGGCTTTTCACCAAAATTCTAAAACAGAACAATAGAATTGGCACAAACAGGATTCCGTATTGGTGATTAATATCTTTGACTGAGGGCAAATCTTTTTTATCTGTACATCAGCTGGTGAAGGCGATGCGATGTCGCCGAAAAGTACAGTGAAAAATATTGTTCCGAATAATTCAGCAACAAATGGTGTCGACAAGAACATGCTGATGTTGATGCGCTTTCGGATTGGAAGAATCGTTATTATTACATTATTGATACACATATTGCTTTTTCCAAATTACCAGCTATTTCTAACTTTTCTTCACTTCAGCCTTGTGTACGTTTGAAACAGCTTAACCTTCATTCGGCTTCTTCTTTTCACATACCATCTCTTTTGATCAATAAGTGTTTTTACAATGGAGCGAAAATTTTACTTTCACCTTTAAATTCTACTATACAATGCGTTTCTGATACAGTGCTCCCTCCCTACAACGGCCCTCTCAATAACGAGTCCCTCCCTACAACGGCCCTCTCAATAACGAGTCCCTCCTTACAACAACGCATGTCACTGTTTCAGTGCTCCCTCCCTACAACGGCCCTCTCAATAACGAGTCCCTCCTTACAACAACGCATGTCACTGTTTCCGAAACAACAAGGCTCCAGAAACAACTTTTTTTCATCGTAATTTATTTATGCCTCCATCAAACCCTATGTTGTGACCACTCTTTAGAATCGTCACTTTGTGACGATTCTAAAGAATGGTCACAACATAGGGTTTGATAGAGGCATAACGGTTTTAGTTCTCGAAATACACCTTATCTGGGGATATGCAAACAATCTAATTATGTTTGATTTTTCCCTCCCTATAACAACTCCCTCTGAACAACACATACAATCTTCGTATCCCAAAGGATGTCGTTGTAGAGAGGGAGCACTGTATTCGTAAACAGTCCGTTTACAAAAAAAAAACAACAGTGTATCCTATAATCAAAAAGTGCGATGCTAAGATGTGCATATGTTGTAGTAATATTTCTTGTAACTCAACAATCAAATCAACAGTTAATTGCAGATCAGTTCAGACGTGGATTGCACTACAACCAATATCATATATGTTTTGACTTGAAACGCCCCTGGTTGCGGTATGCAATATGTTGGCCAAACAGGCCATACCCTGAAGACCAGATTTAGGGAACATGCATACCAATGCCGAAACAAAAAAACTTAGAAATAGTTTATACCTGCATTTTAGAAAGTCCGGCCTTTCATTTAAAGATGTATTTATTCAACCTGTACAACACCTTTCATATGATAAGGATACTACTGGTAGTTTTAAGTCGAAAGCTAGGTTCATGGCTGAATTAAATTGGATCAAAAAATTACAAACCCGTTTCCTTTTAGGCTTAAATGACAACATTTACCAGAAAGGCAATACATGTATTTCAAAAGATCCTGACATCGAACGTTTTCATTTTTTCTATTAGGAAACGCAAATCTCGTTCACATGGAATTCGTGAAAATGCTAATATTAAACGAAAATCTCGTATGAAGATGACTATTAACTGGAGTTTTTTTAAAAGAGGATTTGACACTTCAATCCTCTTTTTTAGGGGTACGATTTCGGGGCAGATTCTGTATAAATCAAAGATTTGGGGGAATATTCCCCCGTTCTATTGGGAAACTGAAAGGAAAAACTCAAAAATGCATATCAATCCTCTTTTTAGGGGTACGATTTCGGGGCCGATTCTGTATAAATCAAAGATTTGGGGGAATATTTCCCCGTTCTAATGGGAAAAAGAAAGGACAAAACTCAAAAATGCATATCAATCCTTTATTTCACAACTAAGTATAGGGGAACATTCCCCCAAAATCGACTGAATATGAATACAATCTATTGTTTGTAAAACTATCTGGCATGCAATTTCTAAAAATTTGGGGGAATGTTCCCCCAACTTGAAATATTTTTACTTGTCAAGAATAAAGACGGGGGAATATTCCCCCAATGTTTCTCCAAATTAAAACAAATCAGTGTGACAAGAATATAAAAATGGGCCACAGGGGAATAATCCCCCAAATTTAAACAATGAGTTTGCGTCAAAAGTAATAAATGGGGGAATGTTCCCCTATATCATACAATTGCTGAAGCCATGTGGAAATGTCCCTAAAAGTTGAAAAAAACTCAAGAGTAAAAATGGGGGAATGTTCCCCTACATCATGGGAAACAAAATCAGTGCATATCAAGAGTAAAAATATTAGGAAAATGTTCTTCCATTTAAGACCCCTCCACATCAGAGCAACGGGGGAATATTCCCCCAAATTGCTCAAGCCATTTTAGAATGTTCCTCCAAATTGTAAACAATGAGTTTCCGTCAAAAGTAATAAATGGGGGAATGTTCCCCTACATAATACAATAGCTGAAGCCATGTGGAAATTTCCCTAAAAGTTGAATATGAATACAACCTATTGTTTGTAAAACTATCTGGCATGCAATTTCTAAAAATTTGGGGGAATGTTCCCCCAACTTGAAATAGTTTTACTTGTCAAGAATAAAGACGGGGGAATATTCCCCCAATGTTTCTCCAAATTAAAACAAATCAGTGTGACAAGAATATAAAAATGGGCCACCGGGGAATAATCCCCCAAATTTAAACAATGAGTTTGCGTCAAAAGTAATAAATGGGGGAATGTTCCCCTATATCATACAATTGCTGAAGCCATGTGGAAATGTCCCTAAAAGTTGAAAAAAAACTCAAGAGTAAAAATGGGGGAATGTTCACCTACATCATGGGAAACAAAATCAGTGCATATCAAGAGTAAAAATATTAGGAAAATGTTCTTCCATTTAAGACCCCTCCACATCAGAGCAACGGGGGAATATTCCCCCAAACTGCTCAAGCCATTTTAGAATGTTCCTCCAAATTTTAAACAATGAGTTTCCGTCAAAAGTTATAAATGGGGGAATGTTCCCCTATATCATACACTTGCTGAAGCCATGTGGAAATTTCCCTAAAAGTTGAAAAAATCTCAAGAGTAAAAATATTTAGGAGAATGATACACACCAGAGCCACAGGGGAATATTCCCCCACATAGCTTAAGCCATTAGAGAGTGTTCCTCAAAATGTAAAACAAATCAGTGTGTCAAGAATATAAAAATAGAGCCACGGGGGAATATTCCCCCAAACTGCTTAAGCTATGGACATGTCTCTCCAAACTGAAATAATCAGTTTGTGCCAAGAGTAAAACTGGGGGAATGTTCCCCCACCCAGACAATTGGCTTAGGCCATGGGAGAATGTTCCTCCAAGTTGAAAAAATCTGCATATCAAGAGTGAAAAATTATGAATGTTCTCCCTTTTAGACTCTCAACATCAGAGCCACAGGGGAATATTCCCCCAAATAGCTTAAGTCATGGGAGAGTATTCCTCAAAATTGAAAAAAAATGTCAGTGTGGCAAGAATATAAATTAGAGCCACGGGGGAATATTCCCCCAAATTGCTTAAGCCATGAACGATGTTCCTCCAAACTAAAACAATCAGTTTGTGCCAAAAGTAAAAATGGGGGAATGTTCCCCCACTCAGACAATTGCTTAGGCCATGTGAGAATGTTCCTCCAAGTTGAAAAATCAATGCATATATTAGAAGAATGTTTCACCATTTAAGACTCTCTACATCAGAGTCAGTGGGGAATATTACCCAAAATAGCTTAAGCCAATCCAAGATATGTATCGTGTCAAACGATCATACAATTTGAAAACATCAGTACACCTCGAGAGTAACAGTGCATCTCGAGAGTAACAAGAGAATCGGTAGAACCGATGGATGCTCCCCAACTCCTGACAAATTTTAAGTATGAAAAATAACAAGGGGCAAACACTCCTAAATTATGCAAAGGAGAGTGATGATTATTGTGCCACTTCTCCTCATCGAGATCAATCTACGTACGAAAATCCATGTTGATACCTGTTATAGTTTTTGTGTTATGCTCCGAACAAATTTTAAGTATGAAAAATAACAAAGGGCAATAACTCCTGAATTATGCAAACGAGAGTGGTGGTTCTTGTGCACTGCACTTTTCCTCTTCGAGATCAATCTACCTATGAAGTGTCAAGTTGATATCTATTACATATTTTGTGATATGCTTCGGACAAAATTTGGACGGACGGACAAGTATGAAGCTAGCACACCTAATAGTTGTCAAGTTATTGAGCGGACCAAGATCTGGCTAATGGGCGGACGGACGGACATACAAACACCATACCATAATACGACCGAAGTTACCTTCGGGCGAATTAAAATTATTTTAACATTTAGCTATGAGTATGAAATAATTATTTCTTATTATATATTTTAACATGGTATATACATTTTAAAACAAACAGTAAAACATAATAAATTATTGTCAGTATAAATGTCTGAATCAACAGCACATCTCAGCAGTTACTAAATCTGTGGGGCTCCTTGAACTTTTCTAAGACGGTCTATTTTCAATTTTTCAACAATGCCTTCCTCTGTATACTTGACTGTGTAAACTGAAACATAATAAAATATGCATTCATTACCTGTAATAATGCCCATTGATAGTGCTACGATGAAACAACTGCAAATACCGAGCTAATTCAACTTTCCAAATTATGCTACATGTGTTAAGGCAAATGGCTGAGACATAAGAGATGTCTGTATTTCTCTTATTTACAACTAGCAGTCTGTTTGACATTGTTGTTTTCTTGATTCCATTAGCAAACAGACATACTCTGATCTAAGGGATCCTATAGGATCTGTCTGATCTGGATCTACTCTGTTTACAAATGCACGGAAACGTGTTTATATGAAGGAAAGGGTTACGGAGATAACATGCACAAAACATTATCCCTTTACTCCATGAATATTCTTGTTAGAAATGATGACATCTTGGATATTAATTAGGTCAACTTTTAAAGTGGTATATTAAAATATTACTGAAGCAGAAATTGTAGAATCATATCTTTATTAGAATGGTGTATTTCATGTAGTAAAGGGCTACGGAAGAAAGTCAGGTGTCCGTCCACAGCATGTCAAAACCTAGAACAAACAAAATCCATTTTGAGAAAACATTGTGATAATTAAAGATGAGAAGCGCTAATATGGTTAGCCATTTTCTTCATATAAATGCTTTTTCGCATGTTTGCAAACAGAGTAGACGCAGATCAGTCAGCTCCTATAGGAGCTGTCTGATCAGGGTCTGCTCTGTTTGCTTATGAAATTATATGGATCTCATTTCTGAGTCTGTACTTTATGTCGCAGTAAAAAAAACGTCCTTTGTTAATAATGCTGGAAAATTATTTGGCTCATAATGATTAGTATTTGATGATGTCATCATTATTTCTTACATGAACCCAGTGCATTTGGCCTACCATACCAACACTCTACCGACTGTGCTATCAAGCCACACAGTCTATTATTTGAAGTCTATCAACTGTTTCACCACAATCTCTACCCGACTACACACATCTCATCCCGAATTCTTACTCAAAGAATGCTCCATGGGTTTCTTATCAGTACAGTTTTTTCATATATATATCACACAGGCCCTGTTGGTGATTTACGTTGGGCGCCAAATGTAACATGTTGAAAAAGTTGTGACTCGACGGGGACTTGAACCCATGGTATTTGGCTTATCATGCCAACACTCTACAAACTCAGCTATCAAGCCACACAGTCTAAAGCCTGTTAACTTTTTCACCACAATCTCTACCCGGCTACAGAAATAAATTAAGTTGTCTAAATTCAGTCGAACTATTTTTTTACAACCAACAGTCAGTAATGCGTAATTTATTAACACTTTTCTGATACTAATATACATGTATTGATATTTTAAAAGTCCTGAGCTTGTTGCATTTTGTGCAGGCGGTTACTTAATGCAGAATAAAAGCAATGCAGAAAGCTCCTAGTATGGGAGACTGAGTGTTCTGCATTACTTTCAGTCTACAATAGCTACCACCTGGATTTTGATAATTTTATAAAACCTATTTCTTTATATTTAATTGATTAATAGTTGTATTTTATCAATACCCCCCTTCCCCCCCCCCCCCCCCCCCCCCCCCACACACACCATGTTAGCTCGCATGTGTGTACTCTGGTTCTAGGACATTAGCCCACCCGGACGACAGCCCACCAGGATGACAGCTCACTATTTCTCTAAGGCCGGACAGTAGCCCACTCGTGTTTTTTGTCGGGGCGGACGTTAGCCCACTCGTGATTTTGTGGAGGGCGGACATTAGCCCACTCATATTTTTTTGATGGGCGGACACTAGCCCACTCGGACACTAGACCCCTCGAGATGCATATACCCCACCCCCACCCCATATATTCAGGGCGGACAGTAGACCCCTCGTAATTTGCTCACCTATTTATGTAGGTTTGTAAGGCCAAATGACATTTGCAGACAGAGTAGAACCAGATCAGACGGCTCCTCTAGGAGCCGTCGGATCAGGGTCTACTCTGTTTGCTAATATAATTCGGAATATCTGTGTCTTTACTTTCTAAAATGGATACAATATTCCACCTTCCATATCGTATTATGAAATAAACATAGAACAGGTAAAGAGTTAAACACTTAAAGGTGTGATAATCCAATTAATGACAAGCATGTGTTCGATAATCCAAACATCCTCGGTCCGAAAGAGACTTGTTTTCCGTATTTGATAAATCATGGGTAATTACAACGATTTTCACCTAATTGGGAGTGTGAATAAACATATATTATAATATTGAGGGGTCTACTGTCCGGGTGGGCTGATGTCCGCCTCGTTAATATGCATATCGAGGGGTATAGTGTCCGAGTGGGCTAATGTCCGCCCATCAAGAAAATACGAGTGGGCTAATGTCCGCCCTCCACAAAACCACGTGTGGGCTAATGTCCGCCCCCCCCACAAAAACACGAGTGGGCTACTGTCCGCCCTTAGAGAAATAGTGGGCTGTCATCCGGTAGGGCTGTCATCCGGGTGGGCTAATGTCCGTTTACCGTGCACTCTAAATGGTGATATCGAGCTACTTTCGGTTTTAACAATATCCCGGCAGATCCATCACAAAATTAGCATGTCAAACAGCTCATTGATGAGACTAACACCGAGTATAGATAGTCTTATCAATGAGCTGTTAATTTTGTGATGGCTGTCATCTACTGTTTTGGCAATTGTTCCTATTTCGTCTACCCCTAATTTTACACCCTGTCCCATTTCGTCTACTGCTTATATTTTTCATGTCTTTAATCAATTTTATCTTCACAAATTATACATGGAATTTCTTTTTTTGTAATTTTTGATCATCAAATGTGAATATATTGGACCCAAACTGATGTGATGGTGATCTAGATCTTAACTAAAAACATGGAGGCAAAGATGTAAAGCAGTTTTCTGTAGGATTATAAGAATTAACTTAGAAATCTTATGCAAGCAAAAATGCAAATTTTAAAAAAAACTTTTGATCTGGGTCCAAACCCAACTAAAATAAGTGGTGGTAATGCTTAAGAAAACTGTGAAAACATGATTATGCAATTGCCCAACTGATATAAGTCATGGCAATCCCCCCCAAACAGTGATAGGTGTCAAGAATACTACTGTGGATTAAATCTACTGCAAAAAAGACATCTTAACCCTTCGCTTGCTATTCACGTCAATATACCTACCTGTAAATAGTGAAGACCCAGATGAGACAGCTCCTGCAGGAGCTGTCTCATCAGGGTCTGCACTATTTACAAGTTGATTGTGCAACCAGGGCACTCCACAGCAGTGATTGCACAGCGAAATACTTGTACACAGTGAAGATATATGCAATTATACAACAGGGCATGGGTAAAGAAGGAGAAATGTATTTTAAAATTCAGCAAGCGAAGGGTTAAATATCTAAACCAAAAAAAAGATAAAAAATGAAGATCACACATTAAAAAGTCCTAAAATGTCTGAATCGTGTATGATATTAATACAATAACTGAGTAAATATAACTTAATTGATAACAGTAGACGAAATGGGAACAGGGTAAACTTTTAGAGTAGACGAAATGGGACTGCATTACAGTAGACGAAATGGGAAGTAGACGAAATGGGAATAAAGCATATATTTGAGGAAATAGCAACACATAAACAATCTGTATAAATGTGAGGTCCGGTCAGGGAATAGGTACGTACTTGATTAATGTCCGTTTATATATTAATTATTGTAGAAACGATAAGTACCGCGATAATATGAAACACATCCCCGATCCAGAGATTATAGAAATCGAAAAGTATCCTTACCTTATCTAATTTCCAGTCGCTATTGTTAGGATCTGAAATCTCGGTCGGTTCGATCTCTCCATTGTCCCCAACACACACGCATGCTCTTCTGATATACAACATATAACAGTATAGCCTACACTCATCTAGCAACTTTCATGTGTTGAAAACTGCGCGTGCCAAAATCGACCAGCTTCCGGTTCTCGAAACGAGGCTCTAATAATGAACTGATCCAATTCGAAAGAGGGGGAATTTTAGAGAATATTTATGGTTGATGATAAATATGTTATTTTTGATTCCATGACTGATCTTTGTTGATGAACATCTCACCCATGTTTCATTTTAATATCAAATAAGTGAAAAATGGAGAAACAAATATTTTACGCGGCAATTCTTTAGCGGGTGACACCCCTAGAGACGAAAATTGAGGCACCAGCGGTTGAAAACTGACGTTGGCGGCAACATCAAACAGGGACGATACATGCATGCATCAGGCATTATATACCAGATTACTTACCTATCGATCAAGATCAACAAAGAGAGAAGGTTAGTGAAATATTTTATGATGTTGAGATACTATCAATTTCACGATTTTTCAGTTCATGCTTATAAATATCAACAATTTAATAGCTGACTGTTTATGATGACATTTAAATGCACAAGGAATTTTTTTATCTGAGCAAAAACTGTAGAAATAGTTCTATGTTATTTCATAAACAAACAACAGATCCTGATCATACACCTCCCACAGGATCCATCTGATTTGGGTTTACAGTGTTTGCGTAGGTGCCAATATGTATTACATGTACTATAGAGTTGATCAAACTGAAGTCTATGTGAGAAATAATGAAATATAGCTGTATTTTATGATATCATTCAGCGAACGATGGAATTTTAAATTACCATGACAGACACTTTAGAATTAGATCTATATTATTTCATAAGCACATGGGTCAGATCCTGATCAGACATGGCTCGAGGAGCCATCTGGTCTGGGTCTACTGGTCTGGGTCTATTAATTCTGTTTGCAAAGATGTCAAAAGTTGTCCCATTGGGGAAAAAAGTAATAATCTTCAATATTGTTAACCTCTTTGAATCTACACGCTTTCATTAAAGGCATTCACATGCTTTTAAATTGTATCTTTTAATTGAAGAAATCAGGATGGATCATGACATTTAAATTGCATAAATCTAAAAACTAATTCACGTACTAGAGTATATATGTATTCTAGTGTTGAAACATCTCTAAAATTCAAATTGGTCAAATGCAATTCTTACAAAAATATGTTATAAAACTTATTGGTAAATTTATTCAAGATAACAACTGGATCGATACATTCTCATAATTTAGAATAGCTGTGGGCATTTTTCCAATATGCTAGTAGAGAGAAACACCACGTGCCCATTCACAGCAGGGAACCAATCACCAATCAACCGTATACGGGGCATCAGTATATTGTACCAAATGAATGGATTTGTTATTAACACTTTACACTGAGAGAATCTAAGATATCCGTCTGCTACAAAATAATATTGGAGTCGATTTTCTCCCCTTTTTTCTTCACAAACTGTGCATAGTATCAAACAGTTTAGAACCTGATTTAGATGCCGATTACCAATCATTTTATCTGGATCTGATTTCATTGATAATCATAATTACACACTCACTGCTAGCATGCAAAGGGTAAGGTTGACACTTATTAATTTGCCGTTTTATAAAGGCATTTTCACCAATTTGCAAACTGAGTAGACCCAGATCAATGTCTGCTCTGTGTGCTAATTGAATAATTCCATAGATCTGTTTCTTTACTTTCTAAAATGGCTACAATGTTCCACCTTCCACATTGTATTATAAATATAATATCCATGAATATTCAATAGGTATTGGAACTTGAAATAAACATAAAACAGGGAAAGGGTTAATTTAATACGCCAAGTAACTTTCATCAGTAAATATTGTCATCTGCTACAATTATCATGTACATTTTCCCCAATTTCTTTTTAAAAATGTTTGATCTCCTGTAGGTAGACTCTTTCGAAATATGAACATGTACACAAAATGTGACAATTAATATGCAAGTCTTGGGTATTCCTGTTATTACATATTAATGAGGTCAAATGTCCATATACCGTTAAAAGTTGCTATGCTGAGTATGAGTATGACCAGATAAGGAAATGCAAACAGCTCTAAGATCAAAGTCATATGCCAAGGCTGATTATCAATATTCAAAAGCTTATTTGAGTGAATTCTGGTTAAATTCAACTGAATGTTTCACCATGCATCAGTTTTTCCTTTCCTACCAATTGAATAATTAGTACTTTTAGATTTCAGAAACCCTTTTGCTTGTCCTATTTACCCACTTTGGATGATCTTCATACAAATACGTACCCCAAAGACCTTCTTTGAATGGTGAAGATGAACAGACATGACCTTGGACAAATGTATACCATTTGAGACTTCAGCTACCACTTCATATTTTTGAGCTAAGTATGTTATCCTATATTCTTTTTTAAATAAAATAATCTTTAACCTTTAGCCTGCTATATGCGGATGGGTGAATACATATGCATACAGTTTGGATCCAGATGAGACGCCGAGTAACTCGGCGTCTCATCAGGATCCAGACTGTTTACCACCCTAATCGCATTTTGGTAGATAATTTTGAAAATGTAGTAGTTGAACATTTCTGTAAAAATAATTTGCTCAGCAGGCTAAAGGTTAAACCTTCTAAGCAATGATCATCTCAAATTAATAAGTGTCATCTGTTTCATTCCAAAAGTATATTTTTTCTTCTATTTCTTCTAATAAAAGATTGTGTCAGAGTGTCAGACAGTTTGGATTCTGATGATGCTGAGCTACAATTGTAATCACATTTGCTGGCAGAATGCTGAAGGGTTATTCCTGGCACTCGCAAACAGTGTTGAGTCAGATTAGAGGACTCATGGAGGAGCCCTCTGATCAGAATCTCCAACTGCTTGTCATTCAAACTTCTAGCAAATTTAAGCTTTTCATAAATAACGGACTCTATAGTTAACCCTTTACTTCATGAATATTCATATAACAAAGATCAGAACTGACCCTGATCAGGCCATCAGAAGTTTCCCCTGGCCCCTTCAAAATGTCCAATTAGAGGGTCATTTGATCCCTGGATCAATCCGACATAAGCCATTTGATCTGGGTCTACTCTATATTTACAAATGTGTTAGAAGGGTTATACATGTATAATTATGGTGAAAAGGACTAAACAGTGATTTGTCACTAAATTTTAATATGCAGCATACAAAGGGGTAAATGAAGTTCTTTTAGTCAAGACTCAAGCTCAGGACATAACCTGGTAAGAATTTTGATTTGTATATAAACAAATTTCCTTCATATAATTGCATTTTCATACCTTTGCAAACAGAGTAGACTCAGAACAGACAGTTCCTGTGTCAGCTGTCTCATTCGGGGGTACTGATTGCTGATATAATTAAGGGAGATCTGATCCTACAGTTTTTGTCTAAACCATCACTTCTATTGAAATATTTACCTTTTAAAAATTAAGTTCATGACTTCATGAAGTGATCAATTCATGCATAATTCTTCCCTGGAAAAGGGTTAAAATGTTTATACATTTTCAAGGATTTTTCTTTTGCTATGACAAAGACTTTAGAATCTAATCAATATCATGTCATAAGCAAACAGAGCAGGAGAAGTCGGATCGGCGTCTACTCCTTTTGCAAATACGTGAAAAAGCATTTATAATATTTAAAAGGGTTAAATAAGTTAAAATGAAAGATTAACCCTTTACTTCATATAGATGCCTTTTTACATAGTTGCACACTGAGAAGACCCAAAAGTATGACCAGGGTCAACATTTCTTTGATGGTAATCCATATATGCCACTATAAAAATTCAGTTACTAATATTCATAATGTACCATTGAAAGTTGTTATGTGTGTGAGTCCGAACTCAAACATACTGAGGAGTACTGAACTTTTAGCCGGTAAGCCAATATCTTTCTTAACCTTCTCACTCATATAAATAAACACACATTTGAAAACAGAGTAGGCCCAGATTAGACAGTTCCTATAGGAGCTGTCTGATCAGGGTCTGCTCTGCTTGCTTTGGATGTGATATAGATCTGATTCTACAGCTTGTGTCAAAGTAAAACATTCCTTGAATTTTTATATTATAAAACATCAGCCAATAGATATTCACGATGCCAATATTTCTTATGTGAATAATTAAACCTTTATCTGTTCAACATTCATAGATCTGAGAAATAATGAACATTTATTAGCTGAATTTTTATAATGGCATATGTATACAGGAGTTTTTGAACAGGTAGAAACAACTGAAGTGCCAGATCCTATAGGAGCCATCTGATCTGGGTCTTCTCTGTTTTCACATACGTGAAAAGGTGTTTCTATGAGGGAAAGGGTTAAGTTAACCCTTTCCTTCATGCAAAGAGTTTTTCATGCCTTTGCAAATAGAGTTGACCCAGAACCGATGGCTCCGATAGTACATGTATTTGCATTTGTTGTTACATCACAGTACTGTGGCATTGCTCAAACACATTGGCATTATAATTTATATGATATGTGCTTACAGTATCTATCTTTTGTTTCAGTTACTCTGTCCTGGATACAGAAGATGGAATAATCCAGAAACTAAAGACAGAAAACCTCAAATAAATGGAATGAAACAAAGACAGTTAAATGCCACAACATGTGTTATGACCTGAGTATATTCTGAGTAATTCTGAGGAATACTCCTATATTTTTCTTTTGACGAATACCCGGCACTGGAGTCTTTTAATTAGGGAATATTCCTCCAATTGTTTATGACAAATGCTAAATAATTCAGTCTGGAAGCTAGAACATTATCCCATGTCTTTAGCACATTTATGATCAAGTTGGTCTTACATAGAATTATTTTACTCTCTTAAGTCTTTCAATCATATTAACACATTTTCACATATTCAAAACAGAATAGATTCAGATAAGATGGCTCACATGGGAGCTGTCTAATGCAGGGTCTGCTCCGTTTGCCAATTGAATTCTGTTTCGTTACCTTCTACAATGACTACAATGGTCCACCTTTTGTATTGTGTTATAACTGCATGGTTTGTTCATGAATATTCAGTGGGTATTGAAATTTGAAATTAACAAAGAATAGGGAAAGGGTTAACAAATGTTAAATAATTTAGTATGGAGGAATATTCCCCAGCTGTCTGACCCAGAGAACCATAACCCTTTGCTGCTCATGTATGAATATTTTTACTCTTGATATGTATTTTTTTCAACATGGAGGAACACTCTTTCTTGGCGTAAGCAATAATTTGTCTGCTATCGGGGAACATTCCCCCATTTTTACTCCTGACACAAACTGGTTGTTTCAGTTTAGAGGAACATTCCCCCATGGCTTAAACAAATTGGGGAAATATTCTATATTCTTGCCACACTGAATTTTTGTTTGAATTTTGAGGAACACTGTCCCATGGCTTTAGCTGTTTGGGGGAACATTCCCCTGTGACTCTGATGTTGAGAATCTTAAAGGGCGGAACATACTAATATTTTTACGCTTGATATGCACTGATATTTTTAACTTGGAGGAACATTCTCCCGTGGCCTAAGCACATTGTCTGAGTGGGGGAACATTCCCCCATTTTTACTATTTGCACAAAACTGATTGTTTCAGTTTGGAGGAACATTGTCCATGGCTTAAGCAATTTGGGGGAATATTCCCCCGTGGCTCTACTTTTATATTCTTGACACACTGATTTGTTTTACATTTTGAGGAACACTCTCTAATGGCTTAAGCTATTTGGGGGAATATTCCCCTGTGGCTTTGATGTGTAACATTATCCTAAATATTTTTACTCTTGAGATTTTTTCAACTTTTAGGCACATTTCCACATGGCTTCAGCAATTGTATGATGTAGGGGAACATTCCTCCATTTATTACGTAGTTTAAATTTGGAGGAACATTCCAAAATGGCTTGAGCAATTTGGGGGAATATTCCCCCGTGGCTCTGATGTGGAGGGGTCTTAAATGGAAGAACATTCTCCTAATATTTTTACTCTTGATATGCACTGGTTTTGTTTCCCATGATGTAGGGGAACATTCCCCCATTTTTTACTCTTGAGATTTTTTCAATTTTTAGGGACATTTCCACATGGCTTCAGAAATTGTATGATGTAGGGGAACATTCCCCCATTTAATACTTTTGACGCAAACTCATTGTTTAAATTTGGAGGAACATTCTAAAATGACTTGAGCAATTTGGGGGAATATTCCCCCGTGACTCTGATGTGGAGGGGTCTTAAATGGAAGAACATTCTCCTCATATTTTTACTTTTGATATGCACTGGTTTTGTTTCCCATGATGTAGGGGAACATTCCCCCATTTAATACTTTTGACGCAAACTCATTGTTTAAATTTGGAGGAACATTCTAAAATGGCTTGAGCAATTTGGGGGAATATTCCCCCGTGACTCTGATGTGGAGGGGTCTTAAATGGAAGAACATTCTCCTCATATTTTTACTTTTGATATGCACTGGTTTTGTTTCCCATGATGTAGGGGAACATTCCCCCATTTTTAACTCTTGAGATTTTTTCAACTTTTAGGGACATTTCCACATGGCTTCTGCAATTGTATGATGTAGGGGAACATTCCCCCATTTTTTACTTTTGACGCAAACTCATTGTTTAAATTTGGGGGATTATTCCCCTGTGGCCCTTTTTATATTCTTGCCACACTGATTTGTTTTAATTTCTTTATTCTTAACAAGTAAACATATTTCATGTTGGGGGAACATTCCCCCAATTTTTTAGAAATTGTATGCCAGATAGTTTTACAAACAATAGATTGTATTCATATTCAGTCGATTTGGGGGAATGTTCCCCTATACTTAGTTGAGAAATAAAGGATTGATATGCATGTTTAAGTTTTGTCCTTTCTTTTTCCCATTAGAACGGGGGAATATTCCCCCAAATCTTTGATTTATACAGAATCTGCCCCGAAATCATACCCCCTAAAAAGAGGATTGATATGCATTTTTGAGTTTTTTCCTTTCATTTTCCCATTAGAATGGGGGAATATTCCCCCAAATCTTTGATTTATACAGAATCTGCCCCGAAATCGTACCCCTAAAAAAGAGGATTGAAGTGTCAAATCCTCTTTTAAAAAAACTCGAGTTAATTCCTGATCTACATATTTTACGTATAACTTCTGGTAAAACATGCCATGCTTTCTAGACTTTCTTCCTTATCAATATCTTCATTAAAAGAAATTGACGAGCAAGCCGATAGATCAGATCCTCTCATAGGAACGGCTAGTTTGATACAAAGCTTTACTCTACATGTTCTCAGATCAAACATTGACACATTATCTGAACACCAAAGATTTTCTTTGAAAACGCCTTTGATTAATAAAGGTATCGATTTTATTGACCTCCAGAGTATATTCAGAGACAAAAATGTTTTTGACACTATTCCTAAATACTTTAAAAATACAGAACCACCAATTATCTGCTACAACTATAACAAACCTGTCAGAAATACAATTTTTAACTATAATAAGATTGTTGCCGACCTTAATATTGATTATAATATTCCTGATAATTGAGATTGCACCACCTCAACATTTTGCTTTTCTCCGGCTGGTCATGTGATTACTGGTAACTTCGAGATAATTAGAGATAAACTTCTACGATATCTTCTTAATAAAGGTCCAATATATAGAATACCATCCTTGTTAGATTTTAACTCTTGTCGAGGTCAGATTGCTGAGGCTTTACAAGATTTTAGTATTTAATGGTGTCGAAGAGAACATGTTGAGTCTAATGCTCTTTCAAATTGGAAAAAACTAATTTTTGATATATTGACAAGCGCATTTCATTTAATAGCTCTAATAAACACCTTCTTCCACCAACACTTAAAATTTATTTTACACATCTTAAAAGGGTTTACAGGATTTCCATTCAAAATACGTTTTTGTTCCTGCTGATAAGGCATCGAATAATGTGATTATTATTTGACGATTACACTATATCGATGTCTTGAAGCAGGAACTTATTAATACCAGGTCATACATTTCAGTTACTACTGACGAAAGGACCATCGTTTCAGACCATGTCAAAAAGTGTGTACAATATTTAAATTGCACAACATAAACTTC